>LR990280.1:22310121-23510121 GCA_905147355.2 Apotomis turbidana | reverse complement strand
AGTTTAAACCTGGCTACCCAATAGTTGTGACGGGAAAAGAATAGGCAACCTAACGTTTGCATATTCTATGGGCTTCATACTTTCGATTGGTATAGAATTTATGTAATAATCAAATGTTTAAAAAAAAATTTTTTTTAATCATTAATTAAACATACCCTGGTCTAAAATTTGTTAGGCAACCCATATGCAATATATTTATTGACATATTAAGTTAAATATAAAATACATTTCATCAAATAAACATCTCGGTGAAGGTCGTTCTTAAAGGGATCTTAGACTATACCTTTTATAAGTATTTAACTAGCGACCCGCCCCGGCTTCGCACGGGTATATTGCTATATTATGCATGTATAATACATATAAAATATAAACGTTCCTCTTGAATCACTCTATTTATTAAAACCTCATCAAAATCCGTTGCGTCACTTTAAAGATTTAAGCATATATAGGGACGGACAGACAGATAGCAGGAAGCGACTTTGTTTTATAAGTATGTAGTGATTGTATTCTTAAAAATCTCGGAAGAATATGAAATTTTATAAATGTCAATTTCGTGTTTAACTGACATGTTTTTTGGATGCGGTGCGGAGGTTCTGATTGGTACAACTTGCACAATTAAGAGTTTCAAACACATTTACATAAAAAGGTGTTATAGCTGTTAATTGTTTGATACTAGCTTCTTGTAACCTAATAAACTTTCGTAATGAATGTCTACAATTAAAACTTGCATAATATAGATGATAATAGAGCGAAGCGTATCGCTGTTTCACATTCGCCAAAAGTACTTTCCTGTGTCCGGATGTTTGGATAATAAATAAATAAATAATAAATCTCGCCTACAGGCCACAGTTCTCAACCGTTTCTCATAAAAATAACTAACTAGGTGCGACAAGATATAGTACATTACGTAACAAGGGTGGTAAACGAGGAATTACAAACGAGTGTCTATTAGAAGCCCGAAGCCGAAGGCGAGGGCTTTAATGACATGAGTTTGGAATTCCTTTACCACCAGAGTCACGTACGACGTTTTTCATCACACTTGGGAGGAAATAAAAAAAAGTAATAAATAGCAGTCAATACCAACAAAACTATGTAACTACAATATTTAATACAATTTAATATTTGTCCAGCTCGTTGTGATAATACTTTTATTAAGTGCGGCGTTTGTACCTTCTTGAATTGAGGAATGAAATATATAGGTTTAGCAACACGAATTTCTCGTAGCAGAGTAAATTGAGAAGACATGGCGGTAGATATTTCTGAAAACAAAATTTACTCCAATTATAAGGGCGACCTGAAACCAAATAACTAAACTAATCTTCGCACATATTTATGAACCTACTTAACTTATACATTGAGACAGTAACATAATTTAATTTAATTCTTGAATAAGTACAAAGTTTTCTATTTTTTGTTGTTAAATCCTGTACTGTTAGCATTGTTTCATGCAAGACAATTAAATCAAAAGGAAAACATAAGCTGAAATTTACTTATGTATACGTAACTATGTAGCTAAGTATTCCCGACTTACCTTCGTTGTTAAATATTCATTTAAGACTGCATTTTTGTCTGTTGCCGCCTTGTTGCCTCATTGATAATAATTTCGACCGGAATCCTTTTCAAGAGATTCTTTTATTTGATTTCATGGTATTGATTACATAGTCAATTCATTTAATTTTTACAGAAATACAACGACGAAAAGAAACACAACGCGATTAAATTCACCATAAATTAACACAAATCACTATTACATTACAGTAACATGTAGAACATAATGTTTTTCCAATTTCTGCCGCCATGTTGGCATGTCAGACCGCTGACCAATCAGAGGCCGTTCCTATCCTATAGACTGTCGTGTTGTCTGTGTTGTGTGTGTAGTTTATGTTTAATACAATATATACGTTTGTAATTATATGTATATTTATTTATCTTAAGGTTATATTTACATTTAGTATATTTGCACGTTTTAGTTTGTTCGTTTGTCTATCACTTCAATGTCTAGTTTTCTGTCTCATTTGCTCAAAGGTTAACTGGAAGAAATCCCTTACAGGGATAAGTTCGCCCTTGTACACATGTATTGTTTTTGAGTTTTTGTCATCATTGTTTTATGTGCAATAAAGTGTTTACATACATACATACATACATACTGTCTACAGATAATGTTAATATTGCGTTTGGATATTGTATAATGATTGACAAAACAAATACGAACAATAATTATTAAAATAGAAATTTACATTGTACAATAAAACAAATGAATATAAATTAATTAATATCATCGTATTTCAACGTGTTAATATACTTTTATGATAATTATTATGTACTTACTCTGCTCTTTACTTAGTAGGCGTATAAAACATTAGGTACATTAAAACATAGTAACTTTAATAAAAACTTTTTGGTCTAACATCATACAACTAAACGTCAAGATTTTCAATAAAAAAAAATTACTTACCGCCCTAGGGCGTAATTTACGATTTACCGCACGCTTTTCTAGCATGTAAAATTTTGATTTACGAGCAAGTGTGATGAAAAGTATATAGAATTATTTTCTTGATACAGTTTACTGTTTTTTTTTTTAAATGACGGAGTTATGGGGTTTGAAAACGTACAGTCAAAGAAATTTAAACAGAAAGACAATAATGGTCAAAAAGGTACGCGTTTCAGTTTCCTTGACTGTACAAAAATACAAATTGCTGCCATTTTGAAACAAAACACCCGAGGTCTACAGCACACAGAGAGCCTTTATTAACGGATGTAAATAATCCTCTAATAATACGGTGAATAGAGACTAAAGTACTATGTGTGACCTTACAAACGGTCCGGTAGTTTTGAATTTTTGATATGTTGTCTAGGATGGTTAGTCAGTGCTTAAAATGCAAAATGCACAATTACACTACATTCTACATTACTACATTCTCCATTTTATATTTTTTTTCTAGGACAGATAGTTACGGAGATATCCACATTTAAAAAAACGTAAAAAATCGCAATTTCCTACAAATAACTGAAATGATACATTATTCGTTGCATACGATTAAACTATATTTCATTTAGCATTTCAGAGGAACATACATAAATTATACGTCAATATTTAGGTATCTAAGCTTGATTAAATTTGCAATTAATTAATTAATTATCTCGGTCGAAATTGCAAATGAGGTAACGCAACGCAATTGCAACCCAATTTAAATGAATAGTTGAATTATCAAGGTTTCATTTTTAATCAAGAAGTTCATAGAATTAGTGGAGTAAATCACACTAATATCGTAAAGGCGGATATTTGTGAGTGTGTTTGTAGTCATTAGTCATTTATTCCTTAACAATATACATTGTGTTAGAAATCCTTATAATATATATACTATTACAAATTCATAAATAAATAATAACAATCTATACAATTTAAATTCGTAGCACCAATGTCAAGCTTAATAACATACTAATTAAGTTACTTTGATAATATTATATAAAATTATTTTTACCTAACACTGTTACAAAAAAAAAAGGGAATCTAACATTTAAATAATTATAATAAAAAGTAAACTACCTACATTTGCCAGGAAATAAATTACCTAATTGGCGTTGTGCTTTCGGAACTCCTCAACCGTGTAAAAACACTTCCTTAGCAAAAATGCTTTAAGGCCCTTTTTAAATTCGTTTGTAGTTGTGACGGATTTCAATTTAGGTGGTAACTTATTAAAGAGTACAATTGCCTGGTAACTCGAAGAATGCTGGACCACCTTAAGTTTACTTATCATTGTTTGTGGTAAGTCCTTCCTTCGTGTTGCCAAGCGCTTTTGTCGTTCTTCCAACGTTTCGATGACATTTAGACCCTTCATTAAATCACCAAGTATTACAAGAATATATAAGCTAGGTACTGTTAAGATTTCGAACTCACTAAAATATGGTTTACACGATGTGGTCTGAGATATTCTGGCAATGGTTCTGATAGCCCTTTTCTGGGCTACAAAGGCTGATTTTATGTTATAAAGGTAACTGTTGCCCCAAAATTTAATACTGTACCTTATTTTAGACTCAACCAAGGCGTAGTATACTATCTTAAGTTGAGACACCTTTACTTCATCCCTAAGACTTCTTAACGCGTAACAGGCTGAACTGATTGAGTTGACAAGCGAAGACAGCTCATCTTTCCAGTTCAGACTCGAATCAATCCAGACACCGAGAAATTTTACAGAATTCACCTGTTGAATTGTGACACCATTTGACGAAATTTCTAAGCTATCTTTGTTTCTCGAAGTGGTTTTGAACAACAGGGCCTTGGTCTTCGTGCAGTTCAGCTTCAAGTTATTTGTGCTAAACCAGGTATTTAGAGCTATCAAAGCAGAATTGACTCGATCATTTAGCTGTATGAGATTATCTGCTGATACGACCGCATTCGTATCATCCGCAAATACCACTAATTTTGTGTTTTGAGTAGAACTGTTAATGTAAGCCACTAAATCATTGATAAAAACTATGAAAAAGATAGGACCTAAGATTGACCCTTGAGGAACTCCTCTTTCCAATTTAGCCACTCTTGATCTATGTACGGTTTCATTGCTATCTTGTATCCATTTTAGTTCAACAAATTGTTTTCGATTAGATAAGTAAGACCGGAAAAGATTAAGCATTCTACCTCTTACACCGTAGTGTTCCAGCTTTTCTAGCAGAACTTGGTGGTCGATAGTGTCAAATGCAGAGCTGAGATCAAGGAATAACCCCGCCACTCTCTTTTTACTATTAAGTTGGCACACTATGTCATCGATCAGTGTGGTAATCGCATCATTCGTGCCTCTGCTTTTTTGGTAATCATACTGTCGTGCACTTAAAATATTATTAGCATCAAGGTGCCTCATGTATGTTTGTTACTTCTGTACGCTCAAAACGGCTGGACCATTTTGATAAAATTTTATATGGTAGCTTTGTGTTTTATCCCAGGGTGTCGGGTTAAAACAAAAAGGCTACTTTTTGTCCAGAACAAATTTAGTGTTCCCGCGGGATAAGCGGGTAACATAATATTGAGCGAACCTGTATAGCTGCGGCCTTTGTGGCTGGCGGTAGGTCAAACGAATCGCAAAACAGAAATACCGTTCCTGTGCTCTTGTTAATGGATGAAGTCGATATTTTGTAAACTTACAATTTCTACACAATGCTATTCTTGAAATTTAAGTAATTTAATTTGTAATATTACAGTATTACAGTGGTACAGTAGTACAATTATATGTCAGAAGGCAAGTTAAATTTTTATATATTAGAATTAATTATAGAGAAATAATTATATTCAACATCGAATTACACACGTTACATTACTGAAGATTGAAATCATAATAATAATTAATTTATTGTATTTTACCTTTTATATAGGTAAATTTATTGTAAAAAAACAATTCGTCAGATGAAAAATAAATACGTGAATAATAATAATAATCATAAATATACACGTGTTCTATTTAAACAAAACTTATTTCGTTTCAATGTGTCAGTCACGTGAAACCGAAGAAAATAATTATGCTATTCTGGCATTAGTAAAAAAAAAACGCTTAAATAAGTGGGCTTTTATTACATTTTACTGTATTAAACTATTATATTAAATTAAACGAACCCGTTTTGATGACTTTCACTGATACTATTATGAAACCTTAGCGCTTGACACAGCTTGGTACGGTAGCCGATAATACTTTAGTTAGAGATTGGTGACGAATTGTAGCAATACGTCAATTTTGCTAGATATGCTACTCTTTACAATTTTATTTAAACCACTGGCAAAATTAAGACTTCATACTTCTCCTATATTTCTATAAAAAATGCCCTTGTACCTTGTATATACAAAAAATACAGTTTATGTTTGATATATTCAGATTTCAGATACATAAGTACCTTTAAGCTGTATGGGTGGTTCTACTCACAAGGGAATTTTCCGCGGCTCACCTTATTTTGTATAGTTTTTGTAGGCAAATTATATTGATTTTCGATCGAAACTGTACAACTAAATGGTTTCTAGTATGACACTGAAAATTAGCTCAGCTCTAAATATATATCTCACAAATTTTACTTTAAAGTGCCAAATTCTCAGTCTCCAGGCATGTCTCTCGGACGAAATGAAAGCTTAATGGCTGCATCATAACTGCATTTTGAGTATGTACGTAATATTAGCAGTAAAATAGAAATCTATAATATATGTAGTTTCAATGTGTTGTGTCTAATTTTACCTTAAATGCGAAACTTATTTAAAAAAAGGCTTTATATTTTGTCCCTCGTTTTTTACCTCAGTCTCCTGCTACATCAAAACACGTTAAAATCAGTTTGAATTACCACGTCTAGCGCGTTGCTGGTCAGTCTGAGTGAAAGATCGAAGTGAAGTTAGCATATAAATGATCGCGTTCGTCTCGGTTCGCGATTGGCTTAGTCGCTACGGCGAGTTGTGTAAGTGAGGTTTTGCTTCGGCCAGTCAGCTTAACAGTATCCTGGCACGTATTTATTTAAAATCCATTGTTTTCTATATACTTTCTTTGCATTCATAGGTCGTAAATTCGTTGCATTAGAGTACAGAACTGCATGATTTCAATATTAAATGTTGAATTGACGTAGTTATTGGCTAAAAACTTACAATAATCTCAGTATCATCTCCTCAGTCTCCTGAAAATATAATAGCCAGGAGACTGATGGTGAATCAGGAGACTGAGACTCATCAGGGATCCGCACGAATAGTAATCCAGTTATCATGGTTGATATATTAATTATTGGGGCATTTATGTATCATTTGATTAGTTACATATTATTTATCATTGTTATCATAAATGAATAAATTGGGAATTTATTATTTATTTTGAGTGAACTGAAGCTGATGGTCCTACTCACAGCATTATGGAACGTAAACCTTTTACCGAATTAGGTTGGGTGCAGTCTGGCAGATCAGAATTAGATAACTAAACCAAACTACGAGTAATTTCACTCTCAATTTGAAGAATCGGAAATATTAGACAATATGCCAGGCTTAGAAATTGGCCCCACTGATCACTTCTCAAATGAAACCATTGCTATTCCAACAAAAGATTTTTAGTGATACTCATTTATTTTACTGGTAACGACAAATTTCAAGTATTTTTTGCATTATAAAACCAAAACTATCCATAGTGATGAAAGTCAAGTTTTTTTTATAGGAGTATAAGTATTTATTTCGCAAGAAAAACGAACGATTGAGCTGCATTCTGGTAAACAATGTTTTGAATTTTGGTAATAACAAATACTTGAAAAATTGCTGATGACGGTAAAATAATGCAAATATATGACATATGCTCATTATTGTCTTATCCCTGGGCTGGGCCAGCACTTGCTAGGCTATAATAGGTTCTTTTGTATCAATACTCAGTATCCTGTTCATAGTCTCAGTCTCCTGGGCCCATATATTGTTTAAATGGTCATAAATTTGGTATATTTTATTTTTTTGACTGGCCCGTTTGAGATCAGTAAAAGAACGACCTCAGCTAGGCGTTCAGCTACTTTTCTGACCTTAGATGCTAAAAAACTGTTGTGCCCCAAATCACTTCATTTTCGTCCCTCCCGAGTAGAACCACCCGTATACCTAGTAACACCTACCACACAATTTCGCCCTCCCTACTCGAAATAAGAACTCTACTTGCGCCGCACGTTAAATTTCCCTTTTCCAGTTATAATTGCTCGAAACGCAATTGTACGTAGCAAATTAAGTTTTACTCATGCAGATTCTGCCACATTTTTATGTATATTGGATATTAGGGACAAGCTTAAATTTTCGTTACTAGTGGTCTTCTTTTTACTAGGCTCTCCAGTCTTGTGTGTGGCGACCAGCGAACGAATAAATTAGCTGGTGGCGACTTATTGCCTCCCTCGCTGCCATAACGTCAAGGGCGTAATACCGGAGTTCGGTCGCCTGGACTAACATTATTTATTAGCTTATATCACCTGCTAAAAGCTTGCAGTGAGTGCATCCTATGGCTTTCCTTTTAGAGGAGTAAAAAAAAGGAATAAATTAGATATGAGCGCCGCGCCGGCGCGCCGCCGTCGCCGCGGATTCGAGTCGGCGCGCCGCCGCCGTGTGAAATACGCGGCGCGCCGGCGCAACAAGTTGCGATTTGCTTTCTCGCTCGCACTCGTAACGTATCCCACCCGCGTTCGCGTTCGGTCGCACGATGGCTTCAATCGAGTCAAGTATTTTGCCGAGTAAACGTTTTTTTTTTGAGCCGCGTCATAATATGAGTCTGACACGATGATGAGTTCTTAAAATATGTTTAACGTACCTGGCGCCACCTAGCTTTTGAAATTGATTGTGTTGTGACTAAGAGACTGTGATTAAATTTTTTGTGATGTTAAAAAATATGCTTGTTAAGTTTTAATATTTAAATAAAACAATTTAAACGGATTAAACGGGTTCTTTCTCCTCAGTGAGCCTTATAGTGAACCGCTGGTAGATATTTTAAATAAAATAATAAATACCCTTCTGGTTCTGGCACATGTGTAACTGTCTTTACACATTAGGCCCATCTGGCATGTATGAACACCTTTATTTTTTAAATTAATATTTATAAAATGGGTAGTTTGCACAAATGTAACTTTGACATAGAAAAATTATGTTTTTCTCAGTCAACCTTTGACAACGGTATCTGTAAAGGTACTGAAACGTCAGGGAGGCTCAAATAATTAATATACGCGATATAATCCGTTTAAAATTGTTTTATTTAAATGTGTGACAGTCGCGGAAACCGAAGAAAACATTAAGTTTTAATATGATTATTTTTCTGGAAACGTAATCTTTAACTGATTTATATTTATACATTAAGACTTGTATTAAAACATAGACACGTTTTTAAAGTGAAGATTGTGATGGTTTTATATGCTTTTTATGTTATTTCGATTATAAATCTGTGAATTTTCATTCAGTGTTATTTTTTGTTTTGTTTTGTTTAATTAGTTATATTTGTGTGCAATTAAAAAAATATGATTAATATTGCATACTTGGTTCCTTTATTAAAATAAATAATAGTCACAAAGACCAGGATTTTTTTTCTCAAATTGCTCCCCCATAAAATTCTAAAGCTCAAGGTCACGCCGCCGACGCCGCCGCCGCCGCGGAATTTTGCCTATCACGCCGCCGCCGCGGAATTGGCCATCGGCGCTCATATCTAGATAAATACGTTTCGTCTAGTGCCGATAATGTGAATTATTTCCACTGAAGTGGAGCGGAGAAAATTAACCAATCAGGCTGTGTATTTGTGAAGCCCAAAGAGCTATCGATTCATTTTACATACCTCCGCCCCGCTCCAATGGACAGGCAGCCTTTATTTTCTTTAAATGTTATGAACGTAATAAATGGGAAATAATGTAATATAAAAATACGATTTTTTGTTTAGGTCGGATTATCAATCATCTGAAAAAGTTCCAATTTTCTGTAGGCCTGAAGAAAAACGCCCATAAAATACTTTGTTATTACATTATAATTAGAGTTGCCGCGAATAAAAGTTATGGCGAATAATTCAATAGCGAATATTCGACTATTCGCAATGGGATATTCGAATATTGGGCAAGAGGCAGTAGATAACAGCCCGTCTAACACAACTATGTTACATTATTGTCGCGCGACATAGCGGCACCCGTCACTCACGCAGTGCTGGACTGGTAAAATATGTCGCGCGAGAAAGAGTCGCGTGTCACAGTTGTGCTAAAGGTTCAGGTCGTCAGTGTAACCGAGTGATCTTTATGGCGTCGTAAACTCCCGGCCTGTCACACGAATTACTTTGACCTCCTATTTACTCATAATTTCTATAACCTATATTTTTGTAAGCTACATTTATGTACTTAACGTTTTTAAATTTATTAGCTTCAAGATACAAAAACTTAAGTAATGAAACTTACTGCTTAACCTTTTGAAAGGCAAGTACGCCCCGCTCCAATGGACAGGCAGCCTTTATTTTCTTTAAATGTTATGAACGTAATAAATGGGAAATAATGTAATATAAAAATACGATTTTTTGGCCCCTGCGATACAGGCTTGCCTAGTGTGGGGACCATCAATATCCTGTACCTTAATAGTACTTAACCATAAGATAACCATCTCATGTGGCTATATATGTTTTTGTAATTTTTGCTTATCTTATATTAATAAACATTTTCATTTTCATTTTCATTTTCACCGTTCGTGCCTACCACGTCACCAGCACATAAAAGCGTTATTAAGTTTAATATAAAACTCTTCTCCTCTCTTTTGAGAATAGAAACGACAGGGTGCTGGCGTATACCTTTGAGATGGAGATATGTGTGACTTAGTTATAATGGGTGGGCAGCATAAAACCAAACGCATTTATGATTATTTTAGCTTTATAGCACACAAGAAAAAAAAACCAAATTATGCATTTACTCGATCCCTATTTTCTGACTCTCAAGACTAATGGTAAAGAAAGTATACCCAAAAGGGCATCTAGGTATAGTTATTTGATCAGAATTGGGCTAAAACAAAGCTCGATTAATAATATCCCACCAATGATCCCTTTTAAGACTTCCCAAATTACTTATTCTGGTATAATTTTAACTACTTATTTTAGGCGGGTAAATACGTACAATCTGTCAGACAAAAATATAGAATAATATTGATATAAAATCAATGAAATCCTGTATTTTTAAGCTTGAATACGCTAATATAAGTGTCTGTGGTCACAGTCGTCGTCAAAGTCTTAATAGTCATAGTCTTAAACATGTAAACACAACAATGCAAGGCAAATATATGTCTTTACGAATGAAATGCAATACAGCGTAAAATAGCGCACTCCACCATATTTTACACCTTCACTTTAGTGCAGCAAAACTGATTTTGACAGTTGTATGTAGATTTTGCCAAGCATTGTCAGATATCCAGTTTAGCCAAATAAAAATAACCCATACTTATTACTTACGCGAGTAAGGGACAGGTGATCATCATTGCATCTCGATACTGATGATAGTTCGTATGACGTAATCTCTGTCGCCAGGGCAAGTCCCGGTGTTCCTTAACCGTGGTACCATCAAATTGTACCATCAATGGTACTATGGCAAAAAATATTTGCCGTGGTTCCATTATGTCAATGGTACTACGGCTAATATTATTCTTTATTAGCCGTGGTACTGAAAAATTGAGAATTTGGTATTTACCTAACAGTCATGAGGGTAATGGTTAATTTAAGACCATTTATAACAAAAAAAGCAAGTAAAACAATGCAACCCCACAATACAATTTTTTAATTATTCATGCCTAGTATGGATGACACTGTTGTACGTATTAAAAGAATTGCACTCCGCATAACTCTGACAATGTCCTCCGTATGAGCTAGACTAAAGTGCTCGCAGACATTTGGTGCCTCCGTCAGATCTTCCCACGTGCCAGCTTCTAAATGTTCGCCGCACACACGGGTATTTTGTGGGATGTAAAAGTTCATGTCACATAACATTTTCAATGTCGGGTATGCACAACAATGGTGTGTTTGAACATCCAATAAATATACATCGAACTGTATCTTCGTACGCTCGAATAAGACTCATGTTTATATCCGACTGAGCCTCTGTTCATATAACAGGAAACAACCTCAATGAAGAACTTTAGCTAATATAGATATTACTGACAGATATAAACTTTTTCGATATTTCTGACAGTCAAAAACAGGCATTCGCCAGTGATTTTAAATCAACAAAAAGGACCATTCGTATTGTATTAATAAAGTATTTAATTATATCTATTACGTTACTACTATTATACAAATTTATACATTCATTACATTACATGCATTCTTTCATGGAACTCGAAGCACAGAAAAAAAAAGTACAGTAACCAATAGTTTAGGTCTACACTCGCAATTTCTCTAAGGCATGACCAACTTCAATCTCACCATTAATCAATTCCATCTGTACAAATGTTATGTATTCGTCATTTAAAATATTCCCTTTTTTACGCTTATTTAGTTTCATTTCCTTATTTACATTTTCAAACTTTTCTATAACATTCAATAGACGAAGTAATGTGACATTGTTTTTGTTGATGTCTCTGTTCAAACCTGCATGCCAGCCTTCTACTGGGTTATTTGTACGATGGCGTTCACCGAATACACTTATTTTATCAGAGTGTTTATTTAACCAGAACTTCTGTATGTAAGCCAAATATTTGGCCATTTTATATACCGCTCTGCATTCCACTTTAATATACTCCCATCCTTCTAGCAATCTGGATGGTGGCAGCAAAGGTAAACTGGCACACAAAGCAACGATTCGTCTTTCTGCTTTGCTGTTTGTATGTTTATGCGATTTGGCATGTTTCCAAATGTTTTTGGTCCAGTGATAGTAGCATAATACTATATCCACTTTTGGGAAAATTGACAGTAACGCATTTATGGCCGCCAATTCCATGTCACAATGTACTTTGACTGGGTTAAACTGTGGTAATCGTGAATTTAGAATTTGAAAAACAATATTGTAAGATTGCTCTTTTTTGTTGCACATTAAAATATAAATTAAAGGTATTACATGAGTAGTGATTGTTGAACTATTGAACTCACCATGTATACAATATAATCGAGTAAATGGCGCTGGACAACTCTTGAACGTTCCATCCATGAAAAACTCTTTTATGTTACATATCAATTTTGTACTTTGTTCAGAGCAAAATATTAGTATACGTTCTCTGTCATCATAATAATCGGCCAAAACAATGTTGAAGAACTTATTAGGTACCTCTACCTCTTCCACATTCTTGAAAACAGTTTTTTTTACGTTTAAAAATTTATTTCTCGCATCATACAAACCGTGATATATATTGTGGAAGGTAGGCAACTTCGTGATTAAATCATACCCATTGTTTTTCATCTGTGATATGTTCTCGTTGTATATTTTGGGGATTGGTTTATCGGTATTTACAGCTTCCTTTTTCATATCATCGACTTTGAGGGCTATTTCATTTTTTATAAAATCTGGAGTACAAGTATGCGGTTTTGATTTAGATAACGATTTGTCCTGTAAGTTAAACAAAGATAGGAATGAATCATCTCTACAATTTATTTTAACTAATCTGATTAGTAAGACTCGAATGCATAATTATGATTTACATGTGTGACTGTTTACAAAGTACATTTGAAGTTGGTGGACAAGCTCTTGTTAAATCCCTTCATTTTGGGGTCAAACACATAACCCTTCCATCTCCGCAGTCCGGTAAAAAAGGGAGATTAACAAGAACTTACCTCGAAAATAGTGATACTCCCAGGACACTTCTCAGGAACTTTTTTGAACATTGAACATCTCCAGATTGAAGAGTTATCTTTTTTATAGGTCTGATGCCTGTAGTACTGAAAACCAGCATGGAGTAGCACTTTTCCACCTTTCCTCTGAATTATAACAATTTCGTTAGAATCGCACATAGCTGTTCCCTTGGTTTTCCCCATCAACTATGTATTTGTCAAAAAAGAACTATATGTAAAGAACTAATTTCAACCTGCCAACGTAACATATACAAATGAGGTATTAATCAAAGAAAAGCATACTTTGTGATGCGATTAGTGCATCATTTACACAACACGTTACTAACACTTATACCTACTATAGAAGTAGAGATAAAATACGTACCTAATAACTTCTTGAAATAATTTCCGTAATTGAATTTCAATGGGCACCTATGCAAATGGTACTAATAAACATTTATTTTTCCGTATTACCGTCAATGGTACCACGGCAATAAAATACTTCGGTTGTACCATGAATGGAACCACGGCAAACATTTTTTGCCATAGTACCATTGATGGTACAATTTGATGGTACCACGGTTAATAGTAGGAGAGCCGAAGAGGGGATTTCGGGAGTACCTAAAGCGCGGCAGATTAATATATAGGGGGATACCTTGTACCCAGTTAAGTACTTCCACCAAATATGAGCCTCATATGTATGGCCGCCCGTCAAGGATAAAAGATCAGATTAGTAAAAAAAAATTGTACATCTGAAATTCTCGAGCGCGTCAGATTAAGGTAGGGTGAGTTAGTTACATGCTAAAACGTGTATATTCTTCTAATCTGACAATTTAAAGGTGACGTAAAGAAGGCGGAGGGCTACAAAGTTGTAAAAAAAAAACTTCATCTCGACATTCTCGAGCGTGGCTAATTTTTATTTTATTTAAAAGGGAATGAATCAATGATAATGGAAAATATATAATCTGACGATTTCCGCTAGCCGAAGTAACAAAAATTAATCGTAAAATTTAATGCGTTCAGTTACGTGATGCCCGTATTCCACTCTGGTTTCTGTTGCCATGACGCCATGACAGCTGATCATGTTGTTTACAACACTAAAGTTATTAAATATTTATAGTTGCCGGCAACTTTTAGAACAAAAATGGCGGATTTGCGCATGTACATTTGTACGTAAATCGGCTACTGCACAGTCAAGATTATGCTCTAAAAGTTTCCCGGCAGCTGTACTATGAGTGATATTAATATAAAGTGTGTATTTTGTGGTAAAACTACTTTACAAAATACAATTAAATTTACATTAGAAACATAACAAAAATGTGTAAATATTTTAGAATATAGTCGGAGCGAACCGGTTCTCCAAAAATCCCGAACAACATACGATAATCTTGAACTTTCGAGAGAATCTTCATTAAATGAAGTAAATCACGCACAGTGTTATAAATTATTTATAGCAATAAAAATACCGCGAGTCTTTAAGTATTTACAACAGCGGCAAAGTATTATGGAATATGACAGTGCATCGGAAGTTTCTGGGAATAGCTCCGAATCACATGCCCCTGATTCTGGGGAGTGCTCCGAGTCACATTTTCCTGTTTCTGGAGAGTGCTCTGAGTCACAAGTTCCTGTTAATTTTTTCTATTGTCAGATTAGGCGAACCCCGCCAGATAATCGTCAGATTATGAGACAGCACGTCTAGGGCATAAAGATGAACCATATATATCTTAATCTGACGCGCTTGAGTATGTCAAAATGGCGAATTTTTTTTGCACATTCTAATAATAACTGCGAGTTTGCGTCACATCTAAATCGTCAGATTATTATATAAGAGCTTTTTTTAGGTTCACTTAACATCCCCTTAGAAAATCTGACGCGCCCGATGAAAATTTCTTTTTTTTTTTCATTTTCAACCCACAAGTACGACCAACCCCATCATGGAAACAATCAGTTTAACATGCGTACATCTTTAAACATGTGTAGGACATGGATGCTATCAATATCTGACGCGCTCGAGTATGTCCATGCACCAGTTTTTTTTACATTTTTGAAACTGTAGCCGCTCCCCCCACCGATGAAAAGGTATATCTTATATGACATTTTTTTTTCTTTTTATCATCTAAGCTTCGCAACGCAATAGGTCTCTATGACGCTCGAGTGAATCCCGACTTAGCATCGTGGCCTACCCTACTATAAGCAACGAGTCCCGGAGCATTAGTGACACTCATGGAAAGTTTTTAGGGTTGCAAAAGTGAAGCATTTGCGGATTTAAATGTGGACCCTTTTCTTCTTGTCCGGGGTAAGATTTACTACTATAAAAGTAACATAATATTTTGATAAAATAGGTACAAATAGAGTGATTGTAAATTTATAAAAATACTGGAATTTCGTTCTATTTTTTTACGTATGTGAAACATATTTGTGTTGTTCAGGTAGATTAAAAATATTATATAGAAATACATATTAGTACAAGAAAATTAGATTTCAATCTAATTCAATCGGTCCAGTAATTTCGGAGAAAATTCGCTATGATTATAGTAGGATCACTCGTGTGTCTGTGTCAGTCCGTCCGTCTGTCATAGCCAATTTGCTCCGAAATTACTGAACCGATTGAATTGAAATTTGGTACACATATGTAAATTAATGACCCGAACATGGACGTGTAACGTAACGTAAAGTAAATCAAGTAATTTGAAACATGGGGGCCAGATTTGGGGGGTAAATTAGAAAAAAAAAATAAGGCAAAGTATGTCGTGTGACATATCAAATGAAAGGGTACATTATGAACATCTCAAATATATATATTTCATAATTCTAAACTAAACGGTTTTGAAGTTATTTACGAAAATGATCAAAACTTGACGATTTCCCCACACACCCCTTATTTCGTAAAATAGTGATTCTAAAAAAAGAAAAATAATATCGAATATAGTTCAATACTTATAGATTACAGAAAAACATATAAGAAGTCTATGGTATTGAAAGTAACACCATTTAACTAGTACGAATATTTATATTTCGCATAATGAACAAATGACTTAAATTTTAAAAATAGCATTGCAACGGTAAATGAAAGAGTAACAGAAATAAATACAATTATACAATTTTAGAAAGAAAATTTTCTATTCTTTACTTTTGTAATACATATTTTGGCCGAGAAGTGTGAAGTTTTTGAGATAACTAACCTTTAAGCAGAAAAAATATAATCGGAGGCTCCGATTGCGTACAAGAGCTTCGCAAAACCTCCGTTATCGACATTGAACTTAAAAGGCTCAACGTAGATATTGCGGCTTTACAGGAAACCAGGATCGAAGACGAAGGATCTATTCGCGAAGCTAATTACACTTTTTTCTGGAAGGGCAAGAGTTCGGCGGAAATTCGTGAGCATGGCGTTGGATTTGCGGTTCGCAACAATTTAATTAACGTCATAGAAACACCTACGGGTGTTTCTGAACGCATAATGGTCTTGCGTCTTAACACCAAAAGCGGCTACCTTACCCTCATCTCCGCTTACGCCCCAACGCTAAATTCCACACCTGAGACCAAAGATCAATTTTATGACCTGCTCGACGAAACTTTGCGAAAGGTGCGCCCAACTGACAGACTGCACATTTTGGGCGATTTCAATGCTCGTGTTGGTCAGGACTCATCAGCCTGGCCTGAGTGCCTGGGTGCACATGGTGTGGGTAAGCAAAACGAAAATGGGCAACGATTATTAGAGTTTTGCTCTAAATACCAACTGTGTGTTACCAATACTTTCTTTAAAGGCAAATTCATGCGGAAAGTTTCCTGGATGCATCCTCGATCAAAATACTGGCATCAATTGGACCTTGCCCTCACCAGAAGGAGGGACCTGCGGGAAACCCTCCTCACCCGCACGTTTCACAGTGCCGATTGTACCACCGACCACAGCCTAGTTGCTACCAATGTTCGGCTTGTTCCCAAGAGAATCCACTCGTCTAAGCCACTGGGTCGTAAAAAGATAAATCTTATCAAAACCCGGGATCCACAGGCGGTGGACTCTTTTGAGACTATGGTCCGTGCGGAAGTTGCAACCTGGGACGTGTCAGCGTTGCCGCAGGCTCAATGGGCGAGGCTAAAATGTCTCCTCACTGTCACCGCAGGTAAAGCTTTTGGGTACCAAAAAGCAAAATCTCATGACTGGTTTCTCGAAAATGAGGAGGATTTAAGGCCACTTATCGACTCGAAACGCCAAGCTGCTCTAAATTTCCGCCTGAACCCTCGCGCTGCGACTCGGATGAATCTCAACAAAGCCAAAGCTACACTCCAGCGTGGCACTCGTTTCTATGCCAATGCGTACTGGACGGAGCTTTGTCAAAGTATTCAGGCTTGCGCTGGCGCAGGAGACTTCGGCGGAGTTTATGCAGGCATCAAAAGAGCACTTGGGCCTACTCCAAAAAAGACGGCGCCACTTAAAGAAGTAGACGGGTCGGTAATAACAGACAACAGCCGTCAAATGACGAGATGGGTAGAGCACTACACAGGGCTGTACTCGTGTCCTGTCGATATTCAGCCAGAATCAACGGATCTTGTTCCGAACCTGGCCACCTGGCACGAACTCGACGCTGCTCCCACAGTAAACGAGCTCTACCTGGCCACCCAACGTCTCAAGTGCGGAAAGAGTCCTGGCAAAGATGAGGTGCATACCGAGATCGTTAAACTTAAGTGTCTACTCCCCCTCCTTCACAACCATCTCTCCGCGTGCTGGGATGCCGGCTACGTGCCTCAGGATATGCGTGATGCTAACATCGTCACACTCTATAAAGGCAAAGGCGACCGCGGCGACTGCAATTGTTACCGAGGAATATCTCTTCTTAGCATCGTCGGCAAAGCATTTGCAAGAACAATTCTGGGCAAGCTGCAGCAGCTCGCCGACCGCATCTACCCTGAGGCACAATGTGGATTTCGATCCCAAAGATCAACGGTAGACATGATATTTTCATTGCGGCAGCTACAAGAAAAATGCAGAGAGCAACAGACCCCTCTAATTATATCATTCGTTGACCTGAACAAGGCTTTTGATACTGTGAGCAGGGAGGGGTTGTACTCGGTTCTCGAAAGAATTGGATGCCCTCCAAAGCTCCTGAAGGTAGTGCAGTCGTTCCACGAGGGAATGGAAGCCACAGTGTTGCACAACGGCGACATATCAGCGCCGTTCGATGTGCGCAGGGGTGTACGCCAAGGTTGTGTTCTGGCACCTACCCTCTTCGGTATATTCTTTTCTGCACTCCTGAAGGTTGCTTTTGGAGATGACCAGCAAGGCATTCACCTACACACGCGCTCCGATGGTAGGTTGTACAACATCTCCTTGCTCAAGTCAAAGCGCCACAGGGAGGATCTGTTCGCTGACAGCCTTCTTTTCGCCGATGACGCTGCCTTTGTCGCGCACGATCAATCTCAGCTCCAGAGCCTAATTAATAAATTTGCTAGAGCTTGCGATTACTTCTCAATGTCCGTGAACGCCAAGAAGACCGTCATCTTAGCGCAAGGGTTCCCCGAGCCTCCAGTGATATTGCTTAATGGCGCTCCACTGGAGGTGGTCACGAAATTTTGCTACCTTGGTTCGCTTGTGTCGAGCAATCTCTCGCTTGACGCAGAGATCGACTCCCGCATCGGCAAGGCTGCCACGACTTTTGGGAGGCTCCGTACGAGGGCTTGGGAAAACAGGCATCTTACGCTTAAAACAAAGATGCTTGTTTACCAAGCGTGTGTTTTGAGCACACTCCTATACGGAGCGGAATCTTGGACGACGTATGCAAAACAAGAACGCCGACTGAACACTTTTCACATGCGCTGTCTTCGCAGCATTCTAGGCATCACCTGGAGGGATCGTGTGACAAACGAAGCTGTCCTGGGCACGGCTCAGCTACCCAGTATCACAGCCATGCTCAAGCAGCGGAGGCTGAGATGGCTGGGTCACGTGCACCGCATGGAGCACACTCGCTTGCCCAGGCAGATTCTACTCGGAGAGGTCGCAGGGGCAAAGAGACCCGTAGGCCGACCCATGTTACGCTTCAAAGACTGTGCCAAGCGTGATATGGTTGCTTTTAACATCCCTAGCAACCAATGGGAAGAGCTGGCCGAGGATCGTGACAAGTGGCGACGCCTTGTTTATGAGGGCCAGTCAAAGCACGACGAAACCTGGTTCGGGGTGCTGAGGGAGAAACGCACAAGACGTCACGACGGGGCCGTCAACTCCCGTCCACCTGGGGGTGGATACACTTGTCGGGAATGCGGCCGACGGATTCAGTCCCGAATAGGACTAGTAAGTCATGAGCGCAAGTGTTGTCGCGATGCTGCTTAAATCATCTGTTATAGATGACAAGGCCTATTTATTATACACTTTGTATGTATCGTACACGGTTTTCTTTTAAAGTGAAAAATACCGCGCTCCGGGACACATTCGAGGGCGCGGGGGGGTGACGGTCACCCCTGAGAGGGGGGGAGAGTAGATAAAATTAAACTTGGCTCTATAAACTATATATCCTGATAGATAAAAGTAGTCCTTTAATTTTTCCAAATTTTCAGCTAATTTTATTGAATTATATTAGTAGAGTTGTTAGTCCGCTGTTTTCTAACATAATTGTGCGCATCGGGTTACAAGCATGAAATTTCTACCACAGATAGAGTGTTCCACGGTGATTATTTTCAGATGTGGAGCGGGAGAGCGGAGTGAATACGGCCAAGTATCCCTCTTTTCTTTCTTTATTGCTGGTCAGTTAAGTCTACCAGGACGTGTTTGGTATCGATTCCGTGTAAAACAAGTATCAGGAATTCATTTTTTATGTTATTTTTGTATAGTTCTGTATAAAAATATGGGTGTAATGGCCGAAAAGGTAAAAATCACAACAAGTTTTTTTATTCAGTGAGGTAAATTAGTTCAATTTCGTGAACATTTTCAAATTATTATTATTATTTTAAAAAGTTCATTTAATCTGGTTTCTAAAACTATATGAATGTTGGGCACTTCTCATACAAGAATAGAATAGAATAGAATAGAATGGTTTATTTGCAGGAATACTTAAGTTTAGGTACAAGGTCTTATTGTAATTATTACATAGTCCAGTATTCTATCGAACGATGTCGACATGCAAAATCAAATCAGATTCACAAATTAAAACATGTAACATTAACAATAATAATAATACTAATTCACTAGGCTATAATAATGTCAATGTCACAGTATGATTATATCAAAATAAATAGAGAGCATAATTATAATTTAAATGTCACAGTATGAATAATATAAAAAAATCTAAACACATATGTACATACAATTTAATAGTATGATTCTATATTCTGCCTTTTATGTCCCAAAAATTCGTTGACGCTATAGAAACAATGTTCGGATAGAAATTTGGTAATTGTTTTTTTAAAATCAGTACCCTGTAATAATTTAATATCCTCCGGTAGACTATTATATATAATTATGCACATATTGTAGGCATTTTTGTTGTAAATCGCAGTGCGACTTGGAGGTTGATACAGAAGATTCTGATATTGGGCTCTTTGTCTACCCACAAAAACATCACATCTGTTTTTAAATAATTGTGGATGACATTTTACATGTATGCATGCTTTTTTTATATACATACATGGCAGTGGCAAGATATTAAATTTCTTAAAGAGTGGCCGACAGCTATCTGTTATCCACGCTTTAGCTATGGCACGAATACACTTTTTCTGCTGTAAGAATGGCCTTTCAGCGTCTACAGAATTGCCCCATAGTAATAGGCAATAATTGAGGACTGATGAAACATAGCCATGATAGGCTGTGATAGCTGCCTCAACATTAACAGTGTTCCTTAATTTCCTTAACGCATATACAAATCTGTCTAATCTCGAACAAACATAATCGATGTGATTCTTCCAATTTAGATGTTTGTCTACATGTAGTCCCAAGAACTTAATAGAATCTGCTTTCGCTACGGGAAGATTATTATAATTTATATCTAATTGCATTGGATTATTATTATATGAATGAAATTGAATATAGAATGTTTTTGACATATTTATGTTTAAATTATTACTACATGTCCAGATATTTATGTCTGCTAAAGCCTTATTTACATTTGATTCATATGATTTAATGTCATTACCTTTCACAAGTAAAGTGGTATCATCGGCAAATAATATACATTTATGTGTGGTAGAACAGGTATTTATGTGTGGTAAACAGTAGCTTAAAATATATCTTTACGTCGGCGTAACCAACGTAAATCTCCGAACGCATCCTATTTCGCTTCTTTAAATACATTAAATAATGATTATTAACATGCTTTTACATATAATATTTACTATATACGTCCTTGAAAAACAAATTAATGTAATTAAAACAATTTTTTTTTTTGCTAATGTATCACGAGCACACGGGCTAATCTCAGCATCAACAATTTATTTAAGTTACTGTTTGTATGAAGAGTGCCCAATATTTATATATTTTTAGAAACTAGATTAAATTTGCTATTTTGCTATATTTTTCTTAGTTGTAAATATTCAGGAAATATAACTAATTGATCTCCCTGAATAAAAAAAACTTGTTGTGATTTTTACAATTTCGGAAATACAACCATATTTTTATATGGTACTATGAATAAATAACATGAAAAATGAATTCCTGATATCTGTTATACACGAAAATGATACCACACAAGCCCTAGTAGCGTTAACTGATCAGTAATAAAAAAAGAAATAGAGGCCTCTTTTGTCTTATTCACCCCGCTTTCCCGCCGCACAGGGGACGAATCTGACTTCCTTCTACGTCTGAAAAGAATCACCGCAGAATACTCTATCTGTGGTAGAAATTTCGTGGTTGTATCCCGATGTACACAATTTCGCGACTTAGCAAAATGTACTAGAACACGCAGGCTAAGCTCAACAACAACATTTTTTTCAAGGTAGGGACAGTGGGGGCACATTGGAACAAGGGGTACAATGGAACAAGGCCGATATCTATTCGAATTTCGAACAATTTCACGCGCTTACGGTTCGGCCAATAAGAGCGCTTCATACGTCACAAGTTGACGCAGTGAAGTATGGCCGGCCGGCAACAGCAGACTTTTGCGGTGAAAAAAATTGTTTTAAGCAGTAAAAAGCTAGAATTTCATACCGAAGAACTTTCTTTTTTTACAAATAAAGGAATGCTAGCAGGTATGTGTTATTTTTTTTTCATTTATCTTAATCAGTTTAGCTATTAAATGTGATTATGGGTGAACTGAAAACCGTTACTAGGATTGTTTAAGTATTTGTTTGAAATTTGCAACACCCCATGGGGCACAATGGAATGGGGTTCTATGGAACAGTGTTTTTTCTTGGTGAAATTTCCCCAGAAACAAATAAAATATTTTGTTGATGAAATATTAACAGATATGGACGAGAACAACGAATATGATAATAATTGTATGCGTCAGAGCGCGAAAATTGATAACAGCTTTTATTTTCCACTGGAACCAGATATGGCAATGGTGTCAATTCTGGAACTGGTGCTGCCAAGTCCAAACTTAGCAGGTATAACAAAGCGCCAAAGAATATGTATTATTTTCCTGAAAAAGCGAGTATAAGCTTGGGTAATTACATAATATTCGTACATTTCTCGAATTATTATACTTGTTTCAATGTACCCCAGATGCCGTTTCATTGTACCCCAGACCTGGGGTACATTGGAACAAAAGAGGTGCAGTGCAAAAAAAATATTTTTGTAGGTTTAAGGCAAATTTTTGATCTCGATTTTGTTGTTAATTGATAGTTTAAGAACTGTTGTTGATTGTTCGAAACCAAAATAATCCAAAAAGGAACCACTGTTTTTTTAAAAATAGGAAATGTTTTTTTCGTTCCATTGTACCCCAACTGTCCCTACTTTTTGTATCAGATGTGCCCAATACATTTTTAAAAACATCATTAAATTTGCTGTTTAGTAATATTTTTTTAAATTGTAAATATTCAGGATAGATAACTAATTTATCGTTCTGAATAAAAAAAACTTGTTGTGATTTTTACCTTTTCGGCAATAAACCCAAATTTTAATAGGAAACTATTCTTAAATAACATGAAAAATTAATAGCTGATATCTATTTTACACGAAAACGATGTCGTGCAAGCCCTAATAGCCTTAACTGATCAGTAAAAAAAAAAAAGAAAAAGAGCAGTACTTGGTCCTCTTCACCCCGCTCTCCCACCACACAGGGGACGAATCTGACTTCCCTCCACATCTGAAAATAATCACCGTAGAACGTTCTATGTGTGGTAGAAATTTCATGCTTGTAACCCGATGCGCACAATTTCGCGGCTTAGCAACTCTACTACATGTGTAGTTTGTTATTTTACATTTATTTCCTATATTATTTCTGAATATTTGGATGTCCGAACTTTCTGTTCTCGCCGAGAGGTCACGTTTCTCAGCCGATTCGCCTGAAATTTTGTGAGTAGGTTCGTTTATTACTTAATTTTTTAAGTTAGTTTTTTATTTCTTCCAAATTTCAACCTTTTTGCAACAACCTCGCGAGGTCTACACCTAGCCTCTAGTAATGAATTGTATTTACTAAGGATAAGCACCTGTCTCTTGTTGCTAAACATTTGGTTACCCCGTCAGTGTGTAACAAATTGTCTCTGTGGTGGCTATCTCAATCGGACCGTTGTTTCGCGGCAATGCGCATAACAGGGTGTACGTATAGTACTTCCTAAATTACATGATGAATGAAGCGGCGCATATCTTAAACGTACACGTTTCAATAATCACATTGATTGACAATTCAGCTAGCATTTACACGTGGACTGTCTGTATGTAACAAATATCGTAACTACTCAATTTTCTTTAATACTGGTTACACTGATAGTGATAATAAAATCACACCTAGAAAATCATTGGTAACTGCAGTCAAAATTACCTATCAGTAAAACCATCCAAAAGCCAATACCAGAAAGTCCATGTTTTTTTTTTTCATTTTTGTGTAAAGAAAATTACAGATCTGTGAACGATAGCTATTGTGAGAATTCTAATTTTTCGCTCATTACAACTTTGACTTTCACTTTAAATATAACTATGCGTTTCTGTCGAAGTACTCTACCGATCGATGCACGATGGTTCGACTACATTAATGTCCAATGTGCTTTGGACTTCGGCTGATAACTTTGGCCGAGTCAAAATCCACATGTCAAATCTGCTATTCATACGATTTTAAAAGCGTCATAAAGTACACCATAAACTTAAAGATAAGTTGGATAAAAGAAACAACATACTAGTTCACATAAAATGGTTAAAGGTAAAAAAACATCCTCAGACCATACAGTTTTACGTCTTTTTATAAGTAACGATACAGTCTACTTAGTTTTTATTTTATGTAAATTAACATTGAATTATTTATACTCAAGTATGTATCAGCTATAAAAGTATTGTTACTTTATTTGTAAACCTTATATGTGTACTTACGAGTATATAGAAGTGAGAATATAGCTTTGTAGAACGTGTATTTTAGCGCGTGGTTGATTCCTATTTTACGGCACGTTCCGGCACACAATCGTTGGCAGATACAACTTTTTTGTATTTGCTTAAATCCTTTTTCCAGCTCAACTGATTGTTTTCAGTGTACCTAGTAGTAAAAAAATCATAACGATTCTCAAGAGCCTGACGTTTTGTTGGATTTGCTAGGTTCGTTTTTCGCAGTGCGTTCCCCGGCACGTATTGTTGTTGGTTAAGTCAAAAGGGGCTGAAATATTCCAATACCATTCTGCTATGGTCAATAAGTGTTATTTCCCTATTGTTACAACTGCAGCCGAAAGCCAATCTCTATCACAGACTGAAAATTCGCGTTGATTTAGCAAACACATTCAGTCCCTCCTTGTGCTCGAATAGTGAACGCTATTTCGAGATTAATCCGTAGTATCCCCTTGCTTGCTGATTTCCATTGCTGATCAACTTTATTCATCAAACATTGAGCTTTGACTTTGTGCATTCCACAAAAGGTAGGCGAACTTAATTAGCAAAATGATGATCTTTGACATATTTATTTGTATAACTCTGATTGACTACAACGTTTTAAGACGGTTCAATCTCCATATTTACCTTAGTTTTGTCATTTGTCTGCATTGTAATTTTATAGATACTGTAATTCGTCGCCGGTGGCATTCCTTTGCAAGAATAACATAAATCTTAGCTCCGAATAGATGATAAGATGCAACCCGCTTATGGCGCTTATTTAATCTTAACATCTGTTTAGAAGTGATGAGGTAACAACAAAACAGTGAATTAGGTAATTACCAGTAAAGCCACTCACCTGATGTCTTTGTGATAGTAATATAGTGAAGTGGGTCTAATCTAAAGAAAAACCTCTTGGAAATCATTTCTTTATTGTGTGGGCTGACACGGAACTCTAACACTGAGCGCGGACCGACAGGCTCTAGCATCCTAGGTCCTCTAGCAAAAAGTCTAAGTAATTTCATCCGAGGGGTACGGCGCGGCAAACTGAGCGTGCCATTGCACATTTAAGTCCTTTATCTCTTAATCGAAAGCAAATAACAATTTGAAACGGTTATTTTACCTAGTATGTACAAAGACCTATAACTTTCAACAAAGATGATAAAAATAATAGTAATAATTGCGTCGGGATGTGATGACCCCATCATCCGCTGGTATTACCAGCACGGTCAGTCACCGCAGGGCAGCTGAGTAAGCACTGTACTTTGCGATGTAAAATAAAAATAACATTATCCATTCTTGTCGAATAGGGATAAAAACGAGGCATTTACCTAAAAATATAAGTCTTACAAAAAAAAAACTTTGACTTGTGACAATTAGTAATCAAATCTCGTTTACTTCATTAATGCTTTGTGAGATGATAACCAAAGAGTAAAGTGATTTGAAGTACATAATTTAAATCTCTTTAGACGGACTTGTCCGGTCTTTATGATGATGGGCTCTAAAAGTGCCTAGTGGATGTTTGGATTGGATTTAACGTAAATATTGTGCTGTTTTCCTTTTCAAACTACCTTGATTAGCATTAAGATCCAGCATTATAAAATTGACCAGATGATGTACCCTGGAAGTGCCTCCTAGATCTCTGGACTGGTTCAATGCAGACAGGTGCAGCTTTCGCATTCCGATTCACTTTGATGAGCAGTTATAGCCAGTATTATAAAATCGACTGGGGTGACCTGGGGTCATTTTGATTGTTGGGGTTACATTCATGAAAACTTCGAAAGTGTTTATTGTAAGTACATATATAAAATAGACTATGACGATGACTTCCGGGCCGTGGCTCAAGATGGCCGCATGCCTTCAAGTTTCGTTGATCGTTATTTATCCATTTTTGATGTTCAATGTGTAGTATTGATAGCGTTTTGTGCAGTGAACTAACGTTTGAGTGAATGGCTAATGAAGAATTCAACTTAAAGCGTATATAGCCCATCCTGGGTCAAGGCCCGATAGTCCGCGTGGTTTTTTGTAAATCGCAATCACTTTACAAAAAGCACGATTTTCTCACCTCACCGTAAAACGTGATATCAATCCTCAATCTTGTCACCGTGTGCGATTACAAACGAGTCATTGGCGAAATACCTCTTGCTCAGCAACAAGTGAAACCTACAAAAAGAAGACCTCTACTATAATTTATGCAGCACAAATTATATAGTAAGTAGACAAATAAAAGTGGGCATTGCTCGTAGAACCGATGGCCGTTGGGGCAGAAAGGTTCTTGAGTGGCAACCGCGCACCGGATGACGCAGCATGGAAAGGACCCTAACAAGGTGGACCGACGACCTGGTTAGGATCGCAGATAGAAATCAGATGAGGGCGGTGCAAGACCGATCGTTGTGGATAACTTTGGGGGAAGCCTTTCTCCAGCAGTGTACGTCTATCGGCTGATATGATGATGAGACAAATAAAATTGAGTATTACGACAAAGAGTCATGTCATCAGGTTAATTTTATGATACTGGCTCTAAATGTTCATTGAGGTGAGTAGAAAAACGAAAACCACACTTGTCTACGTTGAACCAGACCTGAGATCTAGTAGGGCAATGATGTCCCATCATCAGATCCTGACTTTACTACATTGAGAAAACCGTAGTTAAAAAACAAAAAAAAACGGTTACCATTTTACGGAGAAAGTCAGTGAACATATGTACAAAAAGATTCAATACAGACGAAAAATGAATCTGTTCCTTTTTAAAGTCATATCATAAATAGTATATTGTGTCATAAGGGTAGTAAGTAGGGGGGAGAGGCCTAATTATGTACAGTTGTATACACTACTTTATCTACACACATATCATAAGTACTCTAAGATGGGTTCAGAAGCCATAAGGAAATGACCGGCACCACTAGTGCTACCTGTAAAATATCTAACACATATACTAATGCAGTAAGAAATAAATCTGAACAAATACATAAACAGATTATTTATTGTAATAGTTGTAATTTACATTTACATTGAAACAATATTTTCAAGTAAAATGTGAATAACAATAAACTTTTCACAATTCTACTTTCGTAACAGCAAAGAACCAACAAACAAATGACAACAATAATGGCGGCAATTCGAACCTCCGTCAAGACGAATGTTTTTTTTTTCTAAATCATATAAAAACGAATGTATCCATATTCTCATGTCACTCGAGATCAAACGTCGTGCGGTTTTTATAAAAAAACATACTAAATTGACGTTTCGTATCGATAACAATATTAATATCTATGGATACTAGAATAGAGACCAACTTGTGTGAACAGCTGTTCCTAATTTAAACTCGTAACCTTACAAAAATCGGTACTGTAATAACATTACAGTACAGATTTTACCTACTACCACAGACAAAAAATTGTCATAGTAAAATTGGTTGTAATAATGCTGGTCATTTCCTACGATTTCTGAACGCATAAGCATTTTTATTTTCTACGTCCCTTTAGCCCGACCTGGATACAGTTCTGCGTGTAAATCTGACGTCTGCTTATGACCGAAAGCCTGGTAAGTCTTAACAGATAAAAAGCAGCATGCCAACTGGATGTCAGCTTCCAGCGCACCAGAGCGGCTGGATCCTGTGCGATGCCAATTATCACAAAATAAGTGTAATTCAATGCCTCGACCATGTTTATCAAATAAAAATAAAAATGTAGTTCGGGAAGATATTACTCACAAACCATAAGGCCTACTAAAAAAGTTTATACACCATGTTATAGGAAATTTTATAGAGATCAATTTGTCCTTGACACTCTTTTCTAACTGTAATACTTTTTGTTTGAAACCGTGATTAGGGACATATTTTGAGGTAAAAGGGGGGATGTGGGGGGCGGGGGCCAAAATTCGGCTTGGCAACATTCAGAATCGAATTCAGCAGGCTTTTTTACATCGGAAAAGTCATGTTGCCAAAATGGCTCACAAAATGCCGTTAGACTTGAAAATGTTAATCTGAACTACTAGTCTAAAATTTGTAGGTCTATTTCTTGACACTTGGCGCGGAGTGAGTCCCCCTTGACAGTAGGGTTGATGTGTGCAAAACACTAATTTTGTATTGTTAAGTTTAAGTCACCCTGTATGAAGCCATTATCTCAACTTGTGTGAGCAAGGAGGGTTGATCAGTCTATGACACTAAGTGATTTCACTGCGCTTAACTGCTTACTCGATTCATTGATTTCCAATACACCTCTAATACCTACATAGGTACATATAACGTGCGCCAAAGTTCGGCTTCTTGTCTTATCCGGAGTTTATTTATAATTATTACTTAAATAATCATTCCTCTACTCTTCGGGAATAGCTAATTGTTCATGCCCAATTAGACATGCCTTGATGATAAAAATGTATAGTTGTAAACAATGGAGCGTAGCTAGCGCTGAGTTATTTGAAACGGTCTCCGAAAAAATATGTTCGAATCAATTGGAAAATTTGTCGTGCAGTGCACACGACGTTGTCCCGGATAAGATTGGCGGATCACTACCGCTCTCTTTTTATTCCTCACTCTTTAGATCTTTCATTCAATCGGATGCAATTTCATTTTAAGCTTACATACGTGGAAAAAATGCATTATTTCAGGTAGCTCTTGAACGTGCTTAAAACATTATTAGAAAATGCCCTCTTTGTAGAATTAGTGATATGCAGGTACTCTGTGACAATATTTTTTAATAGTTAATATTTTTCGCAGTCCTTGTAAGCTCACAATTTACACAAAATTATATTTTTTAAAGAAAATGCCTGGAGGCTGCTAATTTATTCGATTATTAAAATTAGGAAGTTTCCCACCCGGAGGGGATAATTTAAGTAAGTGTTGTAACTTGTAACAGAAAAATAATTTGTTACGTAAAAAGACCGGGAAAAGTCAGTATAGTGCTTTTCTCAAAATATTGTTATTATGTAGTTATGTTCAGTTCAGTTATAGTAGCATTTTCTCTATCACTCATTGAATGAGGGTCTCATGATAACCAGCTACTTGTATGGGGGGTGCTTTAAATTTTTAATTTGGGTTATACTCGTACCTTGTATTTTCACATTCTTTATCTAAAGACAATATATTTGAAATATCATCATTTATCACGGTAATGGCCTAAATGGCCACAAACGAAGAAATTTTGAAAAAAAAAAATAAAAAATAAATATCGTTCATCTGTTTTCCATTATCAGAGGCTGGAATTCTCATGCCAATTTTGAGCTTACACAGGGACTTCTCGTTTGTCGACTTCCGCATTACATATACAAGGTGATCAATCCAAATGGGTCAGTAGGGAAAAGTCGGAAACTATAAGAGATAGGGAAATCTGTTCATAGGAACAATGACGTCGATTTTAAATTTAATAAAAACTGCATAGAATTTTATAAACAATTTGAAACATACCTCACAGGATACTTACTGGATCAACTGTAATTAACAAATGCGACACTTACTGATTTTTTGCCAAATATGATTCCCGGTTATATATTATTATATACTACTCAGTGGCGCAGCGATCCAAAGCGGGTCTTGGCCTCCGACCCCAGTTTTCGCCATTTTCCTCGATCCTGTACCGTTTTTCGCCAATTGCTGCGATATCAGGCCGGCCAACCGGCCTTCGTCCTAACTTCCAGAAGGTAATAAGTAATTACTGATACTTTGGCGTTTACGACCTTTTTACAGAGCTTGATATCTTTCTCGCAATTTAAATCTTTCTCATAATTTTCGTCTATTGTGAAGGATGGGCAACTACGGAACCCTACACTGAGCCTGGCCCGACATGCTCTTGGCCGGTTTATTCAATCTAAAATCGACGCCATGGTTCCTAAAAACAGATTTCGCTATCTCACATAATTTCTGACTTCTCCATGCTGCCCCATTTGGATTGATAAAATAAATAAATATTAAGGGACAATCTTACACAAATCGACCTAGTCCCAAACTAAGCAAAAGCAATGCTTGTACTATGGTTTGGGTAGGTACTAGAGGACGATATACATAATATATAATTACATATGATAACAGATAACATCCATGACCCAGGAACAAATATTTGTGTTCATCAAATCATCACACAAATATTTGTCCGTGTTTCCCTTACTTTTAATCTTCCTTAATAAACTGTAGAATGTATCGATAAGTTATGGTTATCAGATGTCGATAAATGTATGGTCTTTGTTTCAACCTCGCATTGAAGACTAAAGAAAAGCACGTTTCGGCGTAAATGGCATTATCCTTTCCCAATCGATCGATTATCGTAGGAAAATGTAAATGAATTTTATTGTTGTAAGGAGGAATGTATTCGTCGTCAAGTAGGTTGTTGAGGTAAATAATGTGGAGGTCGCAGGCGGTGCGTGTCGTTGGATTATATTGCGTGCGTCTCGGAGCCGTAGCAAGACGCGGCGGAGCGGCGTCCGGCGGGGGCGGTCGGCGCTCCAGCCTTATACCGCCTACACCTGGGTTGCAGACGTGCTTTCGCTTTGTCCTCGCCACGGTGCTCGACATCGGCTACACCGCCGCCGCCTCCGCCTCCGCCGCCACCGCTAGTCAGTTCGCGTCGCCGCGCCTACCCCGTACCGCGCATGCTCTCCCCGCTTCTCTTGTGCCCTACAACGTCACAGATTACGAAGTGATTTACAGATTCAACTAACGGTAATTTTGTTAGATATTAGTTAAAGAGGAATAATCTTCCGATAAGAGTCGCCTGGTTATCAGCGGCGGGCCCGTGCCTGGGTACGCAGCGAGCCTCCCGGTTAGAGGAGCACTCGAAAGGGAGCGCGGCAGCGCCGGTATCGATCTGAGCGTTTCGTGTGGCCGCTCGTGCACGACGGTTTCTCGGGATATTCGCCTAGCGGTCGCCGTCGGCGCCGGCCTTGTAAACAGTGCATTACGCGCCGCGTTTACCTATTTCATCCGCGCGATCATGAACGCCGAGGCTAATTAATATAGCGGTGGACGCAGCTGACGAAGAGTGCCTAATTCACACTTGGCTTAATTTTGACTGAATAAAAGCGGACTTTGAAAGGTAAGTCAGGTTCTTTGATGCGGATATATTGTTTATTGTTTCTTTTGTTATATCAGATCAATGTTGTAAATGTATACATTATATTCTTTCATTTAATCATATCTTAAATTTTTTTATTAGATTTTTTATATTAAACTAGTAGTGTCTTATTATATGTTTCGTCGTATTTATCTCAATCGCTAATAGAAGTGTGCGTAAAGTGTATTCAAATATTTCTATTGAGCGTGAGCTAGCCATCTGGTTTATATGTCTAAAGTTAGATTGTTAAATCGTAAACCACGAGGAATCATCGGTATTGGTATTTGTGGAACGGTTTGCTAAACGCGGTCGTATAGCATAATGAATGTGAGACATAACAATTATCTTAGCAATGGAATTATATTGCCAAAGAGTAAACTTGGCATTATCCATATTCATTACTTTGTTTAAGGTTCGGAACCCTGAGAGCTTTTCCGCACGTGATAGGTTATTCTTTTTCTTACTGCGCATGTCTTGAGTTCTGATTTATTTGTCGTATGGGCAGACTATAATGGAATGCCTGAAATCTGTAACTGTTGATTCTTAGCGCGGCCTCCACTTTTTTCATCAATTTCTTTATTACTTTCAATGGGCAGTAAGTAAGAATCTCAATCGGAAATCTAGGATTGCCCAAACTCGAAATGACGGAGACGGAGTTCGATAAGCTGTGTCTTTTGTCTAAACTTGTTGTACATTCATCCTAAATACCGAAATAATGGGTAGTATTAATCAAATAATCAATATACGTATCACAAATCTAATATACATATTAGATTTGTGGACATAAAAACAAAACTAAAAAAAAAATGATAAGCGGAAATCATTTTTTCTGTTAACCATATGAATTATCCAGTTACTGTTATAAAAACACATACATTTCGTGAGCCTTGTAGGTAAGTCTATAGTCTGCGACATTATAAAGCATTAACAGTGTTAACGATATTAAATATCGTTGTCACATGTTAATGTTTTTACTTTTCACTTTTACTTTCTATTTTTTACTTTTTGCTTTTAACCTTCCAATTTCTACTAAACATCTACTTAGTACTTTTTAAATTTTACTTTTTACTCGACTGTACTGTCGTAGATAAAGTAGGTATTGTATGCAACGTTGAAAATGCTCACGGCATCATCGTAACCTATGCCATTCGCTTTTTTTGACCCCTCCGGGTCTATTGCAAAAAAATTGTACCTAGTTAAGGGCTTTAATTAAAACAAAACTTAATTGATTCACTTAATTGATTGATGAGGAAGCGATCGTGATTTTTTGTTAACTAAGCTTTTAACTATGTACATTTTTTTGGCAATTTGGTGTGCGTTATAATGTATTTAGATATTATTATCGTGTACCAAAATAATGGCTAAAAAGTTTAGCTCTAAATAATTCACACCTAAATAAAGTAATGTCCTTTGAAATAATCATACTACGTTCTTTTTCTTTACCTAAAAGCAGATACCTAATAGTAGATTATTTGACAAGGGACTAGCCATTGTGACATGAAGTGGTTATTTCAACGAGCGAACGCAGTGATCGAGAATAAATATATCCGAGTGTCATAATAGCCGTTCTCGAGATATTTTCCAACATTTCCTCGAAAAAAGGCACATCACTACACTCATCATCCTTTGCGATCCATCGTACACTGTTATTGATTACATGCTTGTATTAGATAGACATTCCATTCTTTAAACCTTTTTCAATCTTTATAGCGTACTTTGCCGCTTCATTGTCTTGTGTTAGGTATACGTATTGTATGTATTACTTTACCCTGATGTGACTGTGTTTGTTTGTTATACTTATAAAAAAACAGTCTTAAAACAAAGTGTGTTCTTAAAAATCCTGTGCCGTATTTTCATAAGACCGTGCACTCCTATAAATATATCCTTTCACATCCCATTTTCATGACATTTAGTATCAAGCTTTATACCGAATGAGATCATATTATAATGACTACAAACAAAAGTACTCTTTATAGCACACCTCCTATATACACAGAAACAAACAAAACATGAGAGATACATAAACAACAGGCGGTATTATCGCTAAATATAGATCTCATCCAGGCAACCTTTGACTGATTATGGATAAGGATCCTCGATACTTTTTGCTATTAGTGGTGTCATCACATTCAGCACAATAAGTATGAGTGAAATTTCTAACCACAGATATGTGTGTTGTTACATCGCTGCACATTAAACGTGTTAAAAGATTGTTTCATGTGTAGGTACCATACGTAGCGTTCTTGTTATCGATTGTATTAAATCATAAATATTAAATGCCCTCAATGAAGGGACATTATTATGACTAAGTCCACGTTTGTGCAAGAAGATTGTATTATTAATTTCCTAATATTGAAAGAGTTTGCATCTCATTCTCACTTTTTATTGAACGCCCCTCGTCATCCAGAAGTTTGTTTTTGAGTTGGAAATTGCGATTTTTTACGTTTTTTTAAATGTGCATATCTCTGTAACTATCAGTTTTTGAAACAAAATTTAAAATGTAAATTATAGTAAATTTTATCCTCTTCAACGTTGTCTAAGCTTTTATCTAGCTCAAATGCTCCTAGACGAAGAATTAAGCAAAAATGTGAAGAAGATCCCGGTTTTTTCAATATGGTGGCGTTCGCGGAGGGGGGGGGGGGGGGGGGGGGGATTGTGCAATTTGCAATTAAACATTCACTAACCGTCCTAGACAACATATCAAAAATTCAAAACTACCGGACCGTTTCTAAGGTCTCCCCTAGTACTTTAGTCTCTATTCACCGTATTATTGCCATAATATGAAAAAAAAGGAATAAGGCCTTTTAAAGTATTATAATTAATAATTATAATCAATACAGTACCTACGAGTGGTGCGGTCAGTATAATTTCTAATTATGTGTAATAAAATTCATAATGGAACGAAAATTGGTATCAGTGACCCACGTACATAATTTTATAGAATTGACGGATTAATGTAAACATTTACGGTTTCTGTTATCTTTAATTTTAGTGAGAGAGAAAGAGAGAGATTTGTTGGCATGTCTGTGTGGAGAATAGATGTTTTTTTTTTAATATTGGATTTTTTTATATATAAATTGCATTTACTGAAGTATTTTTACTGTTCATATAATTTCCGTATACGTATCCAGAGCACGGCAGCACCCCTGCCAAGTCGGAAAAAATTGCACTCGGGTTAGGTTTTCTAGGATGCTGCCGTTGCGAATTTGCGATACCCGTCGTACAAGGCGGGAATTTTGTTTTTAGGTATGAGGGAAATGAATAAGTCCCACCTATATAAACAAAAAATATAGCTTTTATTTTTATTTAATACATTCCCCAATAGACCGGTTTCTAATTATTTACGTTCTTATGTCAAGAGTGGATCAAATATTATAAATGGACTAACGGCATTACAAGATAGTATCGTTAAAATCGTCCCACATAAATTGAATGTACCTACTACTAGTATTATTCTTTTGGTTATGACATCGGCACGAAAGTAGAGTTGACAACTTTACAATTGAATTTCATACATGAACCAGCTTCCACTGCCACCTGTCAGCATTAGTAATATTCAATCCTGACCCACTGCACAACTATGACGTTTCTGAATATATTTTGTTGAAAGTAGGAAAACAAGGCTATACTTATTTGTTGCGCGTGTCGGCCTAGCGAGTGGCAATACGATCATGTAAAAAAGTTCCTAATATCTAAAAATAATGTCTATTAATGTAATGGATAAAGACTGAACCTTTTGCCGTTTAGTTACATTACATACTTATTGCGCGTCAAATAAATAAATACCAAAGGACAATGTTACACAAATCGAGCCAGTCCTAATTACTCCTAGGCCCACAAGGCCCGGGCCTAGGGGCCCAGCCAGTCTAGGGGCCCAGTCCCAGAAGCAGGACTTGGAACATAATAACGTTCTCCTTATGGGCGAGGGGGCCCCAAGTGCCTAAGGGCCCTAGCACTCTAAGTCTGGCCCTGACTATGGGTATTAGACGACCATATACTTAATACATATATAGATAACATCCGTGACCCAACAACAACAAACACATAACAATTAAGAGCTAGCATTACTACAATTAATTTATATAATACTAGCTTTTGCCCGCGACTACGTCCGCGTGGAACTTGGAAGTATGGAAGCAACCTCGTACAACACGATAGATATCCACCTAATCACCCTAATTAATAAAAGGCATTATTAAAAGCGCCTAAGCAAATGTAAGAGCAATTGTGCTTTTGATCTAATCATTACATTTCCTACAGGGTCATCAATGTCATCATGAATTACTCACTTTTCAATCTTTTTAGGGATAATTTCCAGGATGAAACTATCCTATGGCCTTCCTCGGATCTTAAACTATGTCCATGCCAAATTTCATCAAATTCGATTCAGCGGTTTAAGCGTGAAGAGGTTAACAGACAGACAGACACACTTTCGTATTTATTATATTAGTATGGAAGTATGGATAGTATGGATTTGTATTACCTACATACAGTAAACGGCGATAAAGAATGCACATCGGCAATCATCGCATTTCCGAATACAAACGAATGCTAATTTCCATGTACATCAATTATTAGATTAATCGTTCATCAGAATTTGAATTTAGAACTAAGTACTTTATTGTTGTTTTGTTTTGATTTCACGTGGAATATATAGAGCTGTAAAACTCGATGTAATAATATATAGTTAGGTATTGCTATAATGTTCTTGTTGGGGAAAAATAATATACATATTCAGGCCCACATTCCTAAAAGGGGTTGACTGAGCATTAGCAACTGATGTTATACTACTAGCATACTTAAATGTGGGTTTAAAGATCGACAAAAAGTGTAATTACTTACATTAACAGTTTCATGTTTTTTAAATTGGTCGGCTTACCTTTTTTCCCTATAGATGCCATAGTACAAATTTAATTTTGTGTAGGTTTTAGCAACTCTATATATATATTGACTTGGATATGCGACTGCACTCTCTCGCATTTGAACCACGACTGACAAAACAAACGTCATGGTGTGTGCGACACAGATATCGCTATACGAAGTCGAAATTACCCGATTGCCTCTTTCCAAAGATCGATGTGCAATCTTTATCGCCGTTTACTGTATATAGTCTGCATAATCCATTTAACTCTCATTTGACACAAGTTTTACAATTGATAATGATAATTGTATTTATACACACTTCGAATTAACGAACTTATGACAAAAATCAGGATTCAAATTCTTATATGTTTATATATTGTTGGGTTAAATCTGAAAGCGCCCCCAATGTGTTCGTCGCGTAATTTGCGACGAAATTTGACGTTGATATGATTATTAATACACTATAAAAACAAATTGCTACTTAAAAAATATTATTTGTAGTAATTGTTTACAATAGTTTTTGAATACACGCACCCGATCGATCCCAATGTATCGAAACCAATGCGCCAAAGAGGCAGCTAACAAAATCATTATCTATATATTAATTATTAGGCTTGGTCGTGCATGAACTTGAAACAATGCTCGAACTACATTCACACTAAGAGCCTTATCACACTTGCGATTTGCGAGCGAATCTTGTATGAAGGCGATCGATCACGCAGCGAGTTTGCCGCGACGTTTATTTGTTTAGAAAACTCGCTCGCAATTCGCAAGTGTGATAATGCCTTAAGAAAGCTCTTCGCGGAGTCTGTTAGCGAAAACACCGGCACTACTCGTATGTCCGGTGACCGCCTCCATTATCTATCTACTTCCCCTTTGCGGTACCTTAGTCATTTTTACTTCTTTCGCTAACAACTCTCTATCACGGCACATCGTGATATCTGAAGCTTGTTACAGAAGTCGTAAGCTATGGTCAACTCGAATATTGATCTTTATTTAGGCCAAAACAAATATTTAACATCGGAAAATATTTTTTTGCGACACAAAAAGTATAACCTGTCTTTGATCAATAGGGTTGGTAAACAATTCGGAGATCTTTTTTTTTTTTCGATAAACTTTGCGACTGCACATTACAGTTTGCTTTCTTTTCGGCAGAAGGGCTTCTCTGCCTTCAAAACACAATTTAAAAAACTGGACACTTGTCAATGTTTAGGATGACGGTATAGACAAGTGCCGACCACCGTCATTTTTTTCTATTGTGTTTTGAAGGCACAGAACCCTTCAGCCAAAAAAAGCACACTGTAATGACAAAAAAAAATTCTTTTGGAAAACCATGTTGAGGAAAAATTAAAGAGTTGCAGTTTGTAGATCCTTATAAATAAACTATCGGTAAAATATTGCTTAATTATCTTCCAAAAACTGTACCTATCCTATTCAGTCCGCAGCTCACTCCGCCCTCCGGCTGCTATGAAATAGGTATTTATTTTTCCTTAGTCGTTTCATTCCATGGGTTCAGTTATTGGAATATATCTTTAGTGTTCGGACATATTTAATTTAAGAATACAACTTTAAAAAAGTAAAGATGAATTGAATGTATTTTTATGGATATGAAAAGTGTATATAGGACCAATTATAAATAGAGAGAGAGAGATGCTATAAAATTTTGTTATAAAATTACCGCTTATCGTAGAAATAAACATCGTGTAAATAGGCACGTTGGATGTCGACTTGCGGAAAATGCCCAGCGCAACCAACTAACTACCGCTTATCGTTTGTTTAGTTAATCAGTTGTGATACATTTTACAATACATGTTTTAACAAGTATCGTTAGTCACACGGATTTCCTCTCAAAGTTTGATTGTTATTCACGTAAGTTTTTCTTTCCTCGACGGTAGTAGTATACAGGCGGCCGCCCACCGCCTCGCTATTATGCCGGCTTGAAAGCCCCTATTCGTTTCCCCGTTACCGGCTTGTTGACAGCCATTGTCATAACACCAGGTAAGAGAAGCTCTCACTCCTCATTGGCACCCACTGCGATCGAATGTTCAAGAAGCATGGCGCGTGATCATATCAGATTACAATGCAACCTTATTGCTTCAATGCCTTATTATTCCTTCTCTTGATCATTTGTTCTTGTGCCTTTAAATTTTCATGAAATTCTAATATTTTAAGTAATTATGTATTTTGGTTATTACTTATAGTGTTTTCTGTTCTATGAGTTACGCTTTCAGTGCCTTTGTTTGGATTTCACGTATGTTGTTTATATAGAACTTTATAAAGCCCCGTAAGTAGACATTACGAGGGAAAACGCGAAACAAGGCAAGACAAACTAACTGCATTATTTATTTCTAGAACGGTTTCAGGCAGATATAACATGTACAAGTTGGCTCAAATGTACGAGGGGCGTCTGAAAAGTTCTAAGCCTAAGGTATTTCGAGGTTATATATGCGTTTATGATACTGGCCACTAGAAAGGCCATTAAAAACCAATTATTAAAAAATAACATGTCACGTTTTTATTATTCTGTTTCGAGATATTCAACGGAAAAGTACATCATGTGTGAATTACCAACGAATATTACGAAAATTGAGCACCGTGCTGTAATTAAATTCCTTACAAAAAGTGACAAATCACCGCAGTGTATTTTTGAGGAAATGGCTATTATTTACGGTGATTCTGGGCCTTCTTATGCCACAGTCAAAAAGTGGAGTCGCTTATTTAAACTCGGACGGGAATCGATCGAAGACGACCCCCGCTCAGGGCGGCCAATATCGGTAGTGACCGAAGAAAACGTAGCAAAAGTCAAAAAGCTGGTATTAGAAGATAGAAGAATTAAGCTTTGGCAAATAGCTGAGGTCTTAGGTATTAGTAAAGAAAGAGTCGGAGAAATTTTACATGAACATTTGTACATGAGTAAAGTCAGTGCTCGTTGGGTACCGAAAATGCTAACGGCCTTCGATAAAGTACGTCGTGTGGAAACTTCTCGGGCGTTTTTAGAATTGTGCGAAGATGATTTAGATGAAGTTTGTTCCCGAATAGTAACTGTTGATGAAACATGGATCAGACAGTATGATCCGGAGTGTAAGTCTGAGTCGATGCAGTGGATTGAAAAGGGTGAAAGGCCGCCGAAGAAATTTAAAGTGCAAAAGTCGGCCTCTAAGTTAATGGCTACGGTATTTTGGGATTGTGATGGCATTCTTTTAATCGATTATTTAGAAAAAGGCTCTACGATAAACGGAACTTATTATGCAAATCTAATAAGACAGGTGCGACAAGCCATAGTTGAGAAAAGGCGGGGTAAACTAAGGAAAGGCATTTTGTTTTTGCAAGACAACGCACCCGTTCACACCGCTAATGTTGCGAGGCGTGCTCTGAAGGAAGTTGGTTTTGACGAAATTGACCACCCACCCTACAGCCCAGATCTAGCCCCAAGCGATTATTTTCTATTCAATAATTTTAAGAAAGAGTTGAGGGGAAAGCGATTTAGAAGTGACGAAGAGATGAAGGCGGCTGTACAGGAGCATTTTGAAGGGCAAAATGAAGATTATTTTTTTAATGGCCTAAAAGCACTGTATAAAAAATGTAAAAAATGCATTGATTTAGGAGGAGACTATATTGAAAAATAAACACGAGTTCATTTGTGTAAATTGTTTTTTTTTCTATCTTAGGCTTAGAACTTTTCAGACGCCCCTCGTAAGTATGTACTTCAGCCCTGCGGCATATATAATAGACATGCTACCTAATTTTTTTTGAGGATGTCAATCGATTCTATTTTTTATTGTGATCAAATGTCTATATGGGACTGACTACACTTAAACTGCTCTAAAAGTCAGAAATGACCGTCCAATTTCAACATTCCTACGTAGCGCTAAAAACGCTCCATACAAAAGGCGTCCAGGCTAGTGAAGTCACAGGCCGGTATAGGTAACAATAATTGTATGGAGAAATTAGGAAATTTGCCATTTTCACCGTGAAAAAGTGCGTTTAAGTTCATGATTGCCGTACAATTATTGAATTGTAAAATTATGAGGATTCTGAAAACATTTTCAAAATATCTTAAGGATAAAAAAAAAATCATAAAATTTGCGTACCTTTGAAGTCACATATTTCCAAAAAAGGATTATTTTTCTGGATTTTTTTCTTTGTTTCGTGATAAATTTAGGTAATTTTATTCATATAACTACAGTACACTGTAGAATTCAACATCAGTCAACATGTCTATTGAATAACGAGGTTAAAAGTACGATAGTGAATAGGGAAGTTGTTTAATTGCAATTCGGTTCGTCGTCATCGTCAGTGTTCTCTGACATTCAAGTCTCAGCTAACGTTTTAATAATATCGCTAATTAACTTTTAACTGGGGTAAAGTGGTCTATTCTGATTTTCTATCGAGTGCCTATTATGCTCACTTGGTTGAATATAGTACTACTTGTTCACTTGTTAGAATAATTTCGACCTTGTAAGGGTGGCACGGAATTTATTCTGGGTACTATTTATGTATGTGATTTACGAGCAGATTAACACGGCACCCACTTTTATATTTCTTTTATTTTTTACTCCTTTGAGCTCATAAAATACCTGTTCGCTCACCACTTCGTTTTAAGTGATATTTTCAGAATGTCATGGGTATATAGATCACCTTTATCTTTAGAAGTAAAATGCTTTATTTGAGTAATGATAGAATTAATTAGCAGTTTTAGCGCCATACGTGACCGGCCTGCGTGACCGTGAGCATCGACTCGACCTACTGTCAATTTGTCGACTGCAACCTTTGTCTAAACAACGCTTGACTGCCAATGAGCCTAAGACCTCGTTATATTATGTCATGTACAGACCATCGACTGGCCAATGGTCTTGCATACAATGAACATGCTTCGAGGTCAGCGCGACTGTCAGAAGATGAGCCGTCAGTCGACGGAAGGGGCACTCGTTCTTAACAGGAAATACCACTGCTAATTTTCCATACAAATGGAGGTTTCGTTCTCGACTGTTTCCTCTTCCAAACATTCCGACCGACACAGAATCTTCCTTCCCATTCAGTTTCCAAAACTTCGTTATGAGTGGTTAAGTTTTGGAAGACCAAAAAATCGGGGACGAAACCTCGATTTGTATAACTTCACGTGAACGGATAGCATGGAAAAAATGCAGCAGTATTTCTTCTTAATACGGGCGTTTCTCCCGATGCGTGAACATTGTGTCGCATTACTTCGAGTATAGGTACTGAGGGATGACAGATTGTTGTGCCGTGATTAAGCGGCACGGTACGGGCACCCTCAATCAGATTGTCAGGGAGATCGTCCTGCATACTTTTCAAATATATAAGTTTAAACACCTACACTGTGCGTAGTATTGGGTATTTCACATGTGCATCTATATCTCAGAACTTAATCGTTAATAAATTCCATTTTGCCCATTTCTGATGTTTAGAGTACTGTTTGTTCACGTACAATCAATAATAAACCAATTATTAAAAAAATGGTGAATGTTTATTCTGCAGCTAGTTAGTTTTTATGAATTTTAATGAGTTCTTTTATGAACCTGCAGTACAACTTGGCGTGCATGTCGGCTCTGTTACCCTACCCCCTGGGTCCCACATTATAATGCGAATATACTTATTAGGTTTTCGTAAACAGTCGTTTTTTTAGAACTTTCATTAAAAAAATCTGACCTACTTCTGGGTTTTTCTCAACAATAATATTTAAAAAAGTTTTCCACTTCAGAACGATAAACAATGGTCGGCACACCAGCAACACCGCGAGATTCCTATAGTAATTTAAATATGAACATAAATAATTACAATCTCTGATCTTTTTCGAAAAATGTTCTAGTTTAGTAGTGTTTTATATAATTATTTCAATATTATATTAACGATAATAATATTTCTGTATTTTTACGCGGCATCCTGCGGTTTCGAGCACTGATGATAAATATGACAAAATTCTCGATTTAAAAACCCCGCAAATTTCATAAGTTCAGTGCATTTTTTTTTAAAGACTACACAAGCAACTTCAACGGCGAATTTTCGCACTCCTTATTCCTCATTTATTATGTATGAGTCGGTAATATCCACACTGCTTCGTCAATATCATTGTTACATATATTATGAATAGGGAGCAAGTACTTCGGTGGGACAATATTCGTGTTATTATAATCCTATCAAAACATACACTTAGTACTAGGGGCGTTCAGTTCAATAAGTTGAGAATGAATATGTTCCTATATCAGAAGTATATTTTTTTATCGTGACTATGCAGTGTGGTAATCATTTGTTTTTCTGTAATAGTTAAACAAATAAAACACTATCGAAAACTAAATATTCCTGATGAATCCGAATATCGCCTGGTGACAAGACAACCAAATCTCACTAAAATTTCTGTCACTATTCTTAAAAACCTCGTATCTAGTTTTTAGAGTGATACTGAGATATGAGCTTTGTTTTATGTAGGTAATTGCACTTTAGTGAGTTTTGGTGGTCAACAGGGCGATATATTCTTACTTTAAATGAAAGCTTGGTTTATCCTTGTGACAGATAAACATAAAAAGAGTTCGTACCGTAAACTCGAGATACTTTAGCCCTAGAGAGTAACTTTGGCCCAAATCTTAAAACCGAGCTGTTGGGTAGGTAATTAAATTTTCTAGCTGTCGCGGTTATTTAGATACAGCCTGGAGACAGACGGACAGACGGACGGACAGCGGTGGCTTAGGAATATGGTCCCGTTTTTACCCTTTGGGTACGGAACCCTAAAAAATACATCACCACTTTAAGTGTAGGGTGTCTAAGGAAGGTACACAAAACAAAATGTTTTACCACTTTATCAGCGTGACGTAATATATGTATACATGTCAAATTGCAGCTTTCTAGTACGAACAGTCTTTAAGCTAAGCTGCGGGCAGTCAGACGGACGCAAATGGCGATAATATATAATCCTTGTAAGGGCTTATCATGAGATCAGTTTCCTTTTATAATAACATTGGATTGTCATCCTATTTAAATAACTAAGCACAAATAGAAAAATAGGACGTGGGTCAGACATACTCCGATACAGGTAAAATCAAATGAAAGCTTCTAATAAAAACCGGAGCATGTCGTGCAACGCTCAGTACATGTAGGGTTCCGTAGTTGCCATCCTTCACAATAGACGGGCTTAAAAATGCTGTTTTAAATTACGAGAAAGCTTTCAAGCTCTATAAAAAGTTGTAAACGCCATAGTTACTGTAATTACTTATTACCTTCTGGAAGTTAACGATTATACGCGCCAGATTGAGCGAAATGTTTTAATTCAGTATGGCACTTAACTAATATATTATATAACGTTCGAAGTATAAGGACACCGCCTGGCACTTACGTCATTTTCAAGAAAATTAGAAATTTTTGCGATAGCTCATAACGGCTTGACCGATTTTATTCAAATGATATAGTTTTCATTGAAAGTACTTTTTTTGGATTTCCGAGGCGAATATTTACAAAACTGCCGACTCCATATAGGTACCCGAAAAATTTTTTTTATTTTTTTATTTTTTTTATCTTTTTGTCGGCGTGATACACACACATACTCATACCAAATTTCAGCTTTCTAGTACTAATGATCACGGAGCTAAGCCGCGGACGGACAGACAGACAGACAGACGGACATGCCGAAACTATAAGGGTTCCTAGTTGACTATGGAACCCTAAAAAAGGGAAACCATTTATGCCTATGCACTGCACTGTTCTTAATTATGTTTTCTAAGTAGAGGTAGTTTTAGGATAGTGTAATTATGTTTCGGATAGTGTAATTCAAATAGGTAGTTATTAGCATTTTGGTTACTCCTTTCTTGCTGGGACAGTATCGCGTTCAGAAACAGACTGTTTCTGTTGGGGATTATCTTTTGAGTTTTGTCTATTCTCTCATGTTTATTCATGAACAGGGTTATGAGAGATGACCCTGATACTTATTAAAGAAACTTTTAGCACGTATTGTGCATATATTGAATTTATTATTCGTTCGAAATTCGATTAGTTATATAGGACAATGTTAAATATTTACTCTTAAACTCCACACCTTTATGTTATAGTTTCAGCAGTGGAAGTGAAGGATTGGAGAATAAACCTAGTAAATTAACGAAAATAAAGCTTTATATATTTTTCATGTATTTTAATCTTGACGTGAGAAACAAATATATAATGACTTTACGTTTTCTTTTTGGATATAAAACATATACGGAATACTTATAAGTAAAAGAGGTTTGAATACATAACTGCAACACCTTCCCTTATTCAAAACTTCTGCATCCCGAGGTCATACGACGCGGGCTTCGTCATAGTCTGCAATCATTCCGTAAATCGTAAAGAAAAGAAACATCATACAGTGACCGAAAAATATTAATGGACATCGCTCTAAGTACAAAAATGGTCTCAATAACGGTCCTAATATTTGACTCCCCTCTTGAATATTTTTTCCTGCCAACAATTTATTTAAAATATAAGCCTATACGAAATTATCCTTTCTCTTAAAACTAGTTGTGATTGGACTGATTGGTTAGGTACCTAGAGTTTTCATTGGCTGAAATAGACTTTTAAATGTCAAAATCCATGCGTGGCGCAAGAAATTCGGTTGTTGTCAATCAAATCTGATGTAGATGTTGTAACTGAGAGGTAACCAATTAAAAATATAATAATCAAATTCTTAATGTTCTACCTATATGAAAAATATTAAAAAAATAGCATTCTACCTATACGTTTGCATTAGGGAAAGTAGCATTTCAAATATTCCAAAAAGAAAGGTTAATAACATAGGAAAATACATTTTAAATATCTTGAGCTGGTGTGTGCTGCAGGTATGTACGTACAACGGCATTTACATGAGGGTGTATTACCTACATATTTTTGATTAATGTATTTGACTTGTGGAAATTAATCGTAAAGTAGCATGTTTGTCTTCATTTTCATCGGAATGCCAAATGATAATGCGTGGATACCGTTAAAAAACCAATGAGGATCTTGCGATTCCAGAGAAATTCGCAGTCCCGCGGAAAAATAAGAAGAAATTATTATATGTACGATTGTGTGTCAAATGTGTTGACTGATTGACGTATGAAGATACTGTTATAAATATATACAGGAATAAAAATAATAAATGCCTTAAATAATTAGCAAAACGCCACAATAAATTTGTGCGGCACCCATTTAATTCGTAGACCTACAGGTTATTCAATACTCTATTTCACCGCTCCTCTTTTTTCACGCCCTTAAGGGATAATTTAATCTTATGACCTTCGCTGGGAATATATCTCTCTCCATACGAGACTCGTATATCGCTATAAATCGGTTGAGCGGTTTAAGTGTGAAGAGGTAACAGACAGACCGAGTTGCTTTCGCATTTATAATCTTAGTAGGGACAGTAGGCTGGATGTAACATGATTGATTTTTTGTAGATTATAAATGTAAACCATTTTCCCTTAAGTAAAAAAAAAGTTTTTTTTTTGTTGTATAGTCTATCACTTTCTCCCACAGTTTCATAGTATGTGACATGAGCTTTATTCGTCTATATTACAGTCTATAGTTGTACGCCGCCTTGTAAAAAATGGGCACCAGTAGACTTTCACCATACGTCAGGGACGGATTCTTCACGCAATTAGGTATTCTAGAATAAAGTCAGCCACTTACATCCATCCTCACTCAAGGTCTTCTAAACTTCCACTGGTATATTGTCTAGCCCTACAGCTTTTTTGCCATTATTAAAAGCGTTTTTCTTGTCTTTCAAACTCAACTGTACGTCGTCATTCCACTACCACGCTTCCTCTTCTCAATCATGCATTTCTGTTTCGTTTCTCCTTCACCGTTTTTCGTATACAGTCAAAAGCTGAAGCAGCTTGTAGCACTGACTGTCCCTCTTTCGAATCCTAAAGCCGAAACCACTATGCACTTTTATAATCCGTATTCATTCTTCTCCCGTGTCCCTTAAAATCTCCGCCTGTAATATCTCTTCGTTATCTGAACATACTCTTACATCACTTTTACGGCCATTACTCTATCACTCTGTTAACATTCATCACACACTCTTTCTGATCAGTCCACCACTAGGCCAATACCGTTTCGTTTGCCATCGCTTCCTCAGTAATAGAATTTATATCCTTCTCCAATTTATCTTGCAAGAACATGACATTTACGTCTTCTTATCATTGCCTCTGCTAACTTTCTTGCCTTCCCAGTTATCGTTCCTACATTCCAGTTCGCATACCTCATTCTCAGATACTTCACATCTTTCGCGTCCAGGGCTCGCGTATTACGTCGCCCCCGCCCGGGCTGGTGCGACAACCCTTGTCCATTTCCCACAAGAGTCGGGTGCTGCCCTTGCGCCTGTGGGGTACGCCCTAGCCCTGTCGCTCATCTCTTTTAGACTTAAATTTATGCTGCTAAAAGTGATTTCGCTGTGTATTACGGCCGGCCGCCTGCCTGACGTCAACACTCCTTGGGAATTCCTTAGTTGACTTGTTGGATGATTGTCACATAAGACCCTTAGTCGCCTTTGACGACATCCACGGGTAGAGATAGAGTGGGCTATTCTCAAAACCGGCATCCACACGGCATACTATTTCAATCGTAGATAGAAGAAGAATATATGATTGATTAATTATTTTATGTTTTGTTTTTCTAATTTTATCCATTATTCCTAAATGGACCCGCATCCTCAATGACACTCAACGTTGTGCATTTTATCGGAGACCCACACAAGGCCTTTTTTACAGTAATTAATAACGAGTAATTTTGTAATTACATCTCCCTTAATATTTTTGTACTGGAGATAAATCGGATTATCTTCCATGATTAGAATTATTTATTGCGTCGATATTCAATAGATAGGTATTTGTTAAACTGGGCGCACATATTGACCGTCGGCATTAAATTCTTTACCTTCAAATGTATCGTAAAACTATTTTTATAAAACGCAACCACTCGCGTGGATATAAATCACTTAACATTTTTTTATATTGTTTATGAAAGGTTAAAAGAAACATCTCAAAATAACCAATTACGTCCGCTTTGTTAATATGTCATAGATACAAACATGAGCTTGTAGCGATTAGACAAGGAGAGGAGAGCTACTCATATAGGTCCGTTCTCGAGTAATGCTCAGGGCTTTTTCTTAAGAGGACATATCACTACTCCTTTTCCCATACTATCAGTTTACGTTAATTTTGAACCTGGTAACTATGGCGTAGCATACAAATGAGGTCCAAACTTAACATAACCGGGTTGCACAAATTGAGGTTTCGTTCTCGTCTTTTTCCTCCTCCTAAACTCAACCAATCTTTACAATATTTTGTCGGAATCTGTGTCGGAATATTACCTATTATAAAATTTGTGTACTAGGCCTCTGTTTTTAGCCAAAATTCCGCCACAAACGGATGCCTAAATGAGTATTTGGCTGAAATGTTACTTTGCAAGAGTAGGTAGTGTTAAGTAAGATGCACAAGGTTCGATCTTTGTATATAAGTTTATTTATATTTACAATACACTATGGGTAAACGGCTATTTGAACAAAATGCAGCGAAAACTGCACATTCAAAGAGATTTTTTTACTCGTAACTCGGCTACAGTTAAGCGCAAAGAGGAAGACTTCATAATCCTAACGAAATTGTGGCTTGCGGAGAAATCCAGACAAAAATAACTTTACCTTACAGTCTTAAGTCGAATTTAGAGATCCTTCCTCAAGATTGAGGTTAAAGATATTAAATTCATGTTTATGACAAATGCTTTTTCATTGCGTACCTTGTATAAAAATTGCGTCGGTCTTATTCAATGCAATAAAAAAGTAATGTTTATATCTTCATTAAAATCTATGCTCGAACGAAGGTACAATTTATTTTAGAGATGTTATTCTGCTGCAATACGTAAGAATGAACCGCCTATTTGCTAGGTGTAATTGTATAGAGGATTTGAGCAGGGCGCCTAACAACGTCTTGATGCCTAGCCCAGCCTATGAACCAAACTAGGCACATAACGTGCGCACACCAGCCAATTAATTGTTCTGGAAGTGGGTTAGTATAATTATTTCTGATATGACATTTATTAATTTCATTAAAAACCACGACATATGTCAATATACGAGGGGCGTCTGAAAAGTTCTAAGCCTAAGATAGAAAAAAACAATTTACACAAATGAACTCGTGTTTATTTTTCAATATAGTCTCCTCCTAAATCAATGCATTTTTTACATTTTTTATACAGTGCTTTTAGGCCATTAAAAAAATAATCTTCATTTTGCCCTTCAAAATGCTTCTGTACAGCCTTCATCTCTTCGTCACTTCTAAATCGCTTTCCCCTCAACTCTTTCTTCAAATTATTGAATAGAAAATAATCGCTTGGGGCTAGATCTGGGCTGTAGGGTGGGTGGTCAATTTCGTCAAAACCAACTTCCTTCAGAGCACGCCTCGCAACATTAGCGGTGTGAACGGGTGCGTTGTCTTGCAAAAACAAAATGCCTTTCCTTAGTTTACCCCGCCTTTTCTCAACTATGGCTTGTCGCACCTGTCTTATTAGATTTGCATAATAAGTTCCGTTTATCGTAGAGCCTTTTTCTAAATAATCGATTAAAAGAATGCCATCACAATCCCAAAATACCGTAGCCATTAACTTAGAGGCCGACTTTTGCACTTTAAATTTCTTCGGCGGCCTTTCACCCTTTTCAATCCACTGCATCGACTCAGACTTACACTCCGGATCATACTGTCTGATCCATGTTTCATCAACAGTTACTATTCGGGAACAAACTTCATCTAAATCATCTTCGCACAATTCTAAAAACGCCCGAGAAGTTTCCACACGACGTACTTTATCGAAGGCCGTTAGCATTTTCGGTACCTAACGAGCACTGACTTTACTCATGTACAAATGTTCATGTAAAATTTCTCCGACTCTTTCTTTACTAATACCTAAGACCTCAGCTATTTGCCAAACCTTAATTCTTCTATCTTCTAATACCAGCTTTTTGACTTTTGCTACGTTTTCTTAGGTCACTACCGATATTGGCCGCCCTGAGCGGGGGTCGTCTTCGATCGATTCCCGTCCGAGTTTAAATAAGCGACTCCACTTTTTGACTGTGGCATAAGAAGGCCCAGAATCACCGTAAATAATAGCCATTTCCTCAAAAATACACTGCGGTGATTTGTCACTTTTAGGGTTCCGTACCTCAAAAGGAAAAAACGGAACCCTTATAGGATCACTTTGTTGTCCGTCTGTCCGTCCGTCTGTCAAGACCCTTTTTCTCAGGAACGCGTGGACGTATGAAGCTGAAATTTATATCAATTACTCAGGTCTACTGTCCCTTGAAGCTGTGAAAAAATCAAACTTCTAAGCCAACGCAATCAAAAGATACAGCCGTTTATGCCGCAAATTTTCGACACTTGCAAGGGAATCAAAACCTACAGGGTGCTTCCCGTGAACTCAGAATCTTGAAATTTGGTACGAAGCAACGTCTTATAGCATAGATAAAGGAATAATTACGAAAACCATATTTTTTTTTTTTAATACCTAACTTTGCACCTAATTTGCAAATTTTCGACACTTGCAAGGGAATCAAAACCTACAGGGTGCTTCCCGTGAACTCAGAATCTTGAAATTTGGTACGAAGCAACGTCTTATAGCATAGATAAAGGAATAATTACGAAAACCATAATTTTTTTTTTTAATACCTAACTTTGCACCTAATTTATATGGGGCGCTATACATACCAGGTGCAAACTTAACTTAACCACTTAGGGATGGAAAGTGTTTGTACGGAACCCTCGGTGCGCGAGTCCGACTCGCACTTGGCCGGTTTTTTTGTAAGGAATTTAATTACAGCACGGTGCTCAATTTTCGTAATATTCGTTGGTAATTCACACATGATGTACTTTTCCGTTGAATATCTCGAAACAGAATAATAAAAACGTGACATGTTATTTTTTAATAATTTGTTTTTAAATGGCCTTTCTAGTGGCCAGTATCATAAACGCATATATAACCTCGAAATACCTTAGGCTTAGAACTTTTCAGACGCCCCTCGTATACCTACAGTCTTGTGTCACATGCGAATTGGCGTTGTGGGCACGACAGCGTGTCACAATGAGTGATGGGCAGCTTGTAAGTTTCCAAAGTGTTACTTTCACTTAGATTTCATATAAGTTTCTATACGTTTCCAAAGCGAAACTTACTCTTAAATTTCATGTAAATTTCTTTAACTTACCAATTGAAAATTTTACATAAACAACCCGTTCCTAAGAAACGTAAACATGCGTATTGAATGACAGTGCAGCTGCTGCCTACTGAGCTGGCGGTCCTGGGTTTGAATCCCGGTAAGGGCAAATATTGGTGTGATGAATTCGTACTTATATTTGTTTCTGGGTCATGCTCGTATATTTTTCGTAGTATTAAAGTATACGTCTAAAATAGAATAAAACATGTACTTTGAAACGGAAAAACAAAATGTGATGTATATTATTACCTAGCGATCCGCCCCGGCTTCGCACGGGTGCAATGCTGATACTAAATATACTAGGTATGTATTATACCTTCCTCTTGAATCACTCTATCTATTGAAAGAAACCGCATCCAAATCAAAAAAAAACAAATCCGTTGCGTAGTTTTAAAGATCTAAGCATACATAGGCACAGACAGACATACAGCAGAAAGCGACTTTGTTTTATATTATGCAGTGATGATATTTGTATGATACACATACCAAGCAAAACAAAAAGCAGATAAATAATAATAAAAAAAAAAACTAAAAAAGAAAATACAAGGACGCAGTTTGACGTGATCTCGATCTACCGTCCATCGTTTAACAACCAGGTATTACGGTGACCCCTGGGCCACGCGGTTACTGCCACTAGTGGTCGAATTTCCGATTACAATCCGCTCTACTGCCGTCAGAGCCGCGGAAATGTTACATGAAATGTAAGTGAAATTTATTCTGTAACATTTCGTTCAGAAACGTTTGCTGTCAATTTTGTAATTTTCAATAGTTGAAATATTTCATCGTTTAGGAAATATATGAAATGCTTCAGAAATTGCCCATCGCTAGTCACAACTTTAGGTGTCGTGTATGCTCAAACCTTTAAACCACTTGATAATCGCTTCCAAACAAAAAACAAAAAGTGCAAAATAAAACCAAAAGCGTTCGCTGGCTAAAAATCCTTAATGTTTTTTTTTTCTTGGACCAATTTTGAAAATATATGTTTTTTTCTAATACAAAGTAACTCAAAGAACTCGTTAGAGGTACTTTGATCTCAGTGCAATATGTGGTAAAAACCTTGTCAATCTCCTTTCATAGTACTGGGTCAACGGAAGATATCCTATAAATTTTGATTCCCTTGAACGTTGAAATATACGTTTTTAGCAGCATAAACGGCCGTATCTTTTTTTTTTTGTGACATAGGAGTTTGATTTTTACAGCTTCAAGGGGGTGTAGACCAAAGTATTATGGTTTTAATTTCAACTCGATTATACCTACTCCACGCGTTCTCGAGATAAAGGGTATTAACAGATAGACGGACGAACGGACAGCAAAGTGGTCCCATAAGGGTTCTTTTTTTTCCTTTTGAGGCACAGAACCTTAAAAAGGATGCATCTGTATGTATAGTGTGTATTATGTTTGGACGTGCTGAGAAAGAGAGTCTTACCAAATTTACGTGTGGTAATATTTATCCAAAAGCATAAGTTTTATATGATGATACCTATCGTTATTTTCGACCATCTCATTAAAAAAACAATACAGTGAAAGCCTTTGGTAAACGAATTTATCAAGTAGCTAGTATACGAGTATATACATAGATGGCAATCTATAAAAGCACCGTATTATACTCGTATCGTATCGAGCGAGCGCGGTTTAATGCGCTTTTCATTTCACTTCGCTGCCGTTTTTTGGATGTTAGTTCAACAAATTGAGCGGCGCAAGGTGAATTTGATGTTTACATAGTCGCGCTTTAGCTCATATAACTGCAGGTGCTCCATCAGCCGAGAGATCCTCCATTGTTGCAAGATGAAGTAGAATTGATTACCTACACACGAATGAGTGCAGTCAATTGTGTCGATACCAGCTACAATACGATCGTTTCGCTGGATGTTTCGCCCAGTGGCGAGCCGACAGCAACATCGGGGGTGTCATTTAGTCATTTGTCAAAGTTTAGACAAGTTTATCGTCGAAGTGGTCTGTGTTTCAAAGTTTTCATTATACATGGTACAAATGGAGAGTAAAGCGACGGAATACATGATAAGAATGTTCGTTATATTACTCTGGCAAAGTTTATTCTTAACTATTGCTAGTATTTTGCAAAATTGCTTTGCTAAGTTCAACGTTTTATATCCATTTAGGTGACGTTTTCAACCAAAAGGGTCCACTCTGTTGCTAACCATTAAGACGAAATTTGATGGCATCTTCATACCAATAAACTGTCAACGCTTCCTTCATGGTGAGTGGCAAGGTACATAGATACCTTTTGCTTGAAAACTTCACATTTACGAGTATCTATCAATCAATACATACATTACATACGTGCCCATCCTTATATTAACGGAATAGCAAAATGTACCTAATAATCACACACAGTCACACAAGAAGCTGGTCATCATGAGACCCTCGTTCAATGAGTGATATAGAAACTGCTACCAAAAGTGAACATAACTACAACATTTGGAATTCTTAGCTTCAATATTGGCTGATATCTTGTGATTTGTTCCAATTAAAAATTACAAATAAATAATTACTTACTGACTCAATTAAATCTGAATATCTTGAAAAATACTGGTGCTATTTCCACCAAACATAGCTAAGAACCATAACCTGGGATAACTCGGGGCACCTATACGAAAGTGACGTAGCTAAATATTTTATCGACAAAAAATATATCGATGTTACTGTCAACATCTAAATATCATCGACATAAATAAATGATTATTATTTCTCCACATTTTCAAATAAAAAAATAAACATATTAAAACGTGTATTTACATGTTTATTTTAAAATATTTTTCATAATATACGTAAATTGACATTTTGATTGAAATGACATCCTCGTACTTTTATTATCTTAATTTAAGAGGCTCGATATGACATAGAACCTCTTTATAGTAATCGAGAATGTTCAATGAGCACATATATTAATTTAATTATTATATCTTTTTATGGATATCCTATCCCTAGAACGTGCCCCGAGTTAGCACAGGTATGCTAAGAACTATTCCGACGGACATGTCTTATTTATTAAAAAAGTGCACTCATATTGCTCAATCGAGAGCTACGATACCACAGTCAGACACACAAATACACAGATACACATGTTAAACTTCTAACACCCCTCTTTTTTCGTCGGGGGTTAAAAACGTGCAACAAATGGAAGACTGAATTTTTTACTCTGGATCAAACTGCCGTATCTATCTATATTATATCTAAATAAGGAACATGATGGATTTGTTAGATGACGCGGCGATATTTACCGCGGCCTGTAGATGGGGAGCCCCGGTTCAAATTTATTGAATTTCCCGTTAATACCCACTGAAAAGCTGCTCCTATAAATTTACACCCGACCCGACCACTACTTTACCTCTTAATGGTTTTCTACGAAGATAATTTTACATTTTGCAAACAACAGTTAATAGAACCGTTCATATTTTGATTGTGGTAAATAACAGCATCTTAATTTGTCTTTAATACTTATGTATTAGTAACAGTCATAACTAATATTGTCAAGTATACAAATTCAATAAGTACAACCCGGTTACAATATCTGTGGACCTCGCTGCCATGTAAAGCCATCGACGCCAGGTCCACAGATATTGTAACCGGGTTGTACCTAACTCGTTAATGTAACCTAGCGATTCTTCCTTAATTATAAGAGATATCAATAATCTGGAAACAAATATCGAATGTACGTTACCCAATAGTAAAACCACAACAATAGTAAAGTCGCCGTCAATAGAACTTGCTAACTATGTAAACAAAGGACGTAACTTTGTTTTTTCACTGTTTCTCCTTGAATTTTCACACCACCTCATCAAAAATCATTGAAACCATACACTATTGAAACGGTCGTTGCCGTAAAATACAAAACCTTAAAATATATAACTGTATCTTGGATATTTCAATAAAAGTTTAAAATGGTTTTATAAGTTAGGTTATTAGGACCTGATGGAATGACGTTTTTGTTTCTTTTAAATTCTACAATTGGCTATGGTGGGTAGTGTTGTGACTAAAATTGGCGATATATTAAAGCCAGTACACACTATCCAACTCACTCTCTGTAACGGCCAATGCGGTGTATACACTACGCGGTAATTTGACAATTTAAAATTCAATAAATACGTAAACCCTTTATGAACTAGGAATATTTATTCCACGAATTTGGGTAGGTTCGATAAGTACCTAGGTATATTCGACTATTCAGTTTTTTCTTTTTTTCAAAATGACGGAGATATGGGAATTCATTATGTATAAACATATAATAGTACATTACTGCAGAGGCCGCGAAATAGGGGATTATTGGCCGAGTAGTAATAGATGGCCGAGTGATAACGAGGCCATCTAGAGATACGAAGCCGACAATCCCTGTTCGCGCCGAGGCTTGTATAGTGCTTTTCTCAAATAAATCCAAGGAAATAATACAAATGTTTAACTTATATATTCACTAGCTGTGCCCCGCGGTGTTACCCGCTCATCCCACGGGAACACTAAATTTATTCGGGATGAAAAGTATCCTATGTCCTTCCCCGGGACTTAAACTATCTATATACCAAATTTCATCTAAATCGGTTCAGCGGTTTTAGCGTGAAGAGGTAACAGACAGACAGACAGACAGACAGACACACTTTCGCATTTATAATATTAAGTATATAATACGTAAACCCTTTATGAACTAGGAATATTTATTCCACGAATTTGGGTAGGTTCGATAAGTACCTAGGTATATTCGACTATTCAGTTTTTTCTTTTTTTCAAAATGACGGAGATATGGGAATTCATTATGTATAAACATATAATAGTACATTACTGCAGAGGCCGCGAAATAGGGGATTATTGGCCGAGTAGTAATAGATGGCCGAGTGATAACGAGGCCATCTAGAGATACGAAGCCGACAATCCCTGTTCGCGCCGAGGCTTGTATAGTGCTTTTCTCAAATAAATCCAAGGAAATAATACAAATGTTTAACTTATATATTCACTAGCTGTGCCCCGCGGTGTTACCCGCTCATCCCACGGGAACACTAAATTTATTCGGGATGAAAAGTATCCTATGTCCTTCCCCGGGACTTAAACTATCTATATACCAAATTTCATCTAAATCGGTTCAGCGGTTTTAGCGTGAAGAGGTAACAGACAGACAGACAGACAGACAGACAGACAGACACACTTTCGCATTTATAATATTAGTATATATTCATATATTTTTACTATTCCCGCCAACTATTTACTTTCTCGTTTAATAGGGTTAATGTTTTTGCCACCAAATGTTAAGATGATTCTATGTATAAAAAAATGACAACACCTTATTAATTAAATATTGTTATATTTTTTCCAATTAACGTGATTCCTTGCTTATTTTATTGAATATCTGTTTTAATCTAATTGAATAATCTAATTAAATATAAGAAAAAAAAAACGTTTTCACTTCTCTTGCTTTAAAAGTTCGACTTTATGCTGAGCCTTGGCGACATAAAATTGCTTTTTATGCTCTAGAGCATAAAGTAAAATCTTCGTCGAAGACCAAGGCGATCGGTCCAACAGCCACACGAAAAAGGTTCTTAATAAACAGTAAAAAAAAAACATGAAACTTCATACATTAAAACCCGTTCCAGACCTTCCGATCCGGTCCGATTTATCGGAACAAATCGGATAATGTGTATAAGATCCTAACAATTGCACTACACATTAAGAAAGAAAGAAAGAAATACATTTATTCGTGACTTGCAACAAAACATAATTACATAAAAGGTGTGACAGAAATAAGAAAATAAAATAAAACAATAAGTAACTATATTTTTATGGCTGTGCCACGAAAAGGTCCCACCTCAGCAAGATGCTAGCTCGAGAGCCAGCGCTGATCTTCCGGTGGGACCATAGGTGGCGCCACGGAGAGCTGCACGCACGAGCGCTAATCGCACTTAGGATGCGTGAACCTGAACGCTCAAAAAACGCTGTCAGTGTCACGTCAGTGCAAGAGGCATGCATACCTAACCTAAAACCAAAAATGCGAAGTTTGCGTCGTGAGCGCAGCCCTAAAATAAGACATAAATAATAACATTATATACACGGACAAGAAATAAGAAAGACTATAAAATACCAGAATGACAATGACAATTCAAGAACAAAATACAATTAAACATACTGAATGAAGTGAAACTCAACTATACTTAAGCACTACACTACGGTTATTAACAAACAGAATATGGATAAAAACAAAAATGACGCCAACACACAAATGGGACATAAAACTCAGGTACTTATGTTATTAAAATAGAACTTTTACACATTAAAAAATAGCAAATAAGGTAGGTACTACTAGGGATTGCAATCCGGATTATTCGGAGTTCGAAAATCCGGATTTTATAGCCGTTCATGATCCGTTTTTAAATTCGGATTTTCGAAGTCAGAAATCCGAATTTTCGAATTTTATAAATATCACTCAACCACCGTATAATATCCAATATTTTCTTAGTGTGGTAGAAATAAATATATTTTTTCTTGTACAGTATTCTAATTTTATTTATTAAATGACTTAAGGGCATTTCTCCGAGCGTTTAAAACGCCTGACGTGTCGTGGCCGTCAATATCTCCGAAGTCCCGCAAGCTTTAATTTTTAACCCCCGACGAAAAAGAGGGGCGTTATAAGTTTAACATGTGTATCTGTGTGTCTGTCTGTGGCATCGTAGCTCCCAAACGGATGGACCAATTTGAGTGCGGTTTCGGGATCTCAGCCAATATTGAAGCCAAGAATTCAAATTTTTGGTTAAATGTTAAGTTTTATTAGCATTTTCCATATCACTCACTAACTGAGGGTCTCATGATAACCAGCTACTATAATTTGCTATCTTAGATCTGAAGATGACCGTTGGAACTCCTAATCACCACATGATAAACCCATGGTGTTTGAGCTCGTCTGATTGGTCTTGATGATTAATAACGTTTGTGTAAGAAAGTACAGTCAGTAAAAAACTGAGTACCAGAAAAACTTCTTTGAGAAAAAAAAACTCATATCATGATTTCTGTCACAGTACTGACCAACTGCAGTTTCTAAGTCTTTGCCATTCTGCTAAAGCTGAATTTTCATTAGGACTATTGAACAGTTTCCTTTGATTGAGGTCACAAATAGCAACACGTAGCAAGGTTTTAACGCGATTTAAGGCCACGTAAGCTTTAGCAAAAGTATTCTTGCCTAAGTGAATTACAGTTTTTAGGACTTTTTTCTTTTGATGTTAGTTTTTAGGATAGTTTGTCACGTCGGGGGTTTTTTAAATTTTTAATTGTTGTTATTATGCAGCAAATTGTACAGTCAGTTAGTCAATATTAGACTGCCAAAAATTGACCCAGAAGCTGGCGCTGGCGGCACTTCTGAGTTATTGACGTCCACGACACGTCAGGCGTTTCAAACGCTTTGAGAAGTGCCCTTAAAGTGATATTAATACGATGTACTTCTTACCCCCGCTTGATTCACACTCTTATATATGCATGCTCTTAGGTCGTTACTCGTCTTTCTATTCGTTTTCGTTAAGCCATTCGCCGATTGCTGACGTAATTAATAAAAACGAGTGCTTTACCTATTTTGCACTCATTTTTGAAATTTGAACGCACCTTCTACTTGCGGCGAGCCAAGCTGCAGCGCGGCTTTTCAAGAAGCTGTTTTATTCATTTTATAGCATGAGAACTTTTTATTCATTCAAATAAAGTATCTTTTTTTAGCGAATAAGAAAAAGTGGCAAAATTCGAATTTTATTCGAAGTTCGGATTTCTGTGGGCGAAAAATTCGAAAATTCGGATTGGGTAAAATGCATTCGAATTTGCAATCCCTAGGTACTACCATTATCCGATTTCTTCTAATAAATCGGATCGGATCGGAAGGTCTGGAACAGGATTTAACTCTTTATTTTATTTCGTTCTGTTAGTATTCCAAGACCAAGGCAAAGATACCAACAGCCAAAGTACACAATAAAACTTCTTGAAATAAACTTGTAACTTTTATTTACTATCATTTATTACTTTTTAAACTATTACTTTAAATATTTCTCATTGAATTTTAATTAAATTTGTTTTTAAGTATTCATGATATATATGTGTATATATGTTATTTACATGATACAGTTTCATTTCTTCGCAATCAAAGTGAAAAGTAGAGTGTGCCACTCGTCCATAAAACGCATTTTACACTCGACTTTATATTCATCCTCGCTCGCAAGCTCGCTCGGATGGATAAACGTCTCGTGTAAAATGATGCGTTTTATGCACTTGTCGTACAATCTACTAAAATATGCATGCACAAACAACGTTTTTTTTTTAATGGCAGTATGCCATAGGTTATCAATAAAAGAAATAAACCCCACTGAAACAAAAGACAATCTCTTTGTTAGCCACGGCCAATAATGTTGTATGAAATTGATTGAGAACTATGAGATTGATTGAGGAACGGAGAAGAGGTCTTGTTTGCATGCATTTCGTTGAATTATCCCCTCAGCATAATGATTAATCAGATGATGAATGCCAGACGCAAATACCTGAATAACTTTGCTTATAACATTTGAGAGTTGCCCTCGATTTCCCTGGGATACATGGGCCCATCATTGTCACTGCAGGATTATACTCTTTGCAATAAAATAAAAAAATAAATCTCTCCACAATCGGCTGAGATATCGGTGAACATATAAAAAAAACCGGCCAAGTGCGAGTCTGACTCGCGCACCGAGGGTTCCGAAACTTTCACTTATCCCATCTTAATTGGCCTGGTTGAGTTAAGTTTGCACCTGCAATGTATCGCGTCGCATACAAACGAGGTGCAAACTTAACGCAACCGAGTTTTCCAAATATGATGTTTGAAAAGGACTATATTTTTTATGTATTTAATACAAATGTATAGTTTTCCGAAGTATTTGTAGTATGTGACGATGTTACTTGCCAAATTTCATAGTTCTAGGTCATCGGGAACCTTGAGTGTCGAAATGTACGTTTTTTGCGACATAAACGGTTGTATCTCTTTTTCACGTTAACGTAGAAGTTTAATTTTTTCACAGATTCAAGGGACCGTAGACTTAAGTATATGGTTTAAATTTCAACCTGATACCTCCACGCGTTCTTGACATACAGGGTTTTGACAGACAGACAGACAGACAGACGAACGGACTGACAACAAAGTGATCCTATAAGAGCCCCGTTTTTTTTCCGATTGAGGTACGGAACCCTAAAAAATATATACAGTAAAACATAGAACCTCCTCCTTTTTTAAATCTGTAATACGTCTTGTCGACTACGAAAACAATGTCCATTTTTACGTACGGCCTGCCACGCCCAGTAGCTCAGTGCAGCGCATTCCTGATTCCGACTTGGCATTAGGAACTGCTCGTTAGCAACTCTGCACCACAATACTCTTTCACAATACCCATTCTTTAGGAGGCGCGCCCTGTCCAATATACAGTTAGATGATATTCGCCAATAAGTTTTAAAACTTGACAAGAATGGAATTATACTGAATAAAAAAAGTAGGACAGTGCAAAACTTTAGCTGTTTCAGAACGCTATGAACGTACTTAAAGTTCAAAATCGGAATACCTAATTTAATTGGGTGAAGTAAATGTGTCATATTATTTAACCAACAATTCTTTATATATGTTGTACACGTACAGTCGCCATCAGATATATCGCAGCATATAAGGCGTTCAAAAATATCTGAACATGTAGGTACTGTAACGCCCAGTCAATAAGAGTCGTGTTCAGATATTTATGAACGCCTTATATCCTGCGATATATCTAATGGCGACTGTACGTGTACAACATATATAAAGAATTGTTGGTTAAATAATATGACACATTTACTTCACCCAATTAAATTAGGTATTCCGATTTTGAACTTTAAGTTCCTAGGACGAATTATTTTATTAGTGCGGTAGTGTCGGTGAAATTCTCGGAGGGTCCTTAGTTTGTCACAATGCTTGTATGTATGTACATCGTACTCAGAATCGTTTCGGTATACATTCGAATCATCTACAAGAAAAAGTTTCCCAAAATGTCCATGCCAGAATTTTCTTTTAATTTTTATGAACGTGGCACCCAACTGGCGAGGCATTTTGGAAAAATAGGTTGTCATACAAAAAATTGTGTCACTATATTTCTAGTATGAGGTTCGAAGGTACGAGAGATTCTGAGTATGATGAGCCTAAAAATCAATTTTCTGAAATGAAAAAGTTACTGTATACACTTTTTTTAATAACTTTCAGTTACTTACATACAAACTAACTTATTTACAAGTGAAGAAAATTAAAGCGTGTTAAAAAAGAAGACGGTCACAATTCGACCGTTTGTGAACTTTACATGTTAAATTTGCAAGAATAATTTTATTTTTTATAAGTAACTTCAAACCATCTGATCAGAACCAAATTTATAATTCAATCTCACATAAATCGTCTCTTCGATTCCATAAAAAAATATCTTGAGAAAATAATTTGGACTAAGTATGTCCAGTTTCTAATCATCAATCAATCATCTACTAATATGTTTTACATTTCAATTTTATGTTTAACATTCATCACTGATATAATGAAATTAATGAATATAATACCGATTCAAATGCTTTATTTTTACAAGATGTTCGTAATGAAAATTTATTGAGAAAATTGTCGGGGACAAGGGTGAGCATCACTCTCGCTAGACACGTTTTATCTTTATCGACGGCGCGTCCGTGACATTTCCACGCCCTGCGTCCCATCAAATGCCTCACCCACATTGAATTCTTTTAAAATGAACTTGCAATAGCTCGCCAAAGAAACTTCGGCTCGCCTTATTAATTCAAATATTTAAAATAAACATTTCTTTTGATTGTTCAGCATTAACAACTATTAGATATATATCTGTTTCTAAATATATGTATATGATGCTGATAAATTAAAAATGCTTGAAAAATCTCATTGCGTATAAAGACAATATCTAATTTCAGTTTGCGCAGGTATACTCTCAACACATCGAGGTGATATATTATTCCTAAAGTCGCTGTCAAGTGGGGTTGAAAACCTATTGCAAAATACAGCAGGCACTCCATCTCATTGATTATTACGCTATAAACAATTACATGACATGTTTTAAGATATGTTTGATGAAACCATTGTAACTACTTATTATTAGTACAGGGTTGGGCAGATTAAGTGTCCTACTTTAAAATATCCATAAAATTAAAACAACTCTCCAGATTAAAAAAGTATTTATGTATTTAGTTTAAACATAGACCATAAATTATAAAATTAATTCATATTAATTAATTCATCGCACTACCTCATCTGGAATATCGTCTCTATCCCATATCTTCTCCAACCAATGCTTGAATGAATTTAAATTCATGCCCTGCGTGCTCCCAATTTTACACAGCATAAATCCCCATACTGAAAAATCCAACGGATTCAAGTCGGGTGAAGATGAGGGCCATTCTTGCCAAGGTATAAAATCTGTCAAATTCGTTCGACACCAGTCTTGAGTGCGTTTGGCTTTGTGAGATGGGGCACTGTCTTGCTCGAAACAAAAATAATCATTTCCATATAACTTTCGGGCATTTTCCAGCAAATGACCCTGCAATACGTTCTGAATATAGTACTCTTGGTTGATTTTGACTCCTCGATCAATGCACAGCAGTGGTAACTTGCCTCTAGGCGATATCGCACCCCACACCATGACAGCAGACGCACTTTGAAATCGTTGTACAGCTAATTTGTCCACTGGTATGTCCCTCAACGATACGCCATACACACGATCATTCTGTTGATTGTGGCTATCCAGTAATTGAAACATTTTTTGATCGGAAAAAATTATGTCATCGCCCTCGTGCCACGCTAGTATCTCCTTAAAATTTTTCACTCTAGCTTTTTTCTGGGCTTCCGGTAATCCGTGAATTTTTTGTTTCTTAATATACGATTCATTGATCATTTCGTAATATACGACTCATTGATCGTCGGGATAATTTCATATCTTTCGCGAGTTTACTTGCACTTTGGGCTGGATTACGCCTAATACGCTCACGAACATTTTTGATTACTTTTTTGACGCGAACAGATGGTTTACGTCCAGGTTTGGGCCTGATTCGTGAAGAACCTGTTTCCTTGAATCGCTTGATGGTCCGCGATATGAACCTTATATTGATATTTAAATGTTTCAGTTTCCTTAATATATCGCACGGGCGAAATTTTTTCTTGTACAAATCGACAACGAGCGCACGTTTCGCATCCATTGTTGAAAACAAAACAAAAACGAAAAAAATCAAGATAAAGTCTAGAAATCATAAAAACGAATAAATTATTTATTTAAAAACATATATACATGGTAATAAAAGGTACATTACGTTAGAAAAAAAATAAGATGTACGACTAGGACACTTAATGTGCCCAACCCTGTATATTGTATCCTATTTAAATAGTGTAGGTTTGTATGCGTTTAGCCACATGAAGTCAAGTCAACATGTTTATTTTTTTAAACTCTGCTTAGTTTCCGAAGAGCTACAGCTAGTCCACAGTACAAACACGCAGTTAGTGACGTGAGTAGGGAAGTCAAGCCGGTAAATTTTTGTATGGTTATTACTGGATTACCGGTAAATTACCCGTCATGTCCTTAGATAAATTTACCGGTCTGCATTCCCTAGTCTAAATATGTTTATTTAGTATTTACGCTTCGCCCAATGGAGAGTGGAAAAATAAAAAATAAAACTATATTTTCTTTATAGGTAGGAATAACCTTCCCCATTTCCAGAAAAAAAGTCTATTCATCCTAGTTAACAAACTTGTATAAAATCGTGTTTGGCAAGGACTGTTCATTTAAAACCAATGTTTTTATTACTTATTATAATGACTAATATAGAAAAAATATTGTTCCAGAAACCAAGATGGGTTGTTTTGTCAGCAAAGATAAACTCACCAAGGAAGACATGGACTTCCTCAAAACCCACACATCCTACGATGAGACCACCATTAAAGAGTGGTACAAAGGCTTTAAGGTAACATATTGATTTAAAATATATCAGTGTCATTTAAATAATTTGCAATACTGGCTATATTGTACATGTAGGTAGTAATAAGTGTGCTTTAATAAGATTGCGGTTATATCCTTCAGTCAGAGCGTGCTAGCTTAACGTGAACAACTAAGCAATTTAGAATATCTAATGTTGAGTTCCTTATCCATCCATACTAATATTATAAATGCGAAAGTGTGTCTGTCTGTCTGTCTGTTACCTCTTCACGCTTAAACCGCTGAATCGATTTTGATGAAATTTGGCATGGAGATAGTTTAAGATCCGAGGAAGGACATAGGATAGTTTTCATCCTGTAAATTATCCCTAAAAAGATTGAAAAGTGAGTAAGTAATTCATTATAACATTGATGACCCTGTAGGAAATGTAATTATTAGACCAAAAGCACAATTGCTCTTACATTTTCTTAGGCGCTTTTTATAAGCCCTTTTATTAATTAAGGTGATTAGGTGGATATGGATATCTATCGTGTTGTACGAGGTTGCTTCCATACTTCCAAGTTCCACGCGGACGTAGTCGCGGGCAAAAGCTAGTTTAATATAATGGAATAATAAGCGGTATCGAGTTAAAAATTATTTTTGATCAATTATACTTTATAAAAGTGCGATGGCACATCAATTAAATTAATCGTGCCTTCTTCACACATCTATCTATAGAGTCTATAGTAAATTATTGGCAAGATTAAGTATATTATTATAAGGTCTCTATATGGCAACACAGTGAATTTTGGTTTTGTAATTATTTAGGCATACGGTTTCACAGTTTGTACAGGGCGCTCGTGCATTATTCTAAGGTTTGTGTTTTCCCATTTACAGCAAGACTGCCCTAACGGGAGGCTGACACCAGCGAAATTCGTCGACATGTACAAGATGTTCTTCCCGTCTGGGAACGCAGTGGAATTCTGTGATCACGTATTTCGCACATTCGACATGGACAAGAACGGCTATATAGACTTTAAGGTAAACCCTCGGTAACAAATCCTGGTTGCGAATGCGATGTAATACTACTATTATTGTCATTTTTTGTTTTATGCTCTTGTCATGTTTTTAAGCCTTAAGCGAATGCAATATCGGCATATTGGAATGAGCTCGTGCGATTTGCGTTATAGGCACATTTGCGTTCGACGAATAGTGATTTATTTGGGATTTTGGTTGTACATATGAGTGTAATTTAGAATGAGTGAGGTGTATCGGAACGTTATGTTTGTTGTAGGAATTTCTGCAGGCGATTCACGTTACATCGAGTGGCACGCCCGAAGAAAAGCTTAAGTGGGCTTTCCGTATGTATGACGTGGACGGCAATGGCGTCATAGATATCCAGGAGATGACCAAAATTGTTCAGGTATTTTCCTTTTTGCGTAATAAATTAATAACTTAACATTTATTGTTTTACGTACAGGCAACCAAAGTTAGAGGTCTGATGGACAAATGGTATGCTAGTTGGAGGTTAAAAACCTAACCAGCTTAAAAACCCGCCGCACAGGGGACGAATCTGACTTCCCTCTACATCTGAAAATAATCACATCAAAATACTCTATCTGTGGTAGAAATTTCGTGGTTGTATCCCGATGTACACAATTTCGCGACTTAGCAAAATGTACTAAAGTACGCAGGCTAAGCTTAACATCAATATTTTTTTCAACGTACTTTTTGTATGATATGTCCCTATTGTCCCTAATATGTATACATTTTTAGAAACAAGATTAAATTCTCTATTTACCTAGTAATATTTTTTAAATTGTAAATATTCAGGATACATCAATAATTTATCATTCCGAATAAAAAAAACTTGTTGTGATTATTACCTTTTCGCCAATAAACCCATTTTTTTTATTTCAAACCATTCCTAAATAACATAAAAAATTAATTGCTGATATCTGTTTTCCACTAAAACGATTCCGCACAAGCCTTAATAGCCTGAACTGATCAGTAATAAAAAAAGAAAAAGAGCAGTACTTGGACTTATTCACCCCGTGCTCCCGCCACGCAGGGAACGAATCTGACTTCCCTCCACATCTGAAAATAATCACCGCGGAACGCTCTATCTGCGGTAGAAATTTCATGCTTGTAACCCGATGCGCACTAAATCGCGGCATAGCAACTCTACTATAAAGATTTTGTTAAAAGTATGATATGCCAATCAATACATTTGACGAATAAAAAATCCTTAATCCTTAGCCTAACATATAATTTATCAAATCATTAGTAGGGAAATGATATCAGTGCAAATCGTTGAGTTGGGAAATAAAACTTCGCCCAAATAAAAATAAGGGATTGATAGTTTAGGAGTTAAAAACTGGCCAAAAAATTTCGCTGAAACTAGTAAACCGAATGAATGATCGGCGGAGAAGATGTGCCGCCGTGTGGCGCTAACAAGTGACAATGACAAATCTCTCTCTAGCTACACGTGTTTTTATACCGATTTTTTTTCGCATATATCGGTCTAACCATTCCTTCCAAATATTTTCCCCTTTTTAGTATGGTAGGTACTATTTATTTCCTAAGATCCTGACTTTAGACAATTTTTGCACCGTAAATTCCGATCCCTACTAACTTATTGGTATAATTTTATATGGACTTATCAAAGACCAAAGTAAACTATCGTTTCTAGAGGTACTAAATCCTTATGAAAAGAAGATACCTAAACAAGGTGAAACGGACTTGGTCTAGCCGTACTGAAGTCAGAATAGCTGGACCACATTCTTTCCAACTTTTCTCCCTTTTTAAAGAGGTTCTATATTTTTTGATTGAAGGTACAAAATTTTGGAACCACACAACATCGAAAATCTCGAGTAGTTGTCATTTAATACGTTCTTTCAATTTCATATAATCTCCAATACACACATTATACATAAAATTATGTATTTCTTTCACATTATTATTATTATCCCATCAAAAACATAAATGTTAAATGAGAGCCAAGTTCAATATCGTGTGGCAAGTTGTTGACTTCGTCGACAAAATAATTGAGATCTATATGGGCGCCAAGTCCTTTGCCCTAAAATGTTTAGTTACAAGGACATGCGACATACTCAATGCATTTATTTTACTTGGGGTGTAATTCAATATCAAGACTTGACTTTGCTAGTTTATATTATATTTTTCTAATTATTAACCTATTTTCGTAAAGGTAAGTACGCAAGTTAGTGTACGTCCTGTTACTTATACTGTTAGCTTGATAATAATACTATGTTACTTTTATAAAATTTAGTTAACTAGCCAAGTTAAATCTTGATATTGAATTACACCCCAAGTAAAATAAATGCATTGAGTAGGTATGTCGCATGTCCTTGTATCTAAAAATTTTAGGGCAAAGAACTTGGCGCCCATATAAATCTCAATTCTTTTGTCGGCGAAGTCGACAACGTGGCACACGATATTGAACTTGGCTCTCATTTAACATTTATGTTTTTGATGGGATATTATTACTTTTTGTACAGAAATTATTATGATGTGTAAATTACTTAATTGTTAATTACTTGTATGTGAGAGAGAGAGACAGAGTGTGTGTTGTGCTATGCTAGTACATCTTTAAAACAAAGAAAGAATTTTCCAATTCGGTTAATAAATGACGGAGTTCTGAGGCAAGAAGCATAAATAATAATAATAATTATAAAACAAAAAAAAAAACACTGTTTTCGTTTTTTTATGTGTACACACACAATTACCAAGCTGAATGCCAAATTTCAGCTTTCTACGGAACCTGGAAGAAGGTTAGGTTTTTGATTACTAGTCAATAAGTCAGTCAGTCAGTCAGTGGTAAAATTGCCGTTTTTTTGGACTTTAATATCTCTATAACTATTAGACCCATATTTATGAAATTTGGGGTTCTAGTTGTTCTAAAGGATCTTAATACATAAGCCAAATTTCATGTCTTTATGTTAAACAGATTAGGAGTTATAATTCAATAAGATTAGCTGAAAATTTGGCAAAATTAAAGGACAACTTTTATCTATCAGGATATGTAGGTTATAGAGCTAAGTTTAATTTTATCTACTCTCCCCCCCCTATCAGGGGTGAGCGTCACCCCCCCGCGCCCTCGAATGTGTCCCGGAGCGCGGTATTTTCCACTTTAAAAGAAAACCGTGTACGATACATACAAAATGTATAGGAATGAAATAATCCTAAATAAATTTACTATAAACCTTTCATACATATAAAAGCGATAGCACTTATAAAATCAGCGCAATGTGTTATCAAATACTAACGTTCTTAATTATTGATCTTTTTTTTCTGCTAAAAGGTTAGTTATCTCAGAAACTTCACACTTCTCGGCCAAAATATGTATGACAAAAGTAAAGAATAGAAAGTGTTCTTTCTAAAAATGTATAATTTATTTCTGTTACTCTTTCATTTATCGTTGCAGTGCTATTTTTAAAATTTCAGTCATTTGGCCATTATGCGAAATATAAATATTCGTACTAGTTAAACGACGTTACTTTCAATACCATAGACTTCTTATATGTTTTTCTGTAATCTACAAGTATTGAACTATATTCTGTATTTTTTTTTCTTTTTTAGACTTACCATTTTAGGAAATAAGGGATGTGTGGGGAAATCGTCAAGTTTTGCTCGTTTTCGTTAATAACTTCAAAACCGTTTAATTTACAATTATGAAATATATATATTTGAGATGTTCATAGTGTACCCTTTCATTTGATATGTCACACGATATACTTTGCTAATTTTTTTTCTAATTTACCCCTCAAATCTGGCCCCCATGTTTCATATTACTTAATTCACTTTACGTTACGTTACATTTCCATGTTTGGGGTCATCAATTTACATACGTGTACCAAATTTCAACTCAATCGGTCCAGTAGTTTCGGAGAAAATTCGCTATGATTATAGGAGGATCCCTCGTGTGTCTGTGTCAGTCCGTCCGTCTGTCATAGCCACTTTGCTCCGAAACTACTGGACCGATTGAGTTGAAATTTGGTACACATATGCAAATTGATGAACCGAACATGGACGTGTAACGTAACGTAACGCAAATTAATAAATTTTGACATGAGGGCCAGTTTTAGGAGGCAAATTAGAAAAAAAAAATGGCAAAGTATATCGTGTGACATATCAAATGAAAGGGTACATTATGAAAATCTCAAATATATATATTTCATCATTCTAAATTAAACGGTTTTGAAGTTATTTTCGAAAATTAGCAAAACTTGACGATTTCCCCACACATCCCTTATTTCCTAAAATAGTAGGTCTAAAAAAAAAAAATACAGGATATAGTTCAATACTTGTAGATTACAGAAAAACATATAAGAAGTCTATGGTATTGCAAGTAACACCGTTTAACTAGTACGAATATTTATATTTCGCATAATGGCCAAATGACTTAAATTTTAAAAATAGCATTGCAACGGTAAATGAAAGAGAAACAGAAATAAATTATACATTTTTAGAAAGAACATTTTCCATTCTTTACTTCTGTCATACATATTTTGGCCGAGAAGTGTGCAGTTTTTGAGATAACTAACCTTTTAGCAGAAAAAAATATCAATAATTAAAAACGTTAGTATTTGGTAACAGATTGCGCTGATTCTATAAGTGATATCGCTTTTGTATGTATGAAAGGTTTATAGTAAATTTATTGAGGATTATTTCGTTCCTATACACTTTGTATGTATCGTACACGGTTTTCTTTTAAAGTGGAAAATACCGCGCTCCGGGACACATTCGAGGTCGCGGGGGGGTGACGCTCACCCCTGAGAGGGGGGAGAGTAGATAAAATTAAACTTGCCTCTATAACCTACATATCCAGATAGATAAAAGATGTCGTTTAATTTTGCCAAATTTTCCATACATTTCAATCTAATTTTCTTGAACTATTATTGAGGGGACAAAAGTGGCTCCAAACGGTTCGTGTAATATAACACACGGCTGCTGCTCGCCAGTTCCTGGGGTGGACTTGGCTGGACACGCTGCCGCGTGTCTAGTTTAAGAGCCTATATTGTCCCACTGTTGGGCAAAGGCCTCCCTCTCATTCTTCCTTGCGTGCCTGTCCCGAGCAATCTCCCACCAGTCTCGGTGAAAGGCGTCAAGTTCGTCTTTCACATAAATATTACGAGTAATAAGAAGCAATTGCGTTATAACTAACCTACTTAATAGGTCGCCGGCTCACGCGAGTTAGTACTGATTAGATTTAGATCCCGTAGCACCAAGCTCGCCTGAATTGCAGTTGACTTTAGCCGAGATGCCCGTAGGTCTATCTCGTAGAGTAGAGGGCAAGGTCGCCTGCATCACCCCTAACCACATTACACAACTTAGCCCTATATATGTTATCGTTAATCCGGGATTCCATTAGGAGAGTGTACATCAAACATTATATAGAACTGTTTTTGCGGCATTGGCATTACTAATAAAAGTAATAAACCGGCTAGTGTTACGAAGTATTCATTTCAAGTAACGCGATATTGGCTATCGCCGATTGTGAATCATTTATGAAGATTAGATTCCATTGTATGCACTACATTGAATAATGGTCAAGTTCAAACGTTGTAAGAAATAATAATATTTAATGAATTCATTATTTTGAATTAATTTATCATACAAGATACTTTCATTAACTGCATAACATACTAAATTCGGAAGCCCATGTAGTGAACAAGCTATCTAGAGCATTTTGTTTTCTAAAGCAGGTTAAGTTAAAAACCTGATTTGTTTTGTGTTAAACAAGAAGCTACCGCAAGAAACAAATACAAATAATATATTATCAAATAAAGCATTATTGACAAGTTAAAAGGTCACCCTGGCTGCCGCGTAGGCTACGTCAAAAGAATGGGTTAAAGTTACGTTTCTGTAACGGTATATCAGGGGCGACCAATACAGGTCGAATGTCGGGTGACGTTCAGGTATTGTATTGAGAAAGCGTCGTCGTCAAGTCATGCGTCATCTTCAAACCTTTCACAGGAGAAAATCGGACCAGATCAAGACAAGTAGCGCAAACGCCCCATACGAGTACATAGCTATTCGAATGATGGAAATGGAAACACACGTTAGGCACGAAGGATATGTAAACAATTTTAGAAATGAATTATTAATCAAAATGTAAAAACAGGAAGAAAAACTAATATTAAAACCTACTACTACAAGTGAATAATAATGGTGTTTGTACATATTTCAGGCGATCTACGATATGCTTGGCGCTTGTTCGAGTAACCGCCCCGCCGACTCCGCAGAGGAGCGTGCCAAGAACATCTTCGCCAAGATGGACGAGAACAATGACGGCCAACTGACGCAGGACGAGTTCCTCAAAGGCTGCCTCCAGGACGAAGAGCTCTCCAAGATGCTCGCCCCTTAAGCGGACAGACGGTCCTACACCACGGTCCGGTCTCACCACCCACTCCCTTTCACTGTATACCTCACGATGACCCGACGGCGTGCTCCTGTAGACACGACAGCAAGTTATGAGGCATAAAGTAAACCGGTTACAGAACGTAACGTGACCACCGCTCATTTGTGGTGAGAGATATAGGCATAGAGGACGGATTTTAAAACATTTCTCATTTGTAAATATGCTTCATAAGTTACTTACACTATTATATAAAAGGTTAATTTTGACACGATCGCGTGTTGTCCAGTCAATTACTGATCATTTTTGTGATGCCCTTTATTTATTGTGAGATGAATTTAGTGTTGAATCAGTATTTGCAAAGCGACGTTATTCTTTTGGTCAAGTATTTATTCAATAATGGTTGTGTAGCTGTCGTGTCGGCATGGTTAACTACGAAGTGTACACAGTACCCGTGATAATTTACATTGTTTGGCCAGTAGCCGCTGGCGCGAAGTGCAGCCTTCGTTCTTGATAATCACCCGCCCTGACGTCATCTCCACAACAAACGTACTTCGTGCATTCAAGTCGTTCTTCTTTATTACATACGTTGTCATTTTAATAGATTTCCACTAAAATCAGTAATCGTAAGAATGTGAAACTAGTGACGGCGAATTTTATCGGTAGCGTTAGCTGCGCTTCCTCACTAAAATCATCCACACCGAGCTTTTCCAATACGTGTTTACTATATATTTGTGAAGAGAATATTTGTACTTAGCGAATATTAATATAACGAACATAAAGTCAATGAATTCTTGAATATTAAAAAAAATATTGAAAATGTCCATTCCTATTTGGTAAAGTTAATGTATGTGAATGATAATTGTATATGAAATATTACATTTCTGTCGCTGTCGGATTGTCCTAATATAATATATTAAATATTGTGTCCGTACCACTCGCGTTTCAGATAAGTCTATCGCTCGTAGGTCAACTTCTTCACTATTGCTGTCTCAATGCCCCTAGGTATCCTTCCACTGCCTAATATAACAAGCAGGCTCAGTATCCGCTCTTACACTTTTAATAGCAATAAGTATGCATATTAGGCTCTTTCGGTAATGAGAGTCCTGTGCTCAGCAGTGGCACGTAAGTAGCGATTACTAATGCATATATGCGCTACAACGGAGTCAGCAGATTGTTTTTCGATATCGTGCGGAAGACTACGCTCTGCATAGATAATTTGGTTATACTTAGTTGACCTAGATATCAATGATTCAGACGATGCTTTTGTCGATTCTTCGTTATTAAATATGTGCTTAAATTTTGAGTTAATAACCTCAACATCAACACTGTCTAGTGTTTCACAAACAGAATAATTTTATATTGATATAAACATACGCGATTTTCACTCATACAATATTATAACAAAACGGGACATACATTTATTAGTATTTTGGTTAGGTACCGAATTCAATTCGAATCCTGCTTGCGCTAAGGGTAACAACTGGATACACAGAAATTGGTATCTGGACACCGTTTACATTGTTTGATGAGATATTTATGAGTCTATTTCATTTTAAAGGGGTCATGCGCGATAATCGACACAATCAGTCTCTGTCACCCGCGAGCGCGACAACGTCATCGAAGTTCGGTTAAACTCGTATTTGCAAACAATTGTAGTGTCTGTATTCCGAGCTCAAGTCGCTTAAAGAACGTTTCTATTCTTAATGTCGAACGTACTTAGCGTTAATGCATTTTCCTATTGTGGTAGTGTTTAATATATGTAATGAACACTGGCATATATCTGGTGATCTTTGCGCCTATTTTGGTTGATAGTATTTCTCACATCGTCGCCACACTACTGTGCCTTCTAGTTCTCTTTGTAAATAGTTATCAAGTGTCATCATTTTAATTTTTCCATGGACTGTCTTACTATTGTACCATTACTACTAATATAGACGTTTATTTTATTGGTTCTCTTGGCTCCTTAAACATTGCTTTGTCACAGGCATATTCATTTAATTTGTTCAAGAATATAAGTGACTTGTTATAACTGTTATAAAATTGTTGTCGGATATGTGTTTATTATTTATGTGGCTTTACGGTCGATATGTTATAGATCCTCTGTTATATATACTTTTATATCTAACCTGCAAACCTTTTGGGCTTTAAATTTTTAACCTTAAGTAGTCAATGCATTAAATTAGTGGAATAGCAAAAAAAACGTACAAAAGAAATTAACGCACAAATGTTTTGTCAACAAAAATAGCAACGGGATAATTCCACATGAAGCGTTAATTTGATTTATTAGTTTGTTATTAACTAACAAGGGAAGTACACTTCTCTACAAAGTCAAGTCTATGGTCCTCGTGCAAAGATAGGAAATATAATATGTAGAAAGGGAATACCCAACATGTAACAAAAATTATGTGATTGTATAACACTAACCGAATTTATAATGAGTATATTGTACTTGCCTAAGGCACAAATTGATATTAGCATTATTTTTATGATTGTCTTCTCGTGATTCAAAAATTAATATCCCTGGGACATGATGTCTCACACGTATTTGTAATACGTGGTACACGTAGTAAAGGGCACTGAAAGCGATGTTACCTCTATAATTGCGAGTCTTAAGTCAAAAGTGCTGCCTCTTTCTGTGGTATATCTAATAAAATAAAATAAAATATCTAATCCATTAGGTTAGCTTTTTGCTAAAAACGGCGCATGATGTTTTAGATATTTAAAATCAATCTACCCCAGAAAGTATTATGGAATCGTGATGCTGGTTTCGATGGATTTTAAATTATGAAACACACCTAGTCTCTTGTAATGTATCTGCGTAGATTTATTTTATTTGATACATTCCAGATACCTTCTAAGTATGACAATATTTTACTAATTATTTATACTGTAACCTGCTTTGCAAGCACCGCATTAAATCGCATTATATTTATGAGGTAAACTTGGTTACACATACATTAAGAGTTTTCAATTAACGTTTCGTCAAGTATTTACTATATAAAAAAAAATGCAGTTTAATTTGCTTTTCTTTATAAGTATAAGTAGCTGTATAAGAGGTAATACTTGTATAGTTATTGCACTGAGTAGTCCTTATTATATTTCAGTAATTAACCTATTATTTTGCTGGCGTTTGCGCATCTTTTGTGTTAGTTGGAATGACACAAAAAATTAAATGACTGAATTTATACAAGTAGGAAAGAGGGATCAATGATACTCATTTCGGACCTGAAGGTAGCTCGCGGACAGGGTCTTTGGAACATATCACGACATCACTAAACCTTTGCTTTTATTTGGCATGAGGTCTGTAAACCTGCGATGCGCAGATAACCTCCATTATGGTTGCACCAGCTGTTTAAATATTTTACATATTAACGAATTAATACATATCTCATCAATTGAGAAGTTACACTTCAAATTCTTAGTCAATTAGTGTCATTTTTTCCGTCGTGGGAGCCATTGTCGCGACCCGAGCCTATTCATCAGTTGCTATTATTGTATCACATGAAACTATAAGTAGTCAGTATTAGTAATTAGTTATATGTAATGTACTTACTCGTTTCCCACATTACGATTTTTCTATCTCGCCACTCATAGAGACGAATCGATCATCCTTTAATTAATAACTTGCACTTTTGCCGCACGGATCTATTAAGAGCATAATATTTGTACTTAATTATAGAAATGTCTCATTCTGTAGCATTTTAATATCGATATTCCTTTTCTTCTATATGCTTCAAGTGTTAATGTGCCATGTGTAAATGTGTTATGTTGCCATAAATAATGTTCTCACAACAAAAGTGCTATTAACAGAAACGGTAATTAGCAGATAACTACATTATGCACATATAAATTAACTATGTGTCTAATAGCAAAATGTTAATGTGTCGAAAACGCTCCGTAGACATACAATTATTTGTAGCCCTGAAAATGTTGAATGACGGGGAAGTGAGCAACCGCCGTCGCGCACTATGACCTGTGCGTGTGCGCATCAACCAGTAGGGGATCTCTGTTATGTGATATGTAAAGTTAGCTATAGTCACTATGGCTTTTTATTTTGAGCCAGTTATTTTTTTTTATATATTATATCATTAGACAATCAAAAATACGAGATTCTTTATACATAGAGACCCCACAATATTCTCCCATCTTAGATATTAAACAGTGCTTATGAGAAAGTGACTTTTGAAATGTCAAGTAATCAAAAGGTTATCAAGCATTTATTTTTATTTTGTTTGTATTACTTTAGATACTAAGTAAACTTTTGTAGAATAATGGGAAAATTATTATCGAAATCCTAGTCCTTGAATGATTTTAGTTGTATTTATTCTTATGAAACAATGTCAAATGGTATAAATTAACAGAGTAGTATTTTCCGCGGTATCTTAAAATTGGACTCTTTAATTTATTAGGTACATGTATATTCAATGTATTACACATTGTTATAATTGTAATGAAATGGATAACTAACTTGAAATTATACTATCGTTTTTGATAAAGCTTCTGCACCTGTAGCAGATATCAGTATTTTTTACTATAGTCACCATTTTACCATTTAAGGAGCTCCATGGCCAAGCCAATGCAAACCTACTATCTTATTGTAAGGTTATTTTAGCCTAACAAATGGCGGTTTTGTCCAAGGTTAGTGGCGCTACAAACAGCTTTCATCGTACGTATTGCCGGAATGCAGCTCAATTTTTTGTTCCTCTTCTGAAATAAATATTGAATCATATTGAAAATTTTGCAAATTAGTTTTCATCGCTGTGGATTAGTAGCCGAAACTATCGGCTTGATTATGCGAAAAATCTTTTTTTTTTTGCAATATTTAGTCCTGTTTCCGCTTTGTTTACATCAGTTAGAGCAGGCTACAAGGGGATGTTCGTTTGCAAAAATAGCGGACCTCAATCTGACTTCTGATATATATTGTATAGATCCCAGACATCCTACAAACGAATGTTGCCAACCAGTTTTGTGGTCCCCCTCCCCCCACCCTGGCAATTAAAAATGCCATACAAATTAAAAAAAAAAAGTCATCAAGCCATGCCTTGTGGGGTATCAAATGAAAGGGCTTATTGAGTAGATCACGAATATATAGCACACTATAACATTTCTTACACTTTCTCTAAGATTTTTTTGAACATTTTACTAAAATGCTCCATTTTCGAGTTAACTTTAAACCACTATAGATTGAAAACTAATGAATATATTTTTATAATTATTACTTTTTATAACTAACAATAGTCCATTGTTTACGCTCCAACAGTTCATACAGTGAAAAAGTTGCACGGGGGAGCGGGGGGAGCAATCAAAGATGGCGAGTTTCGATATTTCAATATATTACTTAAAATTTCGTACTCTCAACAGTTTGATTTTGTTACAAGTTTTTACAATTCTTATTTACACAATTGAGGGATCACGAAAGAGAAACCGTTTTCTTGGGTGCCATTTAGCTGCACGAAGTCTTGGCGAAACTCGCCATCTTTGATTGCTCCCCCCGCTCCCCCGTGCAACTTTTTCACTGTACGAACTATTGGTGCGTAAACAATGGACTATTGTTAGTTATTAAAAATAATAATTATAAAAATATATTCATTAGTTTTCAATCTATAGTGGTTTAAAGTTAACTCGAAAATGGAGCATTTTAGTAAAATGTTCAAAAAAATCTTAGAGAAAGTGTAAGAAATGTTATAGTGTGCTATATCTTCGTGATCTACTCAATAAGCCCTTCCATTTGATACCCCACACGGCATGGCATGATGACTTTTTTTTTTTAATTTGTTTGGCATTTTTAATTGCCGGGGTGGGGGGAGGGGGACCACAAAACTGGTTGGCAACATTCGTTTGTAGGATGTCTGGGATCTATACAATATATATCAGAAGTCAGATTGAGGTCCGCTATTTTTGCAAACGAACATCCCCTTGTAGCCTGCTCTAAGTGGCATTGACTGATTTTCAACGTCAGTTACCAAAAAATTGTCGTTGCCAGTAAAATTAATTAATACCATTAAAAATCTGCAATATGGCGTGGGCTAAAAAGCTACTTGTCGGGCTATAATTCACAACATCATTCTAGATCGGTATTGTCCTATCGGGCGGAGAACACTTTTATATTTTAAAAACGACAATCAGTATTAATCTTCCGGATATAACCATGTAAGAAAAAAGGATAAAGAACTGAAAAAGAAAAATGTTGATTGAATTTAATTTTGGGTACATAGAGCTCCTTAACGTGTACATGATTGAGACGCCTAGTAGGTCGCATAATTCAGATAATACATTATGATAATTATGATTTTTATTTGTAGCATTTTATCATGTTGAAATTATTATTATTAAAGTTGTTGTAATGTCGCCACCTGTCGAAAACATTATGTCTTGACATTTGCAATTTCATCCGACAGAATTAATTATATATATTTTAATAAAAGATTTCTTAAGTCTGAGCAAACGTTTTTAAGTGTTTACAGCCTACTCATTGTTTACGGAAGCAATGTCTTTTAGCGATGTAATGTAGAGTATACCCGGTGTCGTATAGTGTTCTAGATAGGCACGTACACTAGATGAAGCAACCACTGTGTCCCCGTCAACTCTGTTGTATTTCTAAGAATAAATATTTTTAATGATTCACATTTTGCCTATTCATGTATAATATACAAAATACAAAAATAGTTCTTAATTCGTCTCATTATTTTGGAACAATTAGTTTTTTATTGTGTTTGTTTTTAGCTTGATATTTTATTGCTATGTTTTGTTTATTATACCATTGATTATATTCAGTTGTCTGTACCTTTTTACTACATTCATTGGATGTATGTGTACGATTAATATATTTTTACATTTTAGGGGCCACGAGATACGGAACTAAGAAGAGTTCATTTTCGAGTCTTAAATTGCGTTCCATATTGAAAGAAATATTTTTAAAATGGGTAAACAAAATAGCAAACTCAAACCGGAGGTTTTAGAGGATCTGAAGCAGAACACTGAATTTTCAGGTTATACTATACTTTGTATTACTGAACTATCTATAACTATAAAACACAACGTTTTCTATAACGTGAGGGTGAAACAAAATAAAAACTATTAAACGGTACTGCGTCGTTTCTTAGTAAGTTGCGACGTCGCATCGAGTATATCGATATACTATGAGCTGCAGAATTGGGATGACGACTGATGATAAATTCTACAGCATCATGTAGTTATATGAATACAATTATCTCATTATGTCATGAAACCAAGAAAAAATCCAATAAAATATATATTTTTGAAATATGTGACTTCAAATGTAGCGCAAATTTTATGATAATTTTTTAATCCAAAAGAATTTTTCGATATTGTTATCAGAATCCTCATAATTTAACAAAACAACAATTGTATGACAACCATGAACTTAAGCGCACTTTTCACGGTGAGGATGGCAAATTACTTATTGTCTCCATACAAATAGACGTCACGATTACGTCATACAAAATAACGGCAACGATGTATCTGCGATAACTGAACCTTAATTTTGAATGTTAGGCGGGCAACAATTTTGTATAATTTACACGGGACGATTTCCGACCGCGAATGTTTTCAATTCAAGGCGACACGACGTCTTATCGTGCACTCGTACTTTTGCCCTAAAAGAAAGATTAATTATGTCAGACTTTAGAGGCCTTATTCCTTTTTTTTTCATATTATGACGAATATATTGATAATTTCAATCAACTTTTTGAAGTGAATAATACTTTTCATGATTTCATTCCGTATTAATAATTATTTACTTCATGCGCTCTTGTTTTCTTACAGATGCGGAAATACAAGAATGGTACAAAGGCTTTCTTAAAGATTGCCCCAGTGGACATTTGTCCGTAGAAGAGTTTAAGAAAATATACGGGAATTTCTTCCCATATGGTGATGCTAGTAAGGTATGTTGGCTGAATCATTCATAACCTAGGATAAAGTCGAACTTTTGTTTTTCCTTCACTATCCTCATAAAGCAGAAACTCCGATTTTTTTTTCTCAAAAATAAAATATGATTATAATCGGTTATTTGCCTATAAATCTCAGATTTTACAAAATGATCAAATGTATGAGAGTAAAACTAACTGTTTGGCATGGTCCATTTGGGGAACGCAATTTTCGTCGGAAATATCTGTAGACCTCGCTGGAATGCGAGCCCGCTATAGCCGTAATGACGTCATATTTATGGGTCCATAGATAATAGGTAGTATCCGGCGAATTGTTACCTGATTGTTTCGTGTAGGTACATTAAGAAATATATATTAATGGGGTAGGTCCTGCTTAATTTATATTGACTTCAGGAAACTACCACCTCTAATAGTTTGACATGTTAGTTTGCAGAGCACGTTTTCCGGACGTTCGACGCGAACGGCGACGGCACGATAGATTTCCGGGAGTTTCTCTGCGCTCTCAGCGTCACCTCGCGTGGCAAACTCGAGCAGAAGCTGAAATGGGCCTTCTCCATGTATGACTTAGACGGTAACGGATATATATCGCGCCAGGAGATGCTCGAGATCGTGACGGTAAGTCAATGTAACTTTTTATATTCTTGGTCCATCCTTTAGCTTCCTTAACCCTTCAGGTGGCAGCGCCACCAGTTGCATGGCAGGAGAAGTGGCGCGTCTATTTTACAAAATGTACCGTTAAGTGGCAGGAACCGGGAGCCGGACCCAACGTCAAGTGGCAGAGATCCGGGAGCCGGATCGGACAAAACAAGCCGTTGGGTGGCAGGATCCGGCTCCCGGACCCTGTGCGATGTCTTATTTCGCACCCGAAATAAAACCGTCAAAACTATATTTTGCTTGCTCACACTTGTAAGATGCATTCGTCAATAAGCAAGGACGGCATTCACTAACGGTCGAATTGACGCGCAAAGCAAAGTTCGTTAGAAATTGCGTCATCTTCCCGACCCCCCCGACCATTACGCGTCGACCGCCGAGCCGTGAGCATTTTAAAAACCTTGTGGTTAGAAAATATTGTATAGTGAGGTGTAATAAAAAAGGTTATAGGTGTAAATAAATATATAGATTTGCCATTAAATTAGTTTTTTCTATGGATCACTGTTTTTTTTCCTAATTATAGTTATTTTTATACATAAAGTGGTTAAAATTTAGTCATTCGACGATTGATCAAGACTGGCAAAATTTCTATAAATGGAATGGCTTTAATTTCTATACAATAAATATGGCATTTTATGATGAATCCAACGATATATAGTTTATATACAACATCTCTACATTATTTTTGAGAAAAGATATTTTTTGTAACAAGCGGAAATTCGCGATGACCACCCGTGGGAGGCCCGCCACTTAACGGTATATTTTGCCAAGATGGCTGTGCCACTTCTCCTGTCATGCAATCAGAAACCTTGCCACTCAACGGCTTGTTTTGTCAGGTCCGGCTCCCGGATGCCTGCCACTTGACGTGGGGTCCGGCTCCCGGTTTCTGCCACTGGAAGGGCTAAGATTTTGGATCGCCCTCGAGAGTAAAATTTTTTTCGCGTCAAGAGTCATCAATTCATCGTCAAGAAATTAATTCACACTACATTATTAATTCATTAAATAGATGGTAATTTAAACAGTGGCATGAAATATTATCTACAGAAACTACGCTGTTATTTAACGTACTATAGTCGATTGCTCAGTGTTTATTTATTGATCCCAAGACGGTATTGTGGTTATATGTTTTTTTCTCTCAAAGATAAAGCCAGATAAGTGGATACTAAATGTCGACAGTCCTTGATAGTTAGGCTCATTCATGATTTCAAAGTCACGAAGTTACGATTAGAAGCAGCTTAGTCTTCGCTAGAACAACATATTCTCATCACATTTCATCACAATTCCATTGAGTAAAACTGGATCACTTGAGCATTCCCTATCCTACGGATAAAATTTACAAATTAGTGTTTTTTGCAACAGTTGTATTAAAAGGGGTCAAAAATGCATGTGGCACGGGCATAGTTTAGGGTTAGGGATCATTCATAACACGAGATTTTTTTTGACTTATACAACGTTGCATACAATCTTTTTTTAGATCTGTATTTATTACCGCTGGGAACCATGAAAACTAAGATAACTTTAAAAAATAAAAAAAAAATAAAAAATACTAACCTATGTAAATATTTTTTTTTTATTGACGTTAATCTGATTGAACTTATGTTAGAGTGAAGATATATATATATTTTTAGTTGTCAGCAATCCACTTTGTTCTAAAAGTTTTTTTTTATTAAATCTGAATGAATATGTATTATTAAGTTGGGACCACGGAGTTTTCCATGTAACGTTCGTTTGGAACACATTAAATAAGGTGCTTTGGGGTAAAGTCGAAAATTAGACTGGTAGTTCAAATATATTTTTTTTAAGTCTAACGGCATTTTGTGAGCCATTTTGGCAACATGACTTTTCCCATGTAAAAAAGCCTGCTAAATTCGATTCTGGATGTTGCCAAGCCGAATTTTGCCCCCCTCCCCCCATTTCCCCCCTTTTTACCTCAAAATAGAAAATATGTCCCTAAACACGGTTTTTACGGTTTTATACAAAAAGTCTTACAGTTAGAAAAAAAGTGTCAAAGACAAGAATGACCTCTATAAAATTTCCTATAACATGGTGTATAAACTTTCTTAGTAGGCCTTATGGTTCGTGAGCAATATCTTCCGGAACTTCATAGACTGGTAGAAAATTGAAAATATCGGCTTCCTTTACCGTCCTAACGGCATTTTGGGATCCATTTTGGCAACATGACTTTTCCGATGTAAAAAAGCCTGCTGGATTCGGTTCTGAATGTTGCCAAGCCGAATTTTGCCCCCCTCCCCCCATTTCCCCCCTTTTTGACCTCAAAATATGTCCCTAATCACGATTTTTACGGTTTTATACAAAAAGTATTACACCTAGAAAATAAGTGTTAAAGACAAGAATGATCTCTATAAAATTTCCTACAGCATGGTGTATAAATTTTTTTGGTAAGCCTTATGGTTTGTGAGCCATATCTTCCCGAACTTCATTTTTTTTTTAAAATTGATAAACTTGATTGAGGCAGGGAAATACACTTATTTTGGGATAATTGGTATCGCACAGGATCCAGCCACTCTGCAGCTCTTGACGCTGACATCCAGTTGGCGTGCTGCTTATTATATGTCAAGACTTACGAGGCTTTCAGTCATAAGCAGTCGTCAGATTTACACGCAGAACTGTATCCAAGTCGGGCTAAAAGCGACGTAGAAAATAAACACAACCAGAGTCCATTATCAGAGTTAGACTAATGTTTTCTTCATAAATTAGTTATTGAATTCTCTAAATGCATTTCTAGATTATTAAACATATAAAAGAAACATTATTTTATAAAAAACAATGATGACAATGACTGATCACAGCGCGGGGGAAATTCGAAAATAATTTGTGTTTTAAACAAAAAAAAATATGTTCTTTACCGTGAATCAGCGGGATTTTTTGAGGGCGTAAATTAGAACTAAAAAGAAATATGATTCTTAAACTCATATTGCATAAAAACCATTTCTACAAACCTTCGAAATTATCCAACTTGCTTTCGAAATTACCCACTCCTTAAAAATGGTATTCAAAATATTTTATTTTTTATTTACATTTATTTCCAAATTCAAGCAACATATTACAACGCTATTTTCACAAAGCGTTGATGAATATATCCAATTTCGTAAAGATCTCATTACTTGGAAGGAATACTTCTTAGGTTCTTACTTACGAGCCCAAACCCTAACATACTCTACACTCACCTAAAAATATGTCGAATATACCCAAAGCACCTTATAGACTAATTCTTTAACGTTTTCTAGGCGACATTTTTGGGCAGTAAAATAAAGACTTTTATGTCATCCTAGGCCGTAAGTGGGCTTTTCTGCCCGCTGTGCGGAGAGAAAGGAAAGACGTAAAGCCATAGACAAACGACGGGCGGTGATTCGTAAAGCCCCAGATCGCATATTTATGGCCCTCACCTTCGGTTTGTGTTCACAAACACCTGCCATCTCGGAAATTTACGAATCCACCGCCCTTATGTATGTAATTCACTATTAGGTACAGGTTTAAGTTACGTATGTCTTTTTATTTGAATTTTTAGTTTTATTCCACAAACCTTTCACGAATTTCATGAAAAAAAAAAAAGAAAAAAAAAGATGATTATTTGAACTGCAATATGAAAACATAATATATATTTCATGAGTTACCGTTCATAATTAAACATTTCAGGCTATTTACAAGATGGTCGGCTCTGTGATGAAAATGCCTGAAGATGAATCTACACCGGAGAAGAGGACGGACAAAATATTCCGTCAAATGGATCGAAATAAGGATGGAAAGCTATCTCTCGAAGAGTTCATAGAGGGCGCTAAAAGCGACCCCTCCATTGTGCGCCTGCTTCAATGTGACCCGCAATCACAGTAAAATGTAACATAGACCCCAACAGCAGCCGCACGTTCGGATCGCTTGGATCTAACCCAATGTACTATGTAAACCTATTGTAAAATAACCCCAGTTAAAATTGCTTGTAAAAGCTAGTGCGTAACGTAAATCGTTGAAGCACATATTTCTATTTATGTTCTGATCAGTCTTTCTCTAGGCATCCCTATACAGTTGTCAGTACCTAACACTTTATACTCCTAGCTATGTATTTATTCGTTTATATTTTGGATAAAGACATTATATTAAGGCACTATAAATCGATCAAGCACACACCAGGACAAAACGAAAACGTACAAAATTTTATCAGTCCCAATGATATATATGTATATTCATATCTAGTCGCAAGATTTCGACTGTATCTTTCCATAAAAACGAAAACTTCATTGCGTTTTGCTTATCAAATTTCACTGAGTAACAATTACAGTAGACACTCTTACTGTCAGGTAGTGTACTCGTAATTAGGAAACCATCATCACAAAAATATCACAATTTATAAGAGGTTTATTCGAAAACATGTATGTCCTGATGAAAGTTTCTTCTTATTCGATATATTGTACGACTCGGTATATTGTGGCATGTCTACAATTACCGCAATCTGATTGAATCTTAAATAGAATAGGGTAGAAATATTCAGATCACGTGAGAAGTTACCCATGTGATGGATCGACAAAACAAATGTGCTGTGGACGGACTGCAACGACTAAGAAGCGACTTGAGTCCGAGTAAATGGTGTCTGTGTTTATTATCGCGGATTTAATCAATTATCAAATTCATATTGGAGACATCTTAAAAAAAGTTTTCGCGGTTATACATGCAACTTAAAACTGTTATTTAAAATAAATGATGTTCATTGCTAAATTCGTTGTGTTAACAAACGGTGCAAATTTTATAGCTCCGTCTAGGTGTAAAGTGTTGTTTACAAATATCTACCGCCGTGTTATTTATAATAAGCCGCTGGAAAATAATGTCGCCACTAGTCCATACTACACATGATTATATTATAATAAAAAAAATACTATAGGCTTTAGGACAAAATATTTCTTGCTCGCTATAGATCTGAATTAATTTAAAGTAAACATTTAGTTCCAAAAGTGCGTACGGAGCGGATAGCGATGAAAGATCTTTTGAATCAAATACTAAATGCATTAACCTCTCCTGGACGACCCGCCCGGCGCAGGCGGACTTACCTAATTACATATTTGGAAATCTCAAACTACGAAGTAAATTATTATTGTGTCTAGTGGTGCTACGAGATTTTTTAAAGTTATTGGAACTGTGTTAACTATGAATATATGCAACCTTTACTTCCTAAGCTAACATTGGTAAGACTGCGGGTTTATTGCACAATATGACGACAATTTACGCATCAAACGATACTGACAAATATACCTAATATAATTATTATTTAATTTATAGTTATATACAAAATATTTATGCTTATCTATTATTAAGATTTAGTTGTAATTTTTGAGATGTGTTGAAAAAACATGTAGCTTTGAGTCAGCCTAAGTATTATTATTCAATTATTTTATTACGAAATGACCTGTAGATACGTTTCACATAGTGTTTTGTATTCTTTGTATTCGGCTGTAGTGGTTTTGAACAAAGTTACTGTTTTACTGGGACTTCGCAGAAAGAAATATACTGTTTACAGATGGGTTTTGAATTAGCTGGTGTGTTTTGACACCTTTGAAAATAAATATTTCATTACTTAAAGATTGTCCCATACAAGTTTGAATTAGGTTAAATAAAAACCTAATACATAATCACATGGGATATGCGCCATTAACTGTCAATTTACAGTCAGTTAGTTACAAATCTGACTGCCGCTGCCGTTTCGGTTGTCGGCATTCACACCTGGTGGAAATATAATTAATACATGTTTTTTTTAGTTATCGAGTACCTACTATACGTTTATAAAATAAGATACTAGGATATCTTTTTAATTATAGTTAGATTGTTTCAGCGATGCCATGCATTATTATATGGGTAAATTGCAAAAAAATTGTACATAGTTAAGGGCTTTAATTAAAACAATGTTAATTGATTCCTTTGTGTGACGAAAATTACCCATACATTTTGTATGACTAACTTTCGTCACACAAAGGAAGCGATCGTATTTAATGTTAACTAAGCCTTTAACTATGTACAATGTTTTTGCAATCGACCCATATGAAACAATTTGGATCTTAAACGATGACTGAACATCGTTCATTATATATATAGATCGTGTGTTTAATGTTCATCACATATGAATGCTAGGCGGAACTCGCAGTGTCAACGGTAGTGGATTTGAGTTCAATGAGTTGGTACAAGTTCATATAGTATGAAATAGAATGTCACTCGCGATCTCATCCTAACACTAACGACGCTGCGCTGTTATATCGTTTTATATCTTCGCACCGGTTTAACTGTGTGTAAGATACAAACAAGTTCTGGACGATTAGCTTGGTCCGCCTGGTTTGCCCCTTTATAATTGCTAAATAATATAATACCTCGTATACATCTGATGATAATAGTCAATTAGTTTCCATTTATTTGTATTAGCTAGCCGCCTCCGTTTTCCTTTAGCAAATGTTATCTTAAGTAAATGTGAGTTAAAATATAATCCATCACGTATAAAAAAGACAAACTCGATATTAAATCTCACGAGAATGTAACTATTAACCCAAAATAACATGATACTAACATATGATGCTTTATTAAACAGATAAATGCACTAAGTATCCTAAGTTATGATTATGAATTGATTACTTTTTTACTTTTGCTAGTGCCATTTTAGGGATTGACGAATTGTCACCACTGCGGACTTTTAAAGTTCTAGGCAAAACTGCAACTTAGCGAAATAAAGAACCTACGATTAAGCATATCATTAATTCAGTACCATTTTAACGTAGCATTTTGTCAATATTATTGAATCCAATTATTTATTACTATACAATGATTCTGAAATTAATATAAATTCAAAACCAGGTAGGTACCTACATACAGGCTTATAATACAACCAGTGCAAGCTTGTATTGTCCAAATATCAAGACTTTATTATTTGCTTGCGGGCTTTAAATGAGTTACATCTTTTATTATTTAAATTAAGATAATACGAGTAATGGCGTGATCAGTACAATCCAGGAGATATCATACGATGATATACAGTATTACAACTGCCCTGATAAAAATAAACAGTATCTTTTGCAATAAGTGTAAACTGGATGCACTGGGATTTCATTCAGCCGAATTAAAAGTATCCATTCGCGTAGTTAATAATTAATTCTATGTTTTCTATATTTCTGTCTCATATTGACTTTGATTCAATCCAATGCACAATAGGTATATGTACCGCACAAGAATGCGTTGTTCTTTTTTTTTTATCGTGTGCTTCTGTGTTATAAATGTTATAATAAATGTAATGAATCCTAAAAATTATAAGTAAATAGTATGTTGCTATTGATGCTATAGCAATAATGTCTCATTCCTTTATCTGCTCATCATTGGTGGAACATAAATAACACTTTGTGCTGAAGATTCTTAGTTATTAAACTACCTAATTATTATAAATATTCAGCTCTAATATCTCACCACCAATCGAATATAACTGGGTCATTCTAAAATTCGTTGCAGAAAATCGTTCATAGAAAAAACAACTCTGTTACCACCAAATACCACTATGTTACCGTTTAAAAAACCGAAATATTAATAATTTATACGAAATTAATAATAAGGTGTGGAAATGATGATGATCCTTGTTTTATTGAATTAAAAACTTGTATAAATTTTACATATATTTGAACTAATTTTATAAATACAAACTTTTTTTTCGTTGGGACAAGTTTATCTGCAACGAATTTTAGATTGACCCAACTATGTAAAATTCTATTTAATTGCGTATCCTGTTATACACTCTAAAGACTATCTAGATTTTCAGATACGTCGGAAATATTAATATTTTCAAGTCCTCAGGCCCGCACGCATAATAAACGTTGCTGCGTTTAGTTACTGGCTATTAATTATCGGAACGGATAAACGGTTTACTTAAAAATATATATAATATCCCAATTCATTTTAATCGGTTAGGGAGAAACGATTAAATCAACTTTTATCTTATTTGACAAACAAGATTGGTTTGTGATATGTCGAAATTGTCACGACACTAATATTTTGACCATCGCATATTTTGTGCTCCCTCACTTCAATCTGGGATCGCAGCTCGGAAATTAACCCGATTTATAATTTTCATGAGGCATGTCACCAAGAGGATGTCTTTTGGGGATGGATCTTAGATCAATATAAGGGGTCAGAAGAATCGGAACCAACCAATTATGGTTTCCAAAATAGGATCATTCTATTTCATTGTGGTACCCACTGCACTTAACTGATGTTGCCTAGATATGCTACGCAGTCCGCAAAACGTGATTTCGTGCGATGATACTTTATGTAAACGTTTGTCCTGTCTTGTCCCGCAGGTGCAGGTGTCACCTGGAGATCGGCTAATACTATAGATAGGCTTAATAATGTTAGATAGGATTCAGTTGAGCGCTATAATCGCCCGTAACTAGTCATTATCACTGATTTAATTGGTCATTATTTTTTTACAGTCTTCCAGTATTTTAAGCAGTAGATGATTCTAAACTACGAATCATAACATTTAACCTTCATTATATAATTATGAAGTTAATAAATTTATCTGGTTATGTATTTATCTAAAATCGAAGTAAATCCGTAGATTTAGATGCACCCTACTAGTTCAATGCTAGCTTAAGTGGGTGCTAATTATTATTACTTATACAAAAATAACGATCTAGGAAAATGCTTTATTGGAATATTTTAATGTGAAAAACGACGGTTTTACGTACTGTTTTATCATAGGTGCGGTTCTACGAGACTCGGCATACAATGTTTACAATATATCTTAACGCCTAGCTAGACACGTTCGGCTCTTTCCCACGCTTGCTTAATGCCTTCTCTTTCTGATATACCTACTTCACTATTATATACTATGAATATCAACACTGATAAATCTATGGTGCATAAGGTGTCCCTATGAGATTAAAGGATTGTTAGATATTAAATCTCTATTACTACTTTTTTGTAACATTAACTAATCATATGTGTGTAGATTTAAAGTTTTTATTTGATACAATATTAATGCGTAAGCTATGTAACAATACGTTCTCTGTTCAATACAGGGTGCTACTCGAGTCGCAGATCGCTTTTGCCGCTACCGAGTCCTTCGTGGTCCCGGTATAAAGTTGATACCTATTATGTTGGTTAATGAGTGTATGTTTCAAACCAAACAACGTCATATAACAATTGCAGTATATATTTTATCTTCACCTCACCAGCTCAAACATAGCGATTTGATGCGAGATAACAGTAAACAAAATGCGGTTTTGGGTCAGGACCAAAAGGTTGGATGAAATTAAGCGTAGTTAGCGAGGAATTAAAAACAATTGTAAAAGTTCCGTTGTGCGAGAAAAAATAACGATAAAATAAGAAACCTTAAAATAGAACATTAAGGTACGTTATTGAAAGGTTAACTGTCGTCGCACAACGGAGACCTTGATACAAATATTAATTGAGTGAGTCAAGGGTGAGTTAAGGTTGCAAACTTTTTGGTCTTCACCCTTTTGTTTCAAGCGAGAGTAGGTACAAAGTAACTTTTTTTTGCCACGAATTGTCATTTCTCAGCCAAAGGTTAATTAAAAAATTGAATCGAATCATTCGAACTTCGCTGCACTCTATCTCTTTCATGTCTAGATGAAAAAGAGAGTGGTAAAAACATGAATTTGATTTAGAATTCGACCTCGAATAAGAACACGTTCCAATACGCGTTATAGGTACCTACCCTAAAACTAAATAAAAACACCCAAAAAAGTATTAATTGCAACATATTGTTTTTAACGACCGAATATCAAAATTTGAGTCTTTTATAAGTCGGCGGCCGATCGTAAAATCCGGCAGATCACGAAATTCCTAGGCATATCGTAAAACGCTGCCATTTCATGATTTGGCTAAATGACATCCGCCATATCGTTCAAGACATAACGTTTAACGATCCCAATGTCGTTTAGGCAGATCATGTAAGGCCGCCATTTCATGATCTGCCTAAGCAACACTCACCAGTGACGTTTAGGCAGATCGTGAAATTCCTAGGCATACTCTGGGAGCAGTTTCAGTACTCTGGGACCAGTTTTGTTTTACGGGTCACAAAAAAAAAACCCTAACCTACCTATCTCTGGGAGCAGTTTCGTTTCTACACTCATAAAAAAAATAACTATGTAGGTTAGGGTTATTTTTTTTGTGACCTAAAAATATTTTTTTTTTTGTTTTATTCCGTTCGACGTCCAGGGTTTCCAGTCTTGTGTCTTGCTTGATCTTTAATAAGATGAACAACAGGATCCCCAAGCTGGTGGTAACGACAAACCGTCTTCTCTATTGAAATTAGGAATTGTTTACGATATGCCTAGGAATTTCGTGATCTGCCGAATTTTCACGATGTGCCCGGTATAGAGTTAGGAATATCGACGAATGCGTTGCTCTCATCGATCTGCCGTATTTTTTATCAGGCATATGATATGCCTGGTCAACTTTTAGCCAAATCATGAAATGGCGGCGTTTCACGATATGCCTAGGAATTTCGTGATCTGGCGGATTTTACGATCGGCCGCCGACATATATGTATAAAACTAATAGTTTTTTTTTTTTTTGTTATTGTTCAAATACAATAATCTTTTCAACGTTATACTGTAAATACAATAATATTTAATAATTTCACAAATTTATCATAGATGGAGTCTCCAAACGTACTTTAAAATATATCGAGTTTAAATTGTTATTATTTACTTTATATTTATTTTGTTTGGTCCTTTACGAGTAAGAATATAAACAAAATCTAGTGATAGGTAATAAATAAACACGTAATGTGTCTGCTAAATCTTCCAATTTATCAAATAATGACAGCGTGGTGGTTGTGAGGGACTTGGTCCAGTGTTGGAATGAATCAATCAAATTATAGGTAGGTATTATTATTCTTTTTTAAGCAGCGGGTATCTGTTTTATAATTAAAAATATCGTTAAAATCAGCCACACTGACTATAAACATACCTACACTTGAATGGTTGGAAGAAAAAATACAAAAATCGAATATGTTCTCGCTGTTGAGGTGAAAAATTGTGTGTGCTACACGAGAGCAAAGTTTTTTTGCATCTCGTGCTGTTGAGTCCCGTTACACTCAGGATTCTAACTTAAAATTAATCGCTACGCTCGTGATTCAAACATAGAATCCTTCACTTGCTCGGGACTCAAAATCGGCACTCTGAACAAAAAATAACTTTGCTCTCTTGTTGCACAAATAACTATTTCTTCACGTTACTTTAGAATAGCCTAATGTATTTACCACCTGTAGTTATGGGATGTTGATCCTTTACGGTCGTAGCCATAATAAGCCGTGCTCTGTTTAAGGCCACCTAAATATTTTAAAGGTTTTTTAAGTGTTTCAAGTGTTTTTTTGCATAGACGGCAGGTTTCAGGTCGTCGCTGTGTTTTGGGTTGATTATTATTAGGTTGTGTTAAATTGTCTATCTACTCTTGCGATGCATTTGAATACTAGCACCCTGACCTATATAGTATTGTACATACCATACAAGAATGGTATCTTACCGTGTGAATTGTTCTACTACTATTTTTTGAGTGTTTGACTCGAATATTATACCCACTTAATGTTTCTCTCGAGATTGTGTGCCGTCAAAAAAAAAAACGTAATATCGTTTACATTGTAAATTGACCAAATAAAATGGTTCACCTGTTTTAGATTGTAATTATGACATCTATTTATTAAATCTTTCTTCTCTCCAAATGGCAGTTTTATTTCTAGACTAAGGCGTAGGCGATGGCGGGATGACTTGGACTCATTTTCGAAGGACTGGCCAGATACAGCTCAAAACCGCGACAGATGGAAGAAAAGGGGGAGGCCTTTGCCCAGCAGTGGGACATAATAGGCTCATAATATATAATATATATATAAGGCGTAAGACGTTACTTCGACCGCATATTTTTTCCTTAAATTAAGTACCATAGTCGAATAAAAAGGTTGTCTATTGTTTGACCGAAATTTATATGCAATAATATTGATTTGCTCGAATTTCACTTACCCGAATTTCATTTGGCCGAATGTTTCGTTTCCTAGAAAAGTCATTTGACATACTCTTGTATTCCCGAATATTATATGCTATAATGATACGTATGCCATAAGTATCGTTTTCCATAGTATTAAGTGCCATAATATTGTTTGATAGAATATTTAAACGCCATACTAAATATTGTTTCTTTGCGAATCCAACCTGGCTATGCATTGACATTGTCTAAAATTGTGTTTTTTTTTCTAGTCATTCTAGCATTTTGATGTAATAATCGTCTATTTACGATGTACACATGCAAGCAAGCATTTTGACTATATATTGTGGCCACGTATGTACATAGACACTATGTACTACATGGTCACAATACAAACCTAACCTAAAGTTTTCGGTTCTGGTCGAATGTCGTACGTCCTTTTATCGTAGTTCTTCTAAAACTGTAAATTAGGCTAGGATTTGTATTTTGAAGCAAACATTCTGACGCTCCGCTCGCTCCGCTATACGGGTCACAAAACAAACCTAACCTAACCTATAGTTTTCGGTTTTAGATCCATGTACTATTTGGTAGCAGTTCTTCTAAAACTAGGTTAGATTGTAAATTAGGAAACTGTAAATTAGATTAGGATTTGTATTTTGAAGCAAACATTCTGACGCTCCGCTCGCTTCGCTCGCTCCGCTATACGGGTCACAAAACAAACCTAACCTAACCTATAGTTTTCGGATTTAGATCCATGTACTATTTGGTAGCAGTTCTTCTAAAACTAGGTTAGATTGTAAATTAGGAAACTGTAAATTAGATTAGGATTTGTATTTTGAAGCAAACATTCTGACGCTTCGCTCGCTCCGCTATACGGGTCACAAAACAATCCTAACCTAACCTATAGTTTTCGGTTTTAGATCCATGTACTATTTGGTAGCAGTTCTTCTAAAACTAGGTTAGATTGTAAATTAGGAAACTGTAAATTAGATTAGGATTTGTATTTTGAAGCAAACATTCTGACGCTTCGCTCGCTCCGCTATACGGGTCACAAAACAATCCTAACCTAACCTATAGTTTTCGGTTTTAGATCCATGTACTATTTGGTAGCAGTTCTTCTAAAACTAGGTTAGATTGTAAATTAGGAAACTGTAAATTAGATTAGGATTTGTATTTTGAAGCAAACATTCTGACGCTCCGCTCGCTTCGCTCGCTCCGCTATACGGGTCACAAAACAAACCTAACCTAACCTATAGTTTTCGGATTTAGATCCATGTACTATTTGGTAGCAGTTCTTCTAAAACTAGGTTAGATTGTAAATTAGGAAACTGTAAATTAGATTAGGATGTGTATTGTGAAGCAAACATTCTGACGCTTCGCTCGCTCCGCTATACGGGTCACAAAACAATCCTAACCTAACCTATAGTTTTCGGTTTTAGATCCATGTACTATTTGGTAGCAGTTCTTCTAAAACTAGGTTAGATTGTAAATCCGGAAACTGTAAATTAGATTAGGATTTGTATTTTGAAGCAAACATTCTGACGCTCCGCTATACGGGTCACAAAACAAACCTAACCTATAGTTTTCGGTTTTAGATCCATGTACTATTTGGTAGCAGTTCTTCTAAAACTAGGTTAGATTGTAAATTAGGAAACTGTAAATTAGATTAGGATTTGTATTTTGAAGCAAACATTCTGACGCTCCGCTCGCTTCGCTCGCTCCGCTATACGGGTCACAAAACAAACCTAACCTAACCTATAGTTTTCGGTTTTAGATCCATGTACTATTTGGTAGCAGTTCTTCTAAAACTAGATTAGATTGGGTTTGTATTTTGACGCTCCGCTATACGGGGTCATAAAAAAAACCTAACCTAACCTACAGATGTCGGTTTTCAACCTATGTTCCATTTGGATAGCATATGAAATTATAGCATGTGACAATTATGGATTACAATCTTTATGGAAAATGTGATTATTGGAATTAATATTATGGGAAATAAAGATTCGGGCATAGCATTAATATGGCAAACAATGATTATGGGAAACATAATTATAAGAAACAAGATTCGGACAATTGAATATTATGGCAGACGAAATTCGGGCATATGAAATTCGGGCAAGCGAAGGTATACCCGAATAAAAAACCATATTTGAATGTCCAGCTATCCCTGTACTCAAATTGGTTAAAATCCGTCTAGCCGTTTCGCCGTGATGAGAGAACAAATACATTTTGCCAACAGATGGCGCTGTACGGCTGGCGCCGCGTTGTCGCATTAAGATTTATTCTGAAATAATGGCCCCTCCATAGAAACGTGATAATTCAATACAATTTTATAATTGTACCTATACATACATACAGGGTGATTGGAAATTCGACCTATTCCTTGAAGGGGGTTATACTAGAGCTCATTTGCAGTGATTTTAGCCCAGTAAACTAGGGGTCTAAATTTGATGGTCATCGAGTTATTTAACTTTTAGTTTTTTTAGAAAAAAAAACGCCTTGCGATCTGAAACTGCTAATTATGAAAAAATTACTGGCATTTAATTGGATAGTGATAATTTGTTCTTCTGAAAGCCAATGGACAAGTGACTACTCCCTTTGATCGCCAAAGACGGCAAACCACGTCATCGGGAATTCGTGCCCCTGACGCCAACGACGCCTATTGACGTCAAAAATGTCAATGGTCAAAAACATGCTAATTCAAACCACTATCTGTGCTTTTCAATCTCTGTTGATTTTGGAGCACTTTTTTTTGTTTTAGTGTCAGTGGCACGGTGTATTGCTTTGCCGCTTGGCGCTCAAAGGGTCATCAAGAAATAAACGGTCATCAAAACCAAAAACATACTTTTTTTTTCAATTTCTTTACAAGTGACGAGCGATTGAACCGCGTCTGTCTCGCTTAGGGCGGGAGGAGAGGGGAGAGAGAGTCGGACTCTGACAAAGAGAAAAGCGGTAAGTAATAGGTGCCCCGCCGGCGGGGATTACGCTGTGATGCTGTTCGAGAAGTTTGCGGCGACCACCGCTTATGTAGGTAGATGGTTTCCGTGATTTCATCGTCCGGGTAAGATAGTCGACCTCTGCAATAACAGTATGTTAGGTGGATCCACAGAGGGATCGGGAGCTCGAGGAAGGTAGTCGGCTGCCTTCCTATTAAGAGGGTTCCCATGGTTGAGAGCTAAAAAGCGTTTAAGGGTTTTTTTTTTAATAAATATGGTGGGAAGTTCCTTATCTTGGTGAAGGCTCAGGTGCTTATTGAACGACCTGAAGGGGCTTGTTGTTGTATTATAAATAAAGATAAGGCAAGTTACACACTAATTAATTTAGGTTGTTATATGGTCAAGTATGCAACACTTGGGACTAGAGTTAGGCACGTGAGCGAAAGCTACACTAGCATAAGTCATGATGGGACGAATACAAGTGATAATAACATACATAAACTGCTAAATTTATAACCCCTTATTTTGGCTAGTAAATAAATACCATGCTAACTGAGATAAGCCACTACATACCATACGGTTACGTAACTTTGAATAATTATTTATAAAAAGTTAAGTACCTACTTTATTACAGCCATGACAGGTTCAAGTGGTGATCTCGATAGCTGAAGCCATTTTCTAAAACCCAAAAGATTTAAAAGATCTCTAGGAGTGTCGATCAACAGACGAGAACAATTACGGAATGTTGATAGGATAGAGCTACTTACCACAGCACGTCTCTGACATAAAATATCGTATATGTATCATAAACTTTGCTGATTTGTGTGATTATATGGTAATAAAATATAGTTCGATTTATGAGCATGAGGGGTATGTTTGTAGCAGCAATAAATTAGTGACGACGATGAATATCATATATCTAGGCCATGCCTTGTTAGACATAATTTTCATCGAATTTTGTTCCACAGGATACTCAATTCTCGTATCTTTATTTCAAGTAATTTCTCTTCATAGAATAGTCATTGTGCAGGAAATATATTTCATCGATTTTAAGTTCGCCGAAATTTCACATTGAAGAATATTCAATGATCGAATATTCACTTCATAGAACAACACGTTTCGAGTAATTTTATTTTTATCGAACCGAACGATTTTTGATGGTGATGATGTGTAAAGATATATTGGGCTGCGAAAGTCTGAATCTAGGGCTCTCGCTGGTGCCGACACAGAGCACCCTAGAGTGTTTTTGCAAAGCCAGTGGCGCGGAGGGAGAGCAGCCATCGCCCGCCGTAACAAAGCTCGGGAGCCGTGCGAAGCGGAGCGACAGAGGCTGGTCAACAAGCCGAAGCTGCGGTTCGGAGCACGGGCGATTGTGCTTTGTCACGCAAGGGCGGAAAGGCTGCTCTGCCCACAGCGCCGGAGCTACGTTGGAGTCGGAGGAGTTTTTTTTTTATATGAAGCAAGTACCTAATCAAGAATTAGGAATACTTATATGAAATATTGTTGTATGAAATTAGTCCGTAAAAGTTTTCTATCGCAACTGGTTACGAAACTCCGGTTACGTACGCGGCCGAAGGGATCAATAAATATTATTTAGGATAAATTGAAATTCTATGGATTTATTAGTCTACAGAATGATATTTCTGTGAAATGATATTACGAGAAACATTTTCTACGGAACAAAATTGTATAACAATCTTGTCTGTAAAACAACGTACAACCACGAAAATGAAACATGTGTAAAATAAAAATTCGGAGCATAACGGGAAGAAAACCTATTGTAATAATATTGTACCTATGGCTTAAATCTGTGTTAGATTTAAGTGTGAGTGTCCCAATTCTCACCGTAACACGAGCCTTGTCACTGGTGCCCAGTAGGTATAGGTACACTTCAAACCCATAAACTATTCTCCTAGTTTAAAATGACAAATAACAATATATAGGGTCGAAATAAATATCAGAGAAGACAAAAAAGTAGTTTATACTAAGTACATATAGCTTAACAAAATATATGTACAAGTAGACATAAGTAATTTATTGTACGTTTAATATATTATCTGCACGAGAATTGAGGTGAATGAGCGCACACACCGCTACGTAAAGTACTGATTGCAAATAAAGTAGTGAATTACTGTGATGAATGAGTGAACGTAAATGTAATTTAAATCACCAAAATATATCGAAAAATAGGTCTAACAGGAAAAATATAGAAATACACTGTAAGTAATAAACTAGTCACTCGATTTTTCTTCATCTGATTCATTCAAATTAATTACAAGGTTATGGTTATTTATGGTAGTCAGAAAAATTGGAGCCTGTCGTATCGCATAACGTTTTAAGTCCTAAAAATTTATGGCCGAGAATTTTTGGCATACCTACTGTTGAATATACCTACTAACTCGTTATCCTATTCATTTTTGCGCATATATACTCCATGCATACCTACTCATTTAAAATCCTAAAGCATGTTTGCAGTAATATTGATAACTTGAAAATCGAATTACCTAAAACGTAATATTCCTAACATTAATTGTCCTAGAATTATTTTTTCACCTCACTCGCTCGGAAAACCTCCGGTTACCTATAGGGCGAAATCTGCGTGCAAAAGTCTATTTTATCCGCTAGCGTGCAAAAGTCATTTGAATTTCGAACACGACGATTTTGATTCTCTGTGGAGCATGTAACTTTTTTATATTTAAGACTCCTTCAACGCGTGACTGATTTCATCAGTCGATAAATCTTCGAATAACCAATCAACGCACGCTAATAAAGGGCGATCTGGTCAGGCCGGCTAAAATCATATGTACGTTTGAATACCAACTTCTTTTAAAAAAAATATACCTACAATATCACGTCCAGAAACCTGGTTTATGATTACAGATTTTTAAGTTTTTATTTTTTCTACACTTTATTTTATGTTGAATATGTTTATATATATTAATAGTAAGTATTTCAGTTTCATTTACATATTTTGAATAGTAAAATATATTAAATACAACACAATTTTTTATATTTATTTGTTATGAAAGTTTAATTTAATAAGAGTGTAATTTCTGAACGCACCCGAGAAAAAATAATAATAAAATGGAAGTTTTCACAATTCACGTAAACAACGTAAATTTGTTCTGTGGAGAATACATACTGTTGTCTTACTTTACAGAAATATCGAAAACAAGAAAGTTAAGCCCAATTTGGAGTATTTATTCAATGCTAAAAGCCTGCATTAAAACGAAAAAAGATTTGTTATAAATATTTGGAGACGATAAGTAATTTACCGAAACTATTGGCGTTTTTAAAGAAGATAAAGCCGAAATAATCTTGTTCGGATCCCATCGTCCAATAACTTCCAAAGCAAGTGTTATGGAAAATACTTCCGAGTGGCCAACTAATCCTTCCCAGAATGCCATTCTCCCACAGGCCACATTCACAACGAATGTGTCAAGTAGTTTCAAATACAAATATAATATAACAGTGCTTAAGAAAAACTCAACGATAAAATATACACGACGATAATACAAATTACGGCCTTTGTACTTTTAATTTTTAATATTATGTGTGCTTCTCTCGTATTTATTTGGTTTGGATTTGAGTGTGAAGTTTTAAATTTGATGTGTTACATAGAAGGCAAAATTAAATATGATTATTTTTATGTTTTGATTGTTTTTCTTGAATCTTGCATTTTTCTCGCTGTAGTGAGGTGAAAAGTTGTGTGTTCCGCATGGCTGCAAAATTATTTAGCTTCTCGTGTCTTGAAAGCCTCGCTACGCTCAGGAATCTATCTTTGAACCATTCGCTTCGCTCATGGTTCAATCTTAGATTCCTTCTCTCGCTCAGCTTTCAATTTCAACACTCGCGCCAAATAACAACTTTGCAGCCTTGCATAACAAATAACTATTCCTATCGTTTCATCATTCGGTTTTTTCCCCTAGCTTTAGAACTGCAAACCTACAGTAAATGTATCAGCGTGAAGTAAGAATCATTACATATTCTACCTTATGACACGTCGAGCTTAGGATAGGTTAGGTTAGCCACAAAAAAGCGGGGACGGGAGGCGAAGCCCCCCACAAGGTTAGGTTCGTAAATAAAACAATTTTTTTAAGCAAATATACTTAGTACGTGCCATTACTGCCATTGCTATTGCGTTTTTGCTAAGTGTTAACTTTCAACGTTTCAAAACTCTGCTTGCTAAAAATCATCGAGATTTATGCGTAATGACATGTAGTCAAAACAATTCTAGCACATACTAGGAACATCACAATTATGCACATTAATCATTCGGCAGTTGAATCTTCGGCACAACAAACGATAGGACGAATCATATTTAGGACTAGGTAACGATAATAGCAGCAACAATTTCGGCAAGTCAAAAATATTATGCGGAACAAAGTTTATGCCAAACGTTATTCGGACAAACGACGTTATGCAACACAACAATAGGACTAACAATTGTATGCCATCCGATTTAGACGCCAGAAAAATCATAAATATTATCGCGCATATAAAATGATGTGTTGATGGCCTATTTTATTTAAATCTGATGTGACTATCTTACTAAAAAACATTCTCAACGAAATACATTGAACAAACTTTGAGTGAATCTTGCAATTTGCTGTTGAACTTACTATCGGTACGAAAAAAGAACAGAAATTTCACAATCTCGCTGTCATTAGTCATTACATGAGATGTTGTTGTGTGCGTTACCTCTACACTCGCGGTTTTTTGAATTGGTATAGGTCATTAGGTATAGCCTATCTATAGCATATATATAGGTAGTACTCGTCTACAGCAATTCATAAGAGGTTCTGTAGTTTTTAAAGAAAGCTGCACCAAAAATAAAGTCTTAACACTTCAGTGATACGTGCATATATAATAAAAAAAAACTTAATTTAACCTATTCAACATCATGATCATGATACAAAATCGGGACGTTACGTCATTGCTTCGCTAAAAGCGAAGTCGAAGCTTACGCCGCTCTACAATTAGGTCGCTATTTCATTGGTGTGCTTGTTTCGGTTAACCGTCGTGTCGCTGGTGTGCGTGTAGGGCACTAGGAACTTTGCGAAGACGTCCGGGCGCGGAAAGAGTTCCATTTCTAAAGTATGACGCTTACTTTTATTTATTAGGTGTAAATAAGCCTGGAAAATTGACCATGACATCACTAGTTCCGATTTTAGGATTTGTGTGGTGCAACATGTGCTAGAATCATATTAATTTTGTCGAAATCCATCTTAAAATGAAATGAAAATATTTTAAAGTAGACACGATCTGAAAGCTAGGGAAGTGTTATCATTAAACAGAACAATATCACAGGCAGTAACAATTAATTCCCACGCAAAATTTAGCAGATATTACTTACCTTGCCCAACAAGGAAACCTAATCATAAAGAAAGTTAAATTCAAAGAAGTTTTCTCGAATTATTGAAAGTTTTCCGTGTACAGCTGCCTTCCAGCTGTTCTCAATTGTATATTTAAAACACCTATCTATAAGTATACATATGAGCGACTTTATAGAGGTTGGCAGAGTTAGTTCGCTTGTATGGTGTATACTATGCGTGAGGTGGGACCAGGGGGCGGCGGGCGGACGGGGGGCGCCTCCCGGGGTGGAGGACGCGCCTAAGGGGCCTCGTCCAGAGAAAGTAAAATACCCTGGTATGAGGGAGGCTAGTATTGTCAAGCCGATGTATAAGTATAGCTTTAAACTATATATCGGGACCCTATATAGGCTGTGGAGTACTTATTTACATACGTATATAAGTTTATCTATTATGCAGACATAGGAAATGGAACAGGTTGGGAAAGGGACGCGCGCTTGGAAATTTGCTTACATCTATTGGACCGAGAGGCTAGTTATACGTGTCGAGCTGCCTCAAAGCACTCGAATGAAACACATTAGGGTTGAGTGACAATGAGTTAACTAAGTATTTTCTGTTAACTAGTAATTATGATACATTCTGTGGTTTTAACCCTTAATGTCACGATCACGATGTATAGCCAGATATTATTCAAACAGAATTTATACAATACTTTTTATACGAGCAAAACACAGAAAATCATTTGTTACTTTAATCGTCATTCCCCACTAAAAAAAATGTATTTTTGATGTAAGTTTTTTCGTTCAACTACAACTGACCTATTCAAAAAAAACATGATCACGAAGGTCATGGTGGATGCCTCGTGATTGGTTACATTTTTTGAACAGTAATTTCTGCCAATCAGTGATCAGTAGCGTGCTTTTTAGGGTTCCGTAGTCAACTAGGAACCCTTATAGTTTCGCCATGTCCGTCTGTCCGTCTGTGCGTCTGTCCGTCTGTCCGTCTGTCCGTCCGCGGCTTAGCTCCGTGATCATTAGAATTTGGTATGAGTGCGTGTATATATCACGCCGATAAAACGGTAAAATAAAAACTAAAAAAAAATTTTTTTTCGGGTACCTCTGGAACACCTAAAGAGGGGGTGACTTTTCTTCATTACAACACTAGTGTGTGGGGTGTCGTTAAATTAGTGTCCCCCCCACCCCTCTAACTTTTCAACCACGAGTCACAAAATTATGGAAGAATTCATGAAAATGAGGCCTTATACTCGTAAGTAGGTACTTTCAATGAAAACTATATTGAACAAAATCGATCGAGCCGTTTTTGAGTTATCGCAAAATTTCATAATTTTCTTAAAAGGACGTAAGTTGACTTCCAGAAGGTAATAAGTAACTACAGTTACTTTGGCGTTTACGACCTTTTTATAGAGCTTGAAATCTTTCTGGTAACTTAAGTCTATTGTGAAGGATGAGAAACTACGGAACCCTACACTGAGCGTGGCCCGACATGCATCTTTCACTTTTAGGAATTAAAATATATATTTAGGTTTCCTTTGCTAAATAGGAATAAACATTAGTATATTACGATTTGACATGAGTCAACTAGCCTATTGGGACTACATAGAGGTTTAGAGAAAATTATAGGATAATTCCTGTTGACCAAGGCGGATTTGAGTAAAAAAATAAACGGTTCTTCCATTTTCATTAAGCAGGGATCTCATGATGGGACACTTACCTATTAGATCTCTGGATTGGTTCAACGCAGGGTTTCGTTTTTCTACTCACCTAAATGAATATCTAGAGCCAGTATCATAAAATTTACCTGATGTTGGACCCTGGAAATGCCTACTGGATCTCAGGATTGGTTCAACGCAGACATATATGTCCGGCTTTCACATATCGATTAGCCTCAATAAACATTTAGACACAGTATCGTAAAATTGACCTCATGATGGACCATGAAAGTGCCCACTGGATCTCAGGACTGGTTCAATGTTGACATGTGTGTTTTTCGTTTATCTACTCACCTGATTAGATTATATACCGTGGATTCTCAAACCATACATGTCTGCGTTGAATCAATCCCTAGATTCAGTAGAATGATTCATCAGGTAAATTTTATGATACTGGTTTTAGATGTTTATTGAGGTGAGTAGATCAGTGGAAACCATACCAACCCAGAGATCCAGTGAACAATTCCAGGGTCCACCATCAGGTCAATTTTATGATACTGGCCCTAACTGCACATCAAAGTGAATCGGAATGCGAAAACTGCACATATGCAACTTGAACGAATCCTGAGATCCAGTAGGCATCATAAAGATCGGGTCAGGTTATAAGTATTTCGGACGTATTGAATATTTAATAAAAGTGGCGTGTAAAACAAGTACAATTAGCGAGACGTAGCGTAGTTTCCGTTTTGTTGGAGTAGGCAACCCTAGGAGTATGATACACCCACAACGTGCTGCAATCAACGATGTTGCACGTCATTCAAAACTACCAATCAGATACTAGTAGGCTAATTCTTTTGAAAAAAGCGGCGTATAATATAACAAAAAAGTGCAGCTTCTGTAGCGTCTTTGTTCTGGGCGTAGACCTAGAACATTGAAAATTGATAAACTCTGAATCCGTTATAATATGTTACAAAAAAATCACCACTTGCCCGGTGCCTAGTGATGTCAGATCCAACGCAATGCATGTAGTGACTCGGAGCTCGCGGTGAGCCAGTCCAAATCGCAATTATCTGCTATGGCCCACACAAAACAAAGATAAATAAAAGTGATTGTTTTAAATTTAAAACAAGCATAGGTATGCAGAGATGGGCGCTCACAGGTAAATACCCAATCTACCGGGTATTTACCCATTTATACCCAAATTAGTGGGTATAAACTATCTATCATCGTATTTTTGGAAATAAGTAAATAGTTCAATGTGATATTCAACTAAAAGTTCATTTCTTATAAATGTATGTTTATTAAATGTAAAATTTATGAGTAAAAAGGTAATTTAGTTAAGCTAATGAAGCGTCTCACATTATTTCACGTATAAAACTTAAGTTGTATTCGTCTTTAATGGAATTTAATGAAATAGTATTACATATTATAGGTTGTATACATTTAGAAACATATTAACATACAATCGATTTACCATCACCAATAATATTTTTTTAAATACTCTAAATATGCGAATATATTTTCAATAATTAAGCGAAATATTATTAGGGCTATAATCTTATTAAAACTTTCGTGAGATATATTTAATTACCTATTGTATTAAGCGGTTTACACTCACGTGAAAATTGTCGGGAACTGCCCGACATGTTTCGAACTCGTATGGAGCTCTTCATCAGGGACGGCTGCCCGGACACCGCCACGGCAACCTCGTCACGAGGAACGTGTTCACGTTCATGTTCGAAATATGTCGGGCCGTTCCTGACAATTTCACATGAGTGTAAACCGCTTAATACAATAGGTAATTATTAGGGCTATTAGAGTACTTCTGTTTATTCTAAGTTTTCTTCAGATTCAGACTTTCAGATTCTTCAGTAGTTTCTAATAACCAATCAGAGTGCGGTTACAGGTAGCGTCACTAGATAACGCGGCGACCCGACAGTCGCGGTCAGTTATTGTTTATCAGCCACAAGGTTACGACTCCTGTACCTTCCTCCATCCACCGACTATGTAGACAGCTAGTGACAACATCAGAGGGTATATCCACACTCCACACTGCAATACAGCGGATAACACTCCGCGGTACAAAGCCGAAGATCGGGCGGAGATCTTCGCAGCGTGCCTGGAGCGTCAGTTTATTGCGAACCCGACGACGAACGACGACCATCGACGGCGTGAAGCCTACGGCATTTAGCGAAACCATTACGAGCAGAGGAAGACCCGGTCTTTTTCTCTCTTAGTCAGGTGCAGAAAGCCCTCCAACGAAAAAAAGCCCCGGGCGCCGACGCGTTCCCTAACTCAGCACTCCGTCACTTGCCACAGTACACCATCGTGGCAGTGACGCGCCTCTACAATGGGATCCTGCGCTCGGGCCACTTTCCTCAGACATTATAGCTTGGACGGGTAGTTACGCTTCTTAAACCTGTCAAAGACCGAAAAAGACCGGAGTTATAGGACGATAACTCTGCTCAGCACCCTCTTCAAGGCTCCTCCTGGGGAAACTCCTTCCACACATAGACCCCGGCCAGAACAGTTCGGGTTCGAACGACGCACCAGCTCAAAGGTCCAGCTCAGAAAGGAGCGCAGTGGCCGTCATACTGGACATGAAGAAAGCGTTTGACAGAGTACGGCACGAGGGGCTGCTGTACAAACTGTCAAACGCCACCGCCCCCCGCCACATAATAGAAGCCTTCAGGTCGTTCCTGCTAGAGCACCGATTCCAGATTGCAGTGGAACAAGCTGTCTCTGCTAAACGCCCAATCCGCGCGGGAGTTCCCCAAGGCTGCTGCCTGTCACCTGCCTGCTACGCAGTCTACACAGACGACATCCCGGTCGTCGGAGACGTCAAGTTGGGTCTGTTCGCAAACGACCCCGCTTACTACACCTCATCCATTAGCCCGGCCCATGCTGTGAGGAAAAAGCAGGCCCAACTTGACGCCTTCCCAAAAGGGCTGAATAACTGAAGACTGCCGGTGAATGTCGCCAGAACCCAGGGGATAATCACCGGGAAGAAGAAGACGCCACAGCCACTACGGATGTCTGGCCAGGAGGTGCAGTGGCTACACACAGCGAGGCACCTGGGCGTCACCATCGACAGGGACCTCACTATGAAACAACACGTGGCGGAAGTGGTCACCAAAGCCAAGACCGCCCGAACACTCCTGAGGCCAGTACTCACAAGCAGCCTGCCAATCCGCACGAAGCTGGGGATTTACCAAACGTACGTGAAGTCCAGGCTCACGTACGCAGATTTGGCGTGGTACGCCCTAGTGGCTGCCACCAACAGGGACGAAATCCGAGCGCAAGAAAACCTGGCACTTAGAACAATCACTAAATCCCCACACTACGTGCGGAACGACCATCTCCTGAGGGCACTAGGATGGGAAAACATAGATAAATTCATCGGACAACTGGCACTCAGGATGTTCCGCTACCAGGCCGATGACTCCCGCCACGTGCAGCTCCAACAAAACATAAAAAACAGACAAGGCCTTCGAGCAGTCATCTGACGCCAAGAAGGCACCCAGAAACCGCAGTCGCCACAACTCGACCACCAAAGCCCAGCCCATCATTACGGGCTGCGATAGATGTAGTCTCATTGTGTGACACTCAGAAAAGGCACCCCCCATATTCCAGAATGGAAAGTGTGTGATGATATGTACTATCGAACGGCTCATGATAACAGTCATATTATATAAACATCTAGCTATCGTATTCCCGTTTTCCTATTAAATTATATTCACAGATATAAACAGGTAAGTACCCGGTATATTGAGTAAATACCGTAAATTTAGGTATGTATGGTATTTACCTACCGCCCATTTCTAGACCCTGCAGACTATCCTAGACCAGAGGTACTTCAAGACATTCTAAAAACCCGAACACGATGGGATTCTGTTAAATAATTGAGATTTAATCTCAATCAAGTACCGGGAAGAGAGTGAAATTGAACTAACAAGATTTGATAATATGCATACAGACAAGCATACAGCCTAATACCTCATAAAGCGATCCTAAAACTAAGCAGCCTACAACGCACTGCCTGCATTATTGCAACAGGAGCCCTGTCTTCGACGCCGGGTGCGGCCCTGGACGCACTGCTCGACCTAACACCTCTGCACCTACAGGTGCAGAAAGAGGCCGAGCAGTGCATCTACAGGCTCTGCACACTGTCCAAGACGAAATGGCGCTCACAAGCACTGAACAAACTAAAGGCTTCAGTGTTCGAAAACAAACTACTGTGCATGCCCTCGGACGACATGCTCACTGAATGTATCTTTACGCAATACTACTCAGTGGAACTACCCTCAAGAGACGAATGGCTAAACGACCAAATGTCTCTCAAAGAGGGCTGCCACATCTGGTATACGGATGGTTCCAAAAAAGGAAAAGATGTAGGATGTGGGGTCTATGGACAGAGACCAAAGCTCAATGCAAGCGTCAGCATGGGCACAGAGGCCTCAATCTTCCAAGCGGAGATCTTTGCCATAAACAAATGTGCAGAGATAAACCTTGACAAGAACATAAGACACTGCCACATATACATCAACTCGGACAGCCAAGCTGCCCTGTTGGCACTGGAATCACTAGAGGTTAAATCTAAACTAGTCCAACTATGCAAAAACAATTTAAATGCCCTAGGCGAAACCAACAAAGTCACTCTTAGATGGGTACCAGGTCACTCCGATATTGACGGAAATGAAAGAGCAGATAAACTCGCAAGAGATGGCGCGGACAAGCCCCTTGTCGGCCCAGAACCGTTCTGTGGAATCACAAAACGCCAGGCTTATTCTCTGCTCAACGATTTACACAAATCTAAGGCGATCGAGATGTGGGTGGCTGTGAAAGGACAAAATCACTCGAAAACCCTTATAAAAGGCTTTGTTCAGAGGTTATCTAAAGAGTTATTACAGCTCAAAAGGTCAAAAGTCTGTGCGGTGACTAGAACTCTGACCGGTCACTGCAAGCTGAAAAAACACCTGTCCCTAATGGGTATGGAACAGGACGCAACGTGCAGGTTCTGCCAAGAGTCAGAGGAGACAGCTATGCATATCCTCTGCTCCTGTGGACCACTTATGCACAAAAGAAGTATCCACTTAGGGCAACACTTTGTGCCCCCAGAGGAGATACAACAACTCACGGCCCAAAGAATCTGGGAATTCCTGGACTCAACGGGCCTCAGCAGTGAGCTTTAAGACAGGGCTGCCACAATAGATCAATTTTGGTCGATGCGGCACACAAAAGGCCCAAGCAAAAATAATAATAATAATAATAATAATACCTCATAAAAAGATGATGTTAGTGGTGATAATAGCTATTTTGTAACAATTCTACACACCCCCAATTTAATATTTTAAATAAATATAGTACAAATAGTTTATACCCACCAAGTCGGGTAGAAACGGGTAAATAGCCGGTAGGTTGGGTAAATACCGGGTAAATACCCAATAAGTACCTTGGGTATTTACCCACCGCCCATCTCTAGGTATGAGGGTAGCAATTAGGGCAAAGAACTTGGCGCCCATATAGATCTCAATTCTTTTGTCAGCGAAGTCGACAACATTGCACGCGATATTGAACTTGGCTCTCATTTGACATTTATGTTTTTGTTGGGTACACGTAAAACCATTAACAACAACGATTTTGTATTGGGAAACACCAGTTAAATGAGATAACTTGGTAAATTAAAATTAATTTCTGTCTAAAATACCCGATTATTAATTTTAGTGTTGTTTATAAATGAAATAAACCATAAAATAATTTAGACCACCTAATTCTTGGAAATCGACTTACGTGTCACGTTTCAGATTTTCCAAAAGATCTTGACGACGCGTTTGGCTCGGTTTGTAGACACCTGCCTACTGAGTCGGCGGTCCCGGGTTCGAATCCCGGCCGGGGCAAATATTTGTTCTTGGGTCATGGATGTTATCTATATATGTATTTATATACGTATTATGTATATCGTCGTCTAGTACCCATGGTACAAGCTTTGCTTAGTTCGGAACTAGGTCGATTTGTGTATGATTGTCCCTTTTAATAATTATTTATTTATTTATTTATCTTCATTTTCCACAGCGATCGGTCGTGGCCCCCCTATTACAATCGTTTCCTGCGACCTAACAACGACCTTGTTCGGTGGGCATTCCCACGATGCGTATTAAATTATTTATATTATCAAATCTTTTTATCAATTTGAGAATTGAGATTCAGTGGCAGTTGAAAAGCCATTTCGTATGTGGTTCATAAACCGCTAACAAATCTTGAGTTTGTATACTATGCTACCCTCATGAAAGAATATACCTATGCTTGTTTTGAATTTAAAACAATCACTTTTATTTATCTTTGTTTTGTGTAGGCCATAGCAGATAATTGCGATTTGGACTGGCTCACCGCGAGCTCCGAGTCACTACATGCAATGCGTTGGATCTGACATCACTAGGCACCGGACAATTAGTGGCGGCACTTTGGGACGGGGGGTAATGGACTTGTTACTATCTTTTAAGGAATTAATGAATAAATTATTTTTCATTTCTGCTCAAAAAGTACGTTATCTTCTCTTTTTCTTCGTTCTCTCTTCGTCTGGATTCGTTTCTAAGTGATTTCTAGTTACAAATGAGTTTCAAACTTAACGCAACTGTTATTTTATTTTTTTAGTAACGTATAATAACGGATTCAGAGTTTATCAATTTTAAATGTTCTAGGTCTGGACTTTTTTGTTATATTATACGCCGCTTTTGCAAAAGAATTAGCCTACTAGTATCTGATTGGTAATTTAGAATGACGTGCAACATCGTTGATTGCAGCACGTTGTGGGTGTATCATACTCCTAGGGTTGCCTACTCCAACAAAACGGAAACTACGCTACGTCTCGCTAATTGTACTTGTTTTACACGCCACTTTTATTAAATATACAATACGCCCGAAATACTTATAACCTGACCCGATATTTATGATGCCTACTGGATCTCAGGATTCGTTCAAGTTCCATATGTGCAGTTTTCGCATTCTGATTCACTTTGATGATCACTTAGGGCCAGTATCATAAAATTTACCTGATGGTGGACCCTGGAATTGTCCACTGGATCTCAGGATTGGTATGGTTTCCGCTGTTCACCTCAATAAACATCTAAAACCAGTATCATAAAATTTACCTGATGAATCATTCTACTGAATCTAGGGATTGATTCAACGCAGACATATATGGTTTGAGAATCCACGGTATATAATCAGGTGAGTAGATAAACGAAAACCACACATGTCAACTTGAACCACTCCTGAGATCCAGTTGGCACTTTCATGGTCCATCATGAGGTCAATTTTACGATACTGGGTCTAAATGTTTATTGAGGCTAATCGATATGTGAAAGCCGGACATATAAGTCTGCGTTGAACCAATCCTGAGATCCAGTAGGCATTTCCAGGGTCAACATCAGGTAAATTTTATGATACTGGCTCTAGATATTCATTTAGGCGGGTAGAAAAACGAAACCCTGCGTTGAACCAATCCAGAGATCTAATAGGTAAGTGTCCCATCATGAGATCCCTGCTTAATGACAATGGGAAAACCGTTTTTTTTTTTACTCAAATCCGCCTTGGTCAACAGGAAATATCCTATAATTTTCTCTAAACCTATATGTAATCCCAGTTGACTCATGTCAAATTGTAAAATACTAATGTTTATTCCGTATAGTATTTAGCAAAGGAAACCTAAATATATATTTTTTTATTCCTAAAAGTGAAAGATGGCTGAAAAAATTGAATTTGAAAATATGGTTTTTAATCTGTATTTTGAAATGCTTAAATGCTGTCCGCCATTTTCCCTTATGATAGTGACGTCATCGGTCCTGTAAAGATAACTGAAAGTCTACTTTGACGACTTCGAATAGTGCCGTTCCTCTCGATCTCCTTTCAAAGTGTGTTGGAGTGAGCGGAATGGCACAATACGACGGTCGAATTTGGAATATTTACAGGTTGTTTTACGTCACGCCACAGATTAGCAAAAGGCAAAAATGGCGGACGGCGTTTTTAACTGTTCATGAAATTTCTAATTTGCAATTGATAAAATTTAGCTTTCTAGCTTTCACAAAAATACATGACATTTTTAACCATTTCAAATATATTTCAAAACTGGGTCTACTAGCCTATTACCAAGCCATTATATAAGAAAAAGTAGTGGCAGAAAACAAGTCAAAAACGTATGACTTTGCCTTTATTTATAGGGATAAGCAAAACATATCAAAGAACCAGAAATTATCCAGGAAAATGATAACATACATAAGACAGATAAACAAACTAACCCCATACGCGTAGGTATAAGCCTTTCTGTGCCGTTCATTGTGGGTAATACAATAGTATTTTATGCAATCGTTGCACAATGAAGGTTCTTAAAGTCCGTACCGCCGGCAAAGTAAGGTACGAGATTTTAAGACCTAATTGTGTAACTATTGCATACCTACAATACTTTATATAGGTACGAGCAAAACACAGAAAAACAATTTTTACTTTAATCGTCATTCGCCACTAAAAAAATGTATTTTGATGTAACTTTTTTCGTTCAACTAAAATTGACCTATTCAAAAAAAAAACATGATCGCGAAGGTCATGGTGGATGCCTCGTGATTGGTTAAATTTTTTGACAAGTAATTTCAGCCAATCAGTGATCAGTAGCATGTTTTTTTTTAAATCAAATATGCTGATGTTCTCTTTTTGAAATTATTAGAGTTGAGTAGAGATGTCTTATGAATATTAAAGTTCTGTAACGGGTACCATAGAGTATAGAATTTTGGTTTGGATTAATAAGTGCGTTATTGTGATTTCGTCTGTGAAATTATAATTGACAACATTTCATATTTTTAAGACTATCATTTTATTACTTTTCTGAATTCTGCTTAAAAAGATGAAGTAATCTCTGTTTTTATTTATTTTCTGAGATGATTATTTATTTTATTATTAATTTATAAAAACATACTCATTTTAAAATGTGGCAATGGCAACACCAAAACCAGAACTTAATGGAACGGTTACTTTAGTCGTTTTTCTTTTAAAAAAAAAAACTTAATAAAACTCGGTATGCATCTGTCATCTGTCAACGTCAAATAAAAAATACATATTTTTTTCGCTTTTCGGTTTAGACAACAACCCTATTCAGCCCGTATTGTCTTAGATTGCAGTTATTTGATGTATTTTCTTATATTTCTTTAAATACAGAAGAATAAATTCAAAGTTTTTTTTTTAAGGTACACGATATAAAGCCCTGTCGATCTCTATATTAATTTCCACCTGTTATAAATATAAAATGTTGTCAATTGATGGATAAAAGTACGCGAGTATAAAAACTAAGTTAAAAGCAAGACTATCTTGATTAACTAAACTTCTGCTGTCTCGAGTTGTAGACGATTAAAGTGTTTTACCCAACCTGTGCTTGTCCGGATCCGGAACGCATTAAAACGTTTATCTATCCAAATATCATAAACCCTCCATGATTCGTTCAAGAACCGCACATTATGACCACCATAAAAATAGACTGTTTTGTTAGAACAAATTTCTTATATGTAAAAATGTAATTATTGTTAAATAATAACATCGATTTCGATAATATTATTTCATTCAAATTTCGAACATCTCTGAAAAACAAAGAAACTTTATTCGACCTTTATTCTAATTTCAGTCGAGATGACGTTTAGTTCGAAATTAATTGTCAATTTGCAATCAAATTTGACAAATGTCGCACGTAAGTAAGATATCGAACGATATGATAGTTGGGGCCGTCTCTAGTTTGTCTCTGAATAAAAAAAAACTATATGACAGCTACCAGAAAACTTCATTACCGCCATTACCGGTTAAAATTTGTTTAGTTGCATAAAATTGTTCGATTTGTTGAGTTTAAACCATAAAATTTGCGATCAAGATGATTATTTCGGCGACGCCTTCTAATATCTGATATGATAGGTACCTGTATGAAATTTGTTCTTACAAAACAGTCAATTTTTATGGTGGTCATAATGTGCGGCTCCTGAATGCATCATGGAGGCTTATGATAGGTATGTAGGTAGATAAAGTAGTGTATGTAACTGTACATAATTATAGGCATTAAAACACTCGTGTGATGTTATGAAACTCGCCTTTGAGCCACACTCGTGTTTAATATCCTTCATTATGTACAGTTACATAAACTACTGTTTATAACTAGGCCATTTATTTATAGATTGTAAGACATGGTTCAATATTCTTTTAGGCAGTTTTTGGCTTTTCTAAAAAATCACATTTTGTAATGTAATTGGTATATCCTAACGCATGTCAAGTTTGTCGCAATGGATTCTAATATTACTCATTTATTTACCGTTTACTTACTTCTAATTATAAATTTTACGACGCAAATGCGACCCTCGGTGTTACGTCCAGTCAGTATCAAAAGTAGCTGACAAGTTTACTAAGCAATTTCACATGTTTTTTTTGTATTGTCAGCTGGTACTTGTGATGCTGACTGTACAATGCCACCTGAGGTACGGAACCATAAAATGTATCTTAATCCATTCAACGAATAGCACGAAAAGTCAAGATTCTTAACATTTCTAAGAAGTTTTTTTGAGTATAATATATTATATTATAATATATTACCGTACTTTGCTTGCACATACATACATACATACAGACACACATACGTCAACTGCTCGTCGTGATCAATTTAACAAGCTCAGCTCAGACCCCTTCCTTTTCTTTCCAGCATCATACTAGCTCGATGGCATTATATTACTTTTTATACTCGCGTACTGTAATCTGTCAAAATTTATAATTTCACAGTCAAAATTACAACAACGTACTTTTTAAACCTGTACTTACCAAAATTCTATACTCTGGTACCCGCTACAGAACTTTAATATTCATAAGATATCTCTCTACTCAACACAAATAAATTCAAATTTTGAATTTGTTTAAAAATAAAACACGCTACTGTCCCTGATTGGTTGAAATTACTTTTCAAAAAATTAACCAACCACGAGGCACCCGCCATGACCATCACGATCATGTTTTTAGGGTTCCGTAGCCAAATGGCAAAAAACGGAACCCTTATAGATTCGTCATGTCTGTCTGTCCGTCTGTCTGTCCGTCCGTATGTCACAGCCATTTTTTTCCGAAACTATAAGAGCTATACTGTTGAAACTTGGCAGGTAGATGTATTCTGTGAACCGCATTAAGATTTTGATGCAAAAATAAAAAAAAAATAATAAATATTGGGGGCTCCCCATACTTAGAACTGAAACTCAATTTTTTTTTTCATCAAACACATACGTGTGGCTGTGGGGTATCTATGGATAGGTCTTCAAAAATGATATCGAGGTTAAATAACATACGCAGTTTTAGATGGGAAAACTAATTATTTATAGAGATAAAAATATACAACAGCAAACTGAACGGCGGTGTCACCTGATGTGATTCTTTTTATATATGTCAAAGACTAAGATGAGTACTGATACATAAGAAGGTTAGATAGCTATAATTTATAAACTATTTTAACACTCCTGCCAAATTTGAGCTATCTTACGTTTATGAGATCAGTACGAACAGAAAGACAGACATGCAAACATAAAACAAAACAATTAATAAAGTGACATACAAAATGACATATAAGTGACCTATAAAATTAACAACAACTAAATATTTATAAGTTCACTCATGTATGTCCACTTTTGTGCATAAGTACCAATTTTGTCTCTGAATTTAGTTTGTTTGCACAGTTCGTGATACGAGTAGTTCACATTTTTAATCATACACATGATGATTGATGATTTGGTGTAGGGACGCCCGGCCGGAAACAGGCGGGCTGTCGATCGCTTGGCTGCGTTCATTCAGCCCAATTCCCAATTGGAGCCAACGGTTACTGTCCCGGCGGCGCTCCCATACAGCCTTCTTCCTCGAATCTTCTTGATCTCCTGCAGAAGGAAAGGACATCTTTAAGGTTAATGTCCCTCAGCTCTTCCTCTTCCAGTTTGTCTTTGTTGAAGATGCTATAGCGTACTATCGCATACATGCCACACTCTGCTATAACATGCTTACTCGTCTCCTCCTGGCCACAGTGCGGGCAGTATGGATCACTTACCACACCCATAATGTGTAGGTGCCTGTTGAGGCTATTGTGTCCCGTGATTATGCCTGTTAATAATCTGAGATTTTTCTTACCTAGTTCCAGGAGATACCTGGTCCTTTTTCTGTTCATGCCTCCTAGGATCATCTTCGATTGTCGACATTCCGTTGTCTCTCGCCATTGTCTATTGGCCTCTTCCTCCATTAGCCTAGCTATAACTCCTTTTGTGACTTCTGCCGATATTGGCAGTGCAGGTTCGGGTCCTATGAGTTCCCTCTCTGCTCCTAACCTTGCCATCTCATCTGCCCTTTCATTCCCTGTCACACCCTGATGTCCAGGTACCCATGCTACCGTAATCTTTGTGTGTCCTCCAAGTTTGTTCAGGGCTTCTCTGCATTCCTTTACCAAGGACGAGCTTACCGTCTGTTTGTCTAACGCTTTTAGTGCAGCCTGGCTGTCTGTGTATATAACGACTGATCCCACTTCCTGTGAGCATTCATCTATTATTTGTGCACATCTCATTATGCCGCATACCTCTGCCTGAAATACGCTAGCGTATCTCCCCAGAGGTATGTGTACTTTCTTATCCAGCTTCGGTATCACTATGCCGGCTCCTGCTAGTTTCGTGGATTCCCGCCGAGAACCATCCGTAAAGCAGATAGTCACGGGGTGTTCTACCTCTATTTTCCAGTTGTCCCTGTCTCCTATATGTATCCTATATTTCTTATCGAACATTTCTCGTCTCTTTATGAGGTCGTTGTTTTGGGTAAGCATCCCCATCTTCGAACATGCTTCTCTCTGAATGAGTGCATGTCCCTTATCCACACAGCTTTCTCTCCATTCCTTGCATGCTTTCATTCTATACCATTGTTCCATGGCCCTCTTCTCCGCTTCTATTTTGAGTGACTTGAGACCGAGCATGATTTCCATTGCTTGCGTGGGCGTTGTCCTCATTGCCCCCGTGATCATAAGACATGCCAGTCTTTGTACTTTTGATAATTCTTTGTGGTATTCTTTTATGTTGGCCTTATGCCACCATACCAGGGCTCCGTATAGTATCCTGGGTAGTATCACTGCCTTATAAATCCAGTGTATCATGTGTGGTTTCAGGCCCCATTTCTTTCCTACGGCCCTTTTACACTGGTACAGCGTTCTTATGGCCTTGGCCGATTGCTCTCTTATATGTGTTTTATATCTGAGAGAACTGTCTAGCGTTATTCCCAGATATTTTAGCTCCTTGACTACTTCGAGTTCTTTACCATGAATGTTGATAGGCTTCATTTTCTCTATTTTCCTCTTATTGGTAAACAATATTAGTTTAGTTTTATCGGGGTTTAGGTCCAGTCCTCTGCCCCTACACCATGCTAATATATCCATCACCCCTTTCCTCATTATGTCTCTAACTACATTTAGGGCCACTCCTCGTACAAGTATGACTCCGTCATCGGAGTACGCTTGCACGTATAGGCCTCCTTTATTTGTTTCCTCAATTAGGGAGTCTAGAAGTACGCACCACATCAGTGGCGATAGACATCCTCCTTGTGGGAAGCCTCTTCTCGGTCTTATCCGTCTTACTTCTCCTCCTAGTTTCGCCGTTACCGCCCTTCCTCTGAGCATTTTGCTTATCCAGGACCCAATAGCAGGATTTATCCCGTCTCTCCTTAGACTTTCTTCCACCGCTTCGAAGGTCGCCTTGTCGAAGGCCCCTTCCACGTCGAAGAAACATCCTAGTGCGTAGTGTTTTGCTTCCAGTGATCTCTCGATCCTTATTGTCAAATTGTGTAGAGCCGTTTCCGTGGATTTTCCCGCCATGTAGGCGTGTTGGTTTCCATGTAGTGGCTTTCCACTCTCTCCTATTTGTGTTCTTACGAATGCGTCTATCACTTTCTCCAGTGTTTTCAGTACAAATGATGATAGGCTTATGCTTCTGAATGACTTTGCATCCTGGTATGTCTTTTTCCCTGGCTTTGGTAGAAAGACTGCCCGTACTTCTCTCCATGCTTTCGGGATGTGCCCTAGGGCAATACTGCTTTTGAATACTTCCTTCAGATTCTCTTTTATCAGGTCGTAGCCCTTTTGGAGTAGTCCCGGGATCACGCCGTCCGGCCCCGCTGCTTTAAAAGGAGCGAAGGATTTGACTGCCCAGGCTAGTCTCTCCTCCGCTACTACCTCCTCTGCTGTCTTTCAGTCCAGTTCAGAGCATCCTGGCGAATCCTCTTCATCTGTCCTGGCTGCTTCACAGTCAGGGAAGTGCGTCTTCAGCATTACTTCCAAAATCTCTCCAGGGTCCGTGATCAAGCTATCGCCTGCCTTCAGGCTTCCCAGTTGGCACGCCTTATCGCCTGCTAATAGTTTCACCACCCTTGCCCCCTCCGAGTAGTTATTTATCTCTTCTGTATAATGTCTCCAGCCTTCCCGGCTGCATTTCAATAAATCATACACATAGCACTGTTAATATTCAAACAGACGAATCTTTGTTTAAATAGACTAAAGTCAGACATCATTGGCGTCTTTGCCCAAATATCTTCCGGAGCTGCGCAGTTCCTCATAAGCACGTATCCAGTGACAGAGCGTCTGGTGTCGGGGTTATTGGGGTAATCAGCGTCACTGTAACCGACCAATACGCTTGCCATGCCTGGTTGATAGCAGATACTATAATCTTTAGTAGCTTTAAGAACGGTGCTCCAGTGATTCTGATAGTAATTAGTAAAGAATCGACTCACCAAGGTCCCAGCGTACTTTATGTATGGTCCGCTTACGGTTGTGGCGTGCTTCCGTGATTCTGCAGCTCCTCTGAATGAGACGTCTCTGTTTGCTCTCTCATTACCCTCCAGCTTTAAGTTAGAATTTTGGGGTACATTGTCAGTCGATGAGGGTGTCTCCTGAAAATGAAAACCTGCTCCCGATTCTTCATTTATCGAGACTTTAAAATGTTCAGCGTCTACTGATTTAATACACTCCTGGTAGGTAAGCGGTGCTAAACTTGTCTCATCGCTGTAACATAAAAAGCCACTTGGCTTAGCAGCAGAGGATTCAGCGTTGTGCTGCTTCCTTGGCCTTAATGTCATTGTACTAGCCTCGGGCTTAACATGCTTCGTTTGTGGTACGTATTCAGACCCTTCTGACAGTTCAGCTTAACTTAAGTTAACTTAACTTAACCTTCAGTTCTACTCAACCGGAACGAAACTTCTCTTCACGGTAGATTCAAGAAAGACAGCATCGCGACTTATCACAACTATTTGGGACCCAAGCTTGATGAACCTGTACCCTTCGGTATGCTCACAGTAGCCGACAAATAGCATTTTCTCTTCGATGTCCGACTTCTTACTTTTCTCTTTCGGCAATTGAACCATTGCTTCGCACCCAAAAGTCCTCATATGACTTACATCTGGTTTATTTTCTGACCACAATTCAATTGGTGTTTTGCATGACAGCGCTCGGGTTGGTGATCTGCAAGCGATGTAAGCGGCTGTATGTACGGCTTCAGCCCAGTACAGCTTGCTTAGCTTGGCATTTAGGAGCATGCACTTCGCTGTCTCAACCAACGTGCGGTTCATCGTATGTGATACATCATCTTGGTCCGGTGAGGTTATTTGGTGCTCAATACCTGAGGTCACGAGAAAGTCTGAGAAGTTCCTATTAATATATTCAGTGCCATTGACAGACCTGAGACACTTTACCTTACATTCAAGTTTATTTTCTGCTTCATCCTTGAACTTTTTAAATTTTGCCAAGGCTTCGGACTTGTTTCTCAAAAAGTACACGAACAGCATCCTTGTGAAGTCGTCAATAAACGTCATGAAGTATTTCGCTCCTCCCAGTGACGTTGTCTCCATCGGACCACAAAGATTACAATGAACGACTTCTAGCTTTTGCGTAGCTCGGGAACCGTCCTCTTTAAATGTTGATTGCGTTCGTTTCTCTTTCAAACAAGTTAAGCACACAACGGTGTCTTTCGATGGCATTTGTGCTCCAACAGTAGCATCCTGCATTTTGTTCAAGTCCGAGAAGTTAAGATGACCCATGCGTTGATGCCAGAGACAGGCGTTCTTGTCGTCAACTGCGGATATGTATGCGTGATCATCATTAGTGTTCAGCCGGTACATATTGTCAACTAAGCTTGCCGTCGCAACAATCGCATTGTCCTTATTCATAATCAAACAGCCTTTAGGATTAAATCTTACTTGGTCACCGTTCTTGATGATTTGGCTCACCGAAAGCAAGTTTGTAGCAAGATCAGGCACGTAGAGGACATTCTGGAGAAGTATATTCTTTTGTTCGCCTTTGACATCACAAACATTCAAACTTATTTTGCCACAGCTTTTGACTGACAGCGACTTGTCATCAGCTACTTTGATAAATTTAATTGACGGTTCTGTCACGTCAAAAAGTAGGTTTTGGTGCTTTGTGAGATGTACTGATGCGCCAGAGTCTACGTACCAAAAGGAATCATTTGATGTTGATGCCACAAAAGCTGCTGCGTAGTTTGAGCACTGGCTCTTCTTCTTGTTCTTTGCCTTACACTCTGTGCTAATATGACCAAATTTATTGCAACTATAGCACCGTGGCCCCTTGCTTGTTTGAGTCTCATTATACTTGGTGTAGCCCTTACGATTTGAACCATGTCTATGATTTACGGCAAATGCATTCGAGCCGGTTTGTCGCACATCCTGTAGAATTTTGGCTTTAACTGAGTCAGCGAAAATTTTCACACCAGAACTTTCCATCGCCAGAATCATGGGCTGATAACTATCTGGAAGACCCGAGAGCAGCAGTGTACCGAGCCACTCGTCGTCAACCTTAAACCCGATATTGCGGAGTTTGTGTGACGTACTCATCATTTTACTGACATATTCCTCGACATTGTGACATCCGTTTAATGTTGTTGTAATTAAGTCTCGTAGTAGACCCACACGGCGCGTTAGCCCGGAGTCATTGAATGCGTTTTCTAAGTTCGTCCATACCTCTTTTGCAGTCGTGGCTTCCTGAATGTGCACGTAATTAATTGGATCAACTAGAAGGATAATTTTTGATCGTGCTTTCGTGTCTAAGTTGGAGTCTACGGTCACAGAACTTTCATACTCAACACACTTCCATAAGTCCTCGTGTTGCAGGTAGGTTTTTACCGCAAATCTCCATGTCGGATAGTTATCACGACCCGTTAGTTTTTCAATAAAAGCCATAGAATTATTTGTTGACATTTTCCGAAGAAAAAATTTCTTTTGTCTCTTATGTCAAATTTTCGACGAACTATTTTTATGAAAATATTATTTTATATTTTTACATTCACTGCACTCCCGATGACTCTGCTGGGCTTTCTGGGCCCATAACCAAATAACATACGTAGTTTTAGATGGGAAAACTAATTATTTATAGAGATAAAAATATACAACAGCAAACTGAACGGCGGTGTCACCTGATGTGATTCTTTTTATATATGTCAAAGACTAAGATGAGTACTGATACATAAGAAGGTTAGATAGCTATAATTTATAAACTATTTTAACAAGGTTTCTAAAATATTTTTTTTTTAAACCGGATATGTAGTTTGCGTGACAGACGCTTCCAAAGTGGAAAAAAGTTGCCCCCCCCCCTCTAACATCTAAAATAAGAAAATGAAAAATCTAAAAAAAAACATTTGATGTACATTACTATAAAAACTACCAACGAAAATTGTTTTGAATGAGATCTAGTAAGTAGTTTTCTTTTAATGACTGCACCTAATTTATATGGGGCGCTATACATACCAGGTGCAAACTTAACTTAACCACTTAGGGATGGAAAGTGTTTGTACGGAACCCTCGGTGCGCGAGTCCGACTCGCACTTGGCCGGTTATTTTAAATAGGTCAGTTTGAGTTAACCGAAAAAGGATACATCAAAATAAAATAAAAAAATCATAGTGAGAAATGACGATTAAAGTAAAAATATTATTTTATGCAACCGTTGTATAAGAGGGGGTAAAAAACGCGAGTGGCATGGGTTACGATGTGAGCGTAGCGAACATCGTAAGAAAGATGCCACAAGCGTTTTTTGACCTACTTAATACAACGTTGCATACGATACTTTTTCTACGACTCGACATTTCATAAATAAAATGCAAATAAACAACAAACAAAATAATTACATGCGCTCGGAATCAACAAAACTAAAAAAAAAAATAGTCTCTGATAAACTTTTTTTTATTGACGTCTACCTATCTGTCAAAAAAATATGAACTTATACATAAAGGTATGCGTTCACTATACTAAACATCTGTCAAAAAATATGAACTTATAGGTACATAAAGGTAAGCGTTCACTATACTAAACATCCATGCAATGAAGATTAAACTTTTTTTTTAAGTTGGCAGCAATGCTTTAGTTCAATAAGTTTTTTTTTAAATTGCAAATTGTGTGAATGCAGCTGTTTATCTTGTAATCTGTTGTACTAAGTGATGCTTTTTTGGCGACATTATAACATCGTTTACCTAGCAGTGTTTTTTTGGGAAATAGAGTATAGACTTTTACAGACTTTCATAATTTATGTCTTTATATTAGAGTTAGTTAATAAATGACAGAAAAAAGTACTGGAGTAGAAAAATGATTTATTATAAAAAGTATTATGCAATATAGGCGGTTGTTACACTGCTCCGTACATCGGAGCGGCGTTCAGTGCTGCGGTTTTTAACTTTGTACCTACTGTAGAATCTTGATTTGTACACAAAAACCGCAGGGTGTAAAACACTGACACCGCATCTCCGCTCAAATTAAATATCCGCAGCACCGCTCGTCCGCCCTGATTACGTCGCAGTGTGACAACTGACAACCGCCTTACACAACTACATAGGTCTTAAAATCTTACTTATGAATGTTACAAATGTTTGTTAATTACTTGTCAAAAAAAAAACTAATCACGAGGCACCCGCCATGACCATCGCGATCATGTTTTTTTTAATAGGTCATCTAAAAAGTTGAACGAAAAAGGTTAAGTACATCAAAATGCATAGTGGGGAATGTCGATTAAAGTAAAACATGTTTTGCTTTGTTTTGCTCGTATAAAAAGTAAATATTGTTTGTAATTAGGTGTTAAAATCTCTTACCTGACTTAGGCCACTCGGCTTCTAATTATATGCCGGCACGCACGTCGCTCAAAGTTTTAACTTTCGTTGAAAAACTAACCAAGATGGCTGACAGCAGTGTCCGAAGAGCGCGTAAATTTAAAGCTGTCTATATGGCTTGGCCATACTACAATGTCCCGGTTTTACCCGGGTTTGGACTAATCTCCCCGAAGTATTCCAAATTCAATTGAATGCCAACAAATCGTAAAAACGGTGCACAAAATATTACAACTTACTTAGGCTTACTTTTGTTAGTCTTACTTCTAACTATCCGTCCGTTAGTCTCAGTGTACTTTATAATGTTAAGAGGAAATACCACGGCTCATTTTTCTATACAAATCTAGGTTTCGTTCTCGTCTGTTTCCTCCTCAAAAACTTAATCAATATTTACAAAATTTTAGTAAGTACCTGAATGAACGTAACCGTGTTATACAAATCGAGGACTTTTGCGCTTATACCTATACAATTTGCGACGCCTAGTAACATACATTCAATAATAATTTGCGGAAAAGTCAAAACGGTCTGCCACTAAAAATTGCTTTCAAATTCAGTTCCTATACCTTATTACGTTAAGTTTGGACCTCAATTGTATGCGACGCCACAGTTACCTAGTGCAAACGTAACGTGAATAGAAAGTATGGGGAAAAGGAGCAGTGATATATCCTCTTAAGCGCCGGTTTGAACGATTGTCGTGTCGTAGGTTCTTTCTTAGCTTAAACATGTATTAATTAGCCCACCTAACGATGACCAAAAGCTGCCTATCAGGGGAAAAAACTGTATAACGTAACGTGTAATAAGCGAATTTTGGCATAGTGTGTATGTTTTATTTAAACAACATAATAAAAGTACTGGCGGGTGGGGGTGAAGCTAACAGGGGGAGGGGGGTGTAAAGGTCCCTTCTCTCTCTCTGGTCTCAAATATACATAATTCAATTGTTATTATTTAAAAAATTAAAAGAATATACAATCGAAATTTGTGTAGTGGTGTTTGATGGTTACGATGATGTCAACAGCACAAAACGAGCAGAACAGAAGCGACGAGGTCTGACAAAAACTTCAGTCGACGTAATGAAAATACGATCATCACCGTTCAACAGGAGCATTTCCTCGCCAATGAAAGGAATAAGACAAGGTTGATACCACTTGATACAGTTCCTTACCGAGATGACAGCAGCAGGGATTGAAACAACGATTGCACCCGGAGATGCTGATGGTACTATTGTCAGATGCGGGTTGGATAAAGCTGCCAAAACTGTTGTTATTGGGGAGGATGTCGACTTGATAGTGCTCCTTATAGGATTGGCCCCACCACATTTAGATGTGTTCTTTTTGAAACCAGGGTGTGGGAAGGTAGAGGACAAATTGTTTTCAGTGCGACAACTTCAACAGCTTCCATTTGCAAAAACAATTCTCCTCCTCCACAGCTTCTCCGGATGCGACACCACCTCCGCGATCCATGGAAAAAGCAAAGTGGGAATCACTAAATTGTTCACTGCTAAATCATACCTGATCAGACATTTTCAGTGAGCCCTCATCACCAGAGACTATTGAACAGGCCGGCGAGAAGCTGTTTCTGTTGATTTACCAGGCACCTACCCAGGAACAAAACCTCAACAAATACCGTTACTCAGCTTTTTTAAGAGCATCAGTGAAGCCGAAATCAGATCTGGCAACTCTTCCTCCTTGAGGAGCATCGAAGCAGCACTCGTTCAGAGTATGCCTACAGGTATCTTTAATCACACATGATATCGAATACTGTTTTGTTTTTAAAATACCAATAGCTATTCGACCTAAATACTTACTTTGATCCTATTTATTTACAGATACAACAATGGCTCGGCAACCCTTTACCACCAACCCAATGGGGATGGTCCAGAGGAGACGATGGCATCCTAAAGCCAGTCAAGCCACAACCAACGACCCACTGGCACCTGACTTGATTTTTAAAACTATATTTTGCCGGTACAAGACTGGGTGTGGGGTGCGATGCGGCTGCCGAAAAGCAGGAATTACCTGCTCCAGTGTCTGCGGTGTATGCTCTGGCTCATGCACTAACGCAGCTCCCATCGAAGTCACCGTCGACGACGATGATTATGATGATATTTTAGATTAAGAAGATCATTATAATTTTATATTTAGGAATATACGTGCCATGCTTAAAGAAATGTGTTTATTTCTTTATTGTCTTATTTTTTTTTTTTTTTTAGTATTTGTTAACTAACGTATGTGACCATAAGCAGTTATTTTGTTTGTTTTTTACGGCGTGTGAGGTAGGCCCATCCAATGACGGGATACCTTAAGATGCTTATTGCTTATTTAAATTAGTTGTTAAGTCCCATATGTGTAGTCGTCTCAGGAGTCTCTGTGGTAGGGATTCACTCAATACAGATGCCAGCTCATTTTGGTGGCAGAGTATTTTGTTTCTGTATATGGCTGCCAATCGGTCAACTTCTTCTTTTACAGTAGGCATTTTCAGATAGTCATGTACTTCTTTTGTTTTGGTGAACCAGGGTGCAGCAACTATTTTTTTTAATATGTTGTTTTGAAACCTCTGAAGTATCTCTATTATGGAACTCTTAGCTGTCTATTGTCTTAAATGTGTATATTTTTTTGTAGAGAATTTTATGTAGATTACTTAAATTTCAGATTTTTTTTGCTATATGCCACAGTTTATGAGTTATTTACGAAAAACAAAAAAAGGAACCTTTACACCCCCTTCCCTCCGTTAGCTTCACCCCCACCCACCAGTACTTTAAGTATGTAGTTTAAAACACCATTCCCTACAATTAGGCCAAAATTCGCTCATACACGAGTTTTTTCCCCTGATTTTTCTTCGTTGGGTGTACTATATTCTTCAGTTCTGTACCCAATTTGCCCTGTCATGCGAATCCAGGTTCGAATTGCGACTAAGTTCCTCAGGCGTATTGATTATGGTATTTTCGTAACGGGAGTTGGTACTTATAAAACATTCGTCGGAATAAAAAAATCGTATAGTCTTCTTTTGGGTTAGTGTGCTCTATCACCTATCACATTATATTTTTTTATTTGTTGAATACAGAGCTATCGCAGCGCAGGAAGAAGCGAGCGACGACTACAAACTGCAGGTGCTACGCCGTAGCGGTTCGATTCATTCGGCTTCAGGCACGCGCCATACATATGCGGAAGTACGAAAATAAAAACGCCGAACGCGTTATTTCAGAAACCATTGATTCAAAGATCAAAGCTTAAAGAAAAAATGAAAATAACATAAAAAAATGAGACCATGCATGTTTCTTAAATATATACGTTATTTCATAGTTATTATTTTAAACGGGCGAGTTGTTTAATTAACATTTGCGTTATACCTACACGCAACCTTTTTAGAAGTCCACTGTTATTTTATACTTCTCCTGATCAAAAAGTACGTCTTTTTAGCTTCGCGATTCGCGGGTAAAGGGTCGTTTTAGTCCGTAGGGAAACACACAATAATTTCTATGAAAAAAAACTCATTAGCTGCCAGCTGCATAACAGTTACGGATAATTACCACCATCCTGATCAAATCAGCCAAGATTTCTAATCATCTGTCAGCTCTTTATATACAAATAGAGACACGTCTAAGTAAAACGTTGGGTGTAATAAGACGTCTGTGTACCTACGAAATAATGTTTTAATGTTCTTAGGCGTTTTGCTGACCTTACAATTACAATATTGCCATTAGGATTACTAATGTTTGGCAAAAAACGTTCCCCAAAGTATCACATCGCAAACTTTGTTTCCCAAATTTTCATTTCGCAAAAAGTGCAATTAGCAAAACTACGTATCGCAAATTTACAGTTTGCAAAAATTTTGTTTAGCAAGTGGTTGCTTAGCATATAATTACTTGTCAAGTTTTACTTTCCCAATTTTTTTTTTGCAAATATATCGTTTGGCATAACATTCTTATCCCAAAATATTGCATGGCATACGATTTATATCCCAGTATAAGGTGAAATAAGTAATACTATGATGTTTGGCCCACTCACTATAGGACCGCGTGGCTCGCTCGCTACGCTCGCTCGTTAAGGTCGCAACTCAACCTAACACTCCTCCTCGCTACGCTCGTCGTCGTACTTAACCTGAGCCAAGTCGGATTTCCCTTAAGGTGAAATAAGTGATATTATGATGATTCGCCCACTCGCTATCACTATAGGGCCGCGTGGCTCGCTCGCTACGCTCGCTCGTTAGGGTCGCAACTCAACCTAACACTCCTCCTCGCTACGCTCGTCGTCGTACCTAACCTAAGCCAAGTCGGACCTGCCTTACGTACTACTATTAGGTGATATTTAGGAATACTTAGGGCTTACAATTTACCAGACTTTTGCTATAAGTTCAGCTTGCAAAGTGACTAATTTGGGAAAATTTTGTTTGGAAAATAATTTATGACAAAATCAAACATTTGCTTTATAAGCATTTGCTAAATAAAATCTTGACAAAGTGAAATTTTGGGAAAAGATGATTTGACCAAATGAATACAATGGGAAATGTAACTTTGCTAGAGATGCATTTGGGAAATAAAACTGTTGCGATAAGTTATTTGGGAAGTCATATTTGGGAAACATTATTTGCCAAACGGCAGTACACCTGCCATTAAGATCTAGATATTAATAATAATTAAACGCAATATATACTGCAGTCTAAGTGGGAATACATTTTTATATTTTTTAATATATGCTGACTCGTATAGTACTACAGTATGGCCGCTTTGCCGGTTGTCACAGTTTCAGATTAAAAAATCAGTGAGTTTTCATTCCGCATAGGTCATGTGAAGTTGAAGTGAAAAGCAGAGTGTGTAACACGTGGCTAAAAGCCATTATGACACTTTATATATCTTTCTCCTCGCTCACTACGTTCGGTCATCCGATCACTTCGTGTCATAATTATTCGACAAGGAGCTAAAATATTTAGCTCCTTGCCAAATACTTAATCTAGTTTTTTTTTGCAAAGGGAGTTATTATTGCTTAAATTGTAAGCCTCTAGAACGAAGCGGGAAATTCTTAAGTAAAAGTGTAGGTGTCGGCGGCCGATCGTAAAATCCGCCAGATCACGAAATTCCTAGGCATATCGTGAAACGCCGCCATTTCATGATTTGGCTAAAAGTTGACCAGGCATATCATGATATGCTTGATAAAAAATACGGCAGATCGATTAGAGCAACGCATTCGTCGATATTCCTAGCTCTATACCGGGCATATCGTGAAAATCCGGCAGATCACGAAATTCAGGCATATCGTGAAACGCCGCCATTTTATGATCATGCTAAAAATATCCTAATTTTAATATAGAAGACGGTTTGTCATTACTACCAGCTTGGGATCCTGTTGTACACCTTATTAAAGATCAAGCAAGACACAAGACTGGAAACCCCGGACGTTGAACCGAATAAAACAAAAATTATATTCACTAAAAGATATACAGATTGTTTCACGCCACCGCCGAGTTAATATGAGCCGGTGCGCCGCCGCCGGGTAACTAAAATGTAGTTGGCGCAAAAATAAAACCTAACCTACCTATTTCTGGGAGCAGCTTCGCTTTTTGGGTCATAAACAAAATAACCCTAACCTAGATAGTTATTTTTTTAATGAGCCTAAAAACTAAACTGCTCCCAGAGATGGGTTAGGCTAGGGTTATTTTTTTTTTCGTGACCCGTAAAACAAAACTGCTTCCAGAGTACTGAAACTATTCCCAGTTAGGAATTTCACGATCTGCCTAAACGTCACTGGTGGACGTGTTACTTAGGCAGATCATGAAATGGCGGCCTTTCATGATATGCCTAGGAATTTCATGATCTGCCCTGCCTAAACGTCATTGGGCAAATCGTTAAACGTTATGTCTTGAACGATATGGCGGATGTCATTTAGCCAAATCATGAAATGGCACGATATGCCTAGGAATTTCGTGATCTGCCGGATTTTACGATCGTCCGCCGACATAGGGACGGGTTGTATAAATTAACCGTGAACCTAGCTAAATATAACTCAGTATAAATCTGTCTTCAAAAACAATTCTAAGCTTACCTACCTACTTAACGTTACGTAGTTTACAGAGGTTATTTGAAATCATATGTAGTTACACTCCAAACACACCAGCTCGCTGCAATTTGTTATTATTGAGAATTCCATTAATATAAGTGGATCTTAAAATAATATTTGAACACTAAAAAAAACACGTGTAGGTATAAAACCGGTCCACAATTGGCGGAGTAATCGGTGTACAAACATAAAATAAAAATACATACAGCCGAGCATAGAACCTCCTCCTTTTTTGAAGTCGGTTAGAAAACGGTTGGCTTCCGGGAAGGCAACATAATCGTAAAGAAAAAGAAATCAATTTTCCTATATAAACATTAATAGAATACTTATACTGATCTTACCTTCGATTACAGGCTGCTTGGCACAATTCATGTGTAAGGACCAACACAGACAGACAGAATTTGAACTGCAATCCAGCCGCAAATTGCAGTTTCAGGCTATAATTGAATGCTCTCCACATAACGTAGATTCAGGCATCTTTACTTTCCAGAATGTATTCCAATCCCCTACTGCTATTGTCTACGACTGTTACTGGCTGCGATTCCATACCTAGAAATACAAACTTACCTTTTACTGATAAAGTCCAACCTTGCGTGTAGTAAGTAGGCCGACCCGTAGAATTATGATAGCCGTGTTTAGTTACATCTATAAACTCAAGTCTGCACTAAAATATAAATTTAATTTTCTTCGCGAATAAGTTGCGTTACATTCACGCAACTTATTCGCGAAGAAAATGAAATTTATATATAACGCAGTTAAGTTACAAGTTCGTAGTACACTTTTTCGGCGAATACGAATATGTATTTCGTGAAATCTGCCGCGCAAATACGTATTTTGGTAAAAACCTGTTACGTAATCGTTGGTATATTTATAAATATTTTTTACATTACCACTAAAATAGTTCCCATCCCAAATCAAAACTGAAGACAGAATACGTCAGGGGAAGAATATTTCAGTAAGTACTTTTTTCTTTAGAATTTGCTAGTTTAACAAGGAACCGGTATTCATATTACATACCTACATATAATATGATGCATATCATTCAATGCCAATTGCTCAAGTGCGAAATAAAAAAATATATACGTAATTAGATACTTCTAATTAGATTTGCATTAATTACTTGTTTAGATAATACCAAACTTAACAACCTTACTATGAAATTTAGAATTTCAGCTCTTTTACATGTAGGTAAGTATGTACCTAAATACATGTAACCACATGTAACTATGGTAACTTGGTTAATCTACCCCGAAATCATATACATGTATTTATATAACACAACGGTTATTCTGTATCTCCTCACGTATAACGGAGGGCTGGTTATCTATGTATAATGATAACGAATTTAATTAAGTTTAGCCGAGACGCTGAGACGTAAGCCGGTGTAGTGCGCGGCCTGTGCCGGCAATCGAAGGGGGGCGTCCGAGTGGCGCATGTAAATGCGAGCAACGCTTCCACGGGCCGGAACCTACAGCCGCAGTAGCCTACATCGGGAGGAATGGAATATATATATCAAGCCGAGCGAAAAGTCCACTACACACCCCGCCGGGTGGCGGGGCCCGAACGTGCGTTCGATTCAAACGAGCCTCGGCCGCCCCCGCCTGAGGCTCAAGCAATTTTATCTTTCGAACTCTTGTCGAGAAACGTTGCATGGCGATGACGTCACCGCAGCCGGCAGCTGCTGCATCGCTGTCGTGAGTCGTGAGGAGTGCAGCCGCCTTGACTTAAAACTCCCGTCCGCGTACGCACTTTCAAAGGCACGATGAAAAGCAATTTTTAGGCGTAATTTCGGATTTTTCTTTTCGCCTCGAGAAACTCCCGCATAAAATAAATATGCTTAAACCCGACCCTCCGCTGGAAAAAGAGGAAAAAAATATTTAAAATTAACAAAATATTTGTTTTACAGTTCTGTAAACATCTCTAATTACGACCTGTACAAATTATTTTTTCTTTTTGCGCCGTGCGGAGCGGCGCTCTAATTAACATCTATTACAGGTATTTCGGGAACAGAGGAGTATCATTTGGCGAGGGCGCTGAGTACACTCAATTAAACGAGGCCGGCGCCCCGCCCGCGCGCCTGACCTCGGGCTACCGAACACACCTTTACTGCTGCCCCATCAGCGTTAACTTGTCTTGGGTTACTGAGCTGTGCTTTATTTCGTATAACTAATCAGGCACGACCATTGGATCAGTCAGTGCCTAACAAAAATAACCGGGAGATGCCGGGAATATTGAGTATGGAGCGCCGTTGGACGTCTCCGAGGACGACAGCCGCTCGGCCGCCAGCTGCTGGGGCCGCTGCTGCGGCAGGCTCCAGCACGCCGCCGATAGGTGGCGCACGTGAGTCCGGCGGCCATCCGACACACTGGGTCGCCTCCCCGTGGTCACCCGTTCGGAACGGCTCGCCCGCCGCCCCGGGAACCTCCGCCCGCCACCCTCTTTAAAAGCCAGTGGCGAGCTTCAAGAGAAAGTGCCGCGTACGTACGCTCACATACGTAGAACCATCTTTAGCGAGAGCCGGCGGGCTCGAGGCCGGCGGGGGAGAGCCTCGGATTATGTGGAGGCGACGCCCGGCCGCCCCGTATGCGTAAGTGCGTACACACAAAGCCTTCCAACATACATTTGCATAGTGACATTGTACGGTAATAATGTATGTGACCAGTAGCTCGCCGCCGCCCTGCGGCGACATCTTTCAATAGATCGCTCGCTGTTCTGCTCCTCCCGGCCTCCCCTCCGCCCCGTCTCCCAAGCGAGCCGCTTTCTAATTAAAATATCTACATCTACGCAGTTATATATGTCAATTTTAAATTACTTAAGGCCACGAATTTTTGTCGAGTAGGTTGGCACGTTTAACTTATATTTTTAAATAGTTGATAATCACAATACTTACCTAGTTCACACACCATTTTGACCATTTACTTCTAAAAAAAATACTTGTATTGCGAAAAGTAGTTTTAATATCGAGGCACGTCATAATACTGGTTTTACAAATATAGGTAGACCGTAACAAACGAAGGACTAGGTAAGTACCTACATTTATGTTCGCACAACTCGTCGCCACGTGGCCCTAACGAAACTAACAAGCGCGAACTTTTAGATACTTTACCCGTACCCTTTTTATATTTTGGAACATAACGCGCACACTCACTGTTACAATCTAAATTAAATTAATACTGGTAGGTCTAGTCTACATAGAATGTAAACTTCGGTCAAAGTTAATACACAAATAATATAGGTACCTAATAAATAATAAAACGAAAGTGGGGTTTAGTCGAGTGGGTTTAGTACAGCGTCGGCCCTGAAATGGATAAAATATACTGTCGTTGTACGAGTTTCAGATTTTGGATAGTATTGGCGATTAGAACATCTGTGGACTTTACATTACCTAACTGTTCAGGCGGGGGCAGTACGTCTCTCTCTCTATCTTTATCAGTATTTACATTGTTTGCGAGTAGATTAAACAACATGATTGAGAGAAATATACCTACCTACTATTATGCTGAGAGATTTGAGAGACATATCTAGACACGCGGCAGCGTGTCCAGCCAAGTTCACCCCAAGAACTGGCGAGCAGCAGCCGTGTGTTATATTACACGAACCATTTGGAGCCACTTTTGACCCCTCAATAACTCCAAATCTATTTAACATAAAAACATGAAATTTGGCTTATGTATTTAGATCCTTTACAACAACTAGAACCCCAAATTTCATAAATATAGGTGAAATAGGTATTGAGATATTAAAGTCCAAAAAACGGTATTTTTATCACTGACTGACTGACTGACTAGTAATCAAAAACCTAACCCACTTCCAGGTAACCTAGAAAGGTGAAATTTGGCATTCAGCTTGGTAATTGTGTGTGTACACATAAAAAAATCGAAAACAGTGATTTTTTTACTTTTTTAATTATTATTATTATTTATGCTTCTTGCCTCAGAACTCCGTCATTTATTAACCGATTTGGAAAATTCTTTGTTTGTTTAAAAGATGTACTAGAATAGCACACACACAAGTAATGATTAAATAATTAACACATCATAATAATGTATGTACAAAAAGTAATGATATCCCATCAAAAACATAAATGTTAAATTAGAGCCAAGTTCTCGCATGCCCCGTTGTCGACTTCGCCGACAAAAGAATTGAGATCTATATGGGCGCCAAGTTCTTTGCCCTAAATTTTTTAGATACAAGGACATGCGACATACTCAATGCATTTATTTTACTTGGGGTGTACGATTTGACTTGGCTAGTTTTCACAAACTGACTTCATTTTATCAAAGTAACATAGTATTATTAATCAAGCTAACAGTATAAGTAACAGGACGTACACTAACTTGCGTACATACCTTTACGAAAATAGGTTAATGATTAGACAAATATAATATAAATTTATATGTAAAAACTAGCCAAGTCCAGTCTTGATATTGAATTACTCCCCATGTAAAATAAATGCATTGAGTATGTCGCATGTCCTTGTATCTAAAAAAATTAGGGCAAAGAACTTGGCGCCCATATAGATCTCAATTCTTTTGTCGGCGAAGTCGACAACGGGGCATGCGAGAACTTGGCTCTAATTTAACATTTATGTTTTTGATGGGATGCCTACTATTTATGCAATAATTTTACAAAAGTTAACGTTACTTTGACACCAACGAAATAAAATCTATTAAGAAACACGCGGCGGGCCGTGCCGGACGAACCCTAAAACGTATTGTTTGTCTCCGGCCGTTCGGCGGTAGTTCAGTCTAGACGTGTGATGTGATAAAGAATGTAATTAGTAATAATATTACGAAAAATATAATAATATTACGTTCTTTGAAGTTTTATTAACTTCAGTACAATAATAAACAATTCAAATTACATTGATTACAGCTTAAATACATTAAAGACCATAGATATATATATTACTTTGAAGTTCAAGAAGAGACTCATAGAATAAATCATACGATATCTACGACCATTTTAAGTAAAGTATTTTATTTGTATGATGATACCAGCGAAGATTTGAATGCGTAATTTTGATTTATTGTACATCGGTGGATAGCACATGTGTTTATAGGAGGATTTCTTGAAGTTCCGTCGATACGGGGGGGTGGGCTCGGACGCGCGCACGGCGTGCGTGTGTGCGTATGTCTCGGACCCCGCACGTTACGCAGATTTCTCTAACGATTTTCCCGGAGTGTGAAATGTAAAATAAGGGGTTAGGCGAGCTTGAGTTCGCCCCTTCCCTTCGTCCCTCGCTCGCCAAATTGATGACCAGTTATGTACAAGCAGGTTTGTTAAATTTAACACAAGAACGTTACGTATATTATTAAAAAGTCACGCAGCGTTTCACTTCTCGATAAATTCCTAAGAGTTTTTAAACAATATTGTTTCCATAAATAGTAGATTGTTTGACAAGAGGCTAAAGTAAAGTAAGCTAATGAGCAAACGAGCGAACGCAGTGAGCGAGGACAAATTCTCAGTGACATAATTAATCATAATTTGCGCCCAACGTTTTTAAGCGTTTTTTTTTCGATTTATACACGATGATTTTTAATCGGTGACACGGTACCAACTTTTCTAACTCAGTCACTGATGGCGGTCACGTTGAAGTCGTAATTACATGAAAACAAACTTTTATTTTTCTATGATATATTTTATTTTGAAACCAATTTTGTCTAAATTCCTTGTCACCCTATCAATCTGTATCTGTGAGCTTACAACCTCTTTAATAATTAATAATCCAGTTAATAAAGGTATTTGACCTTACAAACGGTCCGGTAGTTTTGAATTTTTGATATGTTATCTAAGATGGTTAGTCAGTGTTTAAAATGCAAAATGCACAATTCCCCACGCTCCGCGCCGGACGCCATATTGAAAAAACCGGCACTTTCTTCATATTTTTGCTCATTATCTTCCTTTAGGAGCATTTCAGCTAGAAGAAAGCTTAGACAATGTTATAGAGAGTTAAATTTAATATATACTCCATTTAATATTTTGTTTCTAGGACAGATAGTTACGGAGATATGCACATTTAAAAAAGTGTAAAATATCTCAATTTCCAACTCAAAAACAAACTTCTTCTGGATTATATCTTCGTTTAGGAGCATTTTAATTAGCTAGAAAAAAGCTTGGGCAATGTTGTAGAGAATTAAATTTACTATAAATTACATTTTTTTTTGTAGGACAGATAATTACGGAGATATGTAAAAAATAAAGTCACATTTTCCGAAAATGTATGTAAAAATGGACATGAGTTTTATAAATAATTATATTTTCTACATGTTTTAATTTGTCCTAGACTAGTCTGTAACTGAGTGACAGCGTTCTAAACCAAGAAATTTGATAAAATCCCCGGAAATGCGACTTTTCCAGTTTTTTAAATGTGCAGATCTCCGTAACTAACCGTCCTTGAAACAAAATTTGAAATGTAAATTATAGTAAGTTTAATTCTCTACAACATTGCCCAAAAATCTGTTCTAGCTAAAATGCTCCTAAACAAAGATATAATCCAAAAGTTTGTTTATGAGTTGTAAATTGAGCTTTTTTTACGTTTTTTAAATGTGCATATCTCCGTAACTGTCTGTTCTAGAAACAAAATATTAAATGGAGTATATAGTAAATTTAACTCTCTATAACATTATCTAAGTTAAAATGCTCCTAAAGGAAGATATGAGCAAAAATATGAAGAAAGTTCCGGTTTTTTCAAAATGGCGGTGGGCGTGGAGAGGGGGGAATTGTGCATTTTGCATTTTAACCTCCTGACTTCCAGCGTACCACACCCTACACATAGTACATAAACTACAATAGTTAAGTTAAGTTATTTGTCATAAGGCTAAAATTAAATTGACAAATTATGAATGCTGGTCGTCAGGAGGTTAAACACTGACTAAGCATCCTAGACAACATATTAAAAATTAAAAACTACCGGACCGTTTGTAAGGTCACCCTCACCCATAGTAATTTAGTCTCTATTCACCGAACTATTAATGGCAATGCCAATTTATGAGTAATTTAACTTAACACAGTCGTAGAAAATTAGGTAAAATTTCCCGCCAAAGCGATGGCACTTGACTTGACGTAGGTATCGTACTTCAATAATTTATGTAGGATGACCATGTATTAGTTTTAATTATGTTTTAACTTTTAATTAATTAAATAGTCAGGTAATTGCGTAAGACTTCGCCTATTAAGTTTAATTTTAGCTGGATATTATTATTTTTCCACTCCTGATCACCGATTAAGAATCATCGTGTACATAATCGGCGGTCAGACGATCAGAAATTTAGGCCGATCTGATCAGGTTGGTTTGTTTTTATTATCCGTAGGTATCAACATAGTACCCATTTTGCTGGCTGCTAACGATTTATTCTTTAATGTGATAAAAAATATTATATGGTTTACATTTAAGACCTAGGGGCTAAAACGAACATTTTAGCTTCGCGAAGCGGTGCTAACGTTCTTTTTGAGCAGGAGATGAAAAAGTAATTTCGACATATATTCTACAACAACGATAATAGACCAAGGATGGCTGGATTTTTTGTCGCTAATTAAAAAAGTACCTAACATGTCCTGATTTCGAATCCCGGCAGAGGTATTTGTTTTGATGTGTACCGCAGTGTACGAATATAATTCCTGTGGATCTTGGATATTTTCTAAGAATTACATCCATCTATGTTTACCTATAGTCGTGTAGTAATCGTAGCTCAGGCTTATCTACTTATACTTTCTTAAGAGGATATATCACTCCTCATTTTTCCATATAAATCGAGGTTTCGTTGTCGACTGTTTCCTCCTCCAAAGCGCAACCAGTCGTAACGGAACTTTGGCAACGGAATAAGAATAAAATGGTCTATGTCACACCGTTTCGATTTCGGCGCTTATTATTATACAATTTGTGTACTAGATGTCTGGTTTTGGCACAGTTTTGCCAAAATTTCGATCCAAACAGACGCCGAGTACCTACACAAATTCTATTATAATAAGCGCATAAATCGAAACAGTCCGATATAGAAACTGTCCTTTTCATACATTCTCAAAATTTCTGTATGCGACGCCATAGTTATTAGGTGCAATAACTGCAAACTTAACGTAAACGGACGATAAGGAAAGAGCGAAGCGCAGCAGAAATGTGTTAAACGGAGCGATCGCATTCCTCAAATTTAAATGCAGTTATTTTGGGCTTTTCAAAGACGTAGTCTGATTGGTTCAGTTTCTCCGCTCCGCTTCTGTGGACAGATAGCCGGGGTAATTTAGAAACCATGTCGAATAATTATTTAAGTACCTAGCGTATCGTTAGTTTGGCTTCTTGATTTATAAATAAACTAAGTTTTTATCAAACAACGTACTTTTGAGACAAGTTTTGTTGCCGGATGTACGTTTTTGCACAAACGTTAATTCTCGCTAAGACAAATCAATTGAGCCCAAACTCGACGGGGTTGTGTCTTTTTTATTACAGTACCTTCCAGTTCCATCATCTCATCAGGTCAGCTCTATATCTTTATATTATGCGTGGTTATTCGAGTGGCGTGACGTTCATAGAACTCGATTCCCACCGGATTATTAGGACACTTCAGGACAAATGAGTACCTACAATTATCAATTGCCGCTGAAGAAAAGCATGGCAAGCAAAATCTACACCGGCAATTTTGGGAAGTGAGTCAAGTTTAACTTGTAAGATTTTATTTTAAGTAAACACTTCTTCTAGCAGATACTCGCGCAGGAATATAAATACCTACCTACAAGCTTGTTAACAAAAGAAAACTACTAATTTGAAATTATTCAGTGTTGTGGCATAATTGGATTAGTTATGTCGTTTTATGACAAAACTGTTTCTGTTTCACGTAGGTATCTACCGTGTCTATTATAATTATTCGTAAAATAATAATGTTTAGACCTGATTTTTAAACTTATCTAATACCTATTCTGATATTTTCTTCATTATTATTTCCTATTATACTATCTACTTTAGGGACTATCATTCAAACTCATTATCTCTGCGTTATACAAAAAGTACAACTTTTCATTACGGTTGGAGCATCCTCTGAATTAAATTGTGGACATAACACTGCTAAGTTTACTACTCGTGAACTTGAAAACAAGCTTGAAAGTTTATAATTCTGAAAGTACCATACTTTCGTCAGTTCAGTTCCTAGAGGATAAGCATAACTATATATCTCATACGAGCGCAGACAGAAAACCTACTAGTTTTCAATCAGTAGGACCATGAACTTTCAAAAGTAGGTAGGTACATATCTACTATTTGGCCTTTTCTTTTACGAGTACGGCAATGGTTCAGTACCTTCATTCTTCTGCAACGAAGATTGAGAATCAATATCACAGACTTATTTATTGCCACAACTTATTTAAAGAATATATGTAGTAGGTAAGTACATACAGGTTACACATAAAATATTTTTTGTAAGAATAAAATGTTATACATGGGCTTACCCCAGTTAAGTGAAGTCAGATGATATTAGTTAAATATTTCTTCCGATTCATTTAGATCGATTTGGTTAAGTTGATTGTGATCACTTTTCCTATGCTAAAGTACCACGCGGCCAGTTGTACTCATAATGTTATGATGAATCAGCCTCTCTCGATAAGAGTGAGACCACATAGAACGTCCGTCCACGTGCTTTAAACAGCGTGGAGATTGTTTTCGGTCTAATGTTCGACAGTCGATTCTAAGTCAAATGGAATTAAGGCCATTTATTCCTGCTCAACTGGCAACGTCGCATTATTACGATGAATGAAATTTGAAGCTAGTTATATCTAGTCTAAACCCCTTATTTTTGGTATCAGAAAATACTTAATATATTATTATAAATGCAGAAGTGACTCCGCTTGTTACCGTTTTAGGGCTAATCAGTTGAACCGCTTTTCATGAAATTTGACAAGTAATATATCCTAGCACAGGAGGCGTAACTGTTTAGGTATCGAGATGAAATTTATACTCAAGTTTACAGTCTCTTTAAGCTGTGAAAAAATCATTTTTCTAAGTTAACCTTTAAAAAGAAATACGGCCGTTTACGCCGCATAAGCCGTATATTTCGATACTCTTAAGGGAATCAAAATTTACAGGGTAGGTACTTTCCGTTAACCGAGAACTATGGAATTTGGCAAGTAATACCGTCTTATACTACAAGTAATGGGAAAAATCTGAAAACTATACATTTGTCATTAAATCATACAAAAATGAGTCCTTTTCGAAAATCATATTTGGAGAATCCGATTGCGTTAATTTTGCCCATAATTTGTTTCCGGCGCAATACATATAAGGTACAAACTTAGCTTAACCCGATCTGTTAAGATATTCGTTCGCTGGTTAAGATGGGATAAGTGTTTATACGAAACCCTTGGTGCGCGAGTCAGACTCTCGCACTTGGCCGGTTTTTTTCATTTCATTGCACAGATATGACTTAAAATGAGGTACCAAACACGATGAAAGCTATATTGTGTCATCGAAGAAGTACATTTTTATTTTATACCCGTATTCTGAAAGTTGGTCATTGTTTATCTCAAAAGCACCCGCTGTGATTCATTTCGACCTAAGGGTAGAACAATAATTTTGCGCTACAATGAAATTAACTTCTACAGCCACGAAAAAAAAATACGGATATTTACTATTGTGTGGACGATATAGAGAAGTAATCACATAAAAGCTTTTTTTAAACTCATTTATTTATAATTATTCAATTACATACATCACAATAAATTAAACAACAATAACTACCTGAGCTTTTCAAAATAATCCAATAAATAAATTCAAAATAGAAAATTTAGTGTTTTTAAAAATGTGTTTTTTAAAATAAAACTTGATTAATTTCCTCGTTTTCGAAATGAAATGTATTGTTTAACATGGAATAATATACACCAATTTAACTCTCGAACTTTCTCTATAAGTCTCTCAGTATGCTAGAGTTCAGCGTAGTATTTCACGGTACTTAGTATAAATATCTCTAGTGTAACTGGTGCCTTTCATCCCTTTGCCTAACATTCTACAGTTTCACAAGCTTATTAGTTAATTGTGTGACTTTATGCTGCCTATCTGATATTTGCTTATATATTGGGTAAAAAGGTCTGTATGCAGTAATTAGCCCTAACTAGTAAAAAAAAATGCATTGTTAAAGGGTCAATGTAAACGAAATCACAATTGCATCTTTTGTAAGTATAACGAAAGATACAAACAAAATATATAGGTAACTTTCGTTACACAAAGGAAGCGTAAGGTCGGGTTACTTAAGCCCTGGGGGGCAACATTGCCCACCTATTAAAACCAACTTTATTCAATAAGAAAATTCTGAAAAACTTACATGTTTTAATGAATCCACTTTTGAGTGATCGCTCGTGCTGTTTTTGAAATCTTTCTAATTTCTTGAAATGGATTTAAATTAAATAGGTGGACAATGTTACCCCCCAGGGCTAAAGTAATCCAACCTTACGTGCCTATCTTTTATAAGTAAGTATATTTACTTTTCCAAAAAAATACAATGCACTTAACTACAGAGGTAAATGCAAAAAAGTTATTAACTTAATACAATGTAGATGAAAAAAATACAAACAAATTTAAAGTCATTCTGTAACGCGTGTTTTGCTTACGTGCGTTCATAACTCCATACATAACCCTTAACCCTTAAATGCATGGTGTAAGATGCAGCTTACATAAACAAAAATGAATTACTGGTTGAAAACTAGAAACATTTTAGGTATTTGAAATAAAATAATATTTTATAATATTGTGTTTTTTTTTAATTCAAGCATTTAAGGGTTAACCCTTTGACCGCCAAAGACGGCAAATCACGTCATCGGGAATTCGTGCCACTGACGCCAACGACGCCTATTGACGTCAAAAATGTCAGTGGTCAAAAACATGCTAATTCAAACCACTATCTGTGTTTTTCAACCTCTGTTGATTTTGGAGCACTTTTTGTTTTTTTGGTTTGGCGTCAGTGGCACGCTGAATTGCTTTGCTGCTCGGCGCTCAAAGGGTTAAGGTAGGTTCACGTGACGAGCGCTAAAGAGTCCTTATTCTATTCCTTGTATAAACTGATTGTTTTAGACATTTTTCTCTGTGATCAAACATGTTTCTTAACATATTAGGTCCTTACATATGAAATTGGCGTTTCATATGGCAGAAATGAAAACGATTTTTTTTCATGAAACAATTTTTTTATTTAGTCTATGTATGTACCATGGCTATCTATGCACTTTTGCCATCTCGAAGGTAGTTCATTGATTCCTTTACTAAAAAAGTGTGTGAGCGAGAATCAATAAAATCTTTGAAGGCCGTTTGGACAGCCTCGTGAGAATTGTTTTTTTTTCCTTGCATGAAGTTGTCCAAATTCTGAAAAAAATGCTAATCAGTTGGAGCAAGGTCCGGGGAGTATGGTGGGTGTCGAAGACATTCCAGTCGCAGATCCCTTAGTTTAGCGGCCGCCAAATGTGCCGTATGTGGTCGAGCGTTGTCCTGAAGCAGCAGTGGGCTAGATCGATTGACCATTCATGCGGTACCCATTTTTCATGTTATTTCACTTTTCCAATTTGTTTCAAGTGAATTAAAATGGTTTATCGCTGACACCGAAGTCTACCGCTAACTCTAACGTGGTTTGCGATGGATCTGCTTCCACATTTCCTTTTAATTCTTCATTGTCAACTTGTGTCTCCGGCCGTCCACGGGGCTTGTTCTGTAGGTCAAAATTTCCAGAACGGAAACGTTGGGATCGAACCAATAACGTACCATATTTTCTTTTGCAGTAGCTTCCCCATACGCATTGTTAATCCTACGAGCTGTTTCTGCAGCACTGGTGCCGAGGTGAAACAAGTTCTCCATATATTTTGAACAAAACGATGTGAAAGAAAAACAAATGACGCGATAACAAATAAATTTCGTAATTCGAACACAGAAATACATAGTCTTAAATTTGAAATAAATTTGAATTTGGAATTCCACATACGAACGCCACATTTTTTTTTTTTTTTTTTTGGATTTTATGGCTTGGCTGCAGAGGCCTTTAAGCCACGGCTTAATTTCTTGATGCAGCTTCGCAGAATTTACATTCACATTAAATGTTTTTAATTGTGTTTTTAATATATTTGTATAGTGGTTGATATGTTTCACTGTTTTTTAATAGTTCTATGAGCGGCGGCGGGCGGGAAGAAATATCACTGTAATTTTGACACACATCACTGAGTTCACTTGCAAGTATTAACCTGTCAATTGGAAAGCTTTGACAGCTGAAGATAATGTGTTCCATGGTTGCTTCATTAATTCCACAGAAAGTGCATAAACTACTTTGGATTATATGGAGCCTCGCTAGGTGTGATGGTGCAGCATTGTGCCCATATCGTAATCTAGTTATGGTGGTGATAAAGTCACGGCTGGCTCTCTCAAGTCTGTCATACCACGGTCTTACAGGTAGGTCTTCTTGAATGCTACCGTACCAACGGCCTTTCGACTCTTGATCTTTCTTCCACATTTGCTTCCATAACGTTCTTATAGCTATATTTACACAATATTGGTAATCAGTCATAGGTACATACATGGAGTCGGAAACATCAAGTGCATTTATACCTTTGAAAGCAGCTTTATCTGCCATTTCGTTTCCAGTAATTCCTCTATGAGAGGGTACCCACATCAACGAAATTTCTATCCCTTCAAGATAATATTTAAATATCAATTCCTTAATTGAATATAAAATTAAGTTAGTTTTAAAATGAATTTTCAAATTCTTTAACCCCTCAATCAAACTAAGGGAATCAGTTACAATTAAAAAATATTTACAATTATTTACATTATTGATTCGTAAAAGAGCTTGATAAACAGCATAGGCTTCTGCAGTAAATATTGTACAGACATCCTGTAAAACAAAACTCTGAGAGAATTTTATTTGTGGATCATAAACAGCACAGCGCACATAGTCACTGCCTTTACTTCCATCTGTATAAAACGTGTAATATTCATTTTCTGAAAGAAATTCTAACATGTCTAAGTTGTTTAACACTGTTGAGTTAACAATTTTAATTGGATGTATAATACTTGTGTAGTTAGTGGAATAGCAAGGCCATGGGTGCTGCTTTCTGATTTTCTTACAATTGCTTTCTATTTCCAGAAAAACATGGAACAACATTGGGGAGTTGCCAATTAGGAGACCCTCTCCTGTTGCTAAAGGACCCGACATAGTGATTCGATAAGGTAAAATTTTATTAATAATTTTTGTGTTATTAGAGTACAGCAGTTTGAGGCAATACCTTTCAGCTAGGACAAGACGTCTCAAGATAAGTGGCATAATTTTGGTTTCAACTTCCATGGCCCTTATGGGAGTTGAGCACATTGCACCAGAAATTATTCTCAGAGCCTTATTCTGCAAAATGTCTAGTTTCTTTGCATGTGGACTGTTCATATATGCTAAAGCACTGTAGTCGAAATGACTTCTCACTATTGCTTTATAAAGAATGGACAATACTTTGGGATCAGCACCCCATGAGACACCAGCCAGACATCTTACTATGTTTATAGCTTTTAAAGCATTTTTGGAGATATATCGGATGTGCTCTTCAAAAGACAATTTTTGATCTATGATAACTCCTAAAAATTTTGTGGATCTAACTCTGCTTATAGCTTCTCCACAGTACATTATATCATAGGTTGGATCATCATCACCAAAGATCATTAGGTTGCTTTTTGATGGATTTATCTTTAAATGTAATCTATCTCCATAGTACAGGCTTAGCTGATTTAAGGCTATATTCATATTGTCCATAGCAACATTTAAATTCCGGTTACTACTGTACAAAACAATGTCATCTGCAAACTGCAAAATATTTACATCACTAAGGTTAACATATTTACATATTTCACAAGTGTACAAATTATATAACAATGGTGACAATGTGGCACCTTGCATTGTGCCTTTGGATGACGCTTTAGGCCCATGTAAAATATTATTATATTTAACATACAAGATTCTATTATTTAAAAATGTATATATCCACTGACATAGTTTGCCAGGTATACCTACACTAGACATAACTTTAACCAAGATACCTGGGTCAACATTATCGAAAGCTCCCTGAACATCTAAAAATACACAGACTGTGTGTGACTTTAAATTATTTGCTCTTTTCAGGTCAGAGATCAACGAAATAAAACTGTCTGCACAGCTACGCCCTCGACGGAAGCCATACTGTACATGTGGGATGATACCATTAGCCTCTATGAACCAGTCTAGACGGACTTTAATCATATTTTCAAAGAGTTTACCTAAACACGAAGACAAAGATATAGGACGATAGGAACTGGCATGCTCTGGAGATTTATCTGGCTTGAGTATTGGAATAACACATTGTGTTTTCCATGGCTCAGGAATGATTTGATTATGCCATAAAGCATTCAGAATGTCAAGAAATAGGCGCTGAACAGATATATGGAGTTGTTTAATTACAATATATGGAAAATTATCTAAACCCGGACTAGTGTTACGCCTAGATTGAAGACTGTTAATAAATTCATTCCAAGTAAACGGATCTAATAGGAATTTTGATTCGTTATTATTATTGTTACTATTAAAATAATTAAATAAGTTACTTGTATCTACTAAATTATTATTGTCTGATAGTCTATCTATGAAAGGAGAAATGAAGTTGTCACAGTGAGATTTATTATTGGCCTTAATACCCTTAAACATCTTAATCATGTTCCAAATCCTGCTTATAGGGGTAGTTCTGTTAAATGAATGGCACAAGTTATTCCAACCAGCTTTCTTTTGTTCAGAAATTGTTCTTTTCTTTAATGCATCTTTTTTCTTATAATTTATGTAGTTTTCCATTGTAGAATCTCTTCTGTACAATTTCAAGGCATCGTAGGATGCTTTTACACTTTGCTCGCAGACCTCATTCCACCAAGGTGCCGGAGGTCTGCTAGTAAAGCAAGTAGACTTAGTGAACTTAGGAACAACTTCATCTCTAAGGCGATCAAGACGTTTGCAAAATTCTGTATAAGAATGAAGTGGTTGCTCGTCATTAATTTCTAAATCCTGAAAAGCATTTTCAGAAATTTCTTTAAATTTGTGCCAATCGGTTCTTTGATAAAGATATTTATCAACAGGGGGGTTAATTTGATATTTGTCAATGCCTAGGGATATTACTGACATAGTGGGATAATGGTCGCTTCCCATACAGTCATCATGTACAGACCATTCACATAATGGCGCTAAGCACGCACTGGCAAAACTGACGTCGATAGCTGAAGGATTGGTTCTGGGGCGGTTCACTGTCGTGAAACATTTAGGATACATAAATCTAACTCATCAATAATGTCATATAAATCTTGCCCTCGACCCTTTGTTGATAAGCAACCAAACGCAATATGATGAGCATTAAAGTCACCACTAATAAAAATCGGTTTCGGAAGGTCTCGAATAATATTGCGCAGTTTATTTATTCTTATGTGCCCGCTAGTAGGTGGACAGTATACACAAAGTATAGTTAAGCTGCCGTTTTCAGTAGATAGAGATATAGCTATTGTTTGGATATCCTCGTAAAACGGTGTATTTATGACATTATATTTAAATTCTGGTCTAACTAATATAGCTACACCATTGTGAGCATTACGGGATATTCTGGAGTGGAGATTATAGCCTGGTATTCTAAAATTATGGTACTCTTTGAACCAAGTTTCATTGAGTAGACATATATTTATATTTTGTGTTTGTAAAAATTTAATTAGCAACGGTTTTTTGCTATTCGCACTTTGACTATTAAACTGCGCAATACGTAATTGGGACACTGTGGGGGAACTTAAATCCATTATTTAGACAGATTTTTTATTAGTACGTCTTTAATACTCGTTGTAGTGATCGGGGTGGAATCAGTATTGTTACCCAGCTCCACCAGTGTTTGTACTAGGGCCATTAGTACTCCACTGTCGCAGAGGATCTGGGCTTTGATGTCCATAGGCTGGACATGTGTATTTACAGCCTGGGAGGCAGGCTTAGTATTTACATTTTTATTTACAGAATTTACAGCTTTTTCAGAATTTACAGGGGTATTTACAAAATTTTTATTTACAAATTGACGATGCTTGGGCATCGGTAAAGCAGGGTATTCAATATCAGGTTTCTTAGTTTGGGCTACACTTGCATATGTAATTTTACTTTTCTTTTCAATTATTTTATTTATTTTAATTGGACAAAGTCTTGAAATGGCCAGATGAGGGCCGCTGCAATTGGCGCAGCATAGCTCATTGGGCTTGTCACATTCTTTATATGTATGTTCACCAGAACAAATTGAGCACCTCTGCTTGCCGTTACAAATCTTTGCGGAGTGGTTGAACTTGAAACATTTAAAACATTGTTGCAATGGAGGGATGTATTCGAAGACTCTGTATGAAAACAAGTCATATTGTACGTTATCTGGGAGAGTATTCGATAGAAATGTTATACTGACGGTCTGTAGGGGAACTCTATCCTGTCCTATTTTTTTCGTAAATCTTCTTATAGAAATAATTTCGTAAATTGATGTTAATTTTGTGTATAAGTCCTTATTTGAGATATTTGCTGGAACAAATCTGATGATGCCTGTTTTTTCGATTTTATTTGCCGGTATATATGCTTTCATGCCGTGTTTTTGTAAAAATAAAGAGTTATTCAAGAAGTTATTTGCCGTGTTATATTGTTTAAATATTACTGCTATTTTATTGGCATTCAGTCTTTGAATAGCCATCACACCTTTGACGTCAGTCGTGAATATATGGTTGAGGTATATGGGACTCTTGTTCCCTAGTCGCTCCTTGTGGTTAACATGTTCCACGAACACCTTGAACTCGGTATTGGTCGAGTTCTCAGGATAGAGTCTTTTATAATTAGGTTTGTAATAGGGTAAGAATTGTTCATCGATACGCTCACCGCCGCCGCTTTCGCCGCTGCAGTTGCCATTCGTGTCCTCGGGCTCGCCGCGAGGACGCTTCAGGGAGTTGGGCGGGTTATCCCCGCCCCCCTCATTACCATCCATTTTTTTAAGTTTTCTTTCACTAAAAATGGGTTTTATAGCACTTTTATGAGAATTTTAATATAAATAAAATTTTTAAAGAAAAAATCACTCCCGCTTCTTTCAAATTCCCGCCAAAGAATCCAAACTGAATCACGAACGCCACATATTTTGAACCAAAGTTGCCAGTTTGCTAAACGCCAATTTCATATGTAAGGACCTAATATTATTGATGTTACTACCTAGAACAGGGCTATTGGGATTTATTTGGTATAAGTATATTTGAAACCTACAGTTTGAATTTTTCATTGATACAATTTGTTTAAAAACTACTTGTTATTGACAAACTTCATGCGAAAAATTGTTTTTTTGAACTTATTTTCGACTGCACGCAATGAAAGCATGAAATAACTATATTAGGTACCTACTACCTAGAACTCGGGGAAAAGTATTATTTACTTCAAAAAGTTGGTTGAAATTTTCAATATATTTGCCATTATACGTAAAAATATTTTTTGAAAGAATAAATGAAATGAAATGAAATGAAATATTTATTGCCGAACACATGTAAATATAGATAAGATCTTAACAATATGGTTGTATCAACATGTTCTGCCTCTATCTATTGGCGTGCAATGTCATTCCTCCAGAAGTAAATATAAATTTAAAATTAAAATTTAATACTAGAAATTAATTATGTCCGTAAACTAAGAATATGTTTAAATTAAATAATGTGAATTACAAAATTATGTACATAAAGAGTATCTATATATTATTATTATTATAATCTAGGAAGTCATGAACCGAATAGAAACACTTATCTAATAGCCAAACATGTAAAATTTTCTTAAACTTGGCGGTTTTCATGTCATAAAAATGTCGCGGTAATTTATTAAACAGCTTGATACACATACAATATACATTTTTCTTAAAAATACTAAGGTTAATCCTTGGTGTACACAGGTACTTATCTTTTCTTGTACTTCGTTTTCCACCGGCTATGTACAATTCGAATAAGTGTTCGTTTTCTTTGACTAGTACACACATTTCTTTGATATACATGCACGGGAGTGGGAAGATGTTTAAATCCTTGAAAATCGATCTGCAAGAATCATTATAACTAGCCCCAACTATAGCTCTAATACTTTTTTTTTGAGCTCTAAACGCTTTAACAATGTCAACGGAGTTGCCCCATATTATCAAACCGTACCTAAGAATCGAGGCTACGTACCCATGATATGCTGTGATAGCGATTTATATGGCTATCGTGCTTCCCAATGTGCTATACTCATCTGAGACGTGGACCGTTTATCGTCGCCATATTCTCACTCTAGATCGGTTTCACTTGAAATGCCTCCGTAAAATCTTAAAGATCAGCTGGTCCGATCGCGTGCGGAACACCGAAGTTTTGCGGAGGGCCAAAGTAAGTGGAATCGAGGTCTACCTCATGCGACGCCAACTTCGTTGGGGCGGACACGTTTCGAGGATGGCAGAGGGTCGTGTCGCTAAGCACATCTTTTATTCGGAACTTGAGGAGGGCAAGCGAAAGCACGGCGGACAACTCCTCAGGTACAAGGATGTGCTTAAGCGCCACATGAAAAACTGCTATATGGACCCGACACAGTGGGAAAAGCAGGCAGCCAACCGCACAAAGTGGAGATCCTTTGTCAAAAAAGAGACCTCCAATTTTGAATCCCGTCGGTGCATCGAACTAGATCTCAGACGGGATGAGCTGAAGGCCCGACCACCTGTGGCAATCAGTTATAATTATATTGATGGCGTGCTCACGTGTTCATTGTGTGCGCGGACCTTTATTAACAAGATTGGGTATGTCAGTCACACAAGAGCACACGAGCGCCGCCAACAACGGAGTTGAAGCAGTCGCCGTGGCCGAAAACGGCCTAGGAGAAGAATAAGAATGCTGTGATAGCTGCGTCTTTTGAGGCGATTTCCCTTAAGTGTCTGAGTGCGAAGACAAACCTATCTATTCTATGAACAACATACTCCACGTGTTCCTTCCAGTTGCAGTTCATGTCCATTATTACACCAAGAAATTTAGTACTACATACTTCTTCTACCGGAATGCCTTGGTACGTTATATTAATTTTAGCTGGAATAGAATTATAGCTACGAAATTGGACCAATTTGGTTTTAGAGACGTTAATTTTTAAGTCATTAGCATTTAACCAGTTACCCAAATTTAGAAGCGTAGTATTAATCTCATTCTCAAATTACAGTTTATCCTGTGATGTAATTATAATTGTAGTGTCGTCCGCAAATAATATGGTTTTATGATTAGTTAATTTTGGTATTTCATTGATATATAACAAGAACAATAATGGTCCCAACACACTGCCCTGGGGAACGCCACGGCCATTTAGTTTACATGTGGATTGAAACTTAATTTTATGCTTATTTTTTGGACCATTTATCTCCACATATTGGTAGCGATCGCTTTGATATTGTTTTATCCAATCCAGTCCCCTTCCTCTTATTCCATACTTATCCAGTTTATTTAGTAGTTTAAAATGGTTTACTGTATCAAACGCTTTGCTTAAATCAAGGAATAAAACAGCTACATTCATTTTTTTATTTAAACTTTCGGTTAAGATTTAAGGACTCTTAACGCGCGTTTACAACTACAATAGATTTTATTCAGGCCGTACACCATGCCAACGCGTGTTTTTGTTTGGAGTTGTAAACGTGCGTTTACAAAACGCGTGTTGAGCGCTTATCATCTGAATCTACCCAATAACGACGATCTCGGTAGGTTATAAATGTACAGAATACTGATATTGCGAATTATATTGAATTATTCGTATCATATCGGATGAGCTTTAAAATGATGGAGGTTTTAAATCGTAATGGTGATTGTTTTTTCATTCTATCTTTTTCAAAACTGATTTAGAAAACAGGCATAGATTTTATTCGATGCGATAGGCAATATCAATCACTGTGTGTGTGTTTCACTAGATATGTATATCTCTTTACCTAAGTCTATTAATCTCAGTTGATCTGTATTTGTAGCGCGGAATGCACGATGGTAATCAAAGCTGAAGGAAGTAACAGTGGATGCCCGGGCCCGAAAACCGGTCCGCGCCACCCCCGGATAACTGTATCTCGCTTTTTACTGCATTCCTCCGCACCCCAGCAATGTGATGCAATGCAACCCCTTGCTTCGATTTCTTTATTCGATGCCTGATATTATACTAGTTTCTATTATATAAATCCATAATTATTATAATTATAAGAAAGACACTGCAATGTGGTAATTTTTCTTTGTATGACTTGGATTTTCCTTATTTATCGAGTACGTGTCACAATTTATATTTGCTAAGTTTTTTAAAATCTGGTCGCAGGTGGGTGACAATAAATTAATAGGCTTAAGCTTAATCTACATAGCACTCGAGAGAGAAAATTGAGGGAATACTATATGTATAATTATGTAATATGAGTAGGTATAGGTATAATACTAATCTAATACTGATATTTAACTTTAATAATGACAAGATTTTTGCAAACTAGTCACATTAGTATTCAATATATCTAATCTACATGTAAAAAAAATACTAAGAAAATGCTTTGTTTCAGTGACAAGGAGGAATTCCACGAGTGAAAATTTAGACATACTTAGATATAGGGAGGTTCCTAAACCTGTAATCTCGCCGAATATCAAAATCATTGTTGCGTTCTATGCTGCAAATCGCAGATCGGCATCGGCTGCGCCGGCGCACCTAGCGCGTGACGCCGGCCTGGCCCGACCGAGCGCGTTTGACTTTTTTGTAATTACTTACACACCCCTCCCTGTGTGCGTGATTCGCTTTTCTAAGAAATCTTTCGTAAGGGCTGCAGCGGTGGCCTATGTGTGCGTGCTCATCGCATATTTACACCTGTCTTTGGTGTAACAGTGTGCGTGTATCTTTCCCCGTGGTGGTGCGAGCGATGTTGCTAGATGCATTTTTTCACTGCAGTGGTAAATTTGACAACGTCGCGCAATTTGGATGCTCCTACAACATTCAAGGCCATGGATTGTATCCAAATCAGGCGCAAGGATAGAGATGCTGTTAGTTTATATTTCGTTCGTGAATTTTACTAAATACTATAAGCTCATTGCTAGGAATGGGGTTTAAGTATTTTAGATACTTAAGCATAGATGTCCAGCTAAATTTACTTAAAACATACATAAGTGATGTATACACTCACGTTATTTCACCACGGTTTTTTTAGTTATTGGCGTATGATTAAGTCAATCAAATGGTCGACTTTGATAGACAACTGAGCACGGTGAAATATGACCTGAATATTGTTGCCAATAAGTATAGGTGCGTATAGTTACATATCAGATGACTGTTGTATAGGTCAAGGTCTAGATATATGCAGTGTCTAAGAAGCTAGACATGCAACTAAATGCGAAATAATAACACGTCTGCGCGGCGCGTGTTTGAGGAATGAGAGTGTTCGCCGAATCAGTATACATCAATGTGACCTTCCCGGTTGAGGTCGAAGCGGAGACTGAGACCTTAGTCTCTGCCAGACTTCCTAATAATACCTAGGTCTAGATGGAAGTTATAAAATGGCAAATAGAGTATAATTATACGTCGGGGGTTTAGCAATAAATTATATCTCCTAAACTAACATCGATTACATTAAATAATTACGCAGGTATTATAAATAAATTATACGAGTATGCGTAGGTAACATTGATTTTGTACGTCTGAGAAGATCTTAGAAGACTTGAATGGCAGTGAAACGTTAAAATAAAAATATAGTTAAGAGTTTAATTTATTCATACAACATATATATTATATGGGTAATATTTGTTACACAACGGGATCGATTAAATTGTTGGCTTTCATTAAGATATGTATTGATGTCACACTAGAATCACCTCTGCTGGCATGGCTATTAATCGATATAGATACAAAGTACTTAGATCAGTTTTCTGTGTCCTCTTTCACTTTCTATCGATCGTTGATATGGCCCATTATTCTCAAAATAGACACATACATTGTCGTAATACTATATAAAAATAGGCTAGACTATTCTATTAAAAGGTAAACATACTCATATCACTGAATAAACATTTCGAAATGTAGTGTCACCATTATCGTAGTGTTTTGAGAATGTAAGCTGTGCTAGGCGGTGGTGTGGTCACTGACCACCTGTACTTTTGTTATTCGCACTAATCGCACTCGCACGTGACGATTACGCATGCGCTGCGCTTGCGCTGTGACCGGCCCACAATATTTTCTATTATAGGACGTGGTATTTACACTAAGAATTTTTTACCAGTTGTACCCAGGCCTATGCCATGGTTTGAAGCTATTCCATATTATTTTTGTTTAAAGTTTTCGTACTTAGGACTATACCGTTTTTGTGCTCGCCAGTTCGCACCACTGTCCAGTGAGGTCGGTAAAACAGTTTAAAACTGATCAATGCATCGTATATTCGACTACCTAATAAATGCTTTTGGGGAACACACAAGATGTTGACACATTTAGAGGTGATAGACGTTGGGTAATTATAATTATGTGTGTGAATGTTTAAGGTACTGTGAACTGTGAGGTGATGGGGGATGTAATATTATATCTGTAATATGTTGTGATGAATAATCCTTTTTTTTATTATCAGAAAATTAGTATAAACTGTATACATACTGTGTAAAATCTAATCTGTTCTTTATTTATTGACCTTAAGACCCGTATTGTATGTCTGCCATTAATTAGGAACAGCACAATATTTCCTATAAGTCACACAAAGGAAGCGCTCGTATTTTATGTTAACTAAGCTTTTAACTATGTACATTTTTTTTGCAGTCGACCGTTTTTGTAACAAGAAATAAAAACAACAAACTACCCAATTGTTTAGCTTCTAGTTTTAGAAGTGCGTTAAAAATTCAGTGTTTTTAGGGTTACGTAGTCAACTTGGAACCCTTATAGTTTCGCCATGTCCGTCTGTCTGTATGTCCGTCCGCGGCTTAGCTCCGTGATCATTAGTTCTAGAAAGCTGAAATTTGGTATGAGTATGTGTATGTATCACGCCGACAAAAGGGTAAAATAAAAACTAAAAAAAAAATTTCCCTAACTTTTCAACCACGGATCAAAAAATTATGGAAAAATTCATGAAAATAAGGCCCTATAAGTACTTTCAATGAAAATTATATTGAATAAAATCGGTCAAGCCGTTTTTGAGTTATCGCAAAAATTCATAATTTCCTTTAAAATGACGTAAGTGCCGCGCGGTGTTCTTACACTTCGAACGTTACACATATAGTTAAGTGCCATACTGTTTTAAAACATTAGGCTCAATCTGGCGCGTATAATCGGTAACTTCCAGAAGGTAATAAGTAATTACAGTTACTTTGGCGTTTACGACCTTTTTATAGAGCTTGAAATCTTTCTGGTAATTTAAACCTCGGGCTCAAAACAGCGGTCTATTGTGAAGGATGGGCAACGATGGAACCCTACACTGAGCGTGGCCGCACATGCTCTTGGCCGGTTTTTTAAGTACAACTTTGTTAGAATAATTTGACTTAGTAGGTATCGGAATTGTTGCTGACGATTTCAAAGACTTTCTGGTTTTTTATACGATGTTAATAAAATATATGACACTTTATACTCTCGCGGTTTGTACACACAATTATCACAATTTACCTATAACGGGTCTAGCGCGATATTTCTTATTTACCTTCATAATCTAACGTTTCGGCGGGGTTGCACACGCCGTGGTCTCAGATGTACTCAACATACATCTTCATCACGTCATACGTCATACCGTCATATACATCTGAGACCACGGCGTGTGCAACCCCGCCAAAACGTTAGATTATGAAGGTAAATAAAAAATATCGCGTAAGACCCGTTATAATTTGTGTTAAGTAATAAAACATATTTTTATTAGACCGCCTTAAATAGATTTTCGATACATTATCACTACATAGTATAAAACAAAGTCGCTTCCTGTCTTTCTGTCTGTCCCTATGTATGCTGAGATCTTTAAAACTACGCAACGGATTTTGATGCAGATTTTTAATAGATAGAGTGATTCAAGAGGAAGGTTTATATGTATAATACATGCATAATTTATCAGCATTGCACCCGTGCAAAAGCCGGGGCGGGTCGCTAGTACGTACTCTTATAAATTTCGTTTTTACAGTATCAAAAATTGAACTTTTCGTCAGTTTTAGTGGTAATATTTTCCTACTAAGTAATGTCTAATTCCAAATATTTAGTATTTAGGAAAATACGTAAAATTTGCACTGACACCGTTTGCATGTTAACCTGTTTAGCGCCACAGGCCTTGTCACACACAACGGGTTGCACTCTCAGCAGCGCCACGACGGTTAAAAGACTGATATATTTAGCGATAGCAAACGGTTAAGGATAGATTTATTTAATTTTTATTTAATCTATTGAGTTGTATGACCTGTGTGCATGGAATTCGAAGTCTCCATCTCTTCAACTCTTATTATGGCAGTCATGTGATTAAATTGTATGATTCGAATACTTAATGTAGTAACGTTGGTAATTAATGTTAAAAATTAGTAGATTCAAAGTAGAGATGCCACGAATAGTGAATTGGCCGAATACCGAATACCGAATATTCGGCAACGCTGTCGGCCGAAGCGCCGAAAATTCGGCCGCCGAATATTCGGCCAAACGAGTTAGATTTTTATTTGAAAACAGTTCGCCTAGATCGGAAGGCCGATCCTTACAAGTGTCAGCAAACGAAAAATAATACCCGAACCTTTCGAAATTTGCAAAAGTTTATCTTTCTTCGCCTGGAAGTAGCGTTTATAGTGAGAGGTTATTTTCTGAGGCTGGTAACGTTTCCGATGAAAAGCGCAATCGTTTGCTACCAAAAAATGCTCAAAAGCTCGTTTTTATCCATCACAAATTACCACTGATTAATTTTAAGTACTAAAATGTTGTAATTTGGAAATAAATACAGAATTTTGAGTAAAATAACGTGTCTTTTTTTACATGATTTGCTATTCGGTATTCGGCCGAATAGTACGCACTATTCGGCCGAATACCGAATAGCAAAAAAGTGGTCGAATAGGCCGAATACCGAATATCTCTAATTCAAAGCCGTCAAACTGTCGGGAAGGAAGGACCGCTAGCGAAAGTGTATACACGTTACTTTGACTTTGGGTAGGTACATCGCAGACGCCTGTGTGTGTTACTGCCTAAACCCTCATTAAATGTAGTACTTGAACATTTTCATAGTTCAAGGTCATCGGGAAGTACTATCATTTTGATTCCCTTGAGAGTGTCGAAATGTACGTTTTCTTGTGACATAAACGGCCGTATCTCTTTTTCACGTTAATGTAGAAATTTGATTTTTTCACAGCTTCAAGGGACCATAAACTTGAGTATTTGGTATTAATTTTAACTCGATATCTACACGCGTTCTCGTGATAAAGGGTCTTGACAGACAGACAGACGGACGAACGGACAACAAAGTGATCCGATCCTATAAGGTTCCGTTTTTTCCGTTAAGGTACGGAACCCAAAAAGGAGGCCACTATGCAAAATCCATACTAATATTATAAATGCGAAAGTGTGTCTGTCTGTTACCTCTTCACGCTTAAACCGCTGAATCGATTTTGATGAAATTTGTCATGGAGATAGGTTAAGATCCGAGGAAGGACATAGGATAGTTTTCATCCTGGAAATTATCCCTAAAAAGATTGAAAGTGAGTAAGTAATTCATGATGACATTGATGACCCTGTAAGAAATGTAATGATTCGACCAAAAGCACAATTGCTCTTACATTTGCTTAGGCGCCTTTAATACTCCCTTTTATTAGTTAAGGTGATTAGGTGGATATCTATCGTGTTGTACGAGGTTGCTTCCATACTTCCAAGTTCCACGCGGACGTAGTCGCGGGCATAAGCTAGTAGATTATAAATAGCTAACTGAAACTATTTATTATATATTAAGTATTTTTTTTCAGGCGCACACAATTATATTGACGTTACGGCAAGTTATTTGATGTCTTTATGCCTTAAAAATGTAAATTTATATGTATAAATTGTCTCGGACGAAGAGTAGCGCAACGTAAGCAATGAAGTTCAAGGCAAATTTAAATTAAGTATATGACAACATACTAACTAAGTCTTTAGTGCTGAACTAGGTATATTGCGCGTGCATAAGTCTGGCGATACGATGATTAAAGGTCTATCTTTAGCTTTGATTAAAAAAGGTCGAGTGGCAGGCGTCGCGGCGCGCCGCCTCGCAAAATGGGTCCAGTGACCTACTCCTGAGCTCAAGCCCCTTTTGCGAACACGTAACTAGAGGTTTATCCGTCCCTTTCCTTTTACCATAGAATACAGAGACAGATACTAAGTTCGCATGCGATTCGCTCAGGTGACACTGAATCCTTACGGAAAGAAACCATTGTTCCGAATGGGACGTCGTGTTTTCGAGTCCGCTTATTTGTAAGAATCACAATAATAACTAGAAGAAACTTTTAATAAGTATGATATTGTAGTGTTTGACTGAACTTAAATCACCTTTGTTGATATACGGATACCTATAGACGAGATAAGTACATATTAAACCGATACATTCACCCACATACAGAGCAGAGATACGAGCAAAAACAAAGTTAAAAGTGGGCGCTATTGCATTTCAATGAATCAGCTGGTTCTTGGTACTAGGCATTTTATATAATCACAAACGAGACTTCCGATCATTTAAATTGTAGTTGAATGTTCTGGACTAAATGCCAAATGATTTAGAAATTATGGCGGTACTTAAAGAAAACGAGGAAAAAACACTACAACTTAATTACACAACAACGATGGGTAGGTACTAATAGTATCCTGGGACTCTAGTCCCTAGAAAATGTAATAGTATATAAATGTACAATGTACATAATTAACTTCTTTTTACTTTTAAAATTAAGAGATAAAATAACGTAATCCTAATGAATACTACTTAAGATACATTCGTACTGGCTTAAGTTAGACCTTTACAGTCATGTCTTAAGATTGAGGGTAGTTTTGAAATACCAGATGGTTCATCGGTAATACCATCGCCTATTTATAACAAGTCTACTTTGAAATTTTAAATATTTCAATAGATACCCCTTCTATCTACTATTTACATTATAGTTAAAATAACCCCGTTATTCAGAAACTACGAAATCACCGCCGAATTTTCATATCGTGGATACTCGAGTGTAAAATCGCACAGCAAGCGTGGATAAGGAAGCGATCGGCATAGTCCGAGAAAATCGATGTCGGCACCCCTCATAGTTTGCATGGCCCTCGTGTCCGGCCGATAATGGCGCACACTGCGTCCTACCCCCCACGGAAAATCAAAGTGACCACCACCAACCGGCCGTCCTGCCAGCCTATGTCGCCGTTTTGAAGACCAACTTGCTGTCGATAAACATTTACAGCAGTGTGCAATGTCCGAATTTAGAGCGAACGCTGCAGAGACGGTGGTTCGATGTGTTTAGAAAAAATTGAAGGAACCGCGCCTGTGAGCCTCCCCCGCTCTCTTCCCCTCGGCCGTCCACGATGCAAAATTTTCAGTGCCCTGCGCGGGTCTCGGTCACTGCGATGCTACATGATTTTGCTGCGGGTTTTACTTATAAAATTACAAGTCAGTGATTTCTATTAAAAAAACATTTGTATATAATGCAGGATATAAATGAATTCGTAAGTAACTCATAATTAAACCATAATATAATAAGAGCTGGTGTAATAATACACTAGTTAAAACTTAACTAAAACAAAGGTAAACGTAAGAATGTTTTATCAGGCAAAACACATATTAAATAATTTTATATTATTCGGTGAATATCAGATAATTATGGTTTTTGAGATCACAGATTTAGCCGAAAAAGATACATTGTTTACAAGTTTATGCCCATAATCTCCCAAACGAAGTTATGTATTTAAAAAGTCAGCATACAATCTGTTTATAAGTTATGTACAGATTCGACAAATTAGTAAAAAAAAGTGTTTGGTTTTTTTTGTCTCTCGGAAACAGTTAAAATGTTTATTTGTACTTATAAAAAAAATCTAAACAATGTTAGGATTTTTCATCAGAATTTTACTGTATGGGAAAAAGAAATAACTATCTCTGTAAATTAGCAGATTGTTAGAAAAGATGTGAAAGGCACCCATTTCACTCGAGATACAACGTTTTAAATAGTTCGAGATTGAAATTAGTGCCCTTATTCCGTTTTGAACACTACTTTTCATTTTGAATATGAGTTTTAGTTCTCTATTTTTTTTTAAGAATGAATATTGTTTAATACCTGCATACATTTTTAAAATAAACACTTTTTAATTTCATGACATCAACCACGTTACAATAAATTTACATTAAAAGGTTGTAGTAGTATTTTTTAGTTTGTATCCAATTTATTTCTCGGAATTTGATGTTAAAACTATTTTGTTGTTTTTTAGAGTTCCGTACCCAAAGGGTAAAAACGGGACCCTATTACTGAGACTTCGCTGTCCGTCCGTCCGTCCGTCTGTCACCAGGCTGTATCTCAACAACGGTAATAGCTAGACAGTTGAAATTTTCACAGATGATGTATTTCTATTGCCGCTATAACAACAAATACTAAAAATAAAATAAAATAAATATTTAAGGGGGGCTCCCATACAACAAACTTGTTATAGATTATACATATATGTATAGGTACGGAACCCTTCATGCGCGAGTCGGGCTCGCACTCGCCCAATTTTTTTCTTTGCATTCAATCAATATTATCCATACCTTTAGAGTAGTAGAGTTATTTTTTTATTGGCTGTAAAGGTTAATTCCATTGCTAGAGGCAGAAAAAATCCGTCGTGTTTCCACCTGAGTTCTGCTTAACAAAATTATCATGATACGGTTTTAAATAGCACTACTGTCAAGACGTTGGAAGGTTTTGAAATAATTTTTAATTATTTGCCAAAGAGTTTATAGGTGTGACTCAAAATTAAATAAATACTCATACTTCTTAACGGGGAAATTTAGTATTAACTGTATTAATAAAAGTGATGCAATTGTCCTTGAATGTGAATTGGTCCCATACGTAGGTAAAATTACGTTGAATAGTAATAAGATTACATTTCAATTTAATTCTACCTTTAAATTAACTGGGATTTACAAAGATTATTCTCACCATTTACCATAAAATAAATAACTAAATGTAGCGTAAATGTAAAGATATACACAGTATTAATTATTATTTTAGTTTAAAATATAATTTACAAAAAAAAACAAATCATAATCTAACCCTGTAGAGTATTAGTATATATTAATTACAAGTTCAACTAAATATATTATATTGTATTAAAATAATAACAATCTAACAAAAGCCTTCTTTAATAACATCTATTTCTAATGAATATTTTCTTAGACCCGTAACAAAAAAAATAAGTTGGGTCAAATACAAACTGGATTTTAAATTTCTAAAGTTTCGTCGCAGGGCTCTGTTCGCCCGCATTGTAAGGGTGGGTGCTATCGCTATCCTACTCGGACGCAGCATCACCGGACATTTCGACCGGGCATTTCAATTTTGAGAAAGAGTAGGACCAGCCGCGTCTCCCGCGTCCCGCGCCCTCGGGCAGCCGTCTCGCTCGCTCCAAGGACACACAAAAGGACGAAGGAGCGATAACTTCATCACCGCGTGGCGCTCTCACTCGCACGCACGCCTCGGTGGGGGACGACGTTGCGAATTGTTATTGAAGTCATGCCCCCGAAGGCGACTTCGGGAAGGCTGTCAGTTGCTACTAAACGTCCGCTCGCAACGTTCGTACCTACCCCGGTGGTTGACCCGAGTGGCTCGCTCTGTGCCGGTGCACTATTAAACCATACGTCTCGCACCTCCGGGTTTCAAACAAGTGCCAATTGTTATCTGTTTGTTAACTTTGTGATTTAACTAAATATAAGACTTTATTTAATTAAGCCTTCCGTTACGTGCTAATAATTAATTATAAACGAACTTTAAAAGAACTAAAACAGTGAACGAATTAAAGTGTGATTTGAGTGGTGCAGTTGTGCGGGCGGACTAGCTCGTCAAGTTTGTTGTTGTCGGCGCGGCCGGAGCGAGTGTTTACAGCGCGCACGTGGTGCGCCGCCCGCCCGCGCGCGGAAATGCCGCGAAAAACTTTCTTCAACAACACCGCCGTAGTATAAGTAGAGTCGAGACGAGGGGTGACGGGCCGCGACCATGACTTTAACCTGTGGCGCCTGATTGATGCAGTGCGGACTTCATGTACGTCGAGACGAAGACTGTTGCTTTTTTATTATTTTTTTTTCGTTGGAGGAGACGGTGCTCTCCGCTGGATTGATGATTTAAATGGCTAACAGCAGCGCAGTGTCGTCGACCTTACCGTCGAGGGATTATCATTGTGAAGTGTGTGACCTTTACCTGGACACTGTTGATTCATTAAAAGTGCACGTACAATACCACAAAGAGAATTTATACGCGAAGTGGAGTACGCAGAACTCGCAAAATGATACTGAAAATAACAACGGCACAAAAGTGAAGAACGAGACAACAGTGTCGGCTCCCGCCGACTCGAGCGACAATATGATTACGAAGCCGAGTCCGGAGTTCCAACAGCGGGCGACGCCGGAGACCTCAGCGCAGTTCCCTCACCCGGCGACACCCCAGAGTTACCACAGTGCGCCTTCGCCCTACCAAAACCCGGACCAGACCAATTTTTCACCAGGACCACAATTCGGTAACAGCTATTCACATTCGGGATTCCCTCAGAGCCAACACCCTGATCAAATTAATTGGGAGCAATCACAATATAACCAAGACTACCATAAACCAAACCGCTTCCACCCTTACAACATGCAAGAGAGGGTTTCGCAAGTGTCATCGTCGAGTCCACTGTACGGGCAGCCGTTGAACCAGCCCACGCCGTCGCCGTCCCCCAATCAGTGCGACAAGTGTGGCTTCGTGTGTGACTCCGCGGTGCAGCTCAATGAGCACTGCAACTCTGCCCATGCAGGCTCCAGTGCGACCGCCTCCTCGGCTTCAATGCCGTTTCAACAATTTCCACCGAAACAATACAATAATCCCGGCTACCAGAATGACAACACAAAGATTAAGGAAGAACACGAAGAGTCATCGGATATATTAGATTTGGATTCTCAGAAAGTTGTCTATCAAGGAAATGAAGGTGAGCAACCAAATTCATCCTACGACCAAACTGCTCCTCAAGGACGTGAAATCAACTCACGCACTGTTCCTATGATGCCGTGGGAAACTCAAAAACTTTATAGCAATCCTCAACTTAATGGCGACGTTTCCTTATTTAAAGACCAGAAAATGTTCGGTGACAAATCATATCCGACTGAAACAAAAATGTTCCATCAAGAGCAGAAATTTCCTTATGTTCAAGACAAATTTCTCTCTGTACATCACGATCAAAAGCCTTTCATGCACGTTGAGCAGAAAATATATCCTGTACAAATGCCACCGCTGACAGATTATTCTGGATCCGTAGCGTCTTCAAATCCTGATATGAAGCCACCGTATAGACCTTATGATTCATCAGCAGCACCGCAGATAACAAGTACGCAGCCTACAAACCCAGCGTCCTCAGCACTGCCATCTATCGGCGGAAAAGGCGCCAACTGGAAATCGAATGAAGCTAGAAGGCCCAAAACTTACAATTGTACTGCTTGTAATAAATGGTTTACGAGCTCCGGCCATTTGAAGAGACACTACAATACTACGTTACATAAAAACGCAGTCAGGTCTTCAGGCCAACCCGACCCAGCCACTATGCCGATCTCGAGCCATCATCACCCGAGCCGCGATGCGATACAAGCTCGGGCTGCGCAGCAGGCCGCCGACTCGAACACCCAGAGCCCCGTCCCCTCCGAGGATGGCCGCAGCATGGACGACGCCGCCCTGCAGTCACCGTATGCATCACAGAGCTTCGAGCGATCGCACCGTGTCGCCACCATGCAGTCCAAGTCGCCGTACACACATCTTCAACAGGGTAATTTAGATAATAATTTCAGTAATAATCCATTAGCCAATCATCCTTTACAGCATCAAGCCGGATCTCATCCGCTCAATATAGGTAGTCAACCGCCCGGTATAGGGAATCCGACAGACAATAATCATCAAGCAGCGAAGGGAGTCCCAATTTCAACATCCGGGAATCCCCCAAACGGGGAAGCAGGTCCCTCTGTTTCTCAAAATCACCATATGAGGGGCCTGCTATCAGTGTCAACCAGCAATATTTCAACTCCAGCTCTAACCCAGACTACGCCGGCGCTTACACCGCACACGCTGCCGCCGTTCAGTCATTTGGGTGTCAACCCGTACAGCCCGAGGTCTACGGATCCTTTGGGGGGTTCGGTTCCGGACCCCACGCACACCCCATTATATTTGGGTCAGAATTTTCAGCAGACTATAGCGCCGAATTACCCAAACGGGATGGCCCCCCACGTTATGGATATGGCTATCAACAACCTGCCTATAGCCAATCCGGCTACTTTTGGTGAATCGTCACCGGAAGAGGCCGAAGTGATGGAACAAGACGCGTTGAACCATTCAGCTAGCGTCCGGCTGCCGAGTTTCGCACAGCTGCAGACCCAGCGGTTCGGCGTCTACGTTTCCAACTACATTACATCACCTAACGTGGGGGGTCAAGTTATTGCTGATGAGTCGACCGCCGGTTACATTATCGTTGACCCGGTTCACGCTCCCTTGCAATATACTAATATCGAAATCGGTGGACAGAGTATGGATTATGAATATAGCTTAGCGCCCAGACCAGTTAAAGAAGTCGTTTCGTATAATCCCGAACATGTAAAGATTTATCCTTACGGGTACGCGGTAGGGGGGAAGACGATAAAGCGAGAGGACGATTTATTGCGCACAGACTCTAGCGAGCTTCAAATATTAAAAATAGAAGATATTATGGACTACGCGAACAAAGAAAATTACAGTACACAAATGAAATCCCCGGCTAGTCCTGAAAGTGCTAAAGCTGAAAATGAAAGTCGAAGTTCTCCGTTAATTTCTTCAACTGTTCCGAGCACTCCTCTATCGGAGAGGAACCAGCTGAAGAAGAGCGCGCCCGCCACGGTGCACAAGTGCTACGAGTGCGACAAGCTGTTCAATAAGGCCTGCTACCTGACGCAGCACAACAAGACTTTCCACTCGGGAGCCAAGCCCTTCAAGTGCGACCGCTGCGGCAAGCGCTTCTCGGACGACGTGTCTTACGACTGCCATTACATGAAGCACGCAGACAATAAGCCGTTCAAGTGTAACGAGTGTCCCAAGTCATTTAATCACAAAACCGATCTGCGCCGGCACATGTGCTTGCACTCCGGTTGCAAGCCCTTCGCATGCGACCACTGCGGCAAGGGATTCATAAGAAAGGATCACATGATTAAGCACTTTGACACTCATATTAAGAAAAACCTGCGCTCGTCGTCCTCGCCGTCGTCGACGTCGCCATCGTCGTCGACGTGAACATCGTTCGACATACACATATCATTTAAACTTTACAAAGTAGCAACTTTGCAATATAATTTCCCTTTTTAAGTAGGGCCGTAGGTTTATAACGTTAAATGGGACGTTTTGTTATTTGTGTCGTGCCGCTGATTATGCGCCCGCGGGCAGCGCGGCCCGGGCGCACGACGCACATCCAGTTCGCTGGCTCAGTTTTTTGTTGTTCATTCAGCCTAACCTTGTTTTCGGCGCAAGGTGACTTTACATGACTGAGCGTCTGAGCTCCTAAACATGTAATTATATGACGGAATAATATTCCGCGCTTAAGTTTTAGCATACCATACCATATCAATTTTACATATGAACTACGAGAAAATATCAAAGATTTAAAAATAAATCAATATGAGCGGACAATTTATATACACTATATTAAATATACATTGTTTTACTAAGTACATATATACATACGTAATATGCTACTACAACTTTTCTTAGTTAATTTAATACATATGAGATGTACGTTTTGTACACAAGTTAAATATTTTTTGTAAATATTATGGGACTTATTTGCCAGACATTACAAGATCTTATACTTGCTAGGTATAGGAGATTAGTTTTTTGTTTTATTATGAAATGTATGTCGGGGATTGACATGATATGATTATTTGAGATGGATAGGTCGCCCTCGTCCAGCACGACGCGGCGCGCGGCGCCCGCGCCCTCCATCGGGTCGGTACGGAAGGTTTTGTTCTAGTTATAAAATTTATATTGACTTGTAGAAATATTTTCCGGTGCTTCCTATAATTATTTTTCTGTTAAAATTTGTTTAAATGTAAGCTAGTTAACTACGTACTTTGTTTAAATTTCGGAATGTTTTTCTTAAAACAAATTTATGTCCGATTTAAGTTACCAATTTGTTATTTGAACGAATTTAGTTTACAAACATTCCTGTTTCGTTAGTGGTAGGAAAGTAGTCTTCCTGAACGTTGCCAAATTAATACCGCCAACTGTCTGTTGCGAAACGATTAATTTTAATAATTTCTAGTTTAATAACGTCTAATGAAATTCTCTAGCAATAATTTAAATAAAGATAATGTAAATGTTTTTTTGTATAGTATTAAATAAAGTTATCGCGATTATTGATTAATGTACTTAAAGATATAAGAATATCATGAAGTCTTTGTACATAAGTGTGAGAAAACGTTTGTTTGGGTATATTGTCAGCAAAATATAACATATCAAGGCCGTAATGTGCGGATGTTTCAAACTATCTCGTTCGTCGATCATAGCCGCACTTCTACGCAATGCGCGCCGCCGCATGCGACGTGCCGTGCCGCATGCCTCGTGAAGATAGAACGCGGCGTGCAGCATGCACGGGTGCGCTGCCACGAGCAGGGTACGTTGAGACGCTCGCTTATCAATTCATATCATTGGTCTATTAGAAGATTTTTAACCTACACAGTATTTGTTTACTCTGGACTAAATGTGCAATATGAACATTATGATGGAATTAATTTTGATAATGTTTGTATTTGAATGTTGATTATATTGCAGAAGTATTTTTATACAAATAGAATAGCACTTACAATATTGATCTACCTCATCAGTGACTATATCTAATGAAGAGCCGATATAATCAATGAATAATTAATATTAACTATACGATGTTGGTTCGTTCAATAGAAAAGCAATAACTAATTATCATACAATTTGGACCCAGTTGGCCTACCTCCTAGATACGAATAAATTTTTAACATATTTTGTACAATATAGTGGTTAAGTGGTGACTATACCTATGTAACTATAATTCGATAGTCGCTTGTGTCCGTTCTTCGATCTTGCCAGTGTAATTAGACTCGGGCGCGACGGGCGCACGCGCCAAGGCAGCGTACCTACACAAAGTACTAAATTTGTAAACATACGTACAAACTGTTTTAAGCAGAATAAACAATAAAGTATAAGAATTGTTGAGAAAAAGTTTGTAAAACAGAAGTTTTCTTCATAGCAATAATTAACAAAATGACACAATTATGGAACTTAACTACCTCATGTAAAATAGGATTAAAGTGGTGTTGTGAGGGCGCCCGCGAAGCCCGCCGCCGCTGTCGCCTGCCGCTGGAACCGATTACCTCAAACTTGCCTTCCGCTCTTGCACTCTAGTTAGCTAATGTATTGTATCATGTAGCATGTATCGCGGTGCCGCACGCCCCGTGCGGCACGCTTGCGGCGCGAGCGGGCGAGGTGAGCGGCTCGTCGCGCGGGGGCCCATATGCAGATAAATATATATTTTAGTAGACGTGGTTATCTTTCATACCGTTTAAAGCACACACTTAGGAATAACTGTTTAATTTTCACTAATGTAAATATTAAATAACGATAAATTTGTTATTTATCATATTATATTATCGTATCCATCGATAGACTTATTTTGAAATAAGTTTAACGTAGTGATTACAAGTTTATAACAATAGTTAATAAGTATAATGAAAAAGTAAGTTTTATGTGATGATTATGTTTGTGTATAACGATTAATTTAAAAAAATCAGTTACCAGGTGATTTCTGTTACATTGAGTTGAGTAAATTTGGGAAAGTTATATACGGTAAGATGTTGTTTTCTTTGAATTGTTCCCTTGTCCAAATCGATACGTCTGTAGCAGAAACAGATAACAAGTGATGTTGAATTGGTTTATTATTCAAAGGAAATTTGTTTACAATAAGCGTAGCGCAAATTTGACTAGTGTTCCTGGGTGAGGGTCCGCCATGCCCGGTCCCCTCCGGCCGACGAGCCGCCGTATCCCTGCTGGCACAAGCGGACCCTTGCCTGGGCACATTATAGATTTAAGTTTTACTTATAGCTACCTTAGATTAAGGCGACAGATCTGTTAACACCGCTATGGCGAAAGCTTACTTAGAATATATTGCTCTGCGTTGCGATTTGTTCACGAGTTCGTACTCAAATAACGATTTCTAAAATATATCAGTCTAGATTATGTGATATTTACCTACCCTAAACATTACGTGAGTTAAGTATGTGCTGTGAACAAATCGATTGAGATTTATTATGCGAAAAATGTGTATTTGTCCCGCTATGCGATGTGTTGTATGTTCAGGGAGCGCAGCGAGAGTTGAGCATCTACTGTAATTTCCTCTTGCCCATGGTTGACGAGTATGAGCGAGATAAAGTATATGGGTATCACGCTCAAGTCTCGCTGCGTCGCCTGGTGTGTTGTAGGTGCCTCCAGCGGCCGCCCGCGGGGCTCCGTGGATTATTTTGTATTCCGTTAGTGAAGTGAAGACCAACCCAACTGTACCACTGTACCGAGGAATATTCACACCCAAGTATGTATTCATGTAGAAGTCCTAAATTAAATGCCTACTCGTGACCTGTAGCATTAGTGGTTGTTTCAGATCTGTCGGTAAATATAAATTTAATGTGAAATTGTTGTTTCATTTATCTATTCCTGGCTGCTATTTGCGAATGAAATGCTAAGCAATGATTGGGAACTAATTTCCGCAGGGACTAGTTCAACCAGTTACATGACATGACATGATTTAAAGTAAAGCAAAAACTTTTTTTTTTTTTTTAATTATTTATAATATAAGTACAAAGTTCGAATTTATGTTTTCCTTTCAAAGTGGTCAATGTCGATTTGTGGGCTCAATATATTTTTTCTAAAGAAATGTTTATGAGAAATAGTTAAAGGTCATCTTAATTTAAAGCCAAATAATGCACGACCAAACCTGAACAGCCCCACAACCGTCGCAGATTTCTACTGAGATGCCTTATCATTATAGCCTGTAGTCTCAGATCACATTTAGATCCAGAGACATTCCCTCTAAATAAACATTTATTCAGAAATAGAAAAGTCAGAACGCAAAATTCTATTTGACAATAAATAGGCGTTAACTTCCCAACAAAACGTTTGTTCATTAAAGTCAAAAGTCAAGTAAGTGACGTCTAAGACTGGTAAGTACGAGTACTAATCTAATAAACATAAAAGTGCGAAGATAGACCTCTATTGCACTATTATCAAAGCTATCTTCGGGGACACTACATATCTCAAAAGTTTCATTTGTTCAAAAGCATCATTTCATTATCACGAATGTTCATAATTACCTACCTACAAGAAACACGTTCTGATGAAAAGTATTTCTATATTTTTTTTTTTTGGTATCATACCTACACTCTTATTATAACGTAATTAATTATATTGTGTTACTTATACCAACAAAATTAGTTAAGCGTAAAATTTTCGTAACTATGGACATTCGGAATACGCGTAGGTACCTAGCTGTGTACATCAAAAGAAGCTGTCAATTTTACTACCAACTTATGTCAAATTCAATACTTAAATTTTTAGCTATTTTTGATGCTGACTGTACCTACCTACTTACAGAAAAATGAAATGCGCTCACCGCATTGACGGTAGGCTGCGACACACTCCAAACAATAAACCATATAAGCTTTCAGAGAGCTGTGCGGTCAAACCCGAAAAGTCGAGCAAATATATTGATGTTTAATTAAAATAATAAGTACTGCTACTATGGATGCATTTCTTATTTCAAAGTACAACAGAATTACCGATATATCGGGATTCGGGTTTGACCAAAGCAAAGGCTGCTGGCAGTAAACATGTATTCGCAGATGGAACTTTTAATATCTATATACATGTGTGACGTTATGACGTATATTCCATTATAGAAATATACCAGCGTTCTTTGTTTGGTGTTTAAATGTTGACAAGCGATACCAGCAATGATATTGGTATGAAGGTAGGTAGTTCGTCCGTAACTTAAGAACAAATTATGTCATCCCAACACAAGTGAAAAACGATCTCAATGTGATAAGCATGAGGTGTATTTTCACTTGTTTTAGTTTGACATAATTTGCTCTTTGGGTTTCGGACGAACTAATATATTGAAATGAAAGATGCAGACAAATTTGTAGATATTTGTTATTACTGCCATAGAAAAAAACATCTCGAATTTTTATCCAATTTAGATCCGTAACTCTAGGCTAGTTTTGTAATCGAACGTAAAAAGAATAAATATAATAAGAAGATTGTGGCATCTCTCTTTCTACACGACAGTTTGATTTTAATCTACTAAGATGACTTGCAGACCGTGATAAAAACATGCCTTAGAGTTAAAACCTTCTTAAAGTGCACTCACAATCCAATGTAACCGAATTTTTAAAGACTCATTATAAATATAAACTACAAATAAGTTTAAAATTTGGATATTGGAGTCGCATTAATTTTATCTTAGATTGGTATCAGCTTACCCACTTCTAAGCTGAATAAGTGATAAAATATATTTCACGCGGCACACAATATCTTGCATGTCGATAGTTCACATCAGGGTCGCAATGAGTCGTCTTCTAGATAAATACAAAACACGCACTTACTTATGGATACGGTGGCCATAGACATAGAAAACTAGTAGGTAGGGTCTAGGTATTCAGGCAAGAAGAAGATCGTCGAAGAAAGATGATGTTGCAGTGCATTGCTGCGGGCAGCCCTGTTTTACCACACAGTAACCACGTGTAAGTATGATACAATGGTAAGAATTAGTACATTCTTGCCGAGGCTCGGAAAGTAGGACATTGTCTGACAAGGTGGTTTCAAAAGATGCTAGTCAGGCAATCCCCGTTTACGCCGAAGTAGGTACCTACTTATATATAGTGCATTTCTCAAACGATGTGAGGAAATAATAAAAATAACCTTGATACATAACAAGTAATTTAACAGGATTAATAAGAAAACGAACAACAAAAAGTTACACAAAGTTTAGTGGGTAAGTATCTAGTTTAATTGATATTAATGTAACGTTCGGCCTATGCGGACAGTTAGTAAAAATACTCAATAAAGCCTGATTTTCGCAATTTATATAAAATAACATCATACATTGTCCGCTTCCATAATGTTCCATTAACATCAATTAAACTAGATAAGAACTAAATTTTGTGTAACTGATCGTTGTTCGTTTTTCTTGTTAATCCTGTTAAATTACTTGTTATGTTGCTATAGTGTATTTTTGCGAAACCTATTTTAAAATAGAAAACTAAACTTTTCCGAGCACATTTGAGGAGAAATTTGACTTTTAAAGTACGCCATGTATTAATAAATGTTTGCGTGTATTTATACATAGTTACATATATTATTATTAATTTTATAAGGACACACGATCGCAATGTTTGACGATCCCCTTTCACTAAGTATATAAACATTCATATCTTGCCTGGCTAAGATAATTAAAACTATATATTTTTGGATGCCTAATTAATTTCCACCATTCGCTGCTAGTTATTAATGATTAATTCTCAGACGCAGTTAGATTGGTAATTAACAGAACATGATAAAATTTGATCTAAAAGTCAAATCAAATAAAAAATCTTCATTATTGAAGAAAATTTCTTCCTCAAATCATGTCGTTCAAGTGATGTTTCTAGTATGTTTAGTATGTATACAAAAACGTAAATAAAAACACTCGAAAGTAATTGAGGTTCACTAAAATACACAAACAAACAAGTATCATTTAGTATACTTTCTTACCTGAATCAATGTTTTTGAGAATTCTTAGACAAAAAATAATCGGACACGTAAAGTGATGTCCAATATGTCTCTCCGGTCACTTTTTTTGCTAGGAAAGTACCTAAAGTTTTAGTAAGACTGGACAATTAGATGATAGATATGTTACTGAATAATAAATTAGAGGTTAGATAATATGTTATTGGACCAAATAACTTAATATACCTAGATACATTTCATGAGAACGTTGCACTCCAGTCATGTAAAAGATTTCAACGCGGCAGCGGAGACAAGGGTAGAATTTATTTTCGGAAAAGAGTTTGGTTTGGTTGCGCTTCCAATCGATTGTAACTGTGCCTTTATCTGAATTAAATATAAAAAACAATCAAGAATGAGAAACGAGAAGAACACACATTATACATGCAGATTGCAAACCTAGACTGATAATCGATCTAATCACATTCTAAGTTACTCATTTCGTTTGTTTTATGTTTTTAATTCAAGGCTGTAGCTTCGACTAAAAATATTCTACTTGCACAAGAAGATATTCCACAAATCAATTTTAGCTCGATTTGACCAAACTTTAATTACAAGAATACCTAACGCTTACTTTTGGAAAATACCGACTGTTCAAAATACCACAATATTACTATCCGAAAATAATCGTTAAGATGATATAAATAAATAACTTAGCATCCGTTTCTCTCGTGGTGTACCTAAGGGTCGGAAAGTGATAAATGCTTGTCATTTATTTGTGAAACATTTTATCCGTCATAATCGAAACAAAGTTATGTTATATGAGTATGACAATGGGATCAACTAAACAAAAGACGGTGCTGCATCACGCTATTAAGATTTTCCTGAAATCATGACCCCTCCCAATAGAAAATTGATTTAGAATTATAAATAGTATAGATATTCTGGATTATCCTGATTCTAATACGAAAACACAAGTGGAGCTATTAAATGTTAGCGATTGTATATTGAAAGCGAGCGCACCGCGCGCTGCGCCCGCGCCCGCGCCTCGCACCGTGGTCGCTGGCACGATGACCTACACCGGTTTCGCTTTCGTTCGAAGGTCACTCTGAATCACGGCCAAGCCACGAGACTGACGCAAACGCCTTCCGATATCAATACTTTACAATTCTATTTTACCTTTTATTAGGTACCTACGATTAGGCGTGACACGTGACGCGTTTAGACGGGATGGTTGTTGTTGACACATACAGAAAGTGGTTTAAAAAAATACTAGTTATAAAAAACTTTTATCACAATCAATACAATAAACGATATTATTTATTTATATATTTAGTACCTATATTATTACGTTTAGGTATATGAAGACAAAGGTTAAGCAGTAAACAAGTAGGTATTGGAGATAAAAAGTATTTTTTAAGATTATTGACTAATATAAAAAGTAGATACCAAAAAGAATATGTTCTTTAATTTGAACATTTTAAACATTAGTTTACTTTTGTTACAGACGACAAAAAGTAAAAAGTGGACTGGCTCAGATACGAGCAGAAACCTACATAATACGTTTCGTATGAATAATGCGTTGGAATGTGATGCGGGAGCCGGTTAGACTGAACAAAGGTTATTGAGGAACGCTAAGCGGAATTAAGTTAGCATGAGATCTCTTCAGTTTGTAACTGGATCCTAGGTTTCGGAAAACCAATAACTTGACATAATCCACCACATGCTTCGCGCCTGTTCTGACAAATATTTAGAATCTAATCTGTTTCGAATAGATGAGGCTCTTGAAGGCAGTCCGCTTAAATACTTTAATTCTTTCAGAAAAGCGATGTTGTTGTCAAATGCAAGTGTTAAATTAATTTTATGAATATGATGAATTTGTTTTGTTAATGTTGTTGATGTGGTCTGCGCAAAGTCTCACTCTGTAGCATACCTACTATAGGGAAGGAATATGCTCAGCAATAGACGTCCGTGGCTGATACGCAGTTATGAAATTTATTCCGTAATAACTTCATATTAAAGCGGAGATTCATGAAACAGCCTCCTCACTCATATCTCCGCTCCGTTCGAGATTTGTATCAACCGAAGATAACCGCTTGTAATTTATTTGGAATTCAATTAGTTTCCGGTCTCACACGGCTTTACTTGTTGATAACATAAATTACGCCGCCTGACTCGGCCCGAGGCTTTGATGCGGTCGACTGTTCTTGAAATTTCCTTCTCGAAACTAATACCTACACCGTAATTCTCGGATCTATAAAAACTGGCCGAGGTTAAAATTGACTTGCGTATGCCCACGCCAATGTCGATGATATATATCTCCAGCTCCATACTCACCGAGTGTTTCCATTGTCAACGAGTGAAAAATTAATAAATGTTTATGTTGTAACTACTCGTATAGGGACTCGATATTAGCGATGATTCGGTATACCTACTTACGGAATAACGATAACGAAGTCAAATGATGTCGAATGCTACAGCTTAGTATTTTTTTCATACAAATATTAGACTAATAATATCATCTCAGAAATTATATGGATACGATTGATGTTGTGATTTTATACCAGTCTGAGATAGTATATAAATATATGCCCACAAACAACATTTTACAAACGAACCGTTTCATAAATTAATTGTTACTTACACAAAAAGTTAATTTACACAAATGATTCATTAGACAAAATCTCATATCACTAAACCGTACCTACTTATGGTGGATCTAATATAGGGAAAAACGTGTGTTACACAAGTTAGAAAAGTATTTACATATGTACTGTGATTAGTTCTCAATGAGCAGTGCTTGTTAAGTATAAAGCATAATATCCTGTCTCACTTCAATAGTTAGTTATCCAGGTCTTATCATCTAAAGATGAGAGACAATTATAAAGTCGTTAATTCTGCCCAGTAGGTTCGTTAGTTACCTTGCGTCCCTCAGAACGGAAATATGGAAGCCCCGCAAAGCGTCGACTTTATAGATCTCATTCTGCTCGTAATTGACTCAGATCAGAGTAATAATTGTTGAGAACTTAAACTTTAGCTTTCATGAAATAAAAATTTAATTATATCGATTAGTGATTTTTGAATTGACATGTTTCATGATCTACCCAACGGAACTATTGCCTCAATAACACGCACACACTAAAATTATTTTATTGAAAAATAACGAGATAAATTTAAGCGGTTCCCAACATTATTAACTCCAAGAAGTATTTTATCAAATCTATAGTTTCATAAATTAAGATTTCAAATTCACGATCAAACGTACTTATATCTAAATGAGGTTCGATTAAGAAGCTATCAAGTTGACAGAGGATGAGGATGACACTAACACCTTTTTCAGGTACCATATTGCGGGGTGTGAGGATACCCGCGATATACACGAGGCATGTTAACAAATCTAGACGACTGTACATTCGTAGGCCGTATTTATGGACGCAATATATTTGTTAATGAGATAAAAATGTGGTCGTTTTCCGTCCACAAATAAATAAGCATGTAGTTTTTTATTTTGTGTTTTATTATGAATCGAGTCCGAGTGCGGCCGATGAGTGTAAATGACCCATCGTACTTGAGAAACATGAGGTCAGTGTCGCCGCTCACTGACGCCATTATGTTAAAAATTAATGAATTTTATACTAAGGCTAAGTATAGCAAAGTGAAGTTAGATCTGTTACCACAACAAGGCAATATTTTTTATTTCAATATTTTCAATACTAGTTCATGTCTTGCGCCGGTGTTTATTACTTCATAAGGACGTCCTACCTACATCTGGCAACCGGGATGAAGGTGAAATGCTGGACAAATCACTCCCCGCAACCACAAGGCTTCTCGCCCGCAAGCTTCTCCACAAGTCCACGGTAACCTTACCATGAGTTAACGTGGCCGTATTCTCTAGCGACAGGCCGACAGCGTCAACGATTTATATAAATAGTACAGCGCCCCCCGATTTGTATGTAGAATTGTAGAACCAAAATTCTACATACAAATCGTTTACGCAGTCGCTAGCGAGTACGGCCACTGTAAACTCAGCACCTCTAGCATAACTGTGACATGCGATTCTTTGTCGCTCGACTTACGCTACCTGTCACTTTTAATATAAAATATCGTGCGACAAAGACAGGAGATGCTAAGTCGCGCGACAAACGAAGTCGCGGCAAGATATGCTAGCCCTGCGGAGAAGATGACGGAAGAGTACGGAGATGACAGGTAAATCCTTTCATCCGAAGACGGTTACGGTTAGATTGCACACTAGGTGCTATTATGAGTGCTGGACCTGACCCCGAGGGTAGTACTGACTACTGCACATAATATTGAGTTGAGACTGCCGACATCCATCCAGTGCCTCCCGACTATTGGGTGTGTCTGTTTTATTCTGCTAAGTAAATAAATAAATCATTATGAAAAAAAGTATGTATTAACATATGGATTCTTGACCATATTGGAAAACTAGCGAGATAATCTGATATCACAATAAGTACATATTTTTCATTTAGCTGACCCAAAAAATCTACAATAATGTCGGCTAAACTCATATCTGTTCACCACCACACATCATATTGGCTGTTCCATAGAACTATTCAATATATAATATATGTATTGGGTATTTTAGTTTTAGGTACAGTGTGATGCGCGTGTGAGATCTGGCAATCTATTTTACATGAAATGCTTTGGTGCTGCGAAAGCAATATAGAAAAATATGAACCGACTTGGTTTTTAAAGTTAATTTTAATATGATTGAGACGTAGCGTATTAGGCAACCAACTTAATGCCAAAGGTACAATACGAAAAACTTCTTTATATACATAGAGAAGAATATAGTTTCCCAACGTTACCAATGAGGTACAGTTTACGTTCTTATATTTTACTAGGTATTCCTGTGATTTCACTTGTGTTACAAGGGTATGTTCTGCTTGTACTTAGATTATACCTAACTGCATTTTTTGGGATTAAAGACACTCCATAGTCAATTCTAGTACCTCTATATCTCGTAGTTAGTATTATACCTAATTTTTATAATATATTTCGTAGTTTTTGGTAAATTCATGCGTCACTTAAAAACATCATTTCGAAACAGTTGAAATATCCCCTAAGGACAAATTCACTTACATACAAAGCGACAATTTTGCTTAAGTACTATTTAATTGTGAAGGTAAGCTCTTTATATTAGATCGATCGACAAAACTCCATACAGGTAAAATTGTGACTTTAATTAGAGTTATAAAATATGATATGCATTTGTTTGTGTTTGTTTGTTATTTGTGAACTTATCTGTATACGAGTAAGACAATGGCATTGTGGGTTTATGTTTACAACATAAGCAATTTATGAAATTCGTTGAAAACGAAATGACATATTAGATTTTTACTATACCTACACAGGTTGTTACCTGTATTTGTCTACATTGTTACTCCGTTCATCAGACTTCGTCGTCATGTTAAATCTGCAGTAATACTACAATTGAAGACTTAGAAGATTAAGAGTTATTCTTAAAATTAATGTCAAATTTACATGGTATTTTGTCCCTTAATCTCTGAGTAAGTCTTAATTCCATTTTGGTCGAATCTAGCCTAAGTATTTTACTGAAGAGTTACTTTGCTGATTGCATTATTTAAATGTACAAATTAAGACAATATGAGCTTCGACTGGTCAAGTATCGCGTAAATAAAAATGATTTGATTCGGAAGCAAAAAAACGAGCATCGCGAGCGGTGGTGACTGGCCTTGCCATTCCAAGGAGGTTGCAAGGGGAAACGTTCCTTGACCCATATTGGTCTCCGAGTGCAGCGATTGCTTATGGATACATGCAGAGTGTAGGCACATTGATTTGAACTTGTGTTACTTGTTACCTTACTTGCATCTAGATACAACTATGTAGTATAGGGACAGTGTCCGCGGCAGAATAAGATCGAATAGCTAATAGGGAGGGGCAATATTTTTTTGAGTTGTCAATTGATCCTATTTTGTATCGGGATCTACAGCGTGGATATTTGATATAACCGCAAATTGAAGCCAGACGGAGATTTTAGTGCTATAATCTGATATTTATAAAAAGTATTAATTTAGCGTTAACTGCCATAACGTACCTAATTAAGTTTTGATTTTTTTTCTGAGCAGCAATGTATGGCTAAGTGACAGTGGTAACATCACTATGTTAAGTGTCGACAAACAACAACAAACAAATACATTGTGGGCTGAGTTACTTTATATGGGAAAAAGTAATCGATTTTTTTAATAATTTACTGATCCATATAATTATTAATAACTGCCTATACTCGTACTAAGACCCCGTAAAGTTTGCGGTTATATCAAATATACACGCTTTATATAGGACTAAATACTCTTAGAGTGCTCTAAGAGTTGTTAATTACTGTTAAATTTCGACATTCCTACGGAGCGCTGAAAACACTCCACAAAAACACAATTATTGACTATAAGTAAGAACAAATTGCAGTTTTGGAAAAAAATCACGATCAAACTAAAATATTACGAAAAATTACTTAGGTACAGTTGAAAAACAATGGTTCGGATTTATGGTGGGTTACTTAATTATAAAATTATAAATAAGTTCAGTACTTATACACGTATACATCCAAATATGTAAGGTACCTGCGGGTAATAAAGTCTGTCGGCCAATAAGGCCTAAGTAACCAAAAAGGTGTTAAATGCGAGAGCTCGCGCTCAAGGCCACGCGTCCCTGATGCCAAGCGGACAAACAAGGAACTACAAGTTTGAACTGGATCGATGCCCTGCTCCCCGCCGCCATTGATGTGTCATACATTTCAGCAGGTGAGCACGCTGCCAATATTTTATATTTCGTTTTATTTATCCACGAAGTCGGCGATGAATATGGCCTACAAAATTTATCTATTGGCCTTATTGCTCTCTATAACTTAAAGTTTGTTTTAGGCTTTATTATCCTCCTACTACATATATCGAATTTTGTTGAGTTTTTATAGTGTATTTCGGTATTTTAAGTTATACTATTAATTTAATGGGAACTTAATTACCTATTTGTTACATTTTCAGTTTTCAGCCTCTCGATGCCTCTAGTGTGATTTAGAATGCCCAAATTGGCGCTAGGCGATGGGATGGTATTTTTGTATTTATTAGTTAACGTTTAATTGTTTTATATTTATGTTATAAACGTAGTAGGCCTTCTAACACTACCTGTAGTATAAAATGGCCTATAGTAAAATAAGGCCTTTTGGTAAAATTAAAAAAATACTAATTTTTATTTTATTTTAAAGCAAGAATTACTAATTTTCGCTATTTTTTATGTTTGTTAAAGTTTGAGACTGATTATCTCCATACATGTTAATTAATTGCTAGCAGAGATAAACGGAATATGTTGATGTATTTTTGTACTAAATAGCCATACAATGAGCAATATTTTATCTCAACTAAAGAACATAAACGTATTTGTTGTAATTAAGTAATTTTTGAACTCGACAACATTATTTTTTATAGATTTAAGCAAGTTAAAGTCTTAGGCCTTTTTATACTACCATATTTAAATAAGGCCTAATGGTAGGGTTTTAAAAAACCTGTCACTGTGTGTCTCTTAATGGCAATTTATGCAAATTTTCACGTTTATCCTATACTACTTGAAATTAATGACTGGTTAAAATATAAATACGTTGATTAAATATGCTATTTTTAATGTTATTTACATTCTCCCTTAGCTATAGGCCTTAATACCCGAAACTACCGTATTCGTATTATTATTTATTTTTTATTAAAGCAGTAACGTCTTTTAAAGTAAACCAAATGTTTATAATGAAGCGAAAAATTGAAAAATTTAATGGTTCAGACAGGATTATTTTATTATTTGTGCTCAAAGGCCTGTAACATGTTATTATTCCTTAGTTGTAGCATGACGACGCGGTTGGCGCAGTTCGCAGACACCTGCCTACTGAGCCGGCGGTCCCGGGTTCGAATCCCGGCCGGAAAAAATATTTGTGTGATGAACTCGAATTAGGTCATGGATGTTATCTAATATATGTATTTATATATTATGTATATCGTCGTCTAGTACCCATAGTACAAACTTTGCTTAGTTTGGGACTAGGTTGATTTGTGTATGATGGTCCGATATTTATTTGCGTGATGTCCGTTAAAAGACGATACCTGCGTGTAGCTCTAGATTACGTGTGTAGTGTGTATTCACGCATTCATGCATTTAACACAGTGCAAAGAGACAGACATCAACCAATTGAAGAATGAACGTAATAGTAGATTGCAAACAATATCATATGTTGGTATTCTGGTAGAATACTATACCTACATACAATCTTTCTGAGATGAATTGTGGAGATGCTTCTGCAACATGCGCTTTTTCAACCGACTTCAAAAAGTAGGAGGTTCCCAGATCAGTTGTATATTTTTTATTCTTATTTATTTAATGTTTATACCTCAGAACGCCATCATATACTGAACGGATTTAGATTTTTATTTTACCGATATTTTATTCATTTATCAATAATCACACTGTAACACATGATATTTCATATGTTTTCTCATGGTTCCGTAGCTTTTCGTATTGTAACCTAAACCAAAATAAATTTGATAAGTAGGTACAACAAACGCACAAAGATTTTACTAGTTTTTTCAATAATCATCAATAATGCTTAGAAACTTTGACAACAAAGTACTACCGCCGTTTAATGCCAATGCTCAATAATTAATTAAGTCACATAAAGTTCATCTTAGCTGATTTATAATAAGGATTATTTTAAATTCCCGGAATACCGATGAGCCTGTCTTAAAGCAAATTATACATTTGCTTCGATTTAATTAGGTAGACAAAAAACTAGTCGAATTTAATATGTTCGCGTAATGTTATTTGAAGGTGATACTAATGCTAAATATCGGGTATATCAAGAGCGGCTATGCAAACTGTGTGGTCTCGAACTGCGGCCGATCGGCGCGAACAAAGAAACCGACAAAGTAAAGTGGTCAGAGGACTTGGTTAGACAAAGAGGTGCGAATGCGTAATGTTTAATATGAAAATTCCTTGTCAATATAATTAAAATTATTCTATCGTATTTTAATATATTAATTTTAAGATTAATTGCGGATCTTCATAAAAAAAATCATAATCTAAATAGATACTTATTAAAAATTAAATTTAACGTATATTTTTAGTATAGTTACTGTTATTATTATATATGGAACTTCCAAATGTGAATTTAAGATAAAACGCGTATTTTATTCGCGTTTTTTCACCATTTCCATTATTTCACATTAGCTTAATAATAATCCGTATATAAAGTATATGCGTATATAAATATGAGTTTGAGGTACATACACTACAATTGTTAACGAACCAGAACTTTCTGGATATAAACCCAAACTAATATACCTAATCCACGCCCTGGCACGTGGTGATATAATTATTATTTAGTCTTTTTTATTTTCTCGCAGTTAAAGTGAAACGCAGTGTGTTTAACACGTGGTTAAATGACAATATGGTACCTATTTATAGGTATTTGTAGTTACTCACTCGCTTCGCTCGCTCGTCATAATAATAATTTCGTGTCACAATAGTTTATTGTAGCCACTTCTTGTCAAACTACCTACTCATAGTCTATAATAGGTATAGTTTCGTTTAGTTATTTAGTTTAGTCTTAGCGTGACGTGTGTTCCTCCTAAAAATGAAGTAGGTAATTATTTTTAGTGATCTTCGTGACTTGCAACACATTTTTATACTTTAAGATAATTAATGCCTGGTAAACGCGAGTGAAACCACGGGTAAGTAAATAAAGTATAAGATAGCTTCTCGAATAATGATTCGATCTTTTCTTGTTAACCAAGCAAGCGGAAGGCATCTCTGTTTCAGCTTCGCCAAAATATATTTGCTATGTCGAGATATTTATTGAATGTTCGGATGTCCAGACGTCCAGATTTCCGGCTGTTCTCACCCAGAGGCCACATTTCTTAACCGGTTCTCATGAAATTTTGTGCGTAAGTTGGATAAGTCTATCATTTCTTTCTCTATTAATATATTGAATTTTTTCGAAATACATCAGTAAGTAAAAATTTCAGAAATATAAATTTCAACCGTTTCGAAACCAACTCTTAAAGGCTACACAGAGTAACTAGTATCAAATACTACAGTTAAACTGTCGATTTCTGTAGCCCATCCCATTGAGCTGGTCGGAAGCGGGCGAGTTGCGACGGTCTGACGTCACCGTTCAGAAGTGATCCAACCAGTTTTTATCCAAGCACCAATTCAGCGTTTGATTCTTTATGCATTTATAACTTGCTATGCCCTAAGGTCGTCTGAGATTCAAGGATAGGACGTTAATTGCCTAATCGTCACTGATGTACCCACGCACTAATACAATATACCGATTGTTGTTATGCGCTACAATAACAAGCCGATCGTACTTGATTTACATTACATTTCAATAGGCTTGGTACAATTTTTGGAAGACCGTTAAATTATATTTTCTTTTATTTCGATAGTGCTTGCTGTATTGATCTACGAACTGCTGATCATTCATTTTTCTTTACCTAACATGTTTTTTCCGAAATACTTTTTAAATTGTCAATTTGACAATTCCCAGTAATAGTGACTGAAGGGCCCCCCTGAAGGGTTTATTTCAGAAAGTATATGTCTCAGAGAGTTGCACCCTTACCACCCTTATAAAAAAATGATCAGGAGAGTTAAATCTACATCATACTAAAATTTTATGAGATTTGACTAAAACCACTTTTTCCCTAAGTTTGCTGCGACTTCGAAACTTCATTTTAAGGTAAGTATTGTGAATAAAAATCATAATTCTCAAAGTAGAACAGTCCAGGGAAATAACTCCAGGGAAATTTATTAAAAAAAAACACCAACTTCAATTACATTTGGCTATAATCGAACAGAACAATTTCTTCCTCAAACAAAGTGAGGTTACCTCTACTGTCATAATAATTTTTATACACACACTGGATGCACTGAGATAGTCAAATCAAGATTCTTCTAAGCCATAATAATGGAAATTACTCTTATAATTAAATTAACACAATCATGTTGAAAATGATATTTAAATATAACAATAATCCTACAGTTATTGTAACTATTAAGTGAATACAATATAAAATTACATTAATAGAAAGAATGTGTTTGTCTCAACTACCTGGAATTGGATCCGATCAGAAGAAGATATTGCTTTAAGTATTACTGCAGAGGCCGCGAAATAGGGGTTATTGGCCGAGTAGTAATAGATAGATACGAGGCTGACAATCCCTGTTCGCCGAGGCTTGTATAGTGATTTTCTCAAATAAATCCAAAGAAATAATACAAATGTTCAACTTATATATTCATATAAAAACAAATTTATTTCAAATTTAATAAAAAAAACAAATTTATTTTCATAAGCTGTTCGGGTCAATGTTTTTGCCACCAAATGTTAAGATGATTCTATTTATTAAAAAACTACACCTTATTAATAAGATATTGTAATATTTTTAACAATAAACGTGTCTCCTTGTTTATTTTATTGAATATATGTCTTAATCTAATTGAATAATCTAGTTAAATATAAGAAATAAAACGTCAATATACATGCCCAAACTACGTTTTTTTTTGTAGTATGCCATAGTTATCAAAATAAAAGAAATAAACCCCACTGAAACAAAAGACAATCTCTTTGTTGGCCACGGCCAAAAATGTTGTATGAAATTCCTTTATTGACCTCTAATTTGAAATTAGAACGAATCTTCAACAATTGCTATACAAAGACGTATTTCGCGTTCTATTATCACGATCATAAGAACGACATTTCCTTGGATTTTTGAGAAAAGTAATGAATACATGACTAAATTGTAACTATTTAAAGAATTTATTGTTGTCTAATTATTATGAAATCTACATTATGTGACATGAGGCATCTCAACGGGTTTGAGTAGTCGTGGTGTATCCTGGGCTGGTTGTGCTGGTGGCGCCACCCGGAAGCGGTAACACTCGGCCATCCTGCATTGGCCGTGTCGTGTCCCACGGCCTGGAGCTTCGGACCGCATTGGATTCTGGAAAATAAAAAAAAAATATCTGGCAGCAATAGTCCTTCTTTTACCTTTAGATTGCATTGAATAGCTTATAATTAAATGTTGATAAGACCACACTGACCAAATAGCGATACATTCACACAGCAAATATAAATTATTGATTACTTTTCTTTTTGTGATAACTATGAGTTAAATGTATTTATAAGAACACACTGGGTAGATTTGAATAGATGCGGTTATATTCACATTCGCACAGGGAGTTTTAATGTAATATTTTTCTTTTTAATTTTGATAACCTATTTCATAAATCGCTAAAAATGTCAGGTGACAAGGATGTTGGGAACTTATCGGATTACTCATACCTATTAAATTTATAATGTTATTAAAACTATCGTGAGATATCTTTACTAATTATAAAAAAAAACGGTTTAAACTCACGTAAAAATTGTCAGGAACGGCCCGACATGTTTCGAACTCATTTGGAGCTCTATCAGGGGTAGCTATCCGTGCTGCTACGCGACTCGCGACCCACTTTTTTTTTATAATTACCATATAATTACCTATTAAATTGTCGTTTAGAATTGTTATGATTATGAAAAATACGACTAATGATGACTAAGGTAAAAATTAACAGGTTTGCGGCTTCTACATGGTGAGGTCAATGGCCTACCATTTCCTACTTGACGATTTGCATCATTTCTAATCCGGACCCTAATGAATTTAGCTCGCTCCTGTCGAGTGTATTTTGTGATATTTATATATATTTAGGTATCTTCAAGGCAATAGCGAGTAGGCTGGTGAACCAGTGAACTACATCTTCAGCCTCGTAACCATTTACCACCGGCCGGGCTAGGGCAACATGTCACCACTTCATTTCTTGCGCGATCGCAATCAGCATAACCATTTTTAATAACATTTTTTTTTCAATTCTGTGCAAGCTAATCGTTGCACAGTATTGAAAAAAAAATGTTTTTTTAAAGGGTTTTTACCGATGACTTTTCAACCAGCTCAAACAAAGGGCACGATTGGCGCAGTGGTAGTGCATCTGCCTACTGACCCGACGGTTCTGGGCTCGAATCCCGGCGAGAGCAAATATTTGTGTTAAGGACGCAGATGTTTGTGCCCGGGTCATGGATGTTTGCTATGTAAGTAAGTATATCGTCATCTAGTGCCCATAATACAAGCTTACTAGATCTTACTGTGGGACTAGGGCCTGGCCACATGTCCACTACACGGCGTCGTAAATGTAAAACGACACGGTGTCGCGTCGGAGCGCGACACATTATCCACCGTGCGAATATCCGTTGCCGCGTCGTGAAAACACACGACACGGCGTCGTAAACGTAAAACGACGCTGTGTCGCGTCGGAGCGCGACACAATTATCCACCGTGCGAATATACGTTGCCGCGTCGTGAAAACACACGATGCTGTGTCGCGTCGGAGCGCGACACAATTATCCACCGTGCGAATATACGTTGCCGCGTCGTGAAAACACATGCTGCACCGGGCACCGCAGGTCGCGCCGCGCGCCGGGCAGATTAACTTTGCTGTGTTGAGTAGATGCACGGTGCGGTGCCACGTTCGATTACGACGCCGCAGCTTCTCGTACATGTTCAAAATATTTTGCGATCAGTTTTCAATTCGACATGGATCCTATCACACGTATTCTGCTCTTGTTGCTTTTAAGAAGAAGCATGAAGAAAAAGCAGAAGAAACGAAAATGTTGGATAAATCCATATCTTTCTATTATGAACCATGATGGCAGTCATTTCAAAAGGAAGTACGAGGCTTTAAAAATAAGTGATCACAAGTTTTATGATTATTTTAGAATGTCTGTGTCAAGTTTTGAAGAACTATTATGGAAAATATCGCCTCGTTTAAAAAGGCAAAATGTATATACCTGCGACCTGCGGTGCCCGGTGCAGCATGTGTTTTCACGACGCGGCAACGTATATTCGCACGGTGGATAATTGTGTCGCGCTCCGACGCGACACAGCGTCGTGTGTTTTCACGACGCGGCAACGTATATTCGCACGGTGGATAATTGTGTCGCGCTCCGACGCGACACAGCGTCGTTTTACGTTTACGACGCCGTGTCGTGTGTTTTCACGACGCTGCAACGGATATTCGCACGGTGGATAATGTGTCGCGCTCCGACGCGACACCGTGTCGTTTTACGTTTACGACGCCGTGTCGTGGACATGTGGCCAGGCCCTAAGATAGATTGACTAGAGCCTGTCCCTGGCCTGTCCGAGATTTATTTGCCTCATGTGGCATATTTGACAATTATACTGTATGAATAAATCACATGAGTCGATTTATTGCTGCTAAAAAGTGATTATCATTATTCCATTAAATGACCAATATTTATATTTTTACCGCTGCATCGTATCTTGCATTACAGGGTGTACCAAATCTGACACGTGTGATCCAATAAAGACAGTTTAACATAACACCATGGTATGCCTTCGGGTGTACCATTTCCACGATCCTTAGAATATTCTGTGTACTCAAAAGAGCATTTTCTATATCAAATCGCAGTCAGGGCTGTCACAATGGATTGATATTCAAAGTGACGGTGCGTTGAGGAGTTTATCGATTCATATCGTATGCAGTAAATCATTTAACTAAGATAATTTCCAAACTTTTGCAAACGAAAAATATTTACTAAAGTAAAAAGTACGCGCTCATTCGTTTCCTGAATAGAATTTGTATGGCGTCGTACTTTATCTAGTTCGAAAAAGTTTACAAGCCGTAGTAAACAGACTGTAAAGTAGGCAAATACTGTTCAATTAAGTTAGTTCGATTGTTTAGTTAGGTAAGTATGTATATCGTTGCGCTTTATGTGCCAAATAGTCTCGTTCAATTACCTTCGATTGACATAGAAAACCAAAGAGATGCTACACAAATAGTGGAATAGTGGTAAATATGACGTGGTGTGATACAATATAGTTGCCACGTTCGTGTTCGATCGCCTTTCTGGAGCATTTATAAGCAGTGTGTACCGTATTCGGTACAAAATCGGCGCAGGGTTAGGGTTGCCAGACTCTCGCGATGTAGCTAAACTCTCCCGTCATTTCATATAACCACCTTACTGCAAAAATAATGATCTCCCGATAAAAACCAAGAAATAATAATAATTGATAAGATCGCCTCAACTTATTTAACGGACAACTCGAAATTTTCGTTTTCATTGGTACCTACAAGATTTTTCTACACCTTGAAACTCTAAATTCCCGTCATGTTATTATTTTTGTCTAGATATTGTGGTTTTCCGATCCGGTAAGTCGAGCGGCAACCCTGGCCGTAATGGGCAGTACTGCAAACGCGATGTTGCGTGGCGCTGCAGTCTGCACTGATGCAGTAATCGTTGCCCGGGGTACGAGCACGTCATTTCATTCGGCGTTTAGGTACCAATCCAATTTAACAATCTAAATGGCCTTTTTAAATTATCCAATTAGGTCCAATAATGTTTTCAAGGTAAAACACTGAATTTAATTTATTAAATATTTTGACCGTATTGCACTATATAATAAATTATTATTACAATAAAGCGAAGGACTAAAAAATCAAAATAATTATAAATACACTGTTATATGGTTGATAATATTAATAATAAGTAGTTCATATAATCCGCATTTGAATGGCAGTAAGACATTTTAGTTCATTTAAAGGCGAAGTGGAGCCACTATGTTGTGCCGTTATAAAATAATAAAAAAAAAAAACCCTAATTAATTACATTTTACATGCTTTGTCTAATGACGAGTCCAGTTGAATAATAATTCAATTAAGATTGTTTAAAAGATCGTTGAATAGGATTAAATCATTAAATGCCATACATATTGTGTAGGTCCCAAATGTGTGAATGTGCGTTCTCTAATTTATTTTTCTCCGAGTTTTGGTGGAGAAAAGCTCTTAACAACGGATACTTATCAGTTCTAATAAAACCAGTATCTTGCTTGTTTGCACTAGACTAATATAATTTGATTCGTTAACTCATAGCAGTTATTCGTAATCGGAGGTGAAGTTTAAGGATCGGAACTGACGAACCTTATTAAACAGACCGATTACCGCTGATGGCTGTCATCTCCATCCTCAGTAGAGAGATATACCTAGGTAGCTTTTGTTGTAGTGTTTTTACCGATATTTGTCGATAGTTCGAATCAAGCCTTTCGTTTTTCAAGGGTAATTTAATATGGTTTACAATATGACTGAATTTAATCCAAGACTGGAGTAAGTACCTAATTACCTATAGATTGATCTTAAATTTTCAGAATATGATATAAGCGGGGTCATTGTCAGATTTAGGTGCGCATTTTTCCGGTGGACATTTGCGAAATTAAGGATTGCAGGGCCTAATTTTCTGATTAAATGCCTGTTAGAATAATAGTTATTTGTTATGCAAGGCTGCAAAGTTGTTATTTGGCGCGAGTGTTGAAATTGAAAGCTGAGCGAGCGAAGGCATCTAAGATTGAACCATGAGCGAAGCGAATGGTTCAAAGATAGATTCCTAAGCGCAGCGAAGCTTTCAAGACACGAGAAGCTAAATAATTTTGCAGCCATGCGGAACACACAGCTTTTCACCTCACTACAGCGAGGAAAGTGCAACATTCAAGAAAAACAATTAAACATAAAAATAATCATATTTAATTTTGCCTTCTATTTAAAACATAACACACTCGAATCCAAACCAAATACGAGAGAAGCACACATATTAAACATTAAAAGTAATATGGCCGTAATTTGTATTATCGTCGTGTATATTTTATCGTTGAGTTTTTCTTAAGCACTATTATATTTGTATTTGAAACTACTTGACACATTCGTTGTCAATGTGGGAGAATGGCATTCTGGGAAGGATTAGTTGGCCACTCGGAAGTATTTTCCATAACACTTGCTTTGGAAATTGGACGATGGGATCCGAACAAGACTATTTCGGCTTTATCTTCTTTAAAAACGACAATAGTTTCGGTAAATTACTTATCGTCTCGAAATATTTATAACAAATCTTTTTTCGTTTTAATGCAGGCTTTTAGCATTGAATAAATGCTCCAAATTGGGCTTAACTTTCTTGTTTTCCATATTTCTGTAAAGTAAAACAACAGTATGTAATCTCCACAAGAGAAATTTACGTTTTTTACGTGAATTGTGAAAACTTCCAACTTTTTAATTAGTTATTTTTTTCTCGGGTGCGTTCAGAAATTACACTCTTATGTTCCAACTTTTATAACGAATAAATATTAAAATTTGTGTTGTATTTATTATATTTACTAGTCAAAATGTGTAAATGAAACTGAAATACTTACTATTAATTTATAATGTATATAAACATATTCAACATAAAATAAAGTGTAGAAAAAATAAAAACTTAAAAATCTGTAACCACAAACCAGGTTTCTGGACGTGATATTGTAGGTGTATTTCTTTTTAAAAGAAGTATTCAAACGTATATATACAGGGTGTCCCTAAAACCAACGCCAAAATGAAGAGGGGTGATAGAACAGCTCATAAGCAACCATATTAAGTCAATTTGACCTTAATAAAAAGTTCATGGTTTTCGAGATATTTGCATTTTTTTTAAACTCGTGACTTTTGATGCCCTGCGTCAGTATGTCGATTGCCACCACTGCAAATTTAGGTATTTTGTAAATCTGTTTTTTGCAGGATGTTACTAAAAACATATCCTATCGAATGTAATTTAAATTTATTACATATCATGATGCTTTGTCGGTAAAAATAATTAAAAAAAAAACGAATTATAGCAATTTATAAAATTTTGCCTGCGGTTTTGATCGAGTTTCATTTAAAAAAAGTATTGTAAACTAACATGGCACACAACATAAAAAGATAGTAAATTTATTGTAGTTTTCAAAAAGGTACAGTATTTTCTAATTTACACAGCAGTTTACGAGATATTGATATTTTACACCAAAAGGAGCTCATACTGCAGTTATTCCATAGTATGGTACCAGAGCCCGTACTAGGCTCAGAGTTTGAATTTTGAACAAAAAATCGATTTAAAGAATACTTTATTTAGAATAGCAACACAATTCAATTTTAGAATAAAAAAAAATTAAATGTTCATAGCGAACCTGGCAAATAACGTAAAAAGATAGCAAATTTAGAGTTGTTTTTAAGATGGTATTGAAGTGACTTAATTATTTAGCGGTTTATGAGATAATGCAAAAGTAATACTGGTTGCCATTTTTATCTGTTAAGTGAATAAAAAACTAAAAACATTAAAGAAAAACGAAACCTGTTTTATTTCACTAAATTAAATGTTCAAATTGTCCGCCATTGACTTGAATACAAGCCCGGCATCTCCTTAAAAATGCTCGACTGATGTGACGTGCACTTCTTGTTACGTCGTTTTGGGCCTCTGCGTAAATGCGTTGTCTCAGCTCCGCTATACTGTTAATCGGTTCATTGTAAACTTTTTCTGTAATATAACCCCAGTAATAGAAATCCAGAGGATTTAGGTCTGGAGATCGAGGAGGCCACAAAATGGGACCCAGACGGCCGATCCATCTCTGTGGATAAGTTTGGTTTAAATGTAGTCGCACTTCGCGTGCATAATGTGCTGGACAGCCATCATTCTGCAGCCACATTGACCTCCGCGTAGCTAAAGGTACGTCGTCGAGAAGATTTGGCAACTCATTCTCTAAGAAATGCAGATAACTTGGACCATTCAGCGTTTCTGGTAATTCAAATGGGCCAATTATTTTCCCATCTAATATTCCAGTCCAGAGGTTCACTTTAAATTGGTACTGCGACCGATCTTCCCTCATTAAATGAGGATTTTCTAATGCATAAATTGTGCATTTTTATAAATCCATCTCTCTTAAAAGTGCTTTCATCAGACCATAAAACCATATTTATGAAATTGGGATCCTGTCTGTGTTTTTGCAGCATTTTCTGGCAAAACTGAACACGAAGTGGGTAATCACGGGGCAGCAACGCTTGAACACGTTGTATGTGGTATGGATAAAATCCATAACGACGTAATATTCTATAGGCAACAGATTTTGATATCCCTAAATTACGTTCAATGTTCCGTGTCGAAGTCGATGGGTCGTTTTGAATCTCTTGTAAAACATCTTCATCGTAATCTCCTCTAGGTCTTCCTTATCCGCCACGATTGCCAGGCAAAACGCCTTGTGAGTATGCGAGATGAACATTTCGAAATACTCGATGGTCCGGATGCCTTACATTTGGATATCTTTCTCGATAGAGTCTAGCTGCAGCACAAGAGTTACCTTGACATTCCCCATAGACAAAATGCATGTTGGCATATTCTTGAGGAGTATAATTCTCTGGCATATTTGTAACAAACGCACTACAATTAATCTTAACAGAGCCAAAGTAAATCGAAGTTAAAATCAATAGGCAGAACTCGAGTCCAAGACGCACAAAGCAAAGTTAAATTGTACCAAAAATCCAAATCACAAGGCCAACACGAGTTCTATTGGTAAAGCAAGTCTATTTAAGAAAATAAGAACCCAAACTAAATAAAGCACATCAAACGAATTGACGAAGTGTACTAAAATTACTAAAATAGGTACTCTTTAATCAGAAAGCCGACTTGAATTCGAATTTCGAATTGTGTTCCAATTTGAAATTATGTATTCTTTGATTCTATTTTTAGTTCGAAATTCAAACTCTGAGCCTAGTAGGGGCTCTGGTTCCATACTATGTAATAACTGCAGTATGAGCTCCTTTTGGTGTAAAATATCAATATCTCGTAAACTGCTGCGTAAATTAGAAAATGCTGTACCTTTTTGAAAACTACAATAAATTGACTATCTTTTTATGTTGTGTGCCATGTTAGTTTGCAATACTTTTTTTTAAATGAAAATCGATCAAAACCGCAGGCTAAATTATATAAATTGCTATAATTCTTTTTTTTTATTATTTTTACCGACAAAGCATCATGATATGTAATAAATTTAAATTACATTCGATAGGATATGTTTTTAGTAACATCCTGCAAAAATAAAATTTATAAAATACCTAAATTTGCAGTGGTGGCAATGGACATACTGACGCAGGGCATCAAAAGTCACGAGTTTAAAAAAAATGCAAATATCTCGAAAACCATGAACTTTTTATTAAGGTCAAATTGACTTAATATGGTTGCTTATGAGCTGTTCTATCACCCCTCTTCATTTTGGCGTTGGTTTTAGGGACACCCTGTATATTATGATTTTAGCCGGCCTGGCCAGATCGCCCTTTATTTAGCGTGCGTTGATTGGTTATTCGAAGATTTATCGACTGATGAATCAGTCACGCGTTGAAGGAGTCTTAAATATAAAAAAGTTACATGCACCACAGAGAATCAAAATCGTCGTGTTCGAAATTCAAATGACTTTTGCACGCTAGCGGATAAAATAGACTTTTGCACGCAGATTTCGCCCTATAAACGGAGGTTTTCCTAGCGAGTGAGGTGAAAAGAACGTTCCCTCTTCTATAATCCGATGTAATAGCAACATAACCTAGATTCATACAAGCTCTTAACTTTTGACCACCGAAGGGACAAATTTTGTTTTTTGAACTGACAATGACCCCGCTAAGACAGGACTTTGTATGTAATTACAATTTGTTTTTTGAAGGTATGCATCGAAATCTTATATTGCGCACGCTTCTATTTGAATTGGGAATAATTAAATTTTCAACGTCACATCATCTATAGGTTCCTGCTATTATACAATTCTAGGTCTGTATTGAAAATAATCTTTCTATGGAGGGGTCATGATTTCAGGAAACATCTTAATAGCGTGATGCAGGATCGTCAGTTGTTTTGTAGGGGCGCGTGGCGCCGTGCCAACCTGGCGCCATCTGTTTTCATAGTTTCCTTTGTCCTCGCATCACGCTGAAACGGCTGGACAAATTTTAGCCAATTTTGATAAAAGGATAGCTGGACATCCAAAGATGGTTATAGGATACTTTTTATCCGTTTACGGTGAAGAGAAAAATACGCGGACGAAGTTGCTAGCATCTCCAAGTAATAAATAAACTTTTGCTGTCGTATTTGCCGGAAAAGCTCGTAATTTATTAATTTTGTTATATCAATTTTTTTGTACACTAATGTTGATTGAGGGCGTAATCGACTTTTTCCGACAAAATACAATAGCAAAACAATAGGTACTCATTATATCCGTAAGTAAGTAAAACATATGAAAAATATTCAAATACTGTCTGTCAGATTGTCAGGTGTCGAAGCAAATTAAATATAAGCAAACGAAGTGTTCGATTTATTGTTGACCACCCCGAAACGTTCTAGATAATAGTCGAAGCATTTATGCGATAAAGTGCTTGACTGCGCGAGACAGAGAGGTGCGGCGACATGGGTGGTCCAAGTGTTTTTTCTCCGCTGCAAATTACACTAACACCACTACGAAGGACGAAATGGTGATTGTGATTGAGACTGTTTTGTATTTTATATATTTATACAATATTTATTGTACCTACAGTTGTAAATATAAATGTAAAAAGAATTAAATTTGTGTAGGTGGGTATTCTTCTGCCATCTTCGCGTTCCGTAGTAGGCATCTCGCGATGCGTTTTGTCAAAAATAACTGCGTATATGTATTGCAGTAAGTAATAAAGTTAACTGTGTATTTCATGTGATCGTGTATTTTACCTACACAAAAAGTTAAAGAGGTAAAGTGCTCGCTTATTAATTAACATTATAATTTGTCATAAATCCTGTATCACTTACGGTATGAATCAATTAAGCTACCCTTTGCTTTGCGCAAATGCGAATGCAAATTAAACTTAAAATTGGCTACGTATTGTATAATGAAAATTAAGACTACATAGAAAGAACTTTAATTCAGGACCATTATATATCCACTTGTCAGTCTTGTCACACAACTAATCATACATGATCGTTTTTCTAAACTTTACATAAGTGACAATGGTAGCAAATTTGACCCATCAAGGGAAATAGCCTGTTGCTGGGTTTGTGTTATGATTAATGATAGCAAGTATTAGCCTAACCAGAAGGGTTGTTCTTGCCCAGCGATAGTGGCGCTACAAAAAGATTTTACACGGCAATAATGTGCATTGCATAATTAAACTTCGGTAGCGATTTGTCATCAACCAAATTCAAAACATTGTTTACCGGAATGCTGCTCAATCCTTTGTTCTTCTTGCGAAATAAATACTCATCCCTATTGAATAACACTATACTTTCATCACTGTTGATAGTGTTGTTTTATTATGAAAAACATAACTTACTTGAAATTTGCGGAACATTTAGTTTAGTCTCCTCTTCGTTTACATCAGTGAGATTCACTGACTTTCAACGTCCAGTTACCAAAAATTTGTCGTTGCCAGTAAAATAAATATATGGCGAGGGCTGAAAAACACCCTGTTGGGCTATACTTTGAACTAACCGTCATACGTGGTTGTACGGTTTTTTTTTAAAGTTACAATCATACTGACATCGACCTGGTCCCAAACTAAGCAATGCTTGTATTATGGGTAGGTACTAGACGACTATTTATAGATAACATCCATGACCCAGGAAGAAATATACGAGACCCCACAAAAATTTGTCCTTGCCGGGATTTGAACCCAGTACCGCCCCGGCTCTGTAGGCACTACAGACTGCGCCAACCGCGTCGTCGTCGTCGGTTCGCGTTTCCGAATCTTCCTCGCCTGGACACACGTACGATTTATCAATTCCATTTCCTAGTTAGCATTCTGTATCTTTTATTGACCGAGCCAGCGAAGTTTTCTCGCTCGTTCCGCTGGCTCGGTTCGATAGAAAATTCTAAAATTTCTACTCTCAATTTTTTATGAGAATCGGTTGAGAAATGCGGTGTCAAGGCGAGAACAGCCGGAAAACCGAACATCCAACCATACAAAAGAAATTTCGGCGAAGCTGGATACGTTTCTCTCGCTCGGTCAATAATATAATTATAATATTCATGATCAAATATAACTCGTCTTTGACAATGAATATCTTAATACATTTTAATCTGATCAGAAAGGATTATCGTCAACTAGATATTTTCGTTCCGCTAAAACATAACCAAAGACACTGCTCGTATATAATACAATAGCGGGTAGAATGAGAACACAATTCCGTAGGTAGCTAATATTATTCGGTATGTTGTACGTAAACCATAAAAGGTTCTTGAACTTCACATGATCGCATAATGTAGATATTTAGCGTGCCCAAGTGATATCAAACACATGTTTTATAGAGAGTTATTTCAAGCCTTTCCACATATAAACTTGGTTATAAAGCTACCTTCATCGGCAGATAACGGCTGACATGACGCTAGTTCGTACGGCGCTTGTCGTGATATTTAAGCTGTGTAGCTTAAATATCAATTGAGATAGGTTCTTTGTTCGTGAGCAAGACATTTTAGAGTGTGGTCAGGATGAAACTTTGATGACTGGCTGGCATATCTTGTCAATCTTGTCTTGTTGAAAGTAACACGTAGTATATGTCGCGCGACAAAGAGAGCTAAAGGTGCAGACAGCTGTTCCAGGGAAACACAATTGTGTTATTACAAGGTACTTGGTTGAGTTAAGCCTGCACCTCGTGTTAATGACGACGTATGCAAACGAGGTGCAAACTTATCTGATCCGGGATATAAGTGCCGGGACATCAGTTTACGCAAGAATTCAGGGAAAACAAAGCAGCGTGCACATAACGTGGTATACATACGCGAATGTCACTCTGAACGATGCAGCAGTTCAGTATAAAAATGTTTTCAATCATAAGTAATGTAGTTATATTATAACCTACCGTCTATGAATTTTGTTATTGAATTTTTTAGCAAAATGATCTATAAGTAGCTGTTAACACAATATACTAGGATCCACACAATAACTAGAAACTTCACGTAACTAGGTACCAGGTTTTTTTCGTTTATCAATAATAAGGCCATAATTGGGCAAAATCATCAAGTATTTAAAATGTTATATTTTTGTTTAGTACCAGCTACACCACAGTTTTTGCCTGTTAGAATGAACTCTAATTTACATATCTTCGTGGCAGAATACTAACCCTATTAAACGGGTAAGTGTGTTACCTGTATAATGTATTAGATACATTTTCATTAGGTATGTATAAACCTTGACTGTGGTTTTACTCGTACCAGCGTTTTCTAATGTACTGAGTTGCATCTTCATATTAACATTATTACAAAGAATGTCTAAGTTCCATATATGAAACATAACAAACACACACAACTATCTTATTCCGATCGCATCACGGCGACAGAATTATAACAAGCCAAACTAACAATGTATCGTTAGTTTTCAGTTGATCGTGTTATGATTCGGAGCAATTATGAGCCAGGCTCAACCTGAATCAGAGGTTATGATTATAGCGCCGCGTAGTCGATCGGCGGGCACGGCGGCGGCGGGCCGCGTCCTATCCCTGTCGAGGTAAAACTTTCTTTCTACCCTACACGTCGCACATGTAGCATTTCCACTCATTTCTCATACATTCATAGCCTTTGTGCCATTGAGTGTTATCCGGAGGTCTGTGATGCTTGTAGAAGCTTATTTAGAAAACTTTTGTTTTTGTATTGTTATTCCTTTGTTTTTAAAACTATATCGTTTGGTATAATCTGACTTGCACCCTAAGTTATTCGACTAATTTAAATTTTCATCACTTTTCAAGTAGCTATAAGTCAAAGATATTGAAACATGTAGGTAACTTTTTCGCTCTTGTCGCAATGACAATAGGGGTCAAAAAGGTACGCGGTTCAGTTTCCTTTACTGTGCGTAAATTTAGTATTAAACATATGAATACCATACTTAGGCACTGTCTATGATTAAACTGCTCATAATGTAACACGTCTGTAGTTGACCGAATAGCGTACAGGTATAAGAGTAATTAGGCCAAAACAAACTTAATATTCGTCCTTCAGCTTCAACTATGCTGCAATTTGCAAGTAATAATTTGGTCGTGAAATCGATGGTAATGGTTCGAGAACATGCGTATCGAGCGGCACCACAAAGCCTCCGCCAAAGGTGCCGGCATCCACCCCTCATTGTTCATCTATCGGTAATTAAGTTTACCGTACTGCAGTATTCCTACAAAGCAACGTGTTGTATTCTATACAAACGTTGTACTTTTGTTTATCTTTCCTTAAAAAAAAACAGGTGTGGGATTTTCACTAGTTCTGGGCGTTTTTTTTTATCACTTGTGCTATTAGGACAATGGTAAGTTCATTGTTTTTTGGGTAAAACAACATGCTTAATGTGCACCTAGATTGTTGGGCTCGAATTAGTAGTTATTAGTTAGTCACAAACTACAGACATTATTCCCGTTATTTGGAAATTGATTTATTCAGTAATGTATAAATTTATAAATACTAAATATTAGCACATACGATTTTTGCGACAGTGCGTAACATAAAAATTAAATTGGTAACATTTGTTTTATCCAAAACTCGTTCACTTTTGGCAATAACCTTGTTTATATATTATATTATTCTAACGACGAGCCTAACTCTCGCTATTGAACCATACTTAATATCGTATTCAACACATTCCTTACAAAATTGTCTATCCACCAATTTTAGAAAGAGAGGGCGATATTTTTTTATGCCTGAGTTAATAGTTCCCACAACGATTACCTTCACCTGAGAGTCGGTAGTGATGTGATAACATTATCGATTTTATCAGAAATCGGTGACATCGCTGAGATGTTAACTGTTGTTTGCAATTTAAAAATACGGCATATTGACAGGTTAGCGAATAAATTCAAAGCTCACTAATCCGGCATTTTAATAGTCCGATGCATCCAATAATCTGGCACTGTGCACCAGCACTAAATCTTCGCCCTTGTCCACTCCAACGTCGCGATATTATTTTAGACCTATTTATTTTTTACCGGATCACAGATTTTGCTGTAATTTCAAAATAATGATAAAACTGTTAATATATTTTGTCATGCATGCTTATTCGTGAGCTCATTTTATATGATGTGATAAAGTCGAAATATACTAAATACAAAAATTTGCATATTACAAATACTCGTATATGTAGGTATCCAATCGCTTACTAAATGAAATGAAATGGTTTTAAATTAATTAGTGTGAATTTCTAAGATATCAAATTAACTTTAATGGATTGATGTTTAAATAACAATTTCTGTCTACGTTAAATACAACAGTTGATTAACATATTTATTTAGGTAAGTAAACCTTGTATATTACGGTATTTTTAAGTAATTGGACACTCAAGCCTAGCTAGATCGGATCTCATGCGCCATGCGTTTAGATAGTGCAGGAACATACTAAGGAACGTAATAAAGGATGCACACAGAGATATTATTGCATGTGAATGCCTACATTGTTTATTTTCTCCTTGTAAATACATAGGTAAATACAATGTTGAGTTCAAGTTAACACATAGAAACACCAATATTTTTTTATCGATTACATTGTGTGTCACAACCCTATCAAGAATGCACCTTGACAACACTAAAGGAAATGTTTTTTTTTAATCACATCACTGTTCACAATAAATCATCCCTTTATTTACTCGCTGCCTTGTTATGTTACATATTCGCGCAGCGGGCTTTGTCTACTTGATAGATTTTAGCGCAAAGGGGTCATTGAATAGACGCAGCCGGTGTCCCGGCTCTTTATAAATGTGCCATCGATAACAGACTTTCATACTGAGTCAAGAATGATATGCTGGAATAACTGGTTCATTATATTATGCTGCTATGGGAAAGAAACGCAGGTTTTGACATCAGTCACGGCGTCAGGCTCTTACTAAAAAAAATATGTAAAATTTCAGAATCCAATAATTGCTTACAAGTTATAAATCAGTAAATTAGCTGAATTATTACTAATATATTACGATTTTGCGGACGACGGGGCGTGGCCAGAAATGCATTTAATTTCTTTTAATGCCAGGCATTCCGGGGGTCCGGCCTTTTGTCATGGTAATATGAGGATCGGAAGATTGGGATGCAGTATCTATACACAGTCCTGTGACCCCCTTTTGTTGGGTCTGACCTACTGACAGGTGGGTAAATGGTCAACTTGCTTGACAGGTCTTCATTGTGTGTAGTTGGCAAGTGTCAAGTTCAACGTGCTGAAAGCCGGAAGGTTTGTTTTGATGACATGATATCGAGTAACTGACCATTGTATAATCTTCCATGGTAATCATTTGGGAATCAGTGTTGGAATGCGTTTTGCATTATAATTGGTGAGGTGAGGTAAATGTGTCATACAATGTCGGTAAGAAAAAAAAATACCACTCGTTCACATTTTAACAAATTGCGTAGGTAAGTTAAGTATAGTCTTCAATTTTTCAAACTTAACAAAGTTTAATGAAAAACAGGGAGCTACAGTGTAGAATATTCTCGAGGAGGACGGGACGTTGCTGTATTTTACACTAGATCGGAAAGTTAGTAGCACTGACTTGTCCGTCACACAATAAGCGGCATAGGAGTAGCACCCAACATTATTCCATTGCTTAAAATGTTGCTTTAGTGAAACGACTCGAACCAGCTTTTATTTAGTAATACTATAGGTACATTTTCATCAATATGTGAGCAAGGGCAAGCCGGTGGAAATTGGCTTCTATGGCCTCCACGCCATAGCCACTGCTAATAGACAACCGGTAGATCTGGTGGTGTAAAAGCAATCTCCTTAAACAATACCCAAAAGTTTATTTTCAACACCTTTGTGATGAAGCTACTTACAATTTATTCATTTGTGACGGTCACCAAGTTTCTATTGTTCATAATTATTATTTTTAATTCGCAAAACCAAAGATAACTAGGTATATAGACAGATAATTTTATAGGAACGAATTATACAAGCTATTGTTTTAAATTACAAAGCCTTTCTTTAAAAGTTGCAAGTATTTAGAAAAGTCATCGGCGTGACAATTGTCAGTAGGTACTTATTACTTACTCTTAAATACGATTAGGGACTTAGGCTCAAAGTTAAGTTTAAAACAATTGTAGTGAGTTCTGAATTCGTATTTAGAAGGTATATTATTATTAGTGTTACAATATTTGGTGTGCTCGTTGCTTATAACTAAGTAGCTATGATATAAACTATAAAGCAGTGTTTTCTCTCTCTTATAAAGTGCAGTTTGCACTGACTAAATCTTGTATTTTCAGCCATGAGATCCAAGTTATAATCACTCTCCGGTAACAATTTATTATCGTGACATTTAAAAGCAAGTGGAATAGGGTTTACTTTTGGCCACCAGCACGTCCCAGGATAATAATAATGCATTTTTTGTTCCCGAGATGCCCGTGTGCGATGCACCGATGCCTCTGTGTGTCTCCATTCGTCTAGCAGCTGTGCCTATTATTGTGAACTTGTGTGCGGGTTGGTGTAGCGCGACCATGTGAACTTGATACATTCTCGTAAAAGATGGTAAATATTCACGCAATAGATGAAGACGTAAGGCTCGCGTGCCGGGTTGATATTGGAACGGATTTAAAAACAGCGGCTCGCGACGCGAATCACCGCCCGCGGGGCGGCGTTAAATTGTGTCACCCGTGATCATTAAGGTTCCGTAAATAAACGGGAATGTTACTCAAACCACGACATAATGATTCCCAAGCTTCATACCTATAAATGTAATAGTCTCTCTTAAATTTAACTGAAAGGTTAATCATTCTGGATCGAATATACATAAAAAAGAAATCATGTCCCTTATTATTTTTATTATCTTTAATGTAACAAAAAACTTAGTCTTATAATGTTTATTAAGATTACTTATTCAACGTCAAAATATAAAGAAACATAGGTAGGTACCTATAGATCATCATACTTATTGACACAATGAATTTTTTTTATTAAAGATATAAATTCAAATGACATATAAAAAATGGCGAAAACTTTACAAAATGACATCATACATAATTGAACTTTTATTTCATATGCCAACATTTTGTTCATATCACGACATATTTTTATAAATAAAAAGGCCACAAGTACGATCCCCTAGTTTCATTCCCACTATGCTCTCCTGTCAGATATCAAAACTTACCGTTCCGTGCATTCAAAGTTTTTTGCATTGTTGGCGAAGCTATTCCCAAGACCATGTGGACCGCTACGTTGCCAGTTTAAATATACCATCCTGCCGGCATTGTAGTTCCTTTATCAATACTTTCTAAAAAAATCCTCGTAAACTGCTGTCCTTGTCTAATCTCACAAAAATGCACAAGTGTGACAGGGATAGTTATTGAGGAATATCTTCGAATATAATTGCTTTTGAAATGAATAGATTTTAAACAATGCTGTTCTTAAGAATAGCAATGCGTTTCGCAGAGTCTCTTATCAGCGCCAGATTAGTTTCATTACTTTTAACACTTATTACAATTAGGACGTATAGTTTTAAAAGCTATTTATCTTTCTAAATCTTTTGTACTTGTAAGATTATTTTTAATACACCACGTGGCATGCTTAACGCTACTCGTGTAGTAACCTTGTCGCGTTGCTTAGCTAAATTCAAAATAATGGAACCAAATCACGGCACGCGAATTAATTCAAATTGTCCCGTACCGCCAGCTTTCTATTTAAAGTTTATAGTTGAATTACGTACCTATACGCGATGAACTTTAGTACTAGGTATTGGCGGGGTGCATGACGTCAGCGCCACCTAGCGTTCAGAACTTTGAGGGCTCTGTCAAAAGTGTTAAATAGGTAATGGACGCAACAAAATTAAGGAAAAAAAATAAAAATATTGATTGTAGAGCACCTAACAAGTGCAAAATCTGTTTGTTTTTAATGTGATTTGGTTCTTAGCTTTATTGAAGAAAGTTATTATATAATATATATACGTATTACCTATATGTGTTTAGTATTATAATGTCAATTACTTCTTTGTTGTTTCCTTACAAATTAAAGGACAAAAATAATGTTTTATTATATTTGTTTCCAGATAATTGAAAAATTACGACTATTTTCAAAACTGGCTTCCACAGCATCGGTCAGAACATAAGGTTTCAGCCTCAAACCGAGATTAAAGCTTAGCCGAGATGGAAGCTTTTAATTTAGGCACATTAATAAACAAACAATAAGTACTCGTAACATTTACAAATTATAAGTAGGTAATTCTACATTTCATATTTTTGAAACATTGTAATCATTCTATCATAATATTATTACTGCCGTAAATAGATAAAAATATGTTCAGTTTAATACACTTACTTTATTCTTCTAGCAACAGCGATCCAACTCATTTTATGATCTTGTATCCAACTCGGTGTAGGAAAGCATAACATTTGCCATTGCTGTTTCGTCCTGTATTATTGCAGTTTACCACACAACACCTATCGTGACCCATTTTATTTAAGTTTATTATTTTATAGTAGAAAACGTAGGTAAGCATTATAATTGAAAAGTATGACGTTTGACATAGAGGCCAAAGTTACCACTTTTGCCCACATCAAGCGCTGCGATCATTTTCGCTTTGCCTACGCGACCTCTGCACCCGGCCAATAGGCTAGGTACCATGTCAAAACACAAACAATACAAGTAGGTACGTATAATTTAGAACTAACTACGTGTTAACTTAGTGTTGTAATATAGTCATCGTGTAAGCATGGACGGATAACTTAAGGGGACTGCACAAAACCTATACAACGTCACAGTTCACCGGAATAAGAAGCATATTGTTGCAAACGCCAATCCCTGTCCTTAGTAATATGACGATCCCTAATTAATTAATCGAGTAAATCTTTCACAGAGTGGCAGCCATGAAATGCGCTAGACTTCGTCTACATGAGAGATCAAAGCCTAGAGCTAGTGTAGGGAGAGTTGCGGGTCCCGACCGGCCACGACGCTGCTGTCAGAAGCGAATGGTAGACCCGACCCACGACGAAGATCCGCGCTGGACAGATCTTCTTAATAGGTGAGCTCAATATATAACATCTCATTTATGCAAAACACAAAAGTACGATTTAAATTAAAAATGTGTAGTTGTGCACAAGTTTAAATTATGCATGCGACACTAAATGTTGTTCTCCACAAATAAGTTTCGAAAAACAAACTATGCACAGGCAGGAATCTAAACCTAAAAGTAATGAAAAACTAGATTTAAAAATAAACAAGTGTCCATAAATGTTTACGGACTGAATGGCTAAATGGACCAATACGCTTATTAATACATTGCGTCATTTTTGCAGATTTTACTGCAATCCAAACGCTGATACTGAAAGGAGTACTATTGACAATATTAAAACTCAACGAGATGAAGACTTATTCCTCTCCGTACAAAACATTAAATTTGACGGTGATGTTAAAGAAAGAAAACGACCGAAAACTTGTTTTAAATATAAAGCAATAAGCGACGGTAAAAAACACCGAATGTTTGTGAAACAAATCGTCGAGGAGGAAGTGGAAAGCGTTGGTGAATGCTCATCGCAACTCACCTGCTACTACTTCGACGACTACGTAAAATACATACTTAATTCAGAACAAATCGCACCACCTTCGGAGAAATCCAGTATTCTACTATCCGCATTAAATAACAAAATAAGAGAAAATAAATCAGTGCAAGTAGAATCAAGAAAAATGGGCCCTGATATAAAAAAATGTCGCCAAATTGAACACATTCCGAATCATAACATCGCTGTCAAAACGAAGGAAGCCGTAAAGGAAGAGCCGCCTGACCTGGGAGCTGAGGACACGAAGATAGCATTTCACAAGTCGGGGAAACGCAAGTGCCTCACCATATCGAGGGCGCAGAGCCCCGAGACTGTGCAGGTGATAACTGATCAAACTCAAACCAACGTCATTTCATTTGTACAAACTTTTTACATAATTCTTATTCGATGTTTAAAATTTTGCAACTCAATATGGAACCCCTTTCTCGTGGACACCGGTCACCTCAAATTTGACGCATTTAAGTATGTTACTTTGTGAAATATTTCAGTATACGTGACATCACGCGGTTTGTGGAAAACAATAAAGTCGAACATAAAAACTTATTCAAAATGATATTTATAACTAAATTAGTATTAATGGACTACATATTTTTAGGTGATCCGCGTAGACGTGGTGTGCAACTACAGCCGCGGCTCCACGCTCTCCGACGACGACAAAAAGCCAGACCTCGACAACCAAAGCGTATTCAATCTTAAAACCATGCCTAATATGAGAACTGCTCATTTCTCCAACAAGTACCTGCTGACGAATACAACAAAAACTCTGGATGAAAATGTTTCAGGGGGAGCAAAGGTTACACTACTTTGCAAAACTTTTAGGCTTTCTAAACGGACTAATCCTAACAACAAGAAAGGATACATTAAAAATAAATGTAAGTAATGAATTTGGAATACATAGTTTATTTGAAGTCCTCGTATCATTTTCCCCGTGTCTTTCCCCTTTTGCTTCGTACTGTCCGTTTGCAAAAAGATGCAACGTAGTTGCCAAAAATATACATAGACAAATTAGAAGCACTACAAATAAGATTTCTAAAATTAATAGTGGACAAAAAAACTAAAAATAAATGTAATGGTAATTATTTCGACGACGATTTTGACGACGCGTTTGGCTCGGTTGGTAGACACCTGCCTACTGAGTCGACGGTCCCGGGTTCGAATCCCGGCCGGGGCAAATATTTGTGCAAAATATTTGTTCTTGGGTCATGGATGTTATCTATATATGTATTTATATATTATGTATATCGTCGTCTAGTACCCATAGTACAAGCTTTGCTTAGTTTGGGACTAGGTCGATTTGTGTATGATTGTCCCTTAATATTTTTTTTTTTTTTTTTTCAAGCTATTTAAAATTTGTGATATACTCCCCGTTAGTTTAAAACATAAATATCTTTTAGCAGTAAACAACCATGGCAATCGAGAACATAACCCAATACTAATAGAACATAAGCATGGAACAAGGTCGGTATCAGCCGGCAAATTTGAGGTACCAAGGGTCAGGAACTACTATGGCGATAGAACATTGAGCAAAAGAATTCCCTACATACTCAATAGTTTGCCCGAGAATATCCGACATGAGCCAAAAAGTCCAAATTTAAAAAATGCTTAATAAAGCATCTGTTACAGACACTTGAGTGATAAAGTTGTGTATTCAAAGTGTCACTGAAGTGTTTAGCAATAAGTAAACTTTGTTGAAATTATTATATAGAGACTCACACCTGCAGACAAACTGTACAAACAGTTTTGCAGGGAACTGTATATATTTAAGTTGTATACTTTAATTAATAAACAACAATAAACATAAACATAATTTCTATTTTTTTTGCACTTTGATACATATTAACTATATTTATTATATTTAAGTACTTACTGTAGAAAGTATGTACCAACGAGAAAATTTTCTAAATTTACAAGTAAGAAAACTTAACAAAAACCTGTCAGTGTTACAACAAGGTGAACTGATTTTTTAAAGCGTATACCTGGCGAGAAAAATCTTGGCTGCGACCCTCTGGCGCCACCCCCGTCGCAGCCGTAGCCAGGCGCTCTCAAACCTTTGTTCAAGCAAGCCACTGTTTATTTAATACCGCACGACATCCGTTTTAGACGTACATATAGATTAGTGATACAAAACGTGAATCATAATTATCGTTTGGGAAATGTCAAAAACGAAATCTAGTCAAGAAATGATTAAATTGTTTTCACCATTTTAATTCCACCATTAGTAACCTAACCGAATACCTTGTCTAATAAATTACCTACTCAGTTGCTATTCATTTTATAGCGATGATAATTAAAATGAATTACCACATCTAGTGTTTGCGTACATATTCCATGGTTTTTATGAGTGTAACAAAATTATAACGCGGCCGCGGCGCAAAAGTGTATGGAAGTTTGAGAGCCGTTGCACTGTTTTTGAAAATACAATGCGTAGTTTTTTGTATAAAGAGTAATTTAGTGGGTTCTATGGTTTTATGAGCAATTTTTGTTGAATTCAGGTGGGAGACTGATTTATTTATGTATTGTACCTATGATTAAAATAGAAATACGTAGATTATACGTTACTATTATAATTTACAACGGATATTCCAACACACTTATATGTATGTACGTAATAATATAAAGAAACGATGTGTTATAAACTAATGTAAGGATGTTGTCACACTGGAGCCGCATCCCATATCCCATCCCGTTATGAAGAGCGGAAGCCAATAGGAAATCGCCCGCACGGAGATGCGGAATCAGAGTGTTCTACCTTGTACCATGCGGTTTTTGTATACAATATACAAATCAAGAGCCTGCTATAGGAATAGCAGCGGAATGCGGCGGCAGTGTGATAACACTGATAACCGCATGAGTAAAAAACGTTAACGACATACAACCATAACGCCATCTATTATAATTATTAGCAACATGCATGTTATTAGTAACTATAATTTGAAACATTGCGGCAGTTTCTGAAAATTGTAGCTTTTAATTTATTTAGTAGGTAGCCTACGTTCCTTTGTTAAACTGTGACTTGATTAATATGATTGATATTGAGATTTAGTAATATGAACAAAATTAAAATAGTGATGGTCATTGATATAACTAGTGTACTATATGTTTATGTTGACTTATTATATTAGAGATGGACGTATTATATTTGAACGTATTGGACGTTTTATTTTAAATATTAGCATGAGCTCAACGATACGGTCTATCATAAACGTGCTTTACCTTACCTATACCGATACCTGTAAAGTTTAATGAGTAATTACAACATTATTACACAATAATTATCAGGTATGTAAATAGTTTAGTTTTTTGAGTATCCGTTACCAGGTGCGATTAAGTTTTTACCAAGTCATAACTTAATTACTGAAACAAAGTTAGCGTGCAGCCGTGGGGTTTTAGTCTATTTCAGGCAAGCGGCGCTCGCGCGGTACTCACACTTGAAACCCGGTGATAAAGGCGGTTTCTGTGTGCAGCCATATGGCGTGATCAGTACGTGAATTTACACCCAACCGCAAGATAGTTGCTACGGAATTTCAACCTACAATTGATTATACCTACCTAAAAAGTTATTATAATAATTTGAATCTTGCTTGTCAATGTTTTCGTGACAGTAGGTATTCCTAGTTATCAATTTCTAAAGTATTTGGTATCAATTCTTCACTTTTATCTTTTCCCATTCGTTAAAATAAATAACCGATCAATTAATGTCAATCGAGATTCCCAACTTTGATATCAACGTTAAGACCAAATAACGCCAGTCGAATATTCATCAACGTGCTACAGCTAAAATCTACAGCATGAACCCGTTTTACACTAAAATCCAAGAAAAAATTGCTGGTCTTATTGGAAAATGGGTGTTATAATAAGAAAAACGTGTACGTAATTCCGAACTGAGCTCGAGTAGCTGGCCGTATCCGACAGCGCTGTACTTTACTGACCTAATGGAGACACGTCAGTAGACTTTTCTCAGATACCCGCGGGATTCGGCGGCCGGTGTAACTCCACCGAGCCGCGTCTCGAAGCCCGAACCTATTGATTACGCATAAAGGACGTAAAAAGTTGATTAAAAAAGATTTTCTAATAGAAGTCATTGGCCAGGCTCCAGTATTAGTAGGTCCTATAGGTGATGTGTTAAACACCGCTCGGAGCGGAGCTGCGGAGAATCGTAGTACATAAGCTGAGCCAAGATCACGAGCAGAGAAGGCAATGATTAACGATCCGAACGGAAACGTTTCCGAATATTAATTTGTAGTGGAGGTCACCGGCGCGGCGGCCCAGCTAGTGTGACATAGCCGCACCGAAAGGATTGGGACGCCACGGGCCACCCCACCCGATGGGGTGAAATGTGTGTGCCGAATTTATAGGTGTGAGAGATGGAACTTCAGGGTAGCTAAAGGGTGAGGTGGACTTCGGACCTCCCTTAGGGGGGTTGTAAACCCCCCAATTTGCCCTAGTCCGGCACCCCCGCCCGAGGCTCCCCGTCCGTTCCTGTCCAAGCGATAAGAGGGAAGAGGGGTGAGCGTCAAATGGACGTTTTACGCATAATTTAGAGCAGTAAATGGATTCGAACAGTCTCCACACAGCATACCTACCGCGGAGGCATTAACGTATAGTCTCCCTGGAAGACCGACGCCACCGATTATGATGATATGTGTTTCGAAGATAAGCCTTTGCCGGTAAATTATGAGTTGGATTTTTTGCAAATTACTCGCTATTTTGGTCTTAGTCGCCGTATTTCAACATATACAATTTTTTTTTGTCACTGATATTTTTTGACTATATACAAAACCTCCGGAAGCATTTTACTGTGAGTAGATAATATGGCTACTTACCTAAATTTGCATAATTTTATGGAAGAACTTACGTAACTTTAAAAAGTACAACAAAGTAGCGACGATAAGGAAGGTAAGAATTTATGTCGGTATCACTTGGAACCTTTGCAGCACTGCGTAAAACACATTTTTGAATGTGTTTCACTATGTGAGCAAGTTGAAGGTCTCACTTTCCGGGGCATTTTCTTTTTTCGTATTCCTGGAGCCAGCTAATATTAATTTCTCAGAATGAAATGGATAAAACCGTAATATTGATTATAATCGTAAAAATAAGGATGTTTATGATTTAGTTGACTAGTCGGTACCAACTTTGTAAAATTACTACACGAGCACTATTCAATATACTATTGAAATATTTCTCAAAAAGGGCGAATATGCGTTCACTGGGGCGAATGTACTTGACCAATTATATACCATTCACTATGCGAAGGCGAGTTAAAACCATAAATAATACTAAGAATTCAGTACTGAACATTTTAAGAACTAGTGTCAAAGTTGTGAAGTTGTGTTGGTTATAGAGTTTCTTACACTTCCACCCTCATGGTGTGACTGAATATTTTTCTTTTCGTAAGTACCTAATAACAATAAAAAAATTGCTACCACGTCAGATGCATTACGATACTCATCATGTAATTATGAATACATTCTTATTTCTTTTGCAATTGTTATATTTCGATTTATGAAAGAAACTGTAGAAAATGGACCACCTTTTGATCTCCGGAGTTAGGAAATATTTCAGATTTATTTATATTTTCTTATTTATAGCGAATTTTTTTAATTCTCACATGCAGCTGCCCCCCCCTAGAGATCCAAAAGTATGTCCAGTCACATGACTTGTCTGATGAATCAGTTAGTAATAATTCCAATCCATTCCAACTCCTCCACGAAATGGCTGTAATATAGGAGAGTAGAGGTCCAGGCCAGGGGCTAGAGGTAGATCGTTGATGAGGTCGCCAGTGTATCGGCTACCGTCAGTAAAGCTCATGGAAAATACTCTACGAAACGAGCGGCGACGTGTCTCACTAATACGTGACACTTTGTAGAGACTGTAGAGTGTACCGAAGAAGAAGAATTGGTCCATATAACATAGTACAAAAAAATAGAACTAGTCAAGTGGCTCTCAGCTTCTTCTCGAAATTATTAAAATTGGTATATTTTACGTTTCTAGCCCCAATATTGACGGCATTTAAAAACGAAACAAAACTGAATCGACAAAAATAATCCGTATACTTCTCGATCGAACCTATTCACAATATATTGCTCGGTTGATGATACTTTTTTGTGATTTTAACGTAGGTCTTTTGGGCAGCCTCGAGACTTTACTTGTGGCGTCGAGTGGATCTTCGGCTCGTGCATGGCAAGATCTCTCGGTCCCGTGACTCGTGATATTCCGCATTTGCATCAAAAAAAATGTTAATTTTTTTTTTCTTTCAATTTATGTTATGGTTACGAAAAATTTCGCGCTCGCTGCGCTCGCGCTTTCGGCTGGTTTTTTTGTAACCCTTCCTCTCAAAAAAAATCGCGCTTGCTGTGCTCGCGCTTTCAATTGGTTTTATTTTGAGTATTTTGACCCTTCCTCTCAAAAATATCGCGCTCGCTACGCTCGCGTTTTCATCACCTTGATAAACCGTATACCTACAAAATTTTCGCGCTCGCTGCGCTCGCGGTTTACGACTACGTATATCATTCTATATTTATGTCTTTGGTGAAGCTTCCTATCCTCTAGCATGACTGTACCACAATTCCTTTTATCACCCCACCCTGCATATATATCAGCTTGCTCTGCCCCCCCCTGGAACTTCGGCTGGCGACGCCCTTGGTTCTTGAGATACAGCCTGGTGACAGACGGACGGACGGACAGCGAAGTCTCAGTAATACGGTCCCGTTTTTACACCTTGGGTGTGAAACCCTAAAAACGGGAAGTAATCCTGTTTTTCCAAAAAGTTTTTATTTTAATTACCTCGATGTTTCGAACGTTATGTTACGTCCATGGTCTCGAACATTGTTTGAACGCGATTTATTCCCGTTTTGTTATAATAAACACAGGCTGCTGCTCGCCAGTTCCTGCGGTGAACTTGGCTGGACACGCTGACGCGTGTCTAGTTCCCCGCTATTTTGAAAAAAAAAGCGACGTACTGACATGAATAAAAAAACTATAATCATCGAACCTGCTTACTGAAAATTGACGTCATGCTCCCTGGAAACCCCACTGTCTGTTTTGTGATTTATTAAGACTTAATAATGATGTACACAATATGTACTGAATTAGTACGTATACTTAAAAAAAATGTACCTCAATAGATACGAGGGTACAATTAATTGAATTCGGGGTTGCTGTAGAGCATCTCCCCAGCAACCCCAAATCATTTTTTAAGAAAATTCGCGTAAATTTTCAATTTTCCTGCAAATAAGAAGCACAAAAATATTGTATTACTGTTTTTACCGTTGAATGAGTTATCTATAGCTAGTTAATTACCTAATTGTCGCTAGGACGCGAGCGCCTCCAGATCTCAAAGCGAGAGGTCTCAAACGTAGGAAACTTGGTATTTATAGGGTTCCGTAGCCAAATGGTAAAAACAGAACCCCTATTACTAAGACTCCGCTGTCCGTCAGTCTGTCTGTCCATCTGTTACCAGACTGTATCTCATGAACCGAGATAGCTAGAGTTGAAATTTTCACAGATGATGTATTTTTGTTGCCGCTATAGCAACAAATACGAGATCGGATCGAGCAGGTATTCGTATTGAACTGTACATGAATTTTCAAGAACATATTTAAACACTTCGGGTAGAAAAAAATACTTTTAGTCCTATTCTCCTAATTGACACGTCGCGTCCCACTACCCAAATTACTTACATACCAATTTCTCCTGATTATATACATGAAGAAAAGTCAATGTAAGCAAGTTTATTAAACAAAAGAATACATGTTTTAATTGCAAATAAAAAACCTAGTCAATACAAATAATATATCACAAAGATATCAATTATAGTAACTTTGTCTCGAAACGTATAATAATTGACGCGTCGCGGTCGTTTGTGATCACACAAGTCCTCTGAAAGTAGGTACGGATCTCACTAACGCATTTCGGTGAAGCGGTCAGTCGTGCCCAGAGCCCCGTGTGGGATGGTTGTGTCAGCTGTGTACGGGTCGCGAACTATGACTGTAAGTATCTAATTCGCGCGTTTTGGCTCACGAAATTTCTAATTAACACGTTCACGTTTTAAAAATCAACCAGTAACTCTATTGCGCTGAGAATTTTAGTGTACATTAAAGGTCTCATTATTTAATAGATACTAGATTCTGTAGATTATTACATGTACCTATAAAAAGTGATTTTTTATTTTTCAAGAATCCCTAATTCACAAGTCTAATTCACGCATCAAAAATGAACGCGTTAATTTGAATTTAACCATCCACGCGGTTCTAATCATCAGTTTGGTTTTTTTTTCTAGAAGATTTTTATAGTGCCAGTTTACAACACAGTCCACAGAAGAGGATATCAACTAGAGGAAACTCTAGACAGCATACCAAGCCGGCAAATCGCAATGGTATTGGGAGACTGGAATGCTAAAACAGGAAGCTCAGAAATAGTCCATGAAATCCGAGACACCATTGGCAAAATATGGTCTAGACTCTAGGAACGAACGAGGTCAGAGGCAGATTGCAGAGTTCTGTGTTCTGTGTCTGACCATTACTTTAACACTCTCTTTCACCATCACAAAAGATGACTCTACACTTGGAAGTGTCCTGCAACCTGCGTCGTTTTAGGAATCAGATAGACTAAATACTGGTAGACAAGCGCTGGAAGCCATCTGTCAAAAATGTGAAACCGTCGCTTGAGCTGAATGCGGCTACTGGTTGCCTCCTTCTCCATTCGTCTCAAAGCTGTTTACCGTAACGCGCGACCTAAACCCAGAACGTAGAATCCAATAGAGCGATCCCATTTCCAGAATTTGACGGAAGCGACGCTAATGAATTTAGATTCACCGCGGACAGGTGATACTGAGTCCAGGTAATAAATGAAGATTTTGAGGATATCTTATCTAAGAGGGGAAGGGACTGTAGAAGGTCCACATGGATCACTGAGGAAACGTGGAACCTAATTCAGCGCCGGAAAGAAATTAAAATGAATGCCCTTCAAGACTCCAAGGTGGAAAGGGAATACTCGAAACTATGTAAAGCAATTCAAAGGGAATGCCGCAGAGACAAGAACGAGCATATGCCAAGAAGTCGAGTCGCATCCACTTAAATTACAAACCTCGGATCTGTTCAAGAAAGTTCGCCTGCTGAGTCGAAAGTTCAAACCCAAGTTCTGGGTCATTGAAGATCACGATGAGCAACCGCTGCATGAGTTTGACAAAATTGCAGAACGCTGGCGTGGCCACTATAAGCAGCTGTACAAAAGACCCTGTACATCTACCGACACTCGGTTGCACTGGGGACTTCTGAACCTGAAGCCCAAAATCTTCAAATCAGAGATAATAGCAGCAATCGATCGCCTTTAAATTAAAATAGCTTTTAAAGCGGACCGTGATCGAATTGATGCTTTCTGCTGGAGAAGAATGCTGCGCATACCATGGACAGCACGCCGCGCCAACACACCGATCTTAACCCGACTCAAGATCCGAACTAAACTGTCGACAACCTATCTTCGCAGGGTTCTGGAGTACTTTGGTATGCGACCACTTTGCCAGGAAAGACAGTGATAACCTGGAAAAACAGACGATCACTGGAAAAGTTGAAGGCAAGCGACTAAGAGACAGCAGCACGACACGCTGGACAGACCAGATTCTCACAACCCTTGGCACTACAGTACACGATGCTCTACACACGGCTACTGACAGCAACAGATGGCGCCGCATCATCCGGGAATGACCACGACCCTCAGCAATGAGGCAACTGACGCTAGGAGAAGGAAGAGTTAATATAGTGAGCGTAGCGAGGGCGGGTACATGTATAAATTATTTGTTATAACTTATCATAATAATTAAATTTACATACATAACTACTTACCTAACCTACCAAGTAACTCTAACGGCCGGTGTGCTTGTTTCTTGAGTACTTAGATACTTTCATATTATTTAAAACATAGCTTATATCATATAACTGTCACCATATCAGTCATATATTATTATACAAAACGTTTTTATTTTAATTAACAAAATATATAACTGAATTTGTATAATTAACGCGTCACTTTTCTAATTCACACGTCATTCGAAAGTAAAATATTCTAATTAACACGTCGTTTTTCAAATTCACGCGTCATATAAATTTAAATTTGCTTCTAAGTAATGAACCTCTCATAATTATAAAGTGCCCTATCCACATTTAAGTTTCAATGATCGATATGTTACTATATTTGAGATAAAAAACACTGAAAAGTAAGTAGAAAAAAAGCGACGCGTTAATTAGAATTAGATCACAAATATGGAGAATGACCGGGAACTGACTTCAAAAGGTGATTCAAATGTAATGTGTACATGAACGGGTTAATTTTGGCTATTCAGTTTTTTTTAAGTGTTGTTTTTTGCTACAGCTATTTCAGAAACATTACTATATATATTGACTGATTGATTATTGCTATTTCAGAGATGTTGTAAAAAAGAAAACGAATTTTGCCCCAGGATAGTTATGAAAAGACCAAAAAAAAAAAAATTTATCGATCATAGACTTTCCGTGACTTTGTTTCTTTTAGAGATGATACTTTCTTACTCAATATTTCATGGACCAGTGTATTGCGACCTCTCATTACGAACACGTTACCACCTACTTTAAGTGTTTAATTACGATGATAAGTGATCTAGTGAATGCATATACAGTCAGCTTTGAGTTATAAATGCGAGGTACGATACGAGGTATACCTAAGTAGGTAGATTTAAATAACCCTCCTTTTTTTTTGCCGTAGTCGTATAAAAATGAACGGGCTTCCATGTAAGTGTCTTTCAAACATGGTCTATTAAACTTACTTTGATGTTTGATTACGCTCAATAAATTGTTTACTAACTATTTTTATGTTCTTTGCGTAGTTTTGTACAGATTTAATTTATATTCTTACCTCCAGGTAGCATTAATTTCAATAGGTACCCACCAGTAAAATTAATACTCGTATGTTGTTTTGTGCACAACTTCAACAGCAGTTAGGTATACGGTTAATATACGGTATATAGTCAAACTTATCAGAAATATAAGAAGTTAGTGATGTACAACTTTTTGTTTTTAGTTTGAACGCTATTCGGTACACAACGGAACGTAATTAATAATATCAAATTATTCTGTAGACATGTCACGCCATCTATCGCATTATGAGTGAATCTTTGATTAACGAGTATAATAAACGTGTTGTCTATTTAAATACCAATAGTAAGTTAGTAATGCAATACTTTTTTTTGTTTTTAGAGTGAAAGCAATCCGAGAAACAACGGAAAGTAATTAACAATCTCAGATTATTCTGTAGGCATTGTCACGCCATCTATCGTATTATTAGTAAATCTTTTATTAATGGGTACAAACCTTATTATCTATAGAATATACTTTATTTGTATTTACTTAACTTACATCAATCTAAATGACAACAAGAAAATTATATAAATGCTTCAACCAGATAACAATAAAACCGAATGTCATTGAATGACGCAAGTGGCACCATCTATTGAATACGCCCAAGATCATTTAATAACTCGAGTTGCCGTCACAAACAAAAACAAGGAAATAACAACGATTTGTGAAAACACCGAACCACGTTACTATAAATAATTAATTCCTCTAGGAACCTAACTTGAGCTTTATTTGGGAACAGGTCGATTTGTATCTAGGGGCACGGTAGTGTCCCCGCCAAGACGAAAATAAATGAAAGCGGGGCAGTCGTACTACCTACCTTTTCTCAAACCGCTTTGTTTCATTTTCAAATGTTCATAGCTTCGTCCAAGATAGCGATAGAGAGCCCACATTGACAGGATAAGGTTGTATAGTTAGGGAAAATAAGTAGGTAATAAATACACTGAGTTTCATTACTGTTAGCCTTTATTCTTTAGATTTAATTTATACCTAAAATAAAACTATTAGGCGACTCACTCACCTATCAAAACCTCCAGGGTACTTTTCGATCTCCTAGAAAGCTGAACTTTGGCATTGAACCTAGGATTTGCATGCAAATAACAGATAAATTAAGAAATTTGTAACTTTCACCCCCACCACCCCTATAAAGGGCGGTGCAGGACTGTATACAGAACTATACGTAATATAACTAGGATACTTCCCGATGTTCTAGAAAGCTTAAATTAAAATAAGTTAAAATGAAGCCTAGGATTTACATACAAAGAAAAAGAACATAGAATTTTAAAAATCTGTAACATTCACTATCATCCCTATAGAGGGGCGTTATTGGGATACTTTGCGATATCATAGAAAACTGAAATGGTATAGTATGGAGCCAAGCCAAGTACAATAAGAAAAATAGAAAAATAAGGAAATCCGCAACTTTTGCCCATCCTGTTAAGAGGGGGGTGCACTGTGCAGGTCTGTATAGAACATTAGTAAAACTGGGGTATTGTCCAATGCCCAATGTCCTAGAAAGTTCAAATTTGTTACGAAGCCTAGGATTTATATGCAAAGAACCGAACAGAAGCCCTAGAATGGGGGTCACTGGTCTGTATGTACAGAACAAGTAAAAATAGGAAACTAACTGATGTACTCCAAACTGAAATTTAGTATGCAGCTGACGATCAAGAAACGCAACAGTCCAAAAAAAACTAAGGACGCCTTAAAAAACAAATGAGTTCTAGTCAAAATCAATTTATGACATATTGAGCTGTGAGTCAAAACGGTGGCACAGTAAATAAGTTTCTGTCAAAAATGACATTTTAGTGGCAAGATTTTATAGCCAACTGTACTTTTCTTTGGATATCCATCAAATGTTCACTGAGACGATTCTAAAGAGCCCAAGCTCGGTAGGATTGCTTTTTCTATTATAGAGTTCCTATGGCCACCGTCCGGCTCCATCATCAGATCAGCCCCATGGTACCATATTATTGTATCGTCATCAAAGTTAAGTAAGTATGCAAAATTTCAGCTCAATCGGTTGACGATATCTGCTTCAAAATTGAGTTGCAAGATTTCACCCGAACAAACATTATGTTGCATAAAATTGATACTCATATTTTCATTTTGCATAACAGCCTTTGACAGAAACATCATTTCTCCGAATTTTATTTTGCATAATATGAATAAGTTATTTCGAAGAAATTTATATCTCATAATATTTATAGTTCGATCCTGTTATGGGCGCAGTTCTAACCTAACCTAACCCATTAAGTTCGGTTCTAACCTAACCTACTGTACTGGCAGCAGTTCGGTTCTGTTGTGGTCACAGTTCTAACCTAACCTAACCCATGAAGTTAAAAAAAAAAAAAAAAATCTTAACCTAACCCATTAAGTTCGGTTCTAACCTAACCTACTTTACTGGCAGCATTTCGGTTCTATAGTGGTCATAGTTCTAACCTAACCTAACCGATTTTACTGGTATCAGTTTAGTTAATAATCGCCTAATCTAACCTAAAACCTAAACTAGTTTCCTAGCACTCGTCTGTTCCGTAAGCTATGTCTTTATGCCATAATAAATTCGGCGATACTAGTGTTCTGCCATTTAAAATTATCCTAAATGAATAGTATGCCAACTGACAATTATGATACTAAATGATTATGCTAAAGAATCATTCGGCTAAAAATGTTTCGGTGATAGCTGTTATGCGAAATGAAATTCGGAGAATCGATATTATGCAAGATAAAGGGAACCCACTTTAAACATACCATGCAAGCTAAATCAAAGCCTGTAACTTGTAAAAAGTGATCAGGTGCCAAGAAAAACCAAGCTCCCAATTCCTACTTTTACTAACCCTTGGTTGTTTCAAAGATATATATGCTCAAAGATATAGCATACCAAACAATTATTATCACCATTTACGAGTATTGAAAACAAACTTAATTTCTTACCTTATCGGCCAGATGGTCCGATGGACTTAATGTACGGTACGAAATTTTGTCACAGGTCTTAAATGTTATGGCATGCAATGCAACGCATGATCTATTAAACGGCCAAGCCAATTTTTTTGAAACCAAGGTGTATAATTAGTCATTTCAGGCCCTACGAAGAAGAAGAAGGCCCTAGGGGATTGGGTTTTCCGGAAACTGATCACAAGTTAAGTTTAACAACGAAAGGGTTGCATATCTGTGACGAAAGTGTTATGAGGTTGTGTCTTGGCCGCCAATTTTACATAAAAAATTCGCCATACTAACTAATTATCATTAAGCAAGCGCACTTTAATATTTTAGAGTTCCATGTTACCTACGGTTAGTATTTGGCAAATATACGTAACAAAACTAACTACAGTCTGCTCAAGAATTTCTCTTTTTTTGTTATTGGTTAAAATATCGAAGGAGTATTTTGTAAGTGTTGTTCAATCACTGTGACCTACCTGTGATCACATTTTTGGGATCCCTTGGGATTGGAATAAACTTGTTATTATTTGTTGATATATCTTACAGCCGGGGCCTTCGGTTTGTAGTTTAATCTTTCCTATTGCGCACAATGCGGTATTTGATGATAGCTCAAATCAAGCTACTCTTTATGATTATGAAATGTCAAAATCGATCTGTTAGTATGAAGCTTCTATGATGAAACAGACATGTGACGTCATAAAAAGCAGTAGTCAAAACACGCCTTCTTTTTAATTATTGTACAATTATACATAGTATAATGTCCAAAAGTAAGTGATAGTTTATTTGGTTCCGCGTATTTTTTTATGTGTGTTTAGTGGTTTCAATGCAACAATTTATATTCATTAGGTATAGTCAAATACCGTATTTAGCACACTTTTCATTAATGCTTTAGTCGACGTCAGAATTAAAAAAAAAACATTTAGGTAGATGGTGCGATATGATCGCAGATAGGTAGTGTTCATTTTTTAAATATCAAATGAGTGAAATTTTCAGACATATCTAAAACAATTTTCCATACTTACTTACAAAATATTAAAAAAAGGGTTCGCCTACGCTCTTTTAGAATGAGGAACTTGTCAAATAGATATTTTAATCATAGATTGGGATATTTTCTAAAATGTAAAAATGTGGTATGTACTATTTAACTTTTTATCCATTACATTTTTATAGAATCTTTTTATCGATTCTATTTTTTTTATCTGGAAATACCAAATTTTTATCCTTTATTTGAATACTTCAGAAAAAGGCCTGGTTATAAAAAAAAAAATGTCAACTGTCAAAGCACAGATAAAACTTAAACAAAATAGTTCTAATATTTTCTTCTGGGGTCTTCCGGTTCGTGTCTCAAGATGGCCGCATGCGTTTAAGTTTCGTTGTTCATTATTTATTCATTTTAGTCGTTCAATGTGTAGTATTGATAGCGTATTGTGCAGTGATCTAACGTATGAGTGAATAGCTAATGAAGAATTCAACTTGAAGCGTTCATAGCCCTTCCTGGGTCAAGGCCCGATAGTCCGCGTGGTTTTTTGTAAATCGCTATCACTTTACAAAAAGCACGATTTTTTCAACTCACCGTACAACGTGGTATCAATCCTCTATCTAGTCGCCTAGTGCGATTGGCAACGAGACATTGGCAGTAATGGTCACTTAACTGTGACCGGTTGCCATTAAAAAAAAACAAGAATAGAATAGAATATTTTCTTCTGTTTCCGCGACTTTCACACATAGGTAAGTAAAACAATTTAAATTGATTAAATATCGTGTATACTTATTCATTATTTGAGCGTTCCTGACGTACTTTGACAGAGAAAAATTGTGTTTTTCTCAGTAACCTTTGACAACGGTAACTGTAAAGTCGCCGAAACGTCAGGAAGGCTCAAATAATGAATACCTACTTATACGGGATACTCGTATAATCCGTTTAAACTGTTTATTTAAAATAGTTCTAGCCAAAAAGAGCACAAGGTGGTTGTCTTTATAATATAAAAACTATGAGAAGTGTTCGGCTGTAGACCGAGTGGCGCGGTCTAGTGAAGATAAAAGTCGCCGTCCACTGACGTGGTGCCGGATCATGACGGTCCCAATTTACGTCTCTCGACGTAATATCCGTAAATGTACCTACAGTTCATTGATCAACAACTATTTTTCGACGTGTTTTATATTTTAAATGCTTTTATTTTTAATTTGCATTGTATTGTAACTGTAACTATGCTTGTTCGGGTGGAATCCTGCAACTCAATTTTGAAGCAATATCTTCAACCGATTGAGCTGTAATTTTGCATATCTAGAACGTAGCCCTACCTAGGAACTATCTATAATATTATATTAACCTTTTTAAAGCAATGTGATGAATGTCCAAAGATAAGTACAGTTTGGCTATACATATAAAAGCTTGTCATATAAAAATGAAATTTTTGACAGATATTTATGTTGAAAGTGTGTATTTGTGTTGTCTGATTACAATCAAAATCAAACAGGTAACTGTTTGATTACCAATGAATCATACTAGTAGATAACAGCACTGACTGTTCAGTTCCATTCGACATAATATTTATTCAAATATGATGAAATAACTTATTCAAATATAATAAATACCTATCTAAATATTTCTTAACTACTGCGTGACTACATTCAAATTATCACAAAAACCCACTTTTGCAGCCTATCTCGCAAACCTAACTATAGCGGTAACACATGAACATTATACATCACACGCACACAGATCACTTACCGCATCCAGTTGGCCGTCACGCAGTTGACGGAGTTTAAGACAGTTTAGCCTATTGAATTTTTAACAACTATGCTACCCTTTTCAATTACCCATTGAAAATGGGGTTGCTACGCTGTCCAACCTCGGCTGACAATCCTTTTTGCGTCAATTAATTATTAACGGAAATTTCTTAATTTAGACGCGAGTGCAAAAATCTTCTGTCAGCGTACATATATATCGCGTGCTTTAAAATTTAACGCGTATAATGGTAGAAACATGAATTAGGTTATTTTTTAATGTCCTTTAAATATGCGTTATGTTAGATCAATTTACTATTATCAGAATATTTTCTTCGTGTAATAACTACAGACTATATATATATTTTTTAATATCTATGTCGGTACTTACATGGGTATGGTATAAATGAACATTGGGAAAACAACGAGATTAGACACCGAACAAACATTGTATGGACTGATATTTAGAATACACTAGATTACGTTAAGTTTGCATTGCACCTGACATCCGTGGCATCGCAAACAAATAAGGTACAAACTCAACTCAACCAGGTTATTCGGAATAGGGTAACCAACTTGTAATCAATAATGTAAAATACTTAACTAGAAATTAGGAGATATCAGCCTATACATATACAAGGGATAAGGCATTGTTTAAATCTACAGATACTTACAATATATTGATATTTGTTTACATATTGGTCTGATGAATTTTAATGAGTCCTTTCTAACTTTTTGGGACAATTTAAATGTCAGCTGCTGAGTTTGAAAATATATCGGCAAACTCGATACTTTTTAGGGTTTCGTACCTCAGCCGGCAAACACTTTGTCGACTTAGGTGCTTACTTAGGGGTTTACTTTGGTGCTTATTCGAACACAGCTTGAAATATTTATTTTCTGTGTCCTATTAAACTTTTACGTGTGAATTCTTTATTCATGCTATGGATTGTTTATGTTAAACAAATGAAGGGTGACACATAGCAACTACTACACACACAGTTTACTATTTTGAAGAGCCCGGGCGAACAGGCACTTTCTCGATGGTCCAAGATTTATGGAGCTTACAAGATGAAATAGATCAGAGTTAACTCGAACGAAAAAAAATAGTTTTCCCACCTTATATAATTTCATACTCAAATACTACCTAATAGAAAAGATAAGTTGTTCTGGCGTTGCCGTTCATAGGCATCAAGGCAGCCCATACCATACCGCATCTTATTATTGGAATCAGATACATTTACCAGTACCTATTAAGTAACTTAAATTTTCTAAATCGCTCCCTTCCTCTTCGATTTTCTACGGTATTAAAAAGGGTTTCGTACTGACCACGATATAATTACAGGCACCATCGGCGTTCTGAAATCCATGCGTAAAGAAGATACATATTAATACGGGAATTTAAGCCGGGGAGAGACTCGCCTCGCAAGTATTCGAACGCACCCTCCCCCGATAGCCACCTAAGTCCGAGTACCTCGCGTGTGTGTGTGTCCAGCACGTGCCTGTGTGCACAAATTTCATAATAGGTGTGCGCTCCGCTCAAATTTTACATCTCACATCTCAACTGTATAGGATGTTGATTTTATGGAAAATTTTCTTTCCTTAAACTGTGTTTTAGTTTCGCAAAGTCAGGAAAGTCCCGAAGTTACCTGATTCCGTAGTATTGTTTTCTGTCGTGAGTTATATTTTTGAATAATAAATTCACTTTAGCTTCATGTAACAATTCCTAGGCAGTTATTTATTAATGAAATACTTATATAAGATTCATGCTCATAACTAGGTATTTACATGGAAAATCTAATAGTTAATATTTCCTAAGTTTAATTTAATCGTATGGCATTTTTGACCAAGTCGCGCATCTACTAATTATGTTGTGAACATATATCTAAGTTCTTCACCCATTGGGCGGCGTTTATACTAGGAGAGTGTAGATCCAGGATACCTCCATTATATTTCCGTTTTGGGCAGTCGTATATTATGTGGTGGATGGATTGTGCAGGCGCCCCACAATCGCACACTGGCGAGTCTCTCCAGCCACATTTAAACAGATAGTCAGCACAACGACCATGCTCCGTGCGGAGTCTGTTGAATTGGCACCATTCCCTTCTTGGAGCTGAGAAGCCATAAGGTTTCTGAGTGGGATCATAAGTTGCGGGGCAACTACTTGGCGGGATAGACTTCCATTCCTCTTGCCAGGTGTCTATCAGATTGAAACCGCCTTCCAACAATCTTTGGGCGGTCTGGTAGGGCGGGTGTCGAGACTTCAATCGGTGGTGAGGCGGATTTAGGAATTCTTGATGAACTGGCAGACTTGGATCGTTACGTATTTTATTAGCTTCCCTTATCAGCGCTTGCTGTCTCCTAAGATGCGGCGGCGGAATGTGGCTTAACGCTGGGAGCCATTGCGTGGGGGTGGACTTGACAGTTCCTGAGATGCACCGCATTGTGTTTCGCAGTTGTACGTCGATCCTCTCTGTGTGGGCGCTGTTTAACCAGACTGGTGCGCAGTATTCACCTGCGGAGAAAACTAAGCTCAGTCCCGTCGTGCGGAGTACATCAGCTTTTGTTCCCCAGCTTGTACCAGTAAGTTTATGTAGGATATTGTTCCGAGTGCCAAGTTTTCTACTCAGCTTTTGGAGATGGGGGCCAAAAGTTAGCGAACGGTCTAGGGTCACGCCGAGGTACTTGGGGAGGTACTTATTTCCTAAGTAAACCTTCACGTTGCGTCATATGTGGGTAGATGCTTATTAGCTAACGCATCTTTAATATAGAATGGAATAAAGTCCAAATTAGGTGCCCATTAGCCAATTTTACGTAGGTACCTAATATTCCATTTTCATAAAATTTTCCAAGCAGATTGTTATATTTTCGTAGGTTGGTATATATAATTCGCTAATTTTAATAAGTATTGTGGGGAAACTGCTTTTTAGAATTTTACTACCCGGTCTCTATTGCAAATACTTGAAGCAAGGTAAATACTTCACCTTGTTTATCCAAAAGGAATCACCCACAGTTGGAACACTCGTGGATCCATACCGGCTACGTTATTAATTTATCTGTAGAGAACTAACCATCGCCCGGCCCTCCCCTCCCACCTCGCTGTTTAAACATTTCCAAATGAGTATGCAGAAGACTGTACCTAACACATGGCCACACGCGGCGAATACGCCCTGGCCCTCTAAATTACTTGAGCTTTAATTAAAAGCCGAGCCATTCTGTACATGACAAGTATTCCAACAACGACCGCTATGACCTCTGATAACGCTCACTAGTCGACTTATATGTCTGTTCTGCTTCTGCCCGACTGGGGAGTTTAGCTCTTGGACTTTAATTTTGCAGGCTTAGCTTACGATTTCAATTCGGTATGGCTGTATTGATGCGGTGACATAACTTCTTCTAATTAAGACGAGCTAAGATATGTTTCAAGTTGTTTAGTTTTGAACTTTTGAAGCATTGAAGCCTTTGCATAATATCGGTTTTCGTATTCGACATCTCTATACTCAACCCCGGTAGTACACCTACCGATCAGTAATGGACCTTATGGATCGATTTACGAAACGATTACCGATTCAATTAGTATTGTCATGCTCTAAAACCTAATAAGTAATATTTTATATTACTACAGTACATTCTTTTTATAAATTAAAAGAGATTAATAAAATATAACGTTTTTTTAATTGAAAATGTGTTTATATTTATTTTAACATACATATTAATTAATCTTTAATCAATATTCTAGTATAAATGTTAATAGAAATATGTCTACATAGATTCACTCGTATGTCAGCAATTATATGCGGCTAAAGGATGTAAGTTACACTTTTGTAGGTCATAATTGCGTGTGGCGCGTACACCTAACGATATTTCCAGGCTGGCGAGAATAAACAAGTTTCCGCCAAGTGAATGAAACGAAAAGTCAACGGCCGGGAAAATTGTTCACAACAAACAAGTTTAATAACTCGGCCAGACCATTCATAGAGCGCCCTAATCTTTAGTCGCGTCGTCGTCGCCTCGGCGAGGGAATTAAGCAATTTAATAACGCTGAATGTGGACACGAGTAAAGTTTGGAACGCACGGACTAGAAATTGTATAAAATGTGGCCGAGCACATTTCCATCGCCAGGGGAATTTGCACAAGGAGGAAGAAGGAAGAAGCGGGGGCACCCCTTTCTCTGGGGTGTTAGGGACGTCCATCCCTCCATACGTAGGGTAGGCTGTTTACAGCGCGCCGGGCACGCACGGCGCCGCTCTGTTCTAGAGAATCAGGGATGCGCGCTGGACATCCAGGGCTGACACCTTTTTTCTTGTTTTCGCTACACGGTATAATTTGCATATTTCAGAAATAATAGAGTACATTGTTGTTGAGACTGGAAAGTAAGCAATAGATGGATGAGTAAGTTAGAGGTAATGTACAAGCAGTACAAGTCCATCTACGAGTATAGCACCTCAGGCGAGACTAGACAGCGAGGAAACGAAACAATTTCACTTCTCCTGCTCAAAAAGTAAGTTATTTTAGGTTCGCGAAACGGGCGTGTGTTTGAATGGAAAACATTTATGAAAAATGTGAGCCAGCTACTTTTTAGATATGGATAATAAAAAGCGTAGTTTTATTAAGTATGCGTCATACTTATTTTAAAAATCTGTGAGCATGGTCATATAACAGGTTTAATTATGGAATATGTTTGATTTTCTCGCAATCGAAGTGAAAAGCAAAGAAAGCACGTGCATCAGTCACACAGATATATTTATTCTCACTCACTTCTATCGCTGGTCTAAATTATTACATCGTGTCTTAAGGGCTAATTTTAGCCCCTAGTCATACAAACTACTGTATACGTATTATATACGTCATACGTATTCAGCCCTCGAATCTCCGGCATTTTGAAAAGTTCGAAATGCTAAATTGAAAAAAAATATATTAATATATTTCTTATCGAATCGAACCTAGACACAGAATTTCCTAGGAGCTGTTAAGAAAGGTAACCGGCAACGGTAAGCCAGAATGTACTAACATCCGGCATTACGAAATATTTTTTGGCCAAACTGAAACGCTCTCTTCACTCGCACAGTCAAAACGGGGACTGGCGAAGTACAAGCCAGCCAGCGTGTTACATTAACAATTTCGAGCAGGTTTCAACCCCTAAATAAACCCTAATAAAACAAAATAGATTTGGCGTCCATACACACATGTTTTTTTTTAATCTTAAGTAAAAATTTAAGCCTTTTCCGTATTTAACTTGTCAAAACCACCATTTGTATCACTTACTGACTGGCGATTATCAAATACCTGCATACGTACTACACTTCTTCATAGTATCCTAGAAACTTAAAATACGGCACCTATCGTTTGTCATTGTGCTCAGAAAACAATAGATTATTACAATTACATTATTTTTCTACCAGATCATAGGTGTTTGTAGTCCGAACCGAAGGTGAGGGCCATGAATATGCGATCGCTGCTTTACGAATTACCGCCCGTGGTTTGTCTTAAGTGAGATTTTCTTCCCAATGAGAAAATTCCACTTACGGCCTAATGTGACGTAAAATAGGTACATATTGACATTTTTGACTGGATAATTTCATTTGAGTAAGTAATAGTAAATTGGTCGCCCATCGATGGTGTAAGATAGTCTTATGTATGTTTCACATATACGTGTTATACTTATCTATGTGATCAAGTACTCGTCTTATATTATCCTCAAATACTCATACTCTATTACCGGACCGCTCATCCAGTTCACCAAAATTCCGTACTAACAAAATTAAATAAAATTTAAATTTAAAATATTCAAAACAGCGTAGTCGTAACCCTAGCGCGCTAGCCGCACTAGATGGCGCAGGGAGGTGGGGGCGGGGGGCCCCCGCCTGGACGCGGCCGGTAACACGAGTGCGCCTATGCGAGGCATGTATCTTGGACGGGCAGATATAACAGAGAAGTAGCCCCCGGTTCCCTGCTTGTAGTTGGTGCGTCGTGCGAGTTGCTCTGCGATATTTTAAATTCGAGGTTGTTGCCGTTTATTATAGTCGCATGTGTGATACGGAAGGATGAAAGTCATTTGGCAAGTATTTCAATGTGGAGGGATCCAGGAGAATAAATAGGTCGAACAAGAAAATGTTCTTGTCAGAGATAATATGGCTGATAAGAAAGTTAACCATGAGATTATGTATGACAAAAAGATATAGGTAAAAAATATATGTTGAGCATATATGCCTTTATTCCGGAAAAATTTCGTAGCCACGATTTAGTCCAAATGGTTGTAGAATTTAAAAAAAATCTGCTGGCACTTCAATAAAAATGTGTCCACGGAAGTAAGAAAGGCGGTTGAAATGTTTGAATCGTGATCCAATTATTCCGAGTGGCGAGTAATAAGTGCGGAGAGTTCGGGTGTATTTAGTCATTTAAATCAAATTTTAAACACGTCGGACCAAGTTTTTCCACTTTATATACTCTCACATTTGCAGCAGTAAATGATAACAACAAAACTGGTTTAGTTTATTATACCTACTATTGCTCGCGCACAGAGGGTACAGTACAAAAAAAGAACCGACTACAATACAACTAAAAAGCCAAAAATAACCCGTTCAAGTACCTACAGATTACATTTGACTCACCCTTTGAGGTCGGTTCCAAACCACTCAATTATTAATATTTATGTATTATAGTTGACGTTAGGTTTGGCACCGACTTCAAAGGGTTTTTTTTTTCTTTTTAGTCTTTCATATAAAATAATTATGGCGGGGTGATCGGGGAGGTCTTAAAGGCATGCATCTCGTTTGAATTATCTCCTAACTCCTAACCGTTTAGGAGTTGTACCTTCCATCATCAGCTCAGCATTGGAAAATGATGACTACCATATGCAAATACTTAAATAGTTTTAAGAAAATATATGAAAAACATTATGAGTGCCTATAAAATTTCAGGAATTCCTTCGATTCCTCATGGATCTCGTCATCAGATCTTCACTAAACTTGTATGGGACCAACTTGGAGATGTCTATATTGTCTATTCATGAACCTGATAATAATTTTCCATATCGACTCATAAACGACGGAGTTCTGATGTAACAAACATTAAAAAACCGAATTGAGAACCCCCTCCTTTTTTGAAGTCGGTTAAAAAGACAAACTGTACTGAGCGGAAAACTTAACTCTACCGCCGTAAAACTGTTTTACGTTCTTCAAATAAATTGTATTTTTTTCAGATTTAATTAAAAACGTTGTTTCCAGATTTTTTGCTACACTTGTAGTATAAAACGGTTATTACTTGCGAAATTTCAACCAGCGAAATAAAAAAAATCCCATAAAATTTGATTCCTTCGAAGTGTCGAAATATACGTTTTTTGCGGCATAAACGGTGGTTATGACTTAGAAGTTTCGTTTTTTTCACAGCTTTAAGGTACTGTAGACTATGATTTTTATTTCAACTCGATGCCTGCACGCGTTCCCAAGATAATGAGTCTTGTCAGACATACAGACGAACGGGCAGACGGAACAAAGTGGTCTTATAATGGTTCCGTATTTTCCTTTTAGAGGTACGGTACCCTAAAAGGGTATCAGCTTTATTTGCCCCATTCGTTAACCGTTAAATTCTTATTTCGTCTCATTCTGTATTCGTCACTCATTCTTTAATCGTATTGTTCGCTATCTGTCCCTATCTTCCTAAGTCCAGATCAGGAACTTGTCTCATTCTTATTAAGTCTTATTCGTTATTCGTCACGGTCTTCCTAGGATTATGTTTTTGTTTGCCCCTTACGTTTTTAGTGTCATTCACACTTTACCTATCTTAAAATCAGATATATAATGTGAAGGTTGTGCTTCACTGTTGGTGCTAATTGGCTACCGACATAAAAGTAAAGTTGTTTTATATTTAGAATAAGACGCGTGACATCCGTCAATGAAATAAAATGTAGTAGTTAGTCTTCAACTGGCCTCCGGGCAATAAAGATATTAACTATCGTACCTCTCGCTGCTCTATTTATTCCTCCTCTGAGGCTATCCCCCGGCAGTCGCCACACTTGGTGGAGGTGCGGGGTTACAATGTGGATCCTGTAACATAAGCATAAAATTAAAACATAGATTTTACTCGTTAAACTGAACAACATTTGTTCAGCAACATAAAAAAAAGTCAGTTTTCAAAATTTTATTATTTCAAACAAATCAAATAGTATTTTTAATGTTGGTCGTCCAACGTTGACATTCCCTGAGCATTGACATAGCTGTCACTCTACTAATATCTGTCATTTCGCAATACATTGCTTCTTTGTCTAAACTTTATTCTACAAAATGTCATTTAATACACGTTAATCTCACAAGTTGCTTAACAAATGTTATTTAGTTTCAAGGGACGAATCTATGTTTTAATTTATTGCTCCTGTTACAGGGCCCACCCGGTATATGTAAAACTATGACGTTCTCACTTACGTTGAATACAACCTATTCGACTATTTTATCAATCTTTCTCGTGCTATTACTATCGTAAATTTTAGGGACCCAATTTCTAATTAAAACGTATTAAGATTTTTTTTGTCGTATTATTTGGATTCGAATACTGAATGGATAAAATAATTATATGTTCCTACGTACGAAATTTAGCCAAAGCTGAAACAGAGATGTTTCGCTCGCTCGGTCAATTAGCATACCTACATACCTAGAAGCATTTGTAGATTAAAATTATGATTAAGACACCGAAAAATCATTAACATTATGTGTAGTGCTATTATTTTGCACACCATTATATACCTAATAGATTTCGATGGATAATTAACCTCTTTAATGCCAAAACTGGTTAAAGATACTATAAAAACAACCTGGTTTAATTCAGTGCAATATTCATCGGCATCAACGAAAATCATGAACTTCATGAAGTATCTATTATTACTGAAAAACATATCGATATTCGAAGTAGAGCATACTATAAGTCGAACAGAGCTATTTTACATGTGCGCGGACTCGCAGCCGCCTATCGGTAGGTACTGTAGGTAGGGCAGTCGAAATAGGTTTCCAACAGCGACGCTGGATACATTTTGTTATAAAGCTCGTGTGTAGCTTTGTAATAAGAACACTCCAGTCCAACTCCACTCCTGATACACTTCAAGTAAATCAGCTTACATTTTGAAAAGGAAACTGCTATTCGGTTTCGTATAGTGTTAGTCAGGTCGCGTAACAAATAAAAAGCGTGCGATAGTTTTTTAATGTCCTTTCTAATACTTATTAAACAAACATGCAACTCACTTTTCAGAAATAAGTTATTGCTACAATTAATCTAAAACTCAACCTAAGATTTAAAGCTATAGCTAGCTTGACTTAAGTACTTGCAAAGAATAATCAAGAAGTCTAAGGCAGGGTGCTCAGACATGAAATTACAGGCGAATGCTTGCGGGGAGGGCGCTTTAACCGACTTCAAAAAAGGAGGTTCTACGTTTAACTGTATGTATTTTTTTATAAGTAAATAAATAAATAGTGTGCGCTCTTAAAAAAATCCATTTCCCTCGCGACTTAAAGGTGCACTACTGCCCAAAAAACGGTGAGGGGTATGTTTACGCATTCACCGTTTTTGAGCAGCGGTGTGGAGAGCTTGCGGTAAAAACGATACGGATACGCGTCACTGCGTAAACATATGTTCGTTGTGGTCGCACCTTTAAGAGAGATTCGAGTTTATAGTATTCGAGGAAATAATTCGCTTTTCATCACCTCACCTCCACCAAACATCGCCGGTGTGGTCGCACTTTTAAGAGAGATTCGAGGACATAATTCGCTTTTCACTCTTACGCTAACTCAATAAGAAAGATAAGAGAAAATGGCAAGCTACTGATTAGCGGTGAAAATAATCCATTCACCTAGAAGAAAATACTTTTGTCTGCATTCTGCTCACAAATAAACACTCCACGCCCATTCAAAACAGGGGTTGACATCGCTGTGAGTTTATTTTAAAAGCTTTTATTTAACTTGCAATGTATGTATGTATGTATGTATGTATCTAAGTATGTTTGTTCGGGTGAAATCTTGCAACTCAATTTTGAAGCAGATATCGTCAACCGATTGAGCTGAAATTTTGCATACTTACTTAACTTTGATGACAATACAATAATATGTTACCATGGGGCTGATCTGATGATGGAGCCGGAAGGTGGCCATAGGAACTCTATGATAGAAAAAGCAATCCTACCGAGCTTGGGCTCTTTAGAATCGTCTCAGTGAGCATTTGATGGATATCCAAAGAAAAGTACAGTTGGCTATAAAAGCTTGCCACTAAAATGTCATTTTTGACAGAAACTTATTTATTTGTATTTCAGATGTATAAACATCAGATCTATTCGAGATTTTGTCACTTTATTCTTAAGAGTGCGTCTCCACTGAAGAGGGGTGGAGCGGAGACGTCTAGATTCGACCAAGGGGGCGTTCAAGTATTACGTAACGCAATTTAGGGGGGAGGAGGGTCTCGTAAAACGTTACGATGCGTTACAGGGGCGGGAGGGGGTCTTTCTTACAACACGTTACGTAACATTGTTTCTCTTTTTTATAAAAAAAATGGGATTTGAAACTCCCAAGTTGGCAACCCTTGTCGTTTTTTTACGGTCTGGTCGTCATTTTAATCATTTTAACATATCTTTTGTGACTTTTGGGTAAAAATGGTCACTTTTTGTGTCACTTATGGTGTTACGTAACGTTTAGAGAGCGGGAGGGGGGGTACAGAAAAACGTTACGGCGCGTTACAAGGGGGGGAGGGAGGGTCAAAAATCTTCAAAAATTGCGTTACGTAATACTTGAACGCTCCCCATCACAAAGGGAAGCGGAGCTGAGATACAGATTTTGTCTCCGCTCCACTCCACTTCAGTGGAAACGCACCCTACTTCAGTGAACGGGTTAGACCGTTACCGTAAAGCTACGACCACACCGCCGGTCAAAAACGCGTTTACGTAATGACGCGTCGTATCCGTAGGTACAACTTTTAACGCAATCATGACAGGCGATGCCTTATAAAGGCAATCAAATGTTTAAAAAACAGACACGTGATGTTCGCGTCATGTCTTTTACTTAAAATTGACGTGCGTGTACGTGCGTAGCGTATTGTGAGCAGCGGTGTGGTCGCACCTTAATGGATGATACTTTCTTTGCCATTATGGATAATATACTCTATTTTGAACGCGCAAAGTTCAGAATGGTGAGTTTTTGCGTATATTGGGAATGCTCTTGTTTCGCCAACAAACAGTTCATAGATTTTTTATTTCATCGAATTTTCCGTTCATCGGGTTTTTCCCATGAAGTCCAAATTTTTCCAAAATCTTGAAAATATCGTGTTATATACGTATATGTTTATCTAGATTAGGTTAGGTTAGGTTCATATTATAACAATTTTAAACATTATAAGGTCTTAGAGAAAATGCTTTCGATTAAATTAAACAATCGATCACAACTTTCTGCCAATTTCCACCTAGATCACTCTTGCCAGATCTCTCTTGCTCCCTCTACTAGACTATGGCGATATTGCTCTACTGGATCTTAAGGAGGAACTACTTGTCAAGCTTGAGAATGTGTGTATCAGGTATATATTTGGATTGCGAAAATATGACCACATCTCTTCCTTTCGAGCGATCCATGACGCACACGTGTCGTCACAAGTCTTGTACTTACTTAACCAGGCCCGACGGGATACACTGCAGCGCGTACCAGCGTTATTTCACTACCGGTATCGCCGGCCGTAGAGATCCATGACGCACACGTGTCGTCACAAGTCTTGTACTTACTTAACCAGGCCCAACGGGACACACTGCAGCGCGTACCAGCGTTATTTCACTACCGGTATCGCCGTATAGATCCATGACGCACACGTGTCGTCACAAGTCTTGTACTTACTTATCCAGGCCCAACGGGATACACTGCAGCGCGTACCAACGTTATTTCACTACCGGTATCGCCGGCCGTAGAGATCCATGAGGCACACGTGTCGTCACTAGTCTTGTACATACTTAACCAGGCCCAACGGGACACACTGCAGCGCGTACCAGCGTTATTTCACTACCGGGATCGCCGTATAGATCCATGACGCACACGTATCGTCACAAGTCTTGTACTTACTTAACCAGGTCCAACGGGACACACTGCAGCTAGTACCAGCGTTTTTTTACTACCGGAATCGCCGTATAGATCCATGACGCAAACGTGTCGTCACAAGTTTTGAGTACTTACTTAACCAAAAAATCAATAGCCAATACCATGTTCCACGAAACCAATATTATTTTCCGGACTAGCGCAACTTGTGCGACGCTTGTCGCGCAGCTCAGCGGCCCAGGCACCCGTCTTGCTCTCACGCACGGATAAGCTACAACTAGGGTTGCCATCCGTCCGGGTTTCTCCGGATATGTCCTTGTTTGGAGGTTTTCAAAATGTGCCGGGGTATTTTCGGACACATACGGGGAAAAAATGCGATTTACGCCAAATGTCCGGGTTTTTTAAGTATTTGTCCGGGTTCGGCGAATTTAGAGAAGGCAACCCTAGCTACAACCAATATTTGTCAGGTGACATCGAGTCGCGTGTCATAGTTTTGAAAGAAGTGCTGTCCGATATCACCACTATAAGTGTACTTTAGCGACGTGCACATAACTTTTTTCTTAAATGGCAACCCGTCACGTAATCATGACCGAATAGCAAAAATCTATTAGGTATATGTAGGTAGAAGCCAATTTTGTCAGAACTACGTGAGCCACCTTATGATTTTAAAAGTAATATTGTTTTTCATACATGTTTAGTTTCATACAATTGGTCCTTAAAGTTTTGGACCAACATACCAACATACAAATAATAATAGTAATCGTTAGGTGGGGATCCGAGCACGAAGGAGCAGGCGATTATTCCGTAATTATTAGACATATAAAAAAACTTAAAACTGATAATTTAGTACGTTAAAGTAAAGCATATATTTATATCGTACGTTACCCAGTGAGTGAAACCACATCAAAATAATTTTCATAAAATCCTGAAAATATTCAACAATTTAAAAACCCTTTCATATATTTAGTATGACATTAATTTAGAAGCGATATTTCCGTAATTGTAAGAGACATCAAAAAACTTAATACTGATGCTGAAATCAAATCAAGCAATTGTCATAATAAACCTAAGAAAATCCAAAATTAATAGATTAAGCCCTTTTAATTATACATTTAATATGATTCATTGAATGGCTTTTTATCTAGAACAAGTACATACTAACGAACTTTGGATCTAATAACTGTCTTATATTAATTTTCTTTTTATTAATACTATGATAAAAATAAATTAAAATATTTACATATATTTTTATCGAAACAACTAAGTTTTGACAATCTATACATACACGTGATTTTGACAATCTAGAACATCTTTAACGTTCGTTTGTAATTTATAACACATTAAATACAAACTTAAGTTAGTAGTTTTAGCACCAAGAATGCAATGGGCGGTTCTCCAGAAGACTCATTTTTCGTGTGCCTTGACATAATTTTTAACTGGCTGATTATTTGTATACAAAAATGATTATTTAAGCACGTTATTAAGCAATGAAAAAGGTGCCCGAACCTGTTTTAAGTTTAATCCCCTATAAAATAAAACATTTGGCAAGAAAGTGGAAAATCAGCCGTTTTTTTACATGCGGCGGCCGCATTGCGGCCAACCTACTTAGTCACCAGACTTAAAAGTTGATCAAACCATAAAGTACAATAAATCATTGAATATTATTTTAACACATGCATTACAGATAAATAATGCTCAGTATTAAATAATAATTACGCCTGTAAACTTATTATAACATCAATAAAATGTATTTCAAAAAACTGGTAAAAAATATACGTCATTGTTGTACGCAGTTCTTCCATCCTTGTCAATATTTTCATCATTTTCATTATGTACTTATTCGTCGATAATAAATAATAATGCAGATGATATTTAAGTGAGTCCTTAACTGTGGTTATGTAAATCTTGGTTTTTTATGCTGTCGAAATAAGTATTTTTAGTGTGCATTCAAAAACAAATGAGTTTCGACAGGTTTCATTGAATTTGTCATTGTTGGCTACGTCATTGTAAAAGTTGCTCAAATTGAGAAAAATAAGTTATGTTTAATATGTGACATTACTTTATGTTTAGATGAAATAAGAAGATAAGTCTGATCGTGGTCAGTTGTGATATTAATGTAGAAAGTTAAATATTAGTGAAGAAAAATATCATATACTTTTTGATTATATTAAAAATATATCTTAAATCACAGAAGAAAGTCATAATGGCAAATTAAACTCTAAGTTTTTTTTTATATGATCCTTTGCAGGTGGGCCTGCGTGTATGCGGCCCGTAACTGCACGTCTGAGTTTGTCTCAACCACTGAGTAGAAAAGACTAGCGAGAGAAGAGAGGAATGCCAGCCATCAGAAAGATGAGCTGGACTTTTGGTTAGCTCTCATGGAATAACTGTAGCGTTTATTGAGAAGTGGAAGCAGCCCACTGCGAAGTTAAAGTCTAAGTACAGTCTACAAAAATGAAAAAGTGCTATTAATGTCGAAAAATAGCTTAAATGTATTAATAAAGAATAAAAAAAACAAAATAAAAAGTATATAACTAAACCTAGAGGGAGTATTAAATTAAGGGAGATATGTTGCGTTATCATGTAAACTTGGTGTGTTATATTTATTCGTTTAGTAATTTAAGAAAATTTATCATCAAAACTATATTACTTAAACTATTGTAAATTGGGATATTTCCACTAGTCCGCAACCTTTTTGTTCTCACTGCGAACTGATGGGATTTTTTTCAGTAGGTCGCAGTGCAGAAATAGGGACGTAGGCAATTGGGAATAGGCTTATACCTTTCTGATTTCTGACAGGTTTTTAAATGTTATAGAGCTAGTACGTACCTTCATGATGATTATTCATTAAATAAATCACAAAAACATAAATCTTTAACTTTTGTTTTATTTCATTTTATTCGGGTTATTCAAAAAGGACTGTGGCTGGTAAGTGCTTACTATGTACATATGACCTTCTTACTCGCCGACTTAAGACATTCGTCATCGTAGCCTACACCGCGTCATTGCTGTTTGTAAAAATGACATTGTGGACACAGTACGTCATTGTTGGTCACTGCTCTTTTTTTAGGGTTCCGTAGTCAACTAGGAACCCTTATAGTTTCGCCATGTCCGTCTGTCCGTCCGTCTGTCCGTCCGCGGCTTAGCTCAGTGATCATAAGTGCTAGAAAAATGAGATTTGGTATGAGTATGTGTATGTATTACGCCAAGAAAACGGTAAAATATAAAAAAAAATTCGGGTACCTCTCGTACACCTAAACTGGGGGTGATTAATTTTTCATTCCAACACTAGTGTGTAGTTGAATAGATCTTTTAAAAATAATAGGGGTCTTTGAACATTATTTTTTGATAAAGTCAGCAATTTTGTAAATATTCACTCCGAAAATGAAAAAAATAACGTCGTCGCCCCCCCCCCCCCCTCTAACATTTCAATCACAGGTCAAAAAATTATGGGAAAATTCATGAAAATGAGGCCTTATACTTTCAATGAAAACTATATTGAAGAAAATCGGCCGAGCCATTTTTGAGATATCGCAAAAAATCATAATGTTCTTTAAAATGACGTAAGTACCGCGCGGTGTACTTATACTTCGAATGTTACACATATTAGTTAAGTGCCATACTGTATTACATTACAACATTTCGCTCAATCTGGCGCGTATAATCATTAACTGCCAGAAGGTAATTAGTAAGTAATTACTGTTACTTTGGCGTTTACGACCTTTTTATAGAGCTTGAAATCTTTCTCGTTATTTAAATCTCTCGTAATTTTCGTCTATTGTGAAGGATGGGCAACTACGGAACCCTACACTGAGCGTGGCCCGACATGCTCTTGGCCGGTTTTTATTTGTAAAGCATCTTTACCTAGTCATAAATATAAATATATATTTAAAAGCGATTAGAAACCCGGCGTGGCAACGTTGCTACACGTTGGGACTAAAATTCTAATTCTCTTCGTGGTTTGGCCAGGCTAGAGAATGTTCGATTTTTTTTTAAGACGAGTAGTTATGTTCTTTATTCTTAATGTTCTTTAGGATCTGGGTGGAGCCTGTCGTTATTCTCCTCACCGACCGCGCTCCTTCGGAACAATTTTAAGTACGTAAACACGTCGCCCTGCTTCAATACTTCCGAGTAGTCCGAGCGACGCTCGCAGATCGCCCTGGTCCGTCCTTTAAATAAGTTATAAGAACTTATTTAAAGGATTTGAAAATACCGTATGGTAAACCATTTGAACAAAATTGTATGTTGCAGATTACTAAAGAGTGCAGAGATACTACAGATTGATAAATAAATTGTATTAATGAGATTACACTTAATGAATTATCGATGATCGCAGTTCAACATCAAAAATTGAAATTTCAGGTTAAACTACGACCTTCTTGATGCAATTAGGCCGATTAGTAGGTTGTTAATTAAGGAGTCCCAACCTCATTTTTAGCGTGTATACCTTATGAATGACACCCGATACGCACGAAGAGAAGTATTTGCAGCTGTAGCGGTGTCTGAAGTGATGGTCAAAGCGTAGACATTAATTACCTCGTTCATACCTGTTTTGCAGCTTTCAGATTTTGAAGAAATCTTTGGTATAGTAAAACTTGTGGTACATCGTCAAGACCTTATGAAGCTGGTAGTCTATGAACTTCGGGAGATTATACAGCCACGACCTCTCAAAAATGAAGAATGTGTTTCTGCGTCAACCTTTGACAACGGTAACTGTAAAGTTGCCGAAGCGTCAGAAAGGCTCAAATAATGAATACCTACTTATACGGGATACTCGTATAATCCGTTTAAACTGTTTATTTAAAATAGTTCTAGCCAAAAAGAGCACAAGGTGGTTGTCTTTATAATATAAAAACTATGAGAAGTGTTCGGCTGTAGACCGAGTGGCGCGGTCTAGTGAAGATAAAAGTCGCCGTCCACTGACGTGGTGCCGGATCATGACGGTCCCAATTTACGTCTCTCGACGTAATATCCGTAAATGTACCTACAGTTCATTGATCAACAACTATTTTTCGACGTGTTTTATATTTTAAATGCTTTTATTTTTAATTTGCATTGTATTGTAACTGTAACTATGCTTGTTTGGGTGGAATCCTGCAACTCAATTTTGAAGCAATATCTTCAACCGATTGAGCTGTAATTTTGCATATCTAGAACGTAGCCCTTCCTAGGAACTATCTATAATATTATATTAATCTTTTTAAAGCAATGTGATGAATGTCCAAAGATAAGTACAGTTTGGCTATACATATAAAAGCTTGTCATATAAAAATGAAATTTTTGACAGATATTTATGTTGAAACTGTGTATTTGTGTTGTCTGATTACAGTGATTACAATCAAAATCAAACAGGTAACTGTTTGATTACCAATGAATCATACTAGTAGATAACAGCACTGACTGTTCAGTTCCATTCGACATAATATTTATTCAAATATGATGAAATAACTTATCGTAACTGTAAAGTTGCCGAAGCGTCAGAAAGGCTCAAATAATGAATAGGTATACGCGACATAATCCGTTTACATAGTTTTATTTATACTTCACAGCTTTAAACGTTGCGCGTTGGGGAAGAATGAAGACCTTTTTTGGGGTTGTGCTTCATGATTTTTGTAAATGCTTGATAAAACTACTGGGATCAGCTCAATAAATTAAGATACATTTTTAAGAAGTTTTTGAAGAGAAGCGTAAATAGTAGTGAAAATAGGAAACGAGATGGTTTGAAAAAAAAAATCATTTTTAAGAAACGAAGGAAATCAATTCTTCGGACTTTATAATTGATATAAATATAATACAAAACTTAGCTTCCATACTTTGTTTACTAGATTCGTAATAGATTTTTACTTTTGCCGTATCCAACCATTTATTTAGAATAAATTATTTGTGTTTATATTAGATCAGGTAGGATGATCCACATCCATATCTCGAGCTATGTGGTGTTTCTGTTATACGCGAAATCGTTATGGGCTGTAAACTCATTGAGAAAGTCTTAACTCAGGTGCTATACCGAAGTGATTACAGAGATGAAGTTTGTTTTTTATCTAATATAGTTATTAAGCGGATATTCATCAGTTAGTAAGAGCCACGCAGTGTGCAAAATGATGTGTTTTGGAATTGAAGAGATATAAATGTACTTATGTCATGAGTGTTGTCTCATAAAGAGTAATAACGTGGCGGACGCAATAAACAGTGATCCGGGCATGCGTTCCGAAAGGCAAATCTCTAAATTCAATTAAGGGCGCACATTTTTCGGACATAGGCGTCCGGGCCGAGCGAGCTACAGCCCTTCCGCCGCGGGCTCTCGCCCCCGCATTGGAAAATTTTCTCTCGAAAATTGAAGATATTTCGTGCCTGCCTCCCCGGGGGCGACTCGTTTCTCGACACTTATGGTCGGCGTCCTCCGGGTGTGCAGGAGGCTTTTTACATAAAGTCCACACGTATAGGTATCGATCGAGGGCGGCCGGACAGGGTGTACGCAGATGACGGCTCCCCGCTGCCCCCTCTGACCCCCTTGCTTCCCCCTTTCATTATGTAAGTGCGTAACGCGTGCTCGCGCGGACCTGATTAGGGGGCCTCTTTTTTAACTGACCCCCTCACTTGCCAGCGGAAACTTAATTTGAGAGTGTCCTGTGAGCTGCGATTAAGTTTCGTTAACTATGCTACGGCCAGAAATATAGGTAGCTTCATCTGCAATTATCCTTTGGTGGAGAACATTTTCACTAATGAAGTCCCATTATTTGTTTATGTCTACTCGTTTATTTGACTTCGGGTTTCTCGTCCACGTAGATAACAATAAAATAGGGCTATCACTTTTTTCCCCTTTTAAATTTGCTAAACGAGCATCATGTCTATTTTGTGAAACACATACGAGTATTTAGATAAAATAAATTTAAACGCAACGTAGTTGATCAAGTTTCATACTTACTAACTACTTACTACGTTAAATAAATAATGACAGGGTATTAACAAACAAATACTAATATATGTACCTACAATAAATTAATACTACATACCTACTATTATTCATTAATACCTACCTTTTTTGTCATATACCTATGTACATATCAATACATATTATAGATAATATATAGTTATTTTGAAAAGTGAATATAAAAAAAATATTACTACGTATACTTACAAAGTATACTTAAAAGCAAAAGCTGATTGTAAACCATAATATATTTATTCAGATAATAAAAAGGAATTTATTATGAATTATGATAAACAATAAATCTACAGCGCACGCCAATAAGTTTACTGAAAACTAACACTACCTACGTCAGCCCCTAAACACGATTAAAATAGTGGTAAAGATAAACGATTCTGTATGTGAGTATATATACATATATTATGTGCCTGTCTCAATCTACCTGTAAGTGACAGCACACGAAAGCGAGTCGCGGAAGGCTGGCCCTAATCCCAATAGAGCATGATTTCCACTGGACGGCTCCTGAAAGAGCCCGAAAAGTTGTTGGAAACGAGGAAAAGGGTTGGTATCTGCATTAAGTATTCTATAAGACGAATTGTACAAGAAAAGCAAAGTCTTGTTTAAAACGGGGATCGAGGCTTATATAGAACTTTTCCAATGGTCGGGGCAGAAGGATTTTTCCAATAATTCACTGTCTATAATATTGTTTCTAAGCATTTCAGGGGCTATTTCTTGTAACTATATCAAAAGTAAAGTCCTGATTGCAATCTGTTTATTGCCTCTATCGCTATGAATTATGGTAGTAATGGTAGTAGGATAAAACCTAAACCTAAATAATAAAGTAAGCCTATAAGAGGACAGGGTTCGGCAATAGGGTAATTCACCTTCAAATGAAAATAAAATCTTACTCTATCGAAAGTTATTATAACAGTGGAAGAACTATTCAATTTGTACCCATTAAGAGAAAATGTGGAAATTGTAACGTACCTAAACATTGAAATTCATCGAGTGTACATGTACAACAACTTGAACAATTCTGTGCAAACGGAATGTTAAATAAACACAAATTTATCGAAAAACTTTAGCGATATGCTTGAATTTGACGCCTATCAAAATAGCGTATGTTCAAATAGAGTAAATTCAGACTCAATGAGAAAGAAAATATCATAGAATAGCTCCTATCTCGATAGTGGGGAGATCTCCGATAGGTGCCAGTCAGTGTAACAGTCGAATTGATACTCCTGTAATTGGAAATCAGAGCACTTGCAGGCAGGTTGCAGGAGTTTGACGACAGAGGCGCTACTTGAGTGGCGTGATGTTGCCTGCGAAACTAAGTGGTTCAGCTTAGAATAACATCAAAAATATCATTTTTTTTTTTTTTTTTATTTTTTTTTTTATTAAAACTTTCGTGAGACATATTTAATTATTGTATTAAGCGGTTTCTTGTATTGTACAAGCGGTCCAGTGACGAGTTTGCCGCGGCGGTGTACGGGCAGCCGTCCCTGATGAAGGGCTCCATACGAGTTCGAAACATGTCGGGCCGTTCCTGACAATTTCACGTGAGTGTAAACCGCTTAATACAATAATCAAAAATATCAATTGAGAAGCGTAAAATATTAATCTTTATATATAAACTAAAACGAGGAAGTTACTAATACTTTTAATATGAATGAACAAAGTTTAAATAATTATACTCATACCTTAAAACGTTTTGGGGCAAAATAAAAAGGTTAAGGGGAATGATTGATATCATTGATAAAGTTAGGTACCAGAAACAAAAAATGTGCACGGAATAGGGAGTTTTTAATAGTTATTTGTTATGCAAGGCTGCAAAGTTGTTATTTGGCGCGAGTGTTGAAATTGAAAGCTGAGCGAGCGAAGGAATCCAAGCCAAGAAGCCAGGAAGGAGGAACGCCAAGTTCTTTGCCCTACAATTTTAACATACAAGGACTTGCGATATACTCAATGCATTTATTTTACTGGGGGTGTAATACAATATCAAGATTTGACTTGGCTAGTTTTCACAAACTGTCAAAATTTTATAAAAGTAACATAGTATTATTATCAAACTAACAGTGTATGTAACAGGACGTACACTAACTTGCGTACTTACTGTAGTATACCCAACCCTATGCTAGGCATAGGTCATATGCGACAACTTAGCTCGACAACGCACCACCAGTGTTGGCAACGGTCGGCCAGCAACTAACCCCACTCCGTTAGTTCTGACGTATGCGCACGAGATAGGGATAGCAACACTACATCCCTTTTTTATTTTAATTAAAATTATATTAATTGGTGATCGTATAAATAATAATATGTGAATGTTTATCTATTTAAATAAAAAGGATGTTACACTCAAAACCCATAAAGTATTTAATCAGTCTTGTTTTATATTATCTAGAGCGGTTAATAGTTTAATCTGTGATCTCATTTGATTTAGAACTAGCTTTGCAATATAAACTTGCCGCGAACCTTGTTGACACAACAATATAGAGGATACATTGAGGATACACAAAGGGTACCGATTCGAAGTCGTTTCGGCGTGTAATACGCTGTAGTCACCGGTTAGTCTGTCGCAGCTAACCGGCCCCGTGCGGGTTTGCGATAAGGAAAAGTTCTCCCACACCAATGTGGATAGGGAGAGAGTCACACTGGTGGAAAGGAAGAGCAAGGCGCGCATGGTGCCCCGCAAGACTAAGTGGCACAGGCGAGCCGGTTAATTCAGTTCTTGGGATTGCAACACCGTGTCCAACGAGGACATGAAGGATACGTGCAATTCAGCTCGTTTGAGCTACGCATGTCCCAGCCTCTACAAGCTGCTACTATCTGCCTAATCCTACGCCAGCCTGTCTAGCACAACCACGCCTCGCGGTTCCCGTCGCGCGACAGCGCTAGCCGTCATTCCCTCACACCACTGCACAGCTGCAAGAGATAGTCAAATATCTCGCGTGAGAAATAGTTGCACATGACATCTATGCCAGAGGTGAAACAAAGCAAAGGAGCCACGCCATTATGTCGCTTAAGCCATTAAGGCGCTTATTGAATTAAATCTAACTAGTTTTACGTTTTGTCTGCATGTAGTTTTGTAGTTCCAAAGCATGTAGGTTATATTACTGTAATATTGTGTAACTTATTTGAAAAATAAATTAATTATACAAAACAAGGGTTACATACACTTCATTCTAGAATTTTTAAGAATTGTGACATGTAGCCTTATCTGGATAATTATTTCACAACCACTTTGTCAAGCGCTTAAGGACTATTGCTTGCTCTGTTCCCCCTTTTACCATCTTCAATTGTTTTTTTTTTGGAAACAAACTGAAAGTATATATGTATTTTTTTATAAATAATGACACAAAGGTAAATTAAGAAAGAAAAATTGAATTCGATCTACTACAATCGAAGCGGGGTTTGAACCCGCGACCTCTGCGTTTCCGGCGCATTGCTCTCCCAACTGAGCTATCCGATCGCTACGTCAATCACACCAAATCTTTCATCCCTTAATTCTTTGCGCTACTGGAGCGCCCTCTGCGTCATATGTTTTTTTGAAATGCTTATGCGCATTAGCCATACCCTAGGATGTGCGTGTTACACACACGATCCCCAATCCCCATTGTTTTACAGCAAGTGTGAAGACTGCGAGAGAGATGGCGCTGTTCTAAATATTTGTATTGAATCTTTTTTATCGATTCATATTTTTTATGTGGTAATACCACATTTTTATTTTTTTTATAAATAATGACACAAAGGTAATTTAAGAAAGATAAATTGAATGCGATCTACTACAATCGAAGCGGGGTTTAAACCCGCGACCTCTGCGTTTCCGGCGCATTGCTCTCCCAACTGAGCTATCCGATCGCTACGTCAATCACACCAAATCTTTCATCCCTTAATTCTTTGCGCTACTGGAGCGCCCTCTGCGTCATATGTTTTTTTGAAATGCTTATGCGCATTAGCCATACCCTAGGATGTGCGTGTTACACACACGATCCCCAATCCCCATTGCTTTACAGCAAGTGTGAAGACTGCGAGAGAGATGGCGCTGTTCTAAATATTTGTATTGAATCTTTTTTATCGATTCATATTTTTTTATGTGGTAATACTACATTTTTATTTTTTTATAAATAATGACACAAAGGTAAATTAAGAAAGAAAAATTGAATGCGATCTACTACAATCGAAGCGGGGTTTGAACCCGCGACCACTGCGTTTCCGGCGCATTGCTCTCCCAACTGAGCTATCCGATCGCTATGTCAATCACACCAAATCTTTCATCCCTTAATTCTTTGCGCTTCTGGAGCGCCCTCTGCGTCATATGTTTTTTTGAAATGCTTATGCGCATTAGCCATACCCTAGGATGTGCGTGTTACACACACGATCCCCAATCCCCATTGCTTTACAGCAAGTGTGAAGACTGCGAGAGAGATGGCGCTGTTCTAAATATTTGTATTGAATCTTTTTATCGATTCATATTTTTTATGTGGTATAATACCACATTTTTATTTTTTTATAAATAATGACACAAACTTTTGTCAATATAATGGAGGTTGTTAAACAATCCCACCTAATATAGGCATTCATTTTAAATGCCACTTTTGTCAATTTAAAAATGATGTCAAACTATTACAGTTTTATCCAGGCATTCATTTGAAGTACCAAACTATTGTCAATTCAATTAAGGTTGTCAATCAATTCCAATTCACTGGAGGCTTTGAGACCTCGAGTATCCCAATTGAATGGGAGTCAAGAACACGTCATATTCCCATGTTACCGGCCCTCTGATACCTCAGATATTCCAATTTAATGGAAGTCTTAAAACAACAGCCTTTTCCAATTGAATTAAAGCTTTAAAGCACAGTATAATTCAATTTAATCGACGCGTCGAAGCCATGAACGCTTTGAGTTATTTAATATAAATTAAAAGGAAGGTTTAATACATATGGTATTTCAAATTGACCTTCCAGCACAAACGCGGCACTTTACATACCGCTTATAATATATTGTATATTTTATTATTCTAATTGACCTTCCATGCAATTGTATTTGCTTAGCCGTTAAGCCTGACTATCTTTCTTACGAATAGTTTGGTTCCCGCGGTCTATTAAATAGACGTTTCATAATGCCTTTCGCTTACTTTCACAATCCGCTTAGCCTATCATATTGGCAATCCAGCGTGGTCTATCAAATTGACCTCTCATAAAGTCTTAGCCTATCATATTGGCAATCCAGCATGGTCTATCAAATTGACCTCATAACGCCTTAGCCTATCATATTGGCAATTCAGCGTGATCTATCAATCTATTCCCTCGAGGTTAGACGAAATTATGTGCTGACTAGCGCTTGTAAAATCTTCCGAGGATGTTCTGACTGTCCAGCGCTGGTCAGTCAGGTTATCCGATTGTTCGTCCCTTCTAAATCGAGGCTCAATTTTCGTCCACGCTGCCGGCTACTGTTGGCTGCTCCTGAGGCGCGAACCATAGCGCGGGAAAACTCTCCTCTAGTTCGAGCCTTACGAGAACTTAATGCGCTTCTCGCATCAGCATAGGATTTGGACGTTTTTTGGAAGTAGCTAGATAATTGTGTGTCGTGAATGCTTAAGGTACTGTAAGGCGATGGATGGACGTAATTTTTCAGTAATTGAATCTACCTAATATGTAACATGTTATGATAAATTATTCTTGTAATTCACAGTGCATTAGCACTAACTGTAAAGCTGTGTAATTTTTTGAAATAAATAAATAAATAAATCAAATTGACCTCTGACATAAAGCTATTAGTTTCCAGTAACAATACAGTCAAAGCTTATCATATTGACTAATGAATTTGCACTTATGTGTCTTCCATATCACTTTTAAACCCGTTTGGCCATTCAAATACTATACCTATATTATAGTCTATACCTTACAAGACGTATCTGCTGTTATTTAATTACTGATTTTGTTATAACAAATTGACTACATGTGACATATGCAACTATACGTGTCATATGTACCTATTAATGCACAACCCTTAAGCTGGATGTTCATACGGTTTATCAATTATACAAGATACTCTAGATAGTTATTCCAAAAATACATTTTCAACATGAGACAAATTAAGCTTATCACACTATAATATTTAACCCGTCAATATAATTTGGAATTCAGAACAATCAAGCCCACTCCATAGGAAAGTATTAAGTAGCATATTCAATTAAGCACGCACAAATGAACAGCTGTGTAAATTAAATAGACGCCTAGCAGTCCAATCGTTTCCCCAATTTGTTCATACTTATTATATTGTGATCCGTCATCCACCGCGCCACTGCGCAGTCGAAGATTAGTAACACGACCCATTCGAAAATAACGCTAAACTGCTAAATATTCATATTCCTCGAGTCCACAATACTAATTAATATTCGAAATAATACACTTTGCCCGTTTTCTTATTTATTTAAGCAACTTTCCACCCAGTGGTGCATTGTGGGTAGGCCTCAGCCTCATGTCGTGGGTAGGCCTCAGCACGAACCCCATGACTAATATACACAACCCAAAATAAAATTATCTTACATTTAGCAACCAAAAACTTGTGTTTTAATAGTTTTTTTATAATTTTATGAAACATGTAATGACGTCTTTTTTTTTATGTGGTTACATCACAATTTTTATTTAAACCATGAATACAATTCTTTAAGCTTTGATCTTTGTATTCATGGTTTTAATCGTTTTGACGTGACAACGTCTTAAATTAGGTTGCGTCTCGGAGTCACTCATGAAAAAGTGTAACGCCCGCTTACGTCTGTTAGGAGGGCCGGTCGTCCCGCTAAAACTCGAGAACGGCTGAACCGATTTGGCTAATTTTAGTATTGAAATATTCGTGGAAGTCAAGGGAAGGTTTAAACGGTGAGAAAATATTGAATAAATGAGTGGAAAATAATAAAAACGATAATTTTATATTCCCATACAAATACAAACTGTTCGTACTTACCTGTCAAACATATGATGTTTGTTCCGTCGGTTTGGTATTTTTAGAATAATTACATGTAGATCTAGACTAAATAAGGGTTTGGAATCGACAACATACATGCATAATAGTCTGATTATCGCATATTTAGATTTAAAACATGTAAAATAAAGACACTATAATGACATTAATGACACATGTGATGGGTGCGTTCAGAAAGTAACACTTAAAATGTTGTTAGGGAAATTGTGAATGGATATGATACAAATAAATATTCTACCGAGAAAAAGACGTTGTCACGTAAAATCTTCCTTCGCCCGTAAAACCGACTTTACAGGCAACCATTTTTTTTTTACGTAACTGTTGTTTGTTAGGCATTTTTCCGTGATCTGATCAATGATGTGCATATTCATCTGTATAATTGCATTTATCGGCTTGTCGCAGCCGTACAAGGAATTTCTCGAACTTTTCGTCCTGTTCCTGTTTCATCAAACGGAATACGTGGCGTTTATAAACCGTACTTTATTTGCAGGAGCAAGGTAATCATCGAATTTTGCTAAGGCTATCGCAAATATATCTATGCTGACACCTGGCTCCGCGTCCGCTCCAGGGATATTGTAATATATTTCTTGGAGCTCAATTCCTCCGAAATGCAAGAGGCTTGCTCTCTTCTTTTGGCTATCTGTGATAGCTGACACCTCCAAATATACATGGAGTGCTCGTTTCGAACGTTCCCATCTCAGACCGATCTCGCCTTCGCAATGGATTTTTTTACAAAGTTATGGCTGCCATGGGTACTTTTGGGGCGTCCCGGAACCAATCAATCAAATGATTCAAGCGGAGCCTTCATCTAACCGCTTGCTAAACAATTTAATGTTTGCACTGGCCTTTTAGCCATTAATCGTTTTAACGACCGCTTAACTACTGCTATAACATGACCTTGGTCAAAGTTACAAGTGTTAAAACAATATGTCAATTAAATGACACAACATATTTGATTTCACTTGCTAGGTGTACAAGACCTTTGTCTTATTCATCAATTGGATGATCAGTATACCATAATGACTAGTAAACATTTTATTCTTGCCAATTAAATGACCAGGTACAATATACTCTGCTTACAAGTTTATTTACAACACCAATCATACAGTTTGACCACTCATAAACACATATCCCTACACGGATATTTCATCATACATATTACGTTCCCGTAAATAACTAAGTGAAATAAATATTAAACACTTCAATGTTTACTTTCATACCTATTGACCCCGCAGCGCAAGGTATTATTACAATGTAGTTAGTTAGTTACCTATTTATCAACCCCGTAAACAATTTATACTGCACCCGATCTTATCTGCCTCAAATCCCGTTAGAAGCAACCGGAGTATATTTTGTAGCATTACGCTACGGTTTAAGTACTTCTTTTTACTAATCCGTTGTTTATTTAAATTCATCACGGCACAGCGCCATCTGCTACAGACGAGTTGTACTCTTTTTCTAATGTCTTAGCTTGCATGAATTTTGGTTTCACTTGGTAGATTGCATGCTTTCGGAAATTGTTCACTCCGTTCCCGTTAGGTGTCGCTATTCTCAATTGTACGAGTTTCGTTCGTTAGTTCGTAGCCTTATTTACCTATAGATTTAGGTCTGGCAAACTGTCATTTTAGTATTTTTTCTTATATATTTGAATTTCAAAAAAAGAGTTTTCGTTCGTTCTTTGGGTTTCTGTCAAGGAAAAAATTGGTTAAAGGAATGGATTTGAGATTTTGAGTTGGAGAGAAGAAGCATCTTATTAATATAATTGCTTGAGTTTTCAAGTATTTTGACCGGAGTACTACAGTTTTTATCGACGTTTTGCGATCCGAGTAATACAGTTTGTGTCCACGTTTTTGTGATCCCATAAGGAGCCCTCCCCATATTTTTCTGAGGGTCTGTGCGGTGCAGTTCATGTAACGGCTGCAAGCGGTGCGCCGAGTGCTTGGTTCTCTTGCCGGCCGGCGTGTGATCCTGTGTGTGCGTCTAGCACGATCTGATTGCGACTGGGAGCCACAGTTCTCCATCCAGTGCCCGTCAGACCTGAACGGGTTTGTTTATTTAACCTGCCGTCCAATGTACGAGTCCTGCCCTTGAGGGCTTACAGAAGGTTGGTGTCATCGACGCGCAAGGCGCGACTAGTGCGCGCACATCTTCGAGCGGTTCGGTGCATTTAGGATAATTTAATTTTAGTGTAATATTCGGCCAAAACCAATTCAAAATTATTTGATATTTAATTGTTAGTTTTAATTAACTGTATCGAGTTGTGATCATAATGCTTATTTGATTTTAATGCGGACAAAGCTTTTTTGTTCGTAGTCAACCTCTAAATTCCGAAAGCCTCGTTCGTCGGGCACATATTTTCTTTTACTGCATTTTTTCGACCATAATCATAACATCCATCAGCCATACCTCACTCTTCACCAGCCTTTCAACAATTCATGCAACCATTTTTAATCGCCAGCCCAGTCAAAATTCTCAGCCCAGCCAAAATCCTTTCACGTGAGAGAATGTTGACTGGTTTTCGTTTAATTGCAGTATAATTCTTCTTAAATTTGTCGCGAGAAACTTAATCATTTTGATTCAACCCCTAGAAAAACCTAAAGTATAAATTTAAGATTATTTGTTAATTTTACCCATTAATATCTGTGTGTTTTGATTTCGGTGTTAAACGTGTGCTGAAGTGATCTCCAGTGTAAATTATCGACAAATTCGTAATTTTGTACCATTAAACAAATAAATTATACGTGTGTCAGTGAATGTGTTGTTTTTCTTATTTACTAAATTCACTGCAATTTATAATTAATGATAATGTTTCTGACAACTGAACTGTTTACTAAAGCTAGTTTACTTGAGTAATTTTGCCATCGCAAACTTTCAAATATAAACCTACAAGCCGTTACTATAAATGACTATAAACTAGCACTTCTAAGTCAGATCGTTATTTCATAACTAATATAACATTTTATCACACTTTTTTTTATTTTATTATATGCTTTCCAATGGTTTTAAACTGTACAATTGCATTAATTTTACGTTGTAGGCGAGAGTAGATAGGTACTTAGATACTTTGCGCTTATTAAACAATACCTCCTTATTGTGCCTAGGTAGGTATATAATTATTATGGTTTACACATCTTTCATTATATACGAGTCGCGGTATCGACGCATTTCCGGTAAAAATATTAGACATTAATACCGTTAGTACATATCGGACAAAAATAATATCTATAAGTAAGTAAAACTGCATGATTCGCCAGGAGTTATTTGCAAATGTGCAATAACCGTTATTTTTTAAACGAATGACCCACTACGAACTAAAAGTTGTTTACGAGTCGATCCCTGTACTGGGATAGTTGAGCAGTGCACCGCTACCCAGATGTCTTTTGTTTCACAGTTATTAGTGAAACTATAACTTGGATAAATTAACTTCAATGACAATGTATCATATCACTATCGAGCTTGCCCTGTATTTATTATACATTAACTGTGCAAGTAAATTCGTGTTCCCGCCTATTCTTTTTTTTGAAGGCGTAATTAGATTTCTACTCACTTTTGTCCTCGTCGCCACTTGTAGTATACCCAGCCCTATGCTAGGCACAGTACAGCTGTTTATATAGGTCACTATGCGACAACTTAGCTCGACAACGCACCACCAGTCTCGGCAACGGTCGGACAGCAACTAACCCCACTCCGTTGGTTCTGACGTATGCGCACGAGATAAGGATAGCAACACTACACTTACCTTTACGGAAATAGGTTAATGATTAGAAAAATATAATAAAAATTTATATGTAAAAACTAGCCAAGTCAAATCTTGATATTTAATCCAAGAAAATTAGATTGCAATATATGGAAAATTTGGCAAAATGAAAGGACAACTTTTATCTATCAGGATATGTAGGTTATAGAGCCAAGTTTAATTTTATCTACTCTCCCCCCCTCTCAGGGGTGAGCGTCACCCCCCCGCGCCCTCGAATGTGTCCCGGAGCGCGGTATTTCCCACTTTAGAAGAAAACCGTGTACGATACATACAAAGTGTATAATAACGAAGTAATCCTGAATAAATTTACTATAAACCTTTCATACATACAAAAGCGATAGCACTTATACAATCAGCGCAATCTGTTACCAAATACTAACGTTTTTAATTATTGATCTTTTTTTTCTGCTAAAAGGTTAGTTATCTCAAAAACTGCACACTTCTCGGCCAAAATATGTATGACAAAAGTAAAGAATGGACAATGTTCTTTCTAAAAATGTATAATTTATTTCTGTTACTCTTTAATTTACCGTTGCAATGCTATTTTTAAAATTTAAGTCATTTGGCCATTATGCGAAATATAAATATTCGTACTAGTTAAACGGTGTAACTTGCAATACCATAGACTTCTTATATGTTTTTCTGTAATCTACAAGTATTGAACTATATTCTGTATTTTTTTTTTTTTTAGCCTCACTATTTTAGGAAATAAGCGGTGTGTGGGGAAATCGTCAAGTTTTGCTCATTTTCGTAAATAACTTCAAAACCGTTTAATTTAGAATTATATAATACATATATTTGAGATGTTCATAATGTACCCTTTCATTTGATATGTCACACGATATACTATGCCATTTTTTTTTCTATTTTGCCCACTGAACTGGCCCTCATGTCAAAATTTATTTATTTGCGTTACGTTACGTTACACGTCCATGTTTGGGTCATCAATTTACATACGTGTACAAAATTTCAACTCAATCGGTCCAGTAGTTTCGGAGAAAATTCGCTATGATTATAGTAGGATCCCTCGTGTGTCTGTGTCAGTCCGTCCGTCGGTCATAGCCAATTTGCTCCCAAACTACTGCACCGATTGAGTTTAAATTTTGTACACGCATGTAAATTGATGACCCAAACATGGACGTGTAACGTAACGTAACGCAAATAAATAAATTTTGACATGAGGGCCAGTTTAGGGGGCAAAATAGAAAAAAAAATGGCATAGTATATCGTGTGACATATCAAATGAAAGGGTACATTATGAACATCTCAAATATATGTATTATATAATTCTAAATTAAACGGTTTTGAAGTTATTTACGAAAATGAGCAAAACTTGACAATTTCCCCACACACCCCTTATTTCCTAAAATAGTGAGGCTAAAAAAAAAAAATACAGAATATAGTTCAATACTTGTAGATTACAGAAAAACATATAAGAAGTCTATGGTATTGCAAGTTACACCGTTTAACTAGTACGAATATATATATTTCGCATAATGGCCAAATGACTTAAATTTTAAAAATAGCATTGCAACGGTAAATTAAAGAGTAACAGAAATAAATTATACATTTTTAGAAAGAACATTGTCCATTCTTTACTTTTGTCATACATATTTTGGCCGAGAAGTGTGCAGTTTTTGAGATAACTAACCTTTTAGCAGAAAAAAAAGATCAATAATTAAAAACGTTAGTATTTGGTAACAGATTGCGCTGATTGTATAAGTGCTATCGCTTTTGTATGTATGAAAGGTTTATAGTAAATTTATTCAGGATTACTTCGTTATTATACACTTTGTATGTATCGTACACGGTTTTCTTCTAAAGTGGAAAATACCGCGCTCCGGGACACATTCGAGGGCGCGGGGGGGTGACGCTCACCCCTGAGAGGGGGGGAGAGTAGATAAAATTAAACTTGGCTCTATAACCTACATATCCTGATAGATAAAAGTTGTCCTTTCATTTTGCCAAATTTTCAGCTAATCTTACTGAATTAATTGAATTACACCCCAAGTAAAATAAAGGCAGGTATGTCACAGGGTCTTTTTGAGCAGGAGACGTGAAAAAAAACTGCTTATCTCGAAAACTATGGTTCCTGTAGGATACAGTGCATTATGTTTTAACGCGAGTGAAGCCGCGGGCAAAAACGAATCAAGTTGAGTGGATAAATATATTGAGCATTCACGTGGCATTCACTAAGCCTAAAAAAATTATATGGTGCACATATATCTAAACAGACCTATGAATCAAAGATTCGCTTTTCACCTGTCATATTCATCTGAACAATCCTCTCAATAATGTGTTATCAACTGTAAGTTAACAAATATCTGTCTAAGATTTTTCGTAATTATTGAAACACAAGGGTTTTTTCAAATATTTATAAGTAGGTAGGTAAACAAAGAGTGGCACATATAAACATCTGCACGAAGGTTTTTATCAAAGATTTGTTAACGAATTTACGAAATTTATACTTTATTTAAAAAAAAACGCAAAATAATAATAATCTTAGAATAAATCATACACTAATAGTAGTTTTTGATACAAGTGTGGAAAGTATGTCATTTTGAACGAGTCCCGAGGAGTCTTGGCCTGAGCCGCAAGGCGAGGGTCAAGACTCGGGACGAGTTAAAAAAATGACACTTCCACACGTGTACCAAACAACGTTTATTAATACATTTGCGAAAAATTGCAATAATACAAATTTAAACAGTAATTGAAAGGGGCAATTATATTTACTTCTGTCTGATAAAAATTAAGAGCTAACCTACAATTTTTAGAGCAATTGTGAAGGGTCGCATTTAAGGCCTTTGCTGCTAAGTTTAAAGTTTTATTCAAGTTGTTAATAATTCTCTTTTTCTGGTTTCCAGCCAATAAAATGTTCATACACGGCAATGTAATTTTTCTTTCGATTTTGCGGGTAAAATACTCTCACTTGCAATTTTTGCCTTGGCTCGTATACTAGGGCGTTGTTAAATCTAATCTGGTAACATCAGAATCCATCATTTTCTATCAAAAACTGTTATTTTATAAATCTTAGGTACGTGTCATTTACACATAATTAAACCAATCTTGAAAGAAGAAGAAGGTTTTACTTTTAATAGTAATATTTTTTTTAAGATGGCGTCGGCTGTCATCGTTCAGCCAAATCAAAAGAAATAGTTTTAATATATCAGAAGAGATATGATAATTTTACACAGTAGGTAATTTAATCGATTCCAGACAATAAACATCGTGATCGTGAATCTGTTTTTAGTTCTTTACATTTCATATAATTGTAAATAAATATATTATTTAATACACAAAAATAGCGATTATTCATAATAATTATGAATTTATAAAGCAGCGCGTGGGTCACGCTTAATACTGTATTTTCTAATCTGTGACAATACTTTTATTTTTATTTTTTTTAGGTCACGCATAATACTCATTGGCTTATTAAATAAGAGTCACTCAGACAAATTATTAAAACCGTTTTTGAATATTTTTAATAGATAACCCTTTGATTGATCCAATATGCAATTTAAATATTTTAAGCATAATTATAAGATATACACTTGCAATGCTGTATGACGTAATAAATAAAGTCGGAAAATTATTGACCTTTGTTGGATGTATGAGACATGACGTGTTAGTACAATAGAAAATTAAAAAAAATTGAAAATTAAAAAGCACTATTTCGAAATATCCAACTTTTTGCACGATTATCAGCTACGAAAAGTACCACTTTTTGAGCAACTGTATATAAAAATGTTTTCAATGAATATTACTGTTTAATTATCAATAATGTTTCACAAAATACTATTCGTGCAAGTGCCCTATTGAACGACATTCCCATTTCGGGATGGTTTCACCATGAACCTTTCATCACTGATTTATTTAATATATAAAATAAATCAGTCGCTTATTAGCATTTTGCATGCGGTTAGCGGATGCATTGAACATTGGATACCCACAGTTTGTATCCAATCTTGCCGGAAACTCCATAAGTAAGTATAAGATTAACTTGTCATCATCGTATTAGCTTTGAAATTGGTAAAACGGACCATTTTAAATGAGTTGTTTATTCGTGAGAATGATGCCATTTAGCTGTGGTTAAGCTATGTTTAAAGAAAATCGTAACAAGAAACAATTTAAAATAAAAATATCGGACGACTATTTAAATTTATCATCGAGCTTTGTGTTTCGTACTGAGACAATGCATAATCGAATTCACACGCATTTTTTCTTTTATATTCTCCTGCCTTTATTTTTACATTGAGGTACCTAGGTATATTTGAAATTTTAAACATTTTCCATTTCCCAGTTACGTGGATTGACCAACTAACTTCAGTACCCTTACCATGAGCACAGTATAGTGCCATGAGTTAAAGTGACCGTACTCGCTAGCGACAGCGTAAACGGTTTGTATGGAGAATAGTTGAGCGCTCCTAGCGGTTACTTTGTGAAACTACAATTCGCCATACAAATCGTTTTTGCAGTCGCTAGCGAGTACGGTCACTGTAAACTCATGGTAAAGGTACAGTTGCCGAGAAACTTCTTGAGCCTAACCTTGACTGCGCAGTAGCCGATTTACGTACAAATTTGCATGCGCAGATCCGCCATTTTGGGTCAAGAAGTTTCTCGGCAACTGTACTGTAGTGTAAGCATGGGAGGCGCACAATGTCCCGCTACACAAAATTGATCTCTACGGTGTGTTATATTTAATGTTATAACACTGTTACGGCTAGCCGTCTTTGGCGCGCATACGGCCGGCGGTCCGAACGACGTTCACCGTTTGAGTTAGTATTAATAACTAAATGATTATTTATATAAGGCTGTTGATAAGAAAATAAAACAGAACCCTCATTTTTACTACAAGTACCGACGATTGGTAAAAGTCGTCCTATCTGCAGATTTACGTATATCCTAAGAAAAGTGGTAAGAATCATTGCATCCGTTTTGACCCGGTGTGGCTACATAGACACATACCCTAACACACGTTGGATAATAATAAACATGGTAAATTATATTTCTCGTTTCAGGGACCTCTAAATTATATTTCTCGTTTCAGGGACCTCTATGTCAATAATCTGATTACTTACCTACTCCACGGCATACAATATCAGCTGCAAAAGAAAATAACAATGGTTACATTTGTTTTGCTTGGTTTTTGCTTTGTTGTCTGTTTCAGAGAAAAGTAAAAGTTACGGTTAACGAAGATTAAGCCCCATGATTATTTATATGACTTAAAAATTTAAGCAATTCAATATCGCCCCCTTAATTTACTGTACTTTATTAGCATACCTGTGCTAACTCGGGGCACGTTCTAGGGATAGGATATCTATAAAAAAGATGTCGATATAATTAAATTAATAATATGTGCTATTGAACATTCTCGATTAATATAAAGAGGTTCGATGTCATATCTGATCTGATATCGAGCTTTAGGGCTTGCAATATCGGATGGTTTTCCAATTCCGGAATTGACTTCGAGATTGGCACTCAATTCCGGAATTCCGGAACTGGTTCCGGAATTGACTAAACATACAAAAATACAAAAAACGAGTATTTTTTTTTACTATTGAAGGCGGAAATCGATGTACTATTGATGATTAGAGGCTTTCTATATGTCAAGAGATTTTCACCCTAAATAGTCTATGAAATGTCTGGATATCTTATCTTACATGATAAGCATTTTTCTAAGTACATATTCTTAGGACGGCAGGACCAATAATATATTTAGACGGTTGTTTTGCGTCATTCTCCATCGGTGTAAAGGTACAATTCATTTAATACACAAATGCCTCATATTTATGTCTGTTTCTTTGTTCTCATTCCTACAGTGATGTTCGCACAAACGCTCCAGTATCTTACTTAGTGTACACATCAAAAATGTCGTAATCTAAAGCTTGCTTAGCAATGTCTTAGTCCATATCGTGGTGATCTGCACAGTACCACACAAGTTGCTTGTTATCAGTCATCCCACTGTCAAAAATACGTATTTTGAGCTTCCGTGGAGTCAACGGGAATCTAAAAAGACCTCCTCATTTAATGAATTCTTAGATCAAAGTTTTTCCTTCAGTTGTTTTGATTCAGTTTTTCAGCTCTCTTATTCTGTCTTTGGTTGAAAGATTTATTGACCTGATTGTATAATTACTCGAGATCTCCTATGACATTGTGTCATGTATGACTTTTTTATTATATATACCTTGATATTTCATACCCCGCTGATCACTATCTTAAGTTTTTACCGAGCACATAATTATCTTGAAAATGTTGTTACTCCGGATTCCTTACATTCCTATCATTAACAACAATGCCCTTGGATTTCCATCACGAGGCCACAATCATGAATAAAGACATATCTCTAAAATGCTTAGTGGAGCCTTAATTCAATGAGAGATTTTGAAATATCTATGTAGTGGGTAGATAAATAGTGGCAAGATCTTAGACAGATGTGAATTAAAACCGTTGAATTTGGCTCATTCCTGGTGAATAATCTGCAATTTAGTGTTTTACCGAAATAACCAGTATAACATTTCGACTATAAATGGTTCTCACTGCTAACTGTAACAAATGCTAATTAGCATTATAGCATTAATGCTATATTTACAAATAGTGAACTTCATGCCAAATTAAATTCTCTACCCGTCCACCATAGCATAGAAGCCAAAAGTCAAAACAGAGATACTTCAAGTACTTACCCACTTGTAGAGTAGAATTTTAACCGTTCTGAGAGCGTTAAAGATACATGTGAATACATATAATATTTAAGCTTAAGCAAACTTACCATCCGTAAAACATCTCATATTACTGTCTAGGAACTACATTAAATAATGTCGTTTCAATTCCGGAATTTTCGATATTGAGCGTCCTCAATTCCGGAATTGTAATATTGGAAAAAACCTCCGAGATTCCGGAATTCCGGGATGCAAGCCCTATCGAGCTTCTTAAATTAAGATAATAAAACTATGAGGATTTCATTTCAATCAAAATGACAATTTACGTATATTATGAAAATTATTTTAAAATAAACATGTAAGAACACGTTTTAATATGTTTATTTTTTTATTTGAAAATGTGGACAAATAAGTAATATTTATTTATGTCGATGAAATTAGATGTTGACAGTAACATCGATATATTTTTTTGTCGATAAAATATTTTGCTACGTTACTTTCGTATAGGTGCCCCGAGTTATCCTAGGTATGTTTATTAGGGTTCCGTACCTCAATCGGAAAAAACGGAATCCTTATATTGATTGAGTCTTGATTTTAGTCTAAATGAATAAGGTAATCAAAATGGTTTAAATACGAAATGCACTTTTAGAATTCCGAAAAATAGACCATAGAGGTCGGTTTTTAATGTTTTTATTGACTTTTATATTTAAATGAATCTTAAGAGGCCTTATTCCTTATAAAATGCTGATTGTTTTAGACATTGTTCTCTATGATCAAACATATGTTTCTTAACATATTATTGATGTTACTACCTAGAACAGGGCTATTGAGGTTTATTGGTATATATTTGAAACCAACAATTTGAATTTTTCATTGATAATTTTTGTGTCAAAAACTACTCGAAATTGACAAAATTCACGCGGAAGATTGGTTTTTTCAACATACTCGTATTTTCAACTGCAAGCAATAAAAGCATGAAATAGCTATGTTACTACCTAGAACTCGGGGAAAAGTATTGTTCACTTTCAAAAGGTAGTTGAAATTATCGATATTGTATTGGTCATAATATGAAAAAAAAATTTTTTAAAGGGAATAAGGTCTCTTAAATGTTTTATCCTAGGAATTTCAACAAGACAACGACCAAAACACACCGCGAAATCTGAAAAGGCCTGGTTCCATCGTACGCAATTCGGTTTCTGTAATGACGTAGTTCCCAGCAATCCTGATCTAAATACCTTATAGAAAACCTCTGGAACGACGTCAAAAACCTAGCCAAAATATATTAGAAATCTAAAATTTAAACGAACTTTATGATGCGGCAGACTTGAAGCGTGGAGATCTAAGTACCTGTACTACCTGTGGAATGATGCCGAGTCCTAGCAGAAAGAGAGAGTATGATTATGACGAAAAGATGTCTAGCAGTGCAACAGAATATGGGATTCCCCAGCAAATATTCTTATAATTATAACGTACTATTATCTATTCTGTGATATAACATTAGCATTATTTTTAGGGTTCCGTAGTCAACTAGGAACCCTTATAGTTTCGCCATGTCCATCTGTCTGTCTGTCCCTCTGTCCGTCCGTCCGCGGCTTAGCTCCGTGATCATTAGTACTAGAAAGCTGAAATTTGTTATGATTATGAGTATGTGTATGATGTATCACACCGACAAAACGGTAAAATAATGACTTAAAAAAAACTGTTTTTCGGGTACTTCTCGAACACCTAAAGTGGAGGTGATTTTTTTTTTTCGGTTCAACACTAGTGTTTGGGTTGGGGTGTCGAATAGCGTTCTAAAATGTGGCGTTATAAACATTTTCAATGAAAACTATATTGAATAAAATCGGCTGAGCCGTTTTTGAGTTATCGCAAAATTTCATAATTTTCTTTAAAATGACGTAAGTGCCGCGCGGTGTCCTTATACTTCGAACGCTACACATATTAGTTAAGTGCCATACTGCATTAAAACATTTCGCTCAATCTGGCGCGTATAATATACGTATTAAGTTATAGTTAATCATCTCTTACCTACTAACATAGTTTTTCATAAGTACAATATACTAACATACCTAAATATGGACGCTGTCTGAAATAAAACTATTTTTTTTTTTATAATTGATAGCTTCCAGAAGGTAATAAGTACCTAATTGGGTGAATCAAGTTTTTTGTATTGTTTACTCTGTCCCCGTTGTCCAAGTGACATCTTCATACTTTTTCATAGAAAAATGCTTAGGTTGTCCGAGGGACAAATTTTGCGTAACCATAGCATGGTGCACTTAAAAGTTGATTCACCCAATTACAGTTACTTGGCGTTTACGACCTTTTTTATAGCGTTTGAAATATTTCTCGTAATTTAAACCTCGGACTTAAAACAGCGGTATTGTGAAAGATGGGCTACTACGGAACCTTACACTGAGAGTGGCCCGACATGCTCTTGTTTATAATTCATGAGTTATTGTTTATGTTCTTAATTATTAGTGTGCCAGTTTATTTTTCCTTGTCATGGGATAAGCTATTTCAAATACCTAGTTTATTTTATTATTCTATAGACTTTTTGTTCTCAAAAATTGTTTTACTCAACTTTAATGGGTATTATTTTATTATTATTATTAAGAGCCTATATTGTCCCACTGCTGGGCAAAGGCCTCCCTCTCATTCTTCCATGCGTCCCTGTCCCAAGCAAATAATGGGTATACTCAAATTTAATAATATTTAACGAATATAAATAAAAGTCTCAATAATGAACGCAAACCAGCAATTTTATCAAAATTATGTGTAAAATACTTACTAAGGCTGTTCTTAATTAGTGGGCCACGACTGTGTGTCACCGGCATTATCGCAATGTGGCAGGTTCTCCAGTGGAGACCGCGTACCAGAATACTCCGCCTGGCAAGGCCTTTAGTTATGTCACCCGCTCACGGAGATATAGCCTTAATTATGACTGTATTTCTTTTATGGCAATGCGGCAGAAAGGTCCTCGAGTGGAGACCGCGTACCGGAAGACGCCGCGTGGAAGGCCCCCAACAAAGTAGACAGTCCACCAGTGGTCGTCTTCTGCTGGTATGGTATTTTTTAATAATCGCAAAGATAGGTACATATCAAAAATCCAAAAATTGCGGTGTGGATCGATAAACCGATCGGTGACTAGTCCGTATCGCCTTTGATGATCGGTCAAAACCCGACTCGAGATGGATCGCGGCGTATCCGTATCAACTTATAACCACCGCAGTTGGCAATATGGACGAGTTGATTATATGGAAGAGTTCGCATTGTGGACGAGTTGGAAATATATACGAGTTGGCAATATGGACTAGATAGATAGGTATGTAGATGAGTTTGCAATGCAGATGAGATGGGAATATGGACGAGTTAATGATGTAGACGAGTCGGATAGACCAGTTGGCAATGGGAACAGGTTAACAAGGGGAGGGGGCGAGTTGGGGATGTGGAACCTAAACTAAGATGCGAAACTTGATGATAAAAATACCGTACCTAAATACCTAGTACCGTACCGTACCGTACCTACAAACCTACTAGGTATGTAGGTACGGTATTTTTATCATCGCCAATATCAAACTATCAATCAAAATAAGAAAATAAAAAATATAAAGCCTGAATAAAATATATTATGAGGATTGTCAAGACGGCGCTATTTATCTTATACCTTGAAACGAGCAATTCTTGTTTATTTATTTACTTATATGTATATAAATTTATTTCTGTGATCTCGGACACGGCTCTAACAATTTCGCTGAAATTTGGTATATGGGGGTTTTCGGGGGTCAACAATCGATCTAGATTAATCTTATGTTTGGGAAAACGCGTGTTTTCGTGTTTTCATGCGTTTTTCTTTCCACGCAGAATATGGTCGCTAATTTCGTCCTGCTGACCACTGTCCGTCTAGTCCAGCGGGTATAAACGCGGACGGCAAGAAACGAGTGTTGCGGGTTCGAATCCTACAGTTATTTTTTTTATATGTTCAAGTTTATATATAATTTTTAATTTTTTATTGTTTATAGACAAGTTTAAAAAAATGTAGTTAATGTTTGAGATAACAATATATATTTCTCATAAATATGTCTAACATTTACCTATACTGAATACGTGAATAAGATTTATGCTTTCGAGTTTTTATTTTATTGAGACTTATGATTATGAAGCAATAGTGCAAAACGAAAAATTTTACCGATACAAATTTTAAACAGTTTCTCGGGAAGTTTTTGTGACGCCATCTCGCGGATAATGCCATAAAAACTAACCATTAGCTACGCCTCGCGCAATGCATTTTAACCTAAATTTAACCATAGCTCACGAGCTATGTAATAAAGGGAAATTGACAATAGATGGCGTTACTCTGTGACAAGTGCTGTAAGGTTGAGATTACGAATATCGAAAAAACAAACAAATTAATGTGGATAACATCACATACATTGCTCTGATCCCAAAGTAAGTAGCTAAAACTTGAAAAAAAATGCCATAGTAATGCTGTTGCGTAATTTGAACGTTTCAGAAGGTCTATGTAACGGGGTAAGGCTCATTGTGACCGAGGTATTATTAGGTTTCTATTAATAAAATAGTCACTGGTGAACAATCCGGCAAAGAAGTACATATATACCTATTTTAAAATCACTCTTGACTCATCAAGGTCAATTGGGATGATGATTGGGATGATTGGGTCAATGGGACATGTGCGTTTGCCATAACAATCCACAAATATCAAGGTCAAACTTTCAAATTTGTTGGATTTGACTTGAGATCATCAGTTTTTATGCATGGCATGTTGTATATGGCATTTTCCAGAGTCAAGCGACCAACTACATTAAAAGTACTCCTGTCCTGTCAAAAGAAAGTCCCCGACATACCCGCAACATAGTATGGAAGGAAGTTTTAGGTTAAGACCTGATTAAACTAGCCTACTGTTCAGAGTACGCCGACGATATGGTGCTGCTGAGCCCATCGATCAACGGCCTTTGTAAGTTGCTTGATATATGCCAGAGTTACGCTGCAACTCATGGCCTTGTGTACCTACAATGCGGACAAAAGTGTATTGCTAGTGTTTAAAGCAGGAAGCAAAACATACACTGATTTGCCGCCCATTATGTTAGGGTGTACTCCGCTTAAACAAGTGTCGAATTTTAAATACCTGGGTCACTGGGTCACAGAGACACTAATCGGTGACCTTGACATGGACAGGGAGCGAAGGGCACTGTCAGATAGGTGTAACATGCTGGCCCGTAGGTTCGCAAAGTGTACCAAAAGCGTTAAAATAACTTTGTTTAAGGCGTATTGCCAATCGTTTTACACTTGCAGCCTATGGATCAATTACACGAAAAAAGCCCACAGTGAGTATAAGATACTGTAGTGCTTCAGGAATGTTCGTTGAGGCAAACGTAGACACTTTCCAGGCCATCATACGCAAACGAATCGCATCCCTGTGGCGCCGTGTCCGTGGCAGCCGCAACAGCCTCGTAGCCATTATAGCTGATAGGGTAGAAGGCCCAATGTTTGAGCATTGGACGAGAGTCCACTTGGGATCCTCTCTAGGATAATGTTAATAATTAAATTAATATGGATTGTATTATAATACGGTAAATAAGGACTAAAGTACTATGTGTGACCTTACAAACGGTCCGGTAGTTTTGTCATCTGTGGCAGCCTGTGGGGTCTGCTCCACAGACAGGGTTCCCAGGTCCAGATGCAAGTGGAAAATTACGATTTATTCTGTTTTTTACAATGATACCTACATGTCTATAGTTTTTTATTTTTATGCCCTTTATTTAATTATCTAGCTACTACCTACTTAAAATTACGACCATACACTAGTATAAAATAACTGTACGACTGGTTTCAATTAATGGGTACCAAAATTTAACTCTTATTTTTGAATGAAATAGAAAAATTAACAGTTTTAGGGCTTATCTGTTGCTTTAATTATATACATAATGTAATCATATACACTAAAAAACCATAAAATATCAGGCTTATCAATTAAATACCTACATAATATATACCATTTGAAAACTTCATTGAAATTATGTCTGCCCTAGAAATGGCGTGCGAAAGTGGGTTCCGAATTACAGGCATTGTGGAGTGCTACTACATCCGAGGTATTCAATTTATACACAAACAAGAAGTTTAAGTTGTAAACTATCGGTGGACAAAGTAAACGATTGCAAGTGCAGTAGTTATAAGATAAGAGATGTTTATAAAATGCTTTTGTTTATTCATGCAAAATGGATAGCCCGCGCGAAAGGTTGAAAAATCACAGCACCCAGCAGCCTTTATCCAAAGAAATACCGTTTCTCAGGATATTAATAAGACAAACTTAAAAATAAAATAATTACATGTTCTTATTGAACAAAAATACACCTAAAAACTTGATCTGAAAGCAAGGCAATTCAAGACTAAATCACACTTTAAGGTTTGATTAATATGGACGTACCTAGACCGTAAGAGCAATTAAGGGATATTTCCAAATGTGTGGAGAGTAACACATTCAAAATATTTGTTTTTGTTTTTTTCATCTTAACATGAAAACACGTTAAAAAACTATGAATATTCGGCGATAAGATTTTTAGTTAAGGTCAACCGGGGTAATGGCGTCACCATTTTTTTTGATATTTTATACTCTCATTTAACCCCAAGTTATGAGAAATTTAATTAGTGTATAGAAATATTCTTACGCGCTGTACTTCCTGTGGCTTTTTTGCAAGAAAATTCGTGTAGTAACGTTTTTTGTTTGCGATAATTAAACGATATACAGATGTTTTTTAAAAAACGGAAATTTAGACGCATTTGTCCCAGTTGGGATAGTTGCGTCTTTTTTAAGCCATTCACGATCAATTCCCAAGAGGCTTTCAAAAATTCATGAAACATGTTTGGAATACAGTATTCTAGAAGATAAAGCTAAATACAAGGGATCAAAAATAGTTACTAACGACCTCAGATAGAAAATATATAATCTGGGTAAACGCGTCTACAATATGTGGACGCATTTATCCAAACCTAATTTCCAGATGTTGTAAACCTTTTAGTCGGTCAAAAGTCTAAGATCTAGAAATGTTCCGAGAGCTTTAATTTTTATCTTTGTCACTGACCTATTTAATGAGTGAAATTAAATAGTGGAGATTTTATCCAGATGAGGAGTTTTGTTAAAGATATTTAAGGTCAATACTTTCTTCTATCATATTTTACATTATTTAAAACAAAATAAAATTTGTTTTGAAGTTTCGTCTAAGAACTTACATGTAAGTAAAACAATTTAAGAATATAAGCGTTACTTAAATAACTATATACTATCTCGAAAACAAAAAGTTTTTATAGAATAACCCCTTTATTCATAAAACTTTACGAACCTGAATTAGTTAAGTTATGTTTTATCCCTTTCTTATACCTACAAGTTTATAAGTCCAGCCGACAGATAAAAAAACAAACGATGCATGGCTAATGCAGGGTTAGGGTTGTATTGTAATGCACTTATGAATAAATACTTATGACTAGCTTTCGTCACACAAAGGAAGTGATCGTATTTTATGTTAACCAAGCTTTTAACTATGTACAATTTTTTTGCAATCTATCCATTTGTGAATTTTGGAGTTTAAGCTATTTTTAAATAAGTAATTTTGTTAGAATACAGTGCCTACCGCGGACCACGAAGGAACTCTTGCGTCTTTGTCAAACTTACGTAAGTACGAAATCACATTTGCGGCAGAGAGGCAAAACTTTGTTCACGATTTGCAGCAGGAAAAAAATTGGGAGTTTATCAGTAGACGAAATTCCGACTAGGTTCTTACTTATACTTTGACACTAAAACTACATAAAATGCATTACATGCTACATAAAAATAAGCTCGAAAATGTTCTTTATACTGTTAAAACCAAGTATCAAGAAAAAGGTTGTCGACACCTAACATTGGGGCAAATGCGATACACAGACGCAATTAACTCAAAGTATGAGACGCATTTTGTCAAATTTAAAAAATAACCTCCAAGAATTTGACATTGATTTTTTTCCAAACCCAAAGCATTATCAACAAAAATAGTGGTTCGAACATATCGTCTTACTAATAGTAGTCACATTTATTACAAATAATTATCAAATATCTAAAGAAAACAGGGATGTAAACAGACTTTGTTGACTTACCTCATGCAACGTGTAGATCTAGCATGACACTAAATTTCAAAATGGTCAACCTCTTGAACACGATACGCCAAAACGCCCTTTATGTTACCTGTTGCCCTCCAAGTAGTTTATTCCTATATCACTATATGGCAGAAGTTGTAGTAACTAACGTCGTTTAAAAAGTAACTGAAATAGACGCAATAACCCCAAAGTGGCAATTACCCCGGTTGACCTTAGTAAGTGGAATGTCCATGCTAAGCAAACGCGCGTTAGTTACATGACAGTGCCGTCTGTGGCAACAGCCTGGCAGGTTCTCGACCAGTCTGTGGCGACAGCCCAAGAGGTCATGTGCCGACCGTTATTTAGTTTGTGGGCTATTTTTTCCTCAGATTTCTAGAGGTTTTACCATAAAAATCCACAATTTTAGAGTTTCTAGGCTATTGTTTAAGGTTTTGGGGAGTACTCCAGTAGCTGATATTACTATGGGGACTATGTGGGCCGTAGTTGCTTGAGCTCGATCGCTAAATCTGTATCTTTTGTTAATTTTTAGGGTTCCGTAGCCAAATGGCAAAAAACGGAACCCTTATAGATTCGTCATGTCTGTCTGTCCGTCTGTCCGTCCGTATGTCACAGCCATTTTTTTCCGAAACTATAAGAGCTATACTGTTGATACTTGGTAGGTAGATGTATTCTGTGAACCGCATTAAGATTTTGATGCAAAAATAAAAAAATAATAATTATTATTGGGGGCTCCCCATACTTAGAACTGAAACTCAAAATGTTTTTTTCATCAAACACATACGTGTGGGGTATCTATGGATAGGTCTTCAAAAATTATATTGAGGTTTCTAAAATATTTTTTTTCTATACCGAATAGTTTGCGTGACAGACGCTTCCAAAGTGGAAAAAAGTTGCTCCCCCCCCCCCCTCTAACTTCTAAAATAAGAAAATGAAAAATCTAAAAAAAACATATGATGTACATTACTATAAAAACTACCAACGAAAATTGTTTTGAACGAGATCTAGTAAGTAGTTTTTTTAATACCTAACTTTGCAGGTGCAATTTATATGGGGCGCTATACATACCAGGTGCAAACTTAACTTAACCACTTAGGGATGGAAGTGTTTGTACGGAACCCTCGGTGCGCGAGTCCGACTCGCACTTGGCCGGTTTTTCGTTAATTGTAGATTGAATATTATGGGTGTTGGGGATAGCTATGTCGATGATGTAAATGGTTTTGCTAGTTCTATCAAAAACAGTTATGTCTGGCCTGTTGAAATGTATTGTCCATGTCGGTTAAGAGTGTTCGATCCCAGTATAGTTTGTGCTGGCTATTTTCGTGTATTATGGAAGGGATATACTTGTAATACGGAACTTGTAATACTTGTAATAAATATACTTGTATTGGATATACTTGTAATAAATTTGTATTTGTGTGCTAAATGGTGGTGAATAATAGATGCAACCTGATCATGTCGATGTTTGTAATCTGTTTGGACAATGGCTTTACAGGCGCCTGTTATATGTTGAATTGTTTCAGGAGCACTGTTACAGTGTCTACATGAGTCAGTCTGACGGCCTAATTATTTTGTTATATATTTTCTGTAGTTGCGGGTGGCGATTACTTGGTCCTGAATTGCTAGCACGAATGCTTCTGTTTCGGGGAAGAGTTCTCCTCGCTTCAGCCAAGAATTTGATAATGTTTTATCAACAAATGGTTGGCCGAGGTCGGCGTGATGTCTACCGTGTAACGCTTTTTGGGACCATTCCGATAGTTTTTGCTGTGGGCTTATGATCTTTTCGTTAACCTGAGTATTTCTGTCATTTAGGCTAAGAGGTGTGTAGTTATCATCGATATGAACTGTGTACGAGTGAAGGGGTGATTGTTCGACTTTACTGTGGAAATAGTGTCTGAGTGTGGTTATCTGTTTATTATGTAGGTTTTGTATATCTATTAGGCCTCTTCCTCCTTTTTCGCGTGGCAAAGTTAGCCTTTGAATACAGGATTTTCGATGGTGTTTTCTTAGTTAAATTTGTGTTAATAATGCGCTGGAACTTTTTTAAGTCTGATTGTGACCACTTAATTACCCCAAACGATTACGTAAGAATCGGTATCGCAAAGGTGTTGATAGCTTTTATAATGTTTCGTGAATTTAGGTGTGTTTTGAGTATTATATTTTAGGCTCACTTGCACCACGCTGGGTTAACACAATTAACTCGGAGTTAAATGCTACTCTAGGGTTAAATAATTTGTACGTCTTGCACCACCGAGAGTTAGAAGCTAACCTTGAGTTAAACAAATATTTTTTTAACCCGCCGAAGTGTGAGGGTTAAAGTCATTAACCCTGGGTTAGTAGTGTCAAACAAGTATCAAAATCGACTTGACGTATAGCTTAGGTTATCTTATGTTGTTATGTTTTGTCCAGGATAACGATAATTGAATAGTTGTTGTCTGATGACGATTTATTTATTGAAAAACAGGTTACATAACATTACAGTTTACACCAATGCGTCATGAACCGAACAATGTTTATTTTGACGGCGAAACGGCGTGGCCCCGTTGTTCCGACATCTCGGGTGTTGGATTTGGTAGGTTGCCCCGGAACCGACGAAACACGACACCTTTCGGCCAGAAATCAGCACACGCGATGGTCTCCTGGAGCGGCCGCGGCACGCGCACTACAAACGAGCTGAAGTGCACGTAGTGGCGCGAATGCAACTGGAACACCCTCAGCGAGTAGCCGGTTTTCTGGCGAACATACTGCGTCACTTCTTCAGCGGTGGCAGTGTGATGCAGGCGCGACACGTACAGCGCCTTGCTCGGTGTGGAGACCCGCAGACCACAACCAACAGGTTCTGCAGTACCACACTGACTCTTGCGTGTCTTACGCTTTCTTGACACCGTTGTGAAACCCATGATGAAGAGATCATCAAATACATTAGTTTTGCAATAGAATAATTGCAGAAAAGGATCATTTTTACTCGCAAAGAGACAATGCTTTTACGACTGGTTTTTTGTTTTCAAGTTTATGCTTAAACTTCGCTGCTAAATTACAAAGCAGTAATCTGTCGCTATTTGTAAAATTTGGGGCACGTAAACGAGATTTTTTTTTCCATTTTTAGCAGTTTAAAACAAAATTATAAAATATAGAAAGCAGACACAACTCGCGCAAAAACCATAATGACACCTGACTGATATTTAAAACAGATATATGATACGCTAAAAAACGAAATGTCATTCCAAATCTGAAATAGTGGAATAGACTTATGCAAAGTACTGTAGAGTGACAGAGAGCACAACACTTAAATCATTCATCATTTATTCTATCACATTTGGTCGGATATGAATAGAGCGAATGAATTTTACATTAACCTCGGGTTAGTTAACTCGGATTTAATTTCTATCGGTGCAACGAAAACTATGAGTTAAAAATTTAACATATTAACCCTGAGTTAGTAAACCCTGAGTTATATATTTAACTCGGAGTTTTGGTGCAAGTGGGCCAGTCATTAACCCTGGGTTAGTAGTGTCAAAAACTTGTAGCTCAGATTATGTTATGTCGATTAGTTTTTTTGTTTTCAATTATACCTATGCTTAAACTTCACTACTATAACATAAAGTAGCAATCTGTCGCTATTTGTGAATTTTTTAGCAATTTAAAACAAAATAACACAACATGCAAAGCAGACACAACTCGCGCAAAACAATAATGACGCTTGACTGACAGTTAATTTAACTGAGTTAATTATACAGAAATATAATACGTTAAAAAACGCAATGTCATTCTAAATCTGACATAATGGAATAGACTTATGCAAAATACTGTAGAGCGACAGAAAGCACAACACTTAAATCATTCAGCACGTATTCACATTTGGTCGGATATGAATAGAGTGAATGAATGTTACATTAACCTCGGGTTAGTTAGTTCGGACTTAATTTCTATTGGTGGAACGAAAAGCATGAATTAAAAATTTAACATTTTAACCCTGAGTTAGTAAACCCAGAGTTATATATTTAACTCTACCTTTTGGCGCAAGTGGGCCAAGTCTGTGTTTAAATTTTCCTTTGAGTTCTTGTTTTGTCTGCGTTTGGTGTATCTATCTTGATTGATGAAAGCCTAAGTATGTGTATGTCTCCTGTTCAGTGATCGGATCTACTTGCTCTCCTGTCTCTAATGTGTAACTGTTGTCTTGTATGTGTCCCCTATGTATTGAGTGTAGGTACTTTACATTTGTCGATACCAAACTGCATAGGTACCTATGTCGCTAGAAAATTCTTGTGTTTTATCCGCTAATCGAAATGATTCTGTTATATTATCCGCGAATAGTTTAATATCGTCATCATACATAAGGTGAGACAGTGTGTGATGTCTGTTGTCGTGTTTAAGCCTGAAACCTGCATGGGATTGTTCAAGGAGTTCAGATAGAGGATTCAAGGCTATGCAAACCCACAAAGGACTCAAAGCATCCCCTTGAAAAATACCTATCTGAATCTGTATTGGTTCTGTAGAGATTGAAATCTCATCCTGTTTTATAGTTAGAGTTTTCTGCCAATTATTCATCGCTGTTTGTAAGAATTCAGTTATGGATGGGTGAATTTTGTATATATTTTAGTATAGGTATGTATAAGCCAGCTATGGGGTACTGAATCGAACGCCTTTTTATAATCTATGTGCATAGTGTGAATATTTCGTTTTTTTTCTCAAGGCCTGCTTCATAGCAACTGCATCAATAATGAGTTACTCCTTGCATCCTTGGCTATATTTTCTACACCTTTTTTGTTGTTCTTTCAGGATGTCGTGTTGTGACAAATGTTTGTAGATGATTTCGATCATGCATGCTGTCATGATTTTATAAATGATCTGAAGGCAGGTTATCGAACGATATTTTGAAGGATTTGTAATATCACTATCTTTGGGTAATAGGTAAGTTCGGCCGTGTGGGATGCAAGATGGCATAGTACTATCCGGTGATTGTATAAACTGGTTTAGGTATTTATGGATGAAAGGATGTGTGCAAGTGAGTTTTTTATACCAGAAATTGTGTATGTTATCTGTTCCGGGGGACTTCCAGTTTTGTGTGCGCTTAATTACCTTACGTGTCGATTGGGATGTGCTCAAACTCCATCGTAGGGATAGCTGTGTTGTCACTACCTTTGATCCAAGGTGCATCCTGGTTGTGAAGGACGGGTTGTTCCCATATTGTCCTGTGTCATGTCCGCCCAATATTGTCGTATAGAATCTAGAGGGGGTATTCCCATACTGCGTGACTTACCGTGTTGTGCTGAGTTTGATGCTGATTCCTATAGAAACCGCTTTCGTTGCTTGCGAATTGAGCATTTTGGGTTTTTCTTACCGTACAGGCTAAATATCGTCTAAGCCTGCTTATTATTATGTAAACACATAAGATAATTTTCTTTAAAATAAAGCAATAAAATTAAGTATGATTTGTTTATTTTAAGGACTGAATGATGATGATAAGAAATATCTATGGTATGTTTAGCTGTGATAGTCTTAGGTACGCCAGTACGCCAAATGTCCGGGTTTTTTTAAGTGTTTGTCCGGGTTCGGTGAATTTTGAGATGGCAGCCCTAGTCTTAGGGCACTTTCTCCGACCCGAGCGTAGGTATTATGTGACTTTGGTGGCCCAATTTTTCTTATTATATTTTAATATTTGACCTTTCATTCTGAAAAGACCTAAATAAAAAAAAGTAAGGAAAGCCTTCATGCGATCATATCAGTTTTTAGGGTTCCGTACCCAAAGGGTAAAAACGGGACCCTATTACTCAGACGTCCGTCCGTCCGTCCGTCTGTCACCAGGCTGTAGGTATCTCAAGAACGGTGATAGCTAGACAGTTGAAATTTTCACAGATGATGTATTTCTATTGCCGCTATAACAACAAATACTAAAAATAAAATAATATAAATATTTAAGGGGGGCTCCCATACAACAAACTTGTTATAGATTATGGTACGGAACCCTTCATGCGCGAGTCATACTCGCACTTGCCCAATTTTTAGGATCACTGAAATCAAACACCTGACTACACAGAAATCGATAGTAAATAATAATAATTGTCAGTTCACATTTTACTTTTTAGGGTTCCGTACCCAAAGGGTAAAAACGGGACCCTATTACTGAGACTTTCCTGTCCGTCCGTCCGTCCGTCCGTCTGTCACCAGCCTGTATCTCAAGAACGGTGATAGCTAGACAGTTGAAATTTTCACAGATGATGTATTTCTATTGCCGCTATAACAACAAATACTAAAAATAAAATAAAATAAATATTTAAGAGGGGCTCCCATACAACAAAGGGATTAGTTGCGTTAACTTTGCACCTCATTTGTATGGAGCGCTATACATACCAGGTGCAAACTTAACTTAACCACTTAAGGATGGAAAGTGTTTGTACGGAACCGTCGGTGCGCGAGTCCGACTCGCACTTGACCATTTTTTAAGTTTATGTAGATTATCACCTGAACACCACCATTTTACAATAAATAGTAATAACCGAGAAAAGCTCGGTCGCCCAGGTATAAGATTTATAGGTATGGCAACAATTTCGCAACTAATGGCAATCCATCCACTATAATGACATTAGTTTAAATACCTGTCAGTTCCATTATGTTAACCTCGTAATATCATTTAATGGAATGCACTCTTCGTGTAGTAAACACGTGTACAGTGTACACTATATTTATAGTCATACGTTCACGACTGTGAATGGTTTTCGGCATTTTGTTTGGATAATTTTAAATGTTTGTCTTCTAAAGAAAACACCACGAAATACGAATGACATTGACATTGTTGACAAAGTTGACAAACCATCATAAAATCATTGCCAGTGTAAGAAATTTGTTCCAGTGAAATTCCGCAATATGGCGCATCCTGACATATTTCTGGTGAGGCTTTACATACAGTGAAACAGAACCACCTCCTTTTTTGGAAGTCAGTTAATAAAAATAACAGTAGGTAATTCAATTATAGTCATTTTAAGTTTTTAAATTAACCTCTAGCAAACTAATTCATTGAACGCGTTTTAGCGGTAATCAGAATGAGGTATTCTTGATTTATTTTATTTCACCCTATTCAGCGCTCAAAAAGAATTCTTATTTTATTTTTTTATTTATGTTAATGACGTCTGGCGTTTCACTTTTATTCTCAGTTAAAATAACCTTCACACCAACTCTGCTTGCAAGATGCTTGCAAGCTCCTTGTGAGTCCCGTGAAATACGCCAACTTTGCCTCCACACGTATCTTCGCCCAAAACACTACTTAAAAAAAAGAAACGTTACTTACAATTTCAAGATGTTTATGGCAACACTGCAATTTTTAGTGGAAAATAGATTATATCTGTGGTATCACTGTGAATCCTTTGTGAATCACATATTCCGTAACGTGTTCGAACTAGTCGAGTAAGGTGCGTGATTTGGCGGACCAATTATAGGTGAAGTTCTGGTGTATTTTTTACAGAAGTGGGAAGCCTCAGGCTTGGGTCTCCCTCGCGATCCTTAACATCGTTTGTCCTAAAACACTTGCCCGAACTGTTTTGTCCTAATGGGCGCTAGCCACTAGCCCTAACGATCAATTGCCATAACAATCATTTTCCATAACGTAATGGTTGTCCTAAAACTCATTTGTCCGAAACATCAATATCCCGAACTACCAATAACCCTAATATTTTTAGCCATATTCCTCGTAATCCCTAAAATCAATTTTCATTTTTTTAAAGTCCCCGCCCCTTTTGCAACCACCGAACTGCTACCAGTAAAATAGTTTAATGGGTTAGGTTAGGTTAGAACTGCGACCACAACAGTACTCGAGCCGAGCGATTAAAACCAAAATTAAGGCATAGGAGTGTTAGGACAAATGATCATTATGACAAATGACATTAGGATAAATTATCAATATGGCAAGTGACATTAGGAAATAAGATATTAGGGAAACCACAATTACGGCATATGAATGTTAGGACAAGTGATCATTATAACATAAAACGTTAGGGAATGCAAAAATAGGTTAAAAAACGTTAGGGATTCAGATATAGACCCCTCAGGCTTAGTACTTGTTATAAAGTAGGAACTGTAGATAATTTTTAGTGTAGTTTGTATTAAATACTTATTAAAACCAGTTATGATGGTGGGCAATGTTATCCAGTAACTTGCTAACCTATGAAAGTTAACATTGTCCAGCCTAAAAAAGGGTTAGGGTTGTCACCTTGTCGTAATTTTACCTGACTGTGTAAATGAAGGAGGGTTATGTAAGTAAGGTAAGGTAATTGTATGTCTATTAAGCCGTTGTACATTTGCAGTAGCTGCATGTAAAGCCTGACCTGAAATATATGAGGATGCGCCATATTGCGGAATTTCACTGGAACTAATTTCTTACACTTTTTTTCTTTTTTTTTACACAAATCAACCTAGTCCCAAATTTAGCTCAAGAAGGCTTGTGTTATGGGTACTAGACGACCATTTACATACTTATATAGATAAATAAAATACATAGAACATCCATGACCCAGGCACAAATATTCGTGCTCATCACACAAATATTTGCCCTTGCCGGGATTCGAACCCAGGACCGTCAGCTCAGTAGGCAGTTGCTTAACCACTGCACCAAACTGCGTCGTCAACTACCATTGTCAACTACACTGGCAATGATTTTATGATGGTTTGTCAACAATATCAATATCGTCCGTTGTGATTTCTTTAAAAGACAAACATTTAAAATTATCCATTGTAAATGCCGAAAACCATTCACAGTCGTGAACGTAAGATTATAATATAAATAAAGTGTACATGAGTTTACTACACCAAAAACAGTCAGGAAAAGAGAATGATATTACGAGGTTAACATAGTGGAACTGACAGGTATTTAAAACTAATGTCATTATAGTCGGTTGCGATTGGTTGCAAAATTATTGCCATATAAATCTTATAAATAGCGCCCTCTGGACAATCCTCATATATTTCTGGTCAGGCTTTACAGTCCGTAAAACACAAAAACATAGAATTTTCAATTAAGACAATTTTTATTTAGACTATTCTAACGTGGAGTAAAAAAATAAACGCCTATTAGTACCCAATATTAAGCATACATTTTTCATTTTGATAATGGTATTGGTAAAGATAGTTTATTCAACCAAAAGTGACAACCCGAACAGTTTGAAACTGCTTGATTCGGCTTGTATGGAAAAAAACAAAATACCTATACCCACCCATATTGCACACGTGTTTCACGTGTTTGTATATTTAAGACCAAGATGTTTACGTGGAACGCTATTTATTACCTCAAAACTTTCTAGTGATCCTTACCTTAACGTTGTAGAGGCTATAGTTACGACAATAATCGATTTGGGCAATGATGGCAAAAGTTTAGATAACTTTACCCGAGGTGAAAATTGATAAAAAAGTTGGTTAAATGTAGATTTAAAAATTGTTTTTCATAATAAACGCATGCATAATTATGAATTCGATGGATGCGTTAGACAAAAAATAACTATCACGTCATAGAAAAAAAAAGAGAAATTAGGGCTTTTACGTAAAATGCGGGCAAAGTTGGCATGTTTCACCGTATTATATTCCTTGCTTGCAATTGACTAAGTGAGCTCAGTGATGTGTGTCAAAATTACGGTGATTTTTCTTCCCTCCCGCCACCGCCGCTAATAGAACTATTTAAAGACTGTGAAACATATCAAAGGATATTTACAAGTAGGTATATAAAAACATTTAACATGCAAACGTATGTGAAGTGTATACAAGAATTTAAGCCGTGGCTTAAACACAGCTGCAGCCAAGCCATACAATCCCAAAAAAAAACTTGATTGATATTTTGGTGCTGGCAATTCTGACAACACACCAACACCAGCTTAGATCTAACTGTCACATCACATTAACGAACGCAGCGTCAGCTTTCTCGCTCCGTAATATTTGACTTGCTGCTTTTGCATTTATTATGTGAAAAACCCAAACTGTATTATAATTTGGCAGCAAAACAGCCTTTTATTTATTAAACCGTGTGAAATGTTATTATTTAACAGTTGTACTCTGTAAATGTCGGTCTTTTGACCGGAACGTGTGATTTTTTTAAAGCTAAACGTTTTTTTCATTTGTGGCAGTAAAATACACATTAGTCTGAATCCTAATAAATCCCCGAACCACGGCGTCAAAAAAAAACGAAAACTCCCCCACCACGGAGTCGGATTACAGATTCAAGGCAAGCTTTTTATGTTAAAGTAATTGTAAAGAAGGTACTTATTTGCTAATATCTCTAGTGCCTTCACCTTGGCTGATTCTTGACTGTGCACTACTATGACTAATGGTACTTGTTATTTTTCAGATGCCCGCCGCCAATTTTGGGGCTCAGGCAGCCCCAGTTGGCGACGGGGGCATCAAAGATGTGTGGAATTCCAATTTACATGAAGAATTCCAAATAATCAGACAGGTTTGTACATATATTACTTTTATTTTATACTTATGTGCACAAGCGAATTGCTTTGGGGAATAATGTAAAATTATACACTACCTAAAAAGATAAACATAGTGTCGATACTGCTGCCAAAATGCAGCTTCTTGTTTTAAGTTGTAAACAAAAAAAGAGCAGTAAGAACGGATTGAATTATAGCTTGTAGGTATTCTTATGAATGTCTTTGATACTGAAGTGGTAGGTAATGCACTTTTGTCACATGCTATGCGAATAGACTATTATTTCAATTTATTCCTTATTATCATGCTATTTAATAATAACACAATAATAAAAGTATAAGAATTTCGAACGTCTTTTGTGTTACGAAAGTTACTCATACAAAAGATATGGGTAACTATCGTTACACAATGGAGTCAATTAAGTTTTGTTTTAATTAAAGCCCTTAACTATGTACATGTTTTTTGAAAATGACTTAATGACAGTATGCATTATCATTTTTAACTCATAGCCTTTCATTGTTATTGCTATTGATGTATTTCAAGAAAATCACCATATAGACGTCTGGCGAATTCCTGTCTATGCAGCAGTTCATACATTTGTGTTGATATGCTTTGCACTGCCATTGTTTGTAATGTGTTAATTATGTCTTGAATAAGATGGCAAAGCAGTAATTTGCTTAATTCTCTCAATAATTTTATCAATCAAGATGTGATGACTGCTGTGCTACTGTTTACCTTTCTTCAAATGTGTATTTGCCTTGCTTACTGCATTTACTGTTAAGGGCCGTTCTTATTGAGCTCTTATTTGTCTGTAAATGGTGTTGAGTCTTCAATTGCCTTTAATCTTATAAGCACCAAATATGGCAAATCACTTAGACGGAATCCTGGAAACCTCTATAAAAATTTAATTTTACATTTAAACTTTTATAAGTTACTAGTTTCGCCCCGCGGTATTACCAGCCCGTCCCACGGGAACACTAAATTGATTCGGGATGAAATGAAGCCTTAGTTAATCCAGGGTGTCATGTACCAAAATACCAAATTTTATCTAGATTGCTTCACCCGTTTGAATCTGAAGAAGTAAAGAACGTAAACCCAATCACAAACAATTGCATTTGTAACAGTGTGATATGGAAATATTTAGCCACTAGTATATCATAACACTACCATAAAACCTTAGTTATTCTAAAAGTCTTCCTTATGTCTGTCTTAGGTGGTGCAGAAATATCATTGGGTGGCAATGGACACAGAGTTCCCGGGCGTAGTCGCGCGGCCTATTGGTGAATTCAGATCCACTGCTGATTACCAGTACCAACTTCTCAGGTACATTTACATGGTTTACTAACTGAAATGTTTTAAACTATATGAACTCAAACAAATTTTGAACATAACTTTGAGAAATATGTGTTATGTCATGAATTAAGTTTATGACCAATCTACTAAATTTAGATAGAAAACTCTGAGTCTCTGACATATGAAAATACCTACGAAACGCTTTTACTCACGTTGTAGAAGTCAAATATCTGTCGTTGCTCGGTTGGCCGCCGCCACGACTGATCGGCTCCCCTGATGATGAATCGCGAACGAAGTTAGTAAACCCGTTTCGTTAGGTATTTTAAGCTACTAATTTGCGCTGCAGGCGGATATTTTTTAATAGGTTGAATAAGATTTTTTTATATTATAGTAGTCTGGCAGACCCATAGAAACTATCAGTAACAAAAACTTGTTATCACTAACAGTGATCGGCGATTTGGTTGCCGCTGCTGATTATGAAATAGTTCAATATCGTGTATTGTATTAAATAGGTCATATTTAGGATTATTTTCCTAACGCTTCCGTTGCTTTCGCGTGGTTACTGACACTGTGTTTCATACAGATATGAATGGCAACCAAATCACCGAGCACTGCTCACAACAAATGATTTACGTTTTAAGTCACATTTATATGGCATTTACCTGATGATTAGGGATCAGAAATTCAGGTGGATATTTACCTAAAGTTGACAAAATCCCATTGCTATCTCACTCATACCTACAACTGAACAACAAACCCGCCGCCAAAGTTTAGGTATAAATGCATCCGATTTCCCGAAGCCTACTGATGATAAATAATATGTACAGTCCGTAGCTGTCAGTTAGCGATTCGGGTTTGGGTGTAAAGTGAGAGGTTCTTATCTGGATCGCGTAAGAGCGAGTTACATACATGTTTACGTTTGTTACGCACTGTATCCGTTTACTGTTTTAGGTGCAATGTGGACTTATTAAGAATCATTCAGCTTGGACTTACATTTATGGACGAAAATGGGAAAACTCCACCGGGTTACACCACTTGGCAATTCAATTTTAAATTTAACTTACAGTAAGTAACCATGTGTATTATGTACATACAAGGTTAAGACAAGATATGACGCGAAACCAGTGCCACTAATACAGCCACCTTAGTTTTGGGGCAAGTTTTTGGAGACACAAACAACAAATTGTATACAGTGATTTAATGAATATTAAAATTGTTTTCCTATTGCCATGCCTTTTAAATTTACTCAAAATTATTCTTATTTAAAAGAAATCGAAAAGGGCACGATACTCGGCGCGGCGAACCTTGATCCCTATGACAGCTGTCAGTTCACTACAATATCTGTCAAATGGTAACATTTTTGACGGATACTGTACTGAACTGACAGCTGTCATAGGGATCAAGGTTCGCCGCGCCGAGTATAGTTTCACATTAATTATATCCTCTTTCACTAAATGGGCAAATTTTTATTTTGCTTTTTTCTCTGATTTCAATTAAATTTGGTGAGTTGGTAAAGTTGCTTATTCAGAACATGGTAAGCCTAATTTCACGATATGTCCTATACAATTTTCCATTGAGTTCCAAAAAATGTATGAAATCTTTTTAACTAAATTTCGTATTTTGTACTAAAATTTATTTTTTGTGTAACTCAATGGAGAAAAAATTGTAGGACATATCGTGAAATTGGGCTTACCATGGTCAGAAGAAGCAACTTTACCAACTCACCAAATTTTATTGAAATCTGAGAAAACAAGGAATATACAACAAAATAAAAATTTGCCCAAATATAAAATTGTTTCCTATATAATAGAGTTGATTCAATGCTACTTTGTAATTTGCTAAATTATTCCTAGTTTCCGGACAAATCAAATGACCTAAATTATTAATAAAATATATGAAGTGTCCAAATGCTGGCTTAGTAGTGAAGAGTGCAGGTACAGTCAGCCTTAAAAGTAGCTGACACTATCAACTGACTTGAAATTGCATTCCAAAATTGTCAGCTTTTGATGCTGGCTGTACAGTCGCCATCAGGTACATCGCCGCATATAAGGCGATCAGAAATATCTGAACACGACTCTTATTGACTGGGCGTACATGTTCAGATATTTATGAACGCCTTATATGCTGCGATATATCTGATGGCGACTGTACAAGGAAACAAAGTGATTTAATTACTGCCGTTTCTTTACAGAGAAGACATGTATGCCCAGGATTCTATAGACTTGCTGCAAAATTCGGGTCTACAGTTTAGAAAACACGAGGAGGATGGCATCGAACCGCTAGAGTTCGCTGAGTTGCTTATGACATCAGGTAAATAATTATACTGCACACTGGCTTATAACATTAGTCTTCAATGGAAATACGGAACAACGCAGTATTGTTTTTTTTTTCATTCGCAACATGAACACCATTACAGATAATATAACGATAGCAAATATCCTAGGCTTATAATAATGGGAGCCATTCATATCAAATTCGGGTCAAAATTTATGTAAGATCAGTGGAGATCAGTTAAATTGTCATTTAGCATTTATTCGTTGTGAACACAGGGTTAATTTTGCAAAAAGTAAATCTGTTAATTTCGTCTCTGTTTGGAGATGTATGCATGCATTTCCCTGTGGCTTTGCAATAAAGTCTAGTGATAATTTTTATTTTTATACTATAGTATAAAAACAAGAACTATTACTTTTGACGCAAGTTTGTCCGCGTAAACTGTTTTTTGCAATTTCGGACAAAAAAAAACCACCATCTTTTGATGGCCAGCTAATTCAGTACCAAAATTGGTTGACCAAATATTATTTTATCACCAGATGGCACTGTAGAGCTGGCTCTGTTTGCACATACAAGTCCTGTATGCCGCTATTAAGATATTCCTATAAAAATTACCCCCTCTTCATAGAAAACTGATCTACAATAATACAAGTTTAGCATTTTGTAAAATACATATTATAGATAAAAAGTAGCCCAATATAACATTTGCTTCCATTTTCGCAACTGTCAGACATATAAATAAAACAATATCCTAAAATTAAAAATATATCAAATAATATTCTAATTTCAATAGAGAAGATAATTTGTCATTACGTTTGTCGTTATGTTATCAATTATCAAGCAAGACACAAAGTCTGGAAAACCTGGACCTTGTGTGATAAGATAAACACGAATATTTGTGCCTGGGTCATGGATATTCTATATATTTAACTATTTTTTTATCTATGTAAGTATGTATATCGTCACCTAGTACTCAGAATCATAACAAAAGCCTTCTTGAGCTTAGTTTGGGACTAGGTTGGTTTGTGTGAGGCTGTCTAATATTTATTTATTTATGTTCGTATTTATTACCTGCACGTGATTTTTATGACATTCATGTTACAGCATAACTCAGATTTTATGACATTTACGTCACAGCATATCATAACTCTTTCTAATCATACGTAACTAATTTCCAGGTCTCGTTCTCATGGATAACATCAAGTGGCTGAGCTTCCATTCTGGATATGATTTCGGCTACCTACTGAAATTGCTCACTGATCAAAATTTACCACAAGATGAGAACGACTTCTTTGAAAGTCTTCGACTATACTTTCCCACGGTTTACGATGTCAAGGTATGGCTGATTTGAAACCCTCTTTCTTGGATTATTTTGGGCAATTTTTTTTAACTGGGATTAGAATCTGAAGTTGGTTATACTTATGTGAAGCTAGATCCCTTCTTTTCTGCTCTGTCGTTTCGCTCTTGGCGGGGTGATCTCGGTTAAGCGTCTAGGTCGGTAGTAGAAGCGTAAATAGCTCTCCGCACGATCTCTCTCCATCTCTCCCTGTTGGCAGACATTTTGACGCATTCAGGTACGCAGTTTCCTACTGTGGATTTGTTTGATCAGCTACCGCGGGATCTAGTTCCTTCCACATGTTCCTCCCGCCCTGTGGAGTTGTAATCCCGCCTAGAGTCAATGCCAAAGTATTAAAATATGCAGGACTCTATTATGGCCGACATACACAGCTTGATGCCGAGCTCGTGGAATGTGGACACGGTCCGGTATTCCGTCCACGATATCACGCTGGTTTAATAATCTTATTGTACAAGTATATGGACACTGCCGGAAATTAAATTATTGTATTAATTGTATATTATAGGTAAAAGCCACTTGACGGAAAACTAGACGGTCCATACATATATTTAAAAAAATACGTACGTTGTAATATGTATTATAGTACAGACAGTATACGGATAGGGAATAATTTATAGCTACTGCGATAAAACTCGTATCTGAAAATCATCAACTACCTAGAAGGAACAAAATCGTCTTTAAGTTATTGTGATCGATCAAATTATTTTCACGTTAGATACTATGATAACAAGTCATAAATTTTTCTTTGTAAGATACCAGATTTTTAGTCTAGTATAGCCTGAAAGTTGTTGAGTTACGACATCTTTGCTTTAGTTAATATGGAACAAAATGAAAGGAACTGTACGTTTTTATTTATTATGTTAACTAAGTAGACGAAATAAGTGAAATTAATCTAGATAAACATATTTTTAAGTGATATTTTTGAAATAGCGATTAATTAGGTTCTCACTGTTTAAACCTTCCCTTGACTTCCACGAATATTTCAATACTAAAATTAGCCAAATCGGTTCAGCCGTTCTCGAGTTTTAGCGGGACAACCGGCCCTCCTAACAGACGTAAGCGGGCGTTACACTATTTCATGAGTGACTTCGAGCGCAACCTAATAGGGTTATTGACAAAAATTGAAAACCGGTTTAAATGTATTAAGCTTATCGTAAATTAAAATATAAAACAAAGATTTTTTTTTGCTGCTCATGTTTTTGTACAATTTGCGTTTTCTCGTTACCATTCACATGTTCGCGCCAAAACGCGATATAGTATTAATGTGACGTCACAATGGCATAGCAGACTAATGCGGATATTATACTATCCTACATTAGGTACTGACTAACTTAGGAAAGTGTATTAGCTGCAGAACATAACCTTTTTTCTGAAGTGTAAAAAGGAAGGAGCAGAATTTTCATATATCCAAAATTGTCCGGAGAAAGGAAAGGTGTTAAATTGGTGGCGCTAATATTGCAAGAAAGCTAGACTATTACCTGTTCCTAACAGATCATATCAGTTACTTTTTGTTAAAATCAAAATGCTGGAATAGTTGGTTTGTGCAAATATTTGTTCTTGGGTCATGGATGTTATCTATATATATGTATTTATATATTATGTATATCGTCGTCTAGTACCCATAGTACAAGCTTTGCTTAGTTTGGGACTAGATCGATTTGTGTAAGATTGTCCCTTAATATTTATTTATTTATTTAATTTTCCCAATTAGCTAGCGCTACCGGAGCCTTTTGGGACTATTTACCGCTGCCGCTGTACACTTTTTTTTTACATACTTCCATGAAAGTTGCTACTCCTTCCCTCTACACTCCATAGCCTCTTCCTCTTTTTTCGGTCCAAAATATGAGTACAGCGATACTACGGTAAAAAGCTCGTATCTTTGTATGGATTACATAGTAAGATATGTTTTTTCCGTAGCATTGTAGATTGTAGTCACTAAAGTAGCGGCTCCAGGGCGCTTTACGTCACGCTTCTTTATTAGTTACTACTCATAATCTCTCGAATTTGTTACAAAATAATCGGAAGTAAATTTTCCTTGTAAAATATTTAATTTTCTTTTGTAAACTACAATATGATTTTAAATAGATTGAATAATAGAAACAAGTAAATGAATAAAATATTTTATTTTTAAGCATTTAGTAATAATTGTACAACAAATAACTGGAGTTAAGATGTTACTAACATTAGCGTTGAATCTAAAATAGACAACATATCGTGGGGTCAAAAATGTAAGCCCGATTTCAAAGGTCTTCATCTCGGCAGGAGACTGCGGCGGCGATAAACACGGAGCTCTTAATATTGTCATTGTTTGGCACACTTGTAAATATGTGGGTGATACACTACACTGCACTGCAATTCGTGGTCACAAAATTTTCCAGTAACATTCTGTTGAAATACAAGATGGCTCCTCACAGTTAGAACTTTACTCTCCTTTTCATCAATAACCATAGTCACGGCATATGGTGGTTTTCTTATTTTGTGCTCCGGACACACTTTACACTTTAACAGTGCACAAACTCGCCTCACGTCGAAGCTGAACATAACCTTACTATGGAATCATCGCCATAAGATTCTCTTGAAGATCTATAACAAATGATATTCTATGATACAAGGTGATAGTATATTTGGTAACAAAACTAATGAATTGGCTATCTTATTATATATAAACAAATAACATATTATTCATACTTACTATGCACTTTTTACATTCCTAAATTCAGCTGAACAAAAGTCGGGATTCGTACCAAAAAAGTGGGCTACCATGTAAGAATCCACTTTGGGTAAGTTAGTACTGTCTGCTTTGATATAATGTTCTTCCATTTTTGAAGATCTGGATTATTAATTATAAACCAAAAATGTATTAAATGTGCGAGAAGGTGAATCCAATCGTAACAACATAAAGTGAACGACAGTTTTGTCAGTTTAAATTTTTGACAGCACCCGTTTGTTTGTGACGTCATTAGCAAGATGGCGTCGTTTTGATCATTTGACTCGCAGATAAAAAAAACTGAAACTTATTTAAATAATATTAATTAATTGAATCATTTTCATTGAAATGTAACTACTTATCTTGGTTCTAGGAATCATAAGCTACATGTAAAAAAAAAATATAAGAGTTTTTTTAAGTAGTGACGATAATGAGTTTATATACGATATTTTTTAACTAACCATAACCTACCATACTGTAGATTTATCGACATTGGAGTTTGCAGCATACGAGCTGTATTTTTTATTAAATAATGTGTAAATAAACGAAAAAAAAATCAGGTACGAGTTTTTCAATAGTGAAGAATTGAATTTAGGGGTTTAAAATAGTAAAACTATACCTGTTACGCCGCATTTAACCTACCTTTTATTTCGAGAATAACGCTTACTCTCGGATAGTGATGCTGATGTGAAAACCTCATATAATTTTGACAGTCATTCACCGATCCGCGTCCATTAGATCAGCGTCGTGGTTGCTCATGAGTGCTATGACATATGCTGAGTGGACTCCATTTTTGCAACTAGGACATCGTTTCATAGAATTACTATAGAAACTACGTTAAGTTAAATTTAATTGAAAAACAACATTTAATTTACTTATTGAAATGTAAAATGTAATTGGTTTGCAAAATATATGTGTCATCTTCTTTCTTCTTCTTCTTCGACATAATTATCGGAGAATAAGCGTTATTCCTGGAATAAAAGTTTGGTTTAATCCAGGCTTAAACAAGTAAAGTGTAAAGGTGTATTGGATTTGTTTTAGTACCTCATGAAGCTCTGCAAAAATCTGAAGGGCGGATTACAGGAGGTGGCAGACCAGCTGGAGCTGCGCCGCGTGGGCCCGCAGCACCAAGCTGGTTCCGATTCTCACCTCACTGGGATGGCGTTCTTCAAGATAAAGGAGGTATATCCTTCGTTTTATTTCGTGTCCTTATCCTTCGTTTCGTGCATATTCTGTATCAAGGAGCAGTTGCATCACTACATAGTATAAAACAACCTTCGTTTTATTTCGTGTCCTTCTCCTTCGTTTCGTGCATATTCTGTATCAAGGAGCAGTTGCATCACTACATAGTATAAAACAACCTTCGTTTTATTTCGTGTCCTTATCCTTCGTTTCGTACATATTCTGTATCAAGGAGCAGTTGCATCACTACATAGTATAAAACAACCTTCGTTTTATTTCGTGTCCTTCTCCTTCGTTTCGTGCATATTCTGTATCAAGGAGCAGTTGCATCACTACATAGTATAAAACAACCTTCGTTTTATTTCGTGTCCTTATCCTTCGTTTCGTACATATTCTGTATCAAGGAGCAGTTGCATCACTACATAGTATAAAACAACCTTCGTTTTATTTCGTGTCCTTATCCTTCGTTTCGTACATATTCTGTATCAAGGAGCAGTTGCATCACTACATAGTATAAAACAACCTTCGTTTTATTTCGTGTCCTTATCCTTCGTTTCGTACATATTCTGTATCAAGGAGCAGTTGCATCACTACATAGTATAAAACAACCTTCGTTTTATTTCGTGTCCTTATCCTTCGTTTCGTACATATTCTGTATCAAGGAGCAGTTGCATCACTACATAGTATAAAACAACCTTCGTTTTATTTCGTGTCCTTATCCTTCGTTTCGTACATATTCTGTATCAAGGAGCAGTTGCATCACTACATAGTATAAAACAACCTTCGTTTTATTTCGTGTCCTTATCCTTCGTTTCGTGCATATTCTGTATCAAGGAGCAGTTGCATCACTACATAGTATAAAACAACCTTCGTTTTATTTCGTGTCCTTATCCTTCGTTTCGTGCATATTCTGTATCAAGGAGCAGTTGCATCACTACATAGTATAAAACAACCTTCGTTTTATTTCGTGTCCTTATCCTTCGTTTCGTGCATATTCTGTATCAAGGAGCAGTTGCATCACTACATAGTATAAAACAACCTTCGTTTTATTTCGTGTCCTTATCCTTCGTTTCGTGCATATTCTGTATCAAGGAGCAGTTGCATCACTACATAGTATAAAACAACCTTCGTTTTATTTCGTGTCCTTATCCTTCGTTTCGTACATATTCTGTATCAAGGAGCAGTTGCATCACTACATAGTATAAAACAACCTTCGTTTTATTTCGTGTCCTTATCCTTCGTTTCGTACATATTCTGTATCAAGGAGCAGTTGCATCACTACATAGTATAAAACAAAGTCGCTTCCCCTGCTGTCTGTCCCTATGTATGCTTAGATCGTACGGATTTAGATGCGTTTTTTTAAATATATAGTGATTCAAGAGGAAGTTTTATATGTAGTATACATATAAAACTTCCTCTTAATTGTTGCCTTATAAATGTAATGTTTGTTGTTAATTGTGCAATAAATGATTTTTATCTTTTATCTTTATCTTATCTTATGCATAAAAAGCGATCTCTTCCAGACAACCTTTGGGTAGTTTAATTGTACGTATCGAACGAAACTTAAAACAGTCTGTCACAGTTTTCTAAACCCTAATTTCTTAACCCAGACCTCTGGTTGTTTGTTGTCATCAGGTTTCTCTTTTTAATTGTGCATCCCCGTATACTTATATTATCACACGTCTTAAAAGCATGTGTCAGTGTATTTAATTCTGACTGACGACCTGTCGTAATTTTTCAGATATTTTTCGATGACAACATAGAGAGCTCAAGCGGGCATCTATATGGTCTCGGTGCGCCCTTCTCCGCAAACGCGAGCAATTTCCAGGAGGGCGGCGAGACAGCTGGGACGTCCTGATCGGCGGAGGCAGGCGTGCCCCACTCGCCGCCACGACCTTTCGTAGTCGCTGACTAAACAACCAAGCGGCCAATCCAGGGTTACCAACATTGGCATTCTATGACCAAACTAAATTAATCCAGTATTTTTAGGGGAAGGCCAATTAAAATGTACATAACTGAACCCTTTAAAGTGATAATTCACGACCATCATGAACTAGCAAAGCGGTCCCTACATGACTAACTTGCAGTCCAGTGTTGTGATAGATTAATTACATTGTTTACGTTTGCGTTGCTCCGGTTAGACGATTTCGACTGGTCAAATTGGCATAGCCTTTTCTGTAAGTTATGTAACTATTAAGGATGGTGAAATTGAATATCTCAAAATAAGAATTTTGTACTAAATTATACTTCATTTGTTATATAAACAACGATTCCTGTTTAAGGGTTTTTCGGGATCTATGCGTTTTGTATTTGTTTTTTAAGGGTTGTTTAAGTGTTGGCAACCCTGGGCTGCCCGGTCCCTCGTGGTGTCGCGCTGCACTCCCTACACCAGCAGACAAGCGAACTATTGCATCAGTGCACGTTTAACTTGTAAGTGCATATAAAACCCTCGGGTGAGGATAAATGACGAACCGTTTACTATAAACGGGTATTAAATAAAGTGATTTTTAAGATAATTCAAGTACTGTGTGGTTATCCTCTGTTTATGAAAGTATAATATTGTTTATCAAAAATGAAATCATTACAAAATTCTGACATCAAATTGTAATATAGGCTAATCTGTATTTTTATGTATCGATTAACATATGTGTATCGCTTTTAAACACATAGGTAAGCTTGCAATAGTAAATAGATTTATTTCTTGAGACTACTTTAGTAGTGAAAACCAATGTAATGAAATGTGTAAACTGAACGTGTAGATATGGTTGTGTTGGACAGAGTAGACCAAATGCGATCATATAATGCAGCCTACAGTGACGAGATAATTATTGTCCGATGACGATGTACTCGTGCTCTATCTACGCTGGACCGACTTCTATGACAAAACTATCACGTCACGCAGTGTGCATAAAACTGGAACACATGTAAATAATGTGGTGCTTGTATATTTCATTTTGTAGTTGAATGATTTTTGTGGAAGATATAGTTGACACGTTTCCTGCCAGATCAAATCCACTAGTTCTTATGGGGTGTAAAGACGCTGAGTCTGAAGATCATGAGAAAAGTTCACGACGACACTAACTTATTTGGTCAACATCAGTTTATTTTGATTTGTAATTTTTTATACAGTTAAATGTGCAAACACAAATGTAGCTTGATTATTTCCGCTTAATATTGGAATTCGTATTTAATGGTTTGTGTCAATTTATATATTATGTAGACTGCGTGCAAGTACCATATAATAGTTACCGACTGCCTCACACCTTCCAATATTCGTTAATAGCTGTAATAAACCAATACATAGTTATTGGGCTGTGGATTAAGGCGATATGCTGAGGGTGTAGTTTCAAGCACGATATATAAATCTTCTGGGTTGAACCCGTTTATATGTATGAACAAACTAGGCTAAATAGATTTGTGACACTCTGCTCAACTGCTGGTGAATATTATATTACCTGACGATTGGGATGATTATTGTTATAATGAAGTGATTTTACTTAAGTTTTAGCTGCTTGCTGCTACTTTTGGTACGTCCGGTTTTTATAGTTATACTTTTATACGTATAGTTTAATAATAATTATGTTCTAGATTCATACGAAACTTGTTTTATACTTTGACATTTTTGGAGTTTGTTTAATTTTATACTGTTATATTACAGCAATACCACGTTTATTTGTCTTGTAAATGTAATGGGCGTAATATCTTATTACTTACAAAAAATATATTGAATAATTTACACCTACACTTGCAAGTTTGTTCCCGGGTTCAATATCGTCGGCGATAGTGCAATACCGCGTAAGTAACAAGTGTAGATACGAATCAATATTCAAACAAATGCTAAGTATTTGAATGAAATGAGAACTTTATCGACAGCTGTTATTTACGCGGTATTGCACTATCCCCGACGATATACAAATACGCAGTGCTGAGGCTCCGACCGACGCATCATTGAAAAGAGAAATAAACGTAGTAGTACTATTTGAACAGGTTGGAACAAAGAAGTACATCTGATGTATGTATATCAATAGTAGGCATCCTTACGTACAGCACTTATTCTATAATAGTTCGAATCCAAGAAACCCTAAAAATTACCAACCTTACTTTTTTATGGCAGGCCGTCGTCAATCATATACATACATTATGTCCGCAGGAATAATTTTCGGTAGGTAATTTTATATTTGGAGTTCACATATAGTGCTGTACGGAAGCGCACATACGAGGGTCAAACTGAAAGTTTTTAGAAAATCAAAAACTGAACAAACTAGCAAGTTGTTAGTGTTATTATATCTTTTGGGAATAGTTTCCCTTCACATCAATGCATCGCTGTATCCGATGGAACCACTGACAAAAGCGCTTTGCCCACTCGTCCCTAGGGCTCTCTTCGACTACCCTTTGACATGCAGCCACTGCTTCCTCGGCGTCCATAAAACGTTTTCCAAGAAGTTTTTATTTTATTTTCGGAAATAAATAAAAATCGCAAGGTGCGAGGTCGGGGCTATACGGTGGGTAACCCAGTAATTCCACGTCTGACGTCGCCAAATAGTCGATTGTTTGCTTGGTGGTGTGTGACGAGGCGTTGTCGTGGTAAAGGAGGACTCTACTGCGAGGTCGCTTCTCCCGAACTTTTTCCAAGACATGTGGTAAACAATTGTTAGTGTTCCCGTCTGCAGTAACTGTGTTTTGATCCTCTATAATAATTGTTGCGATATGACCTGTCATTCCGAAGAACGACGCCACCATATTTTTTCCCACGCTTCGACCTCTCTTCACTTTAGCCGGCAACTCCTCTGAAGGAAATACCCTCTGAGCAGACTGCCTTTTAGTTTCAGGTTCATAACAGTAAATCCAGCTTTCGTCACCCGTAAGCATGTGGAAAACAGCATTTGAGTCATCTCCGTTAAATCTTTGAACCATTTCACGGCACCAATCAACACAAGAGAGTTTTTGGGACTCTGTCAAATTATGAGGTATCCACCGGGCACAAAGAATCCTGACTTAAATTTGCATGGAGGATTTTGTGCACTTGACTCATACCAATGCCTAAGCTCATCTGAATCCGCTGATAGGACATTCTTTTGTCAGTCTCTATCGCACGCCGCACAATACTGATATTGTCTTCAGTCGTCGCAGTCGAAGGACGGCCCTCACGCAGATCATCGGTGAAATTAGTGCGACCACGGTTAAACTCATTAAACCAGTTATAAACAGTGGCACGAAATGGGGCTTTATCATGAAAGGCCAATCGAAGTCTATCATAACTTTCTTGTTGACTTTAATGACATCGAAAATAATAAAAATCACTGCACGAAAATTTTCTCGCCAAAAATTCATGCCGACGTGAAAGAGACAATTTTCAATTCACCGCCAAATCGTAAAACAAATGACAAACGAATTAAATACATACACCATAATATTCGCAGAGGGATGCATTTTCAAAATCTAAACTTATTTTTTTATTATATCGTTTACAAGTGGCCTGTTCTAAAAACTTTCAGTGTCACCCTCGTATGCGTTTGGATCTGTTGCGATGGAAGATATGCGTGCGTTTTGCTCTACATACAGTGTGGCCGACTGATCTATTCAGCAGTATTATGGAAAACTATGACTATGACATACGAGTGATATGTTGGACTCAGTCTAGCGACACCGATAGTCGACGGAAGAGATTGAGATAAGTAGGTGGCACTGTAATAATGTTAAGGCCATTCATGATATTTAGTAGCTGTTAAAGTCGTTCAATTCAAAAATCAGGATAAAATAATGTGTATACTGTCCCAATGTGAGAAATCGGCACATTGGATCTGTGAGAGCCGCACGATTACTTCTATAGGTTTACCATTCAGTACGACCTTTCGTGAGGTAGGGGGGACGTCGTGATAGAGAACCAGGCTATAAACTCTTAGTCCTTTAACACTTTCAACACCAGACAATTTTTTTTACCCAACCCCAGAAACCGGCGTAGCGTGTAGGTCTATAGCTACTGCCCGCCTGGCGGGCTTAGCCGGCATCTGAGCAAACATTACGAGTGCCTACCAGGCGGGTTCCCGGTGTTGAAAGTGTTAAGCGCAAAACTCAAGAAAAGAGTACGGAAAGCTGTCTCACTATACAGTTTTCTGTTTTCATAAGTTTGGTTTATAGTATGATATTTGATATCTGACCTGGGGCGCAGTTTTAGCCAATCAGCTGGCCCCTCGAAGGATGCTCGAGCACATTAAAATGGTCCAATTCTGTTTCTGACCCCTAGGGACGCGTTTTGGTCCCGGCATGGTTACAAATTGGGTGTTCTGTAAAGTCAGACTAAATTATTTGATTCTCAGTCAAGATCAAGTCCTATGAAGTCCCACCTAACGCGATTTCCGAATCAAGCGGCAACTTCGTAGATTATTAACCTTTCGAGCGCCAAGCGGCAAAGCAATTCACCGTGCCACTGACGCCAAACCAAAAAAAAAAGTGCTCCAAAATCAACAGAGATTGAAAAACACAGATAGTGGTTTGAATTAGCATGTTTTTGACCATCGAAATTTTTGACGTCAATAGGCGTCGTTGGCGTCAGTGGCACGAATTCCCGATGACGTGATTGGCCGTCTTTGGCGGTCAAAGGGTTAATTAGTATTAATGCTACTACTTAATATAATAACATTCAGCCGTTCGTGACATAATGATTGTGTAGTAAAACAACTGCAATAATTGTAATCCGTAGTATTTTATCCTGCAATTTGTAATCGAATGTGTAATAGATGTAAATATTTTGACATTGTAGACATGACTGTGTCCGATGCGATGAACAGACTAGGTACTAAGTACAAATAAATTGGAAACTTATCCACTAATTGTCTGGGCCGCTGCTTATTGTCAATTAATTTAACATTTGCATGTTGTATACTCCGTTACCGTGAGTGCCATTACAAACGTAATAAAGAAACGGAAAATTAATATAACGGATATGAGATTGGTACTTTTTTAAAGAACGTTATTCCGTTGCGACATCAATAATTTCATACAAATACGCGAAACAACGATTGGTATAGGGCATCGAACTTAAGATATAAATCGGTTTTTTTACGTCCCATAGGTAAACTCTATTTTCATACTCTGACTCTTCGATGAAAAACTAGTTTTGTAAGTTTTCATTTTCCAAATTACCAACGGGACCTGCGAAAAATAAGATCGATTGACATTATTAAAACAAAAAGATGCAATAAGTACCTACCTGTTTGTTTTGCTCAAGCGGTAATGGGGCATGCGTTTAAGTAAGCAATTTGACTGTACAAAACTATTTATGGTATCATCAATTCAATTATCAACAATACATTCTTATGAACTCTAGATTTACTTTATTTTATACTGCCATTTTCCGTAGTTTCGTCTGCGTTACCTCGAATTAAGTATCCTGTTTTTTTTTTCTAATCTTTTTCACGAATTTATTTATGCCAAGTTTCATCAGCCTGAATCCGTCCGATGATTAGGTCCTCACTCATCGCTAGCATTCGCCTGCATGGACTAAGTAACCTCTGGACATGACAAGCGAATAATAATACCAGGAGGGAACGGGACAACTATTTACAGAAACCGCTAAGAGCGACAGAGACATAGACAAGATGTTTTGTCCTTATCAGAGTTCCGCTTTTTTTTGTTTAGCGGATGATTGTCAAATTGACAGAGCTCCGCTAAATACTGCCGGGCAATTCAAATGTGCGTTGTAGCCTACTATAAAACAACGAATATTGTGTATAATTTTACATTTCGAAAGTTTATATGTGAATAATAGTGAGTGCTATTAGCTATATATTTGTAAAACAATGGTGCGTTGCTCCATAATTGGCTGTAAAAGCGACACAGGCCAAAAAAGTGAAAATATAAGCTTTCATAGGTAAGTGCGATGTTTCGACTTTGCTTTTGCTTGATTTCTGCAAATATATATTTAATAATTATTTATAAGATAAATAGCACAGCAAAATCATATCAAAACATCAGAAATCTGCTTAAAATCTCATTTTGTAATATCTTATTTTTAGGTATTACCCCTACAAATTCAATAGTCTTTACGTCTTGTCAGTGTCAGTAGTCTTTACTCTTTGTCTTCACCTTTACTTGACGTTCCGCCGCGTTTTTTACTGCTTTTTAATTTGTCTGCTTTATTCGATTTTAAGGGATACCAGTATAAGAATTGGTAAATTACCCTTAACTCATGGAGTTTTACAAATATATTTTTTGTTTTAGATTTCCAAAACATGATCAGGCTTTACTCCAATGTTGGATACGTGCAACAGGACGATCGAATTGGGAACCAACCAAAAAGTCTTGTATATGTTCACGACAATTTAAAGGACAGTAAACATCTTGCCTCATGCCTCCTATGGGGCTATCTTGCTGCGCTAAATTTATGTAAATAAATATATTTTACCATTACATTTTGACAGTTTTTTTTGTAGTTTTATTGTAATTATTTTATAATTTGTCCCATACAATATAATAATACATAAAAACTAATTCACACCGCTAAAATTGTTAGCTAGTTATTAGCCTAACAACTAGCACTGGAAATACGGGAGAATTATTTGGAACCTGGTAACCCTGTGTTAGTCATGTACTTTGCTGCTGTCCCTTTTATGCCGAATCCATAGGTACTTCATCCAAGATTCGCCTGTAATGTAATGTAAAGAAAAACAAATGAGAGTTTGATGTAACGTTTTGTTCCCTACAGGCGAATGCTCACAAAAGTAACAAACAACAATCGAAACAATATTCACAGACGTTTACACTTATAATAATAGTAGGTATCTACATAATTATTAATTACTGCTCTATACGTTAAAAGTTGGGATAGTGTTCAAAACAAATTCCAAGGTGTAGCAGTTATAGCCTCCTAAGGCCCAAGTTCCTATCTACCTATTACCCATACGAATAATTACCATTGTTATTCGACCTTATACTAATAGCACCACGTTTTACATTGACAATGACAATGTTGCTTAGAAATAGGAGAAATAGAGCAACACGCGCCAAACTGTCCCAATAGTTGGCATCATCACAAATACAAAAATGTGTGTAAAATACAAAAATGTCTGACTTGTACCTCTTTTACAAAAAAAAACTAAATCTTTCACATTTTGTATCGGAAATCAGGAGTTACCGAAAAATTTCGGAAACGGTACATCTCTACTTACGTCTCATTAACATTTTTTGTAAGCCTGATATGTATACTGGTAAGTATCACATTATTTCGTATAAAAACTGCGCATTCATGCAATCACACTGGGAAGTAACATTCAATATACTCTATGGTGTCCCAGGGATCATCATTCGCCGACCGGGGTATAATTTCCTGAATGCCACGCCATCTCTGTTTATTTGTTGACACTTTGTTGCCGACTGGTAAACGCGAGAAAGTGAGATGACACTCCGGTGTACAGAAACAGTTGCATTACGTTCTCACAATTGCTATGAAATTTTGCCACACCGTCCACATAGAGGGCGCAGAAAGTACGACGTACCGACAGGAGTCCTACTTCGTGTGTAAATGTGGGCCCAATTAATTCGGGATGAACCAAAAAAATTGTTACTTAGTTATAGTTATTTATGATACAAGTGTGTACCTAAAGGTGATTTCAGACGAGTGAATAAATAAATATTAAGGGACAATCTTACACAAATCGACCTAGTCCCAAACTAAGCAAAGCTTGTACTATGGGTACTAGACGACGATATACATAATATATAAATACATATATAGATAACATCCATGACCCAAGAACAAATATTTTGCACAAATATTTGCCCCGGCCGGGATTCGAACCCGGGACCGCCGACTCAGTAGGCAGGTGTCTACCAACCGAGCCAAACGCGTCGTCTAAAATAAACACGAGTCGGAATTCATCTTAAACGCGTGTTTTATACAAAATGACTGCATCAGAAAGAAAGTATTTTGGTATCAGCTTTTTCGTCTCATTCTGTATTCGTCACTCATTCTTTAATCGTATTGTTATCTATCTGTCCCTATCTTCCTAAGTGTAATTCAGTGACTTGTCTAATTCTTATTAAGTCTTATTCGTTATTCGACACAGTCTTCCTTGGACTTTCTTCATCCTTCCCCTTCGATTTATGTCTCATTCACTTATTTGCCTCAATATTTCCGGTACGTTCGATGCACATTCGTTATTTAATCTCTTTTGTTTTTAGTCTAATTCTAAGTTCTTTACATTCGTTTTTGGGCCAATTATAAATGAACTCATTGATACTTGGGGACTGAATAATACGCAAAATTCCAGCTGCACGCGTAATGCAAAACAGTCAAAATGTACATGTAGAATGTTAGTTTTGAGTACAATTTGAATTAGCTAGGTACCTCAAGTATATAAGGTAAACTCTGAGGTAAACTACTTTAACTTTATCAACCACCAGTAAACGTTTCATAAATAGTTAAGTCAAAAGTAAGTAATCAAAAGCCGTAAAATCCAATAGATATGAATAGCGAATAAAACGTGTATCGAACTCGACGAGTAGCGAACGTACCCAAAAAAGATCGAGACAATTTGCCAGTAACGCCAAAAAGAGACCAATAACGAACGTGACTAAAGATAAAGTGGGGATGATACTAAAAACGTAAGGGACAAACAAAAACATAGACCTAGGAAGATCGTGACGAAAATATAACTTAATAAGAATGAGACAAATTAAAGAATTGGACTTAGGAAGGTAGGAACAGATAGCGAACACGACGAATAAAGAATGAGTGACGAATGCAGAATGGGACGAAATAAGAATTGAACGAAAAGCGAATGGGACGAATAAAGCTGATACCGTATTTTGATTTATCCGGTAAGAGGCTGTTGATTCGTTATTTGAATTCGATATTATTTTAGCAGATTTGCACAGATCGACGTGGAAATAAACAAGACATGAGTAGAATGGCGGGGTTATTTGTAGATCGCGCTCGACATATCTTATATCTACTACTGCGCATGTGCAAAGTTATCTTTTTAATATACGTCTTTCACGTCTTTGTTAAAATGGTACGAGGGTACATTCAGCCCAATGTATTTAATTAATAGGTACCTATTTGGACTTCCGGTTTGTGACTTAAGATGGCCGCATGCGTTTAAGTTGCGTTGTTCATTATTTATTCATTTTTGTTGTTCAATGTGTAGTATTGATAGCGTATTGTGCAGTGATCTAACGTATGAGTGATCTAACGTATGAGTGAATAGCTAATGAAGAATTCAACTTGAAGCGTTCATAGCCCTTCCTGGGTCAAGGCCCGATAGTCCGCGTGGTTTTTTGTAAATCGCTATCACTTTACAAAAAGCAAAACCTCACCGAACAACGGCATGCTCTACGAGCAAACTTGAAATTGGCGAAATCATCATTAACCTGATGGAAGCCATATTTTAAAATTAGAATTAGAGGTACCTATTTAAAATTAGTTTATTAAGCACATTCTAAATCTAATGTACTTAATTAATAATGATGTATTGGTTTTATTGTACTTTTCTATATAATAATAATAATATATGACTGATTTATCAAACTACTTTAGATAATTAAAACCTCTGCGTCGGGCTGTCGGATAGCTAAAAATAAAATAAAAAGCACTATAGTGCGGAAAAATAGTGCTTTACGCAGTTTGACTGCTTAGTAAATGCATTGTAAAATTGATTAATTTAATCTTTTTTTAGGGTTCCGTAGTCAACTAGGAACCGTGAAATACGCCAACTTTGCCTCCACAGGGAACTTTGCCCAAAACGCTACTTAAAAAAAGAAACGTTACTGTAGACAATTTCAAGATGATTATGGCAACACTACTATTTTTAGTGGAAAATAGATTATATCTGTGGTATCACTGGGAATCACATTTGCGTGCAACTTCATTCCGTAACGTGTTGGTACTAGTCGAATAAGGTGCGTGATTTGGCGGGCCAATTCTAGGTGTAGTTCTGGTGTAGTTTTAACAGAATGGGGAAGCCTCAGGTGAATGTATCTTATTCCTTGTTATAAAATAAGAACTGTAGATCATATTTATTGTAGTTTGTACTAAAAATACTTATTAAAACCAGAGTTATGATGGTGGGCAATGTTATCCAGTAACATGCTAACCTATGAATGCTAACATTGCCCAGACTAAAAAAAGGGTTAGGGTTGTCACCTTGTCGTAATTTTACCTGACTGCGTACATATAAAGGAGGGTTATGTATTTAAGGTAAGGTAGATTGTATTTCTATTAAGCCGTTGTACTTTTAGCAGTAGCTGCATGTCATGTCATGTCATGTCCATAAAACAAAAAAAAACATAGAACATTCAATTATGACAATTTTTATTTAGATTATTCAAACGTGGAGAAAAAAATAGCCGCCTAACTATTAGTAACCAATATTAAGCATACATTTTTCACTTTGATAATGGTATTGGTAAAGATGGTTTACTCAACCAAAAGTGACAACCCTGACAATTTCAAACTGCTTGATTCGGCTTGTATGGAGTAAAACAAAATACCTATGTAACATTGCCCACCCATGTTGCACACGTGTTTGTATAGTTAAGACCAAGATATTTACGTGGAACGCCATTATTACCCCAGATTTTATACTGATCCTTATCTTAACGTTGTAGGGGCTATAGTTACGAAAATAATCGATTTGGGCAATGTTGGCAAAGTTTAGATAACTTTACCCGAGGTGAAAATTGATAAAAAAGTTGGTTAAATGTAGATTTAAAAATTCTTTCTCGTAACAAACGCATGCATATGAATACGATGGATGCGTTAGACAAAAAAAACTTTATCTCGTCATAGAAAAAAAGAGAGAAATTCGGGTTTTTACGAAAAAAGCGGGCAAAGTTGGCATGTTTCACGGAACTATTTCGCCATGTCCGTCTGTCCGTCCGCGGCTTAGCTCCGTGATCTTTAGTACTAGAAAGCTGAAAATTGGTATGACTATGGGTATGTATCACGACGACAAAAAGGTAAAATAAAAACTAAAAAAAAAAAAAAATTTTCGGGTAGGTACCTACATCTCGAACACCTAATGATTTTTTTTTCGTTTCAACACTAGTGTGTGGGTTGTCGTTGAATAGGTCTTTTGAAAATATTCGCTCCGAAAATTAAAAAAATACGGTCCCCCCCTCTAACTTTTCAACCACGGGTCAAAAAATTATGGGAAAATTCATGAACATGAGGCCTTAAAGTACTTTATTAAATATATTAAACAAAATCGGTCGAGCCGTTTTTGAGTTATCGCAAAATTTCATAATTTTCTTAAAAGGACGTAAGTTGACTTCCAGAAGGTAATAAGTAATTACAGTTACTTTGGCGTTTCCGACCTTTTTATAGAGCTTGAAATCTGTCCCGTAACTTAAGTCTATTGTGAAGGATAACAAAGAGTATGTAATCACAAGGATAAGCAACTACGGAACCCTACACTGAGCGTGGCCCGACATGCTCTTGGCCGGTTTGTTTTATTTTTCACTCTAGTAAAAGTAGTATCGCCACTTCTCGGTTTGCTGTTAGGTAACAGAACCACACTTTCTTTTAATGGATAAGACTAGTCGTTACACTATTATTTTCGAATCGCGGCCGGGGCAAATATTTGTGTGATGAGCTCGAATATTTGTTCTTGGGTCATGGATGTTATCTTGATGTTATCTATATATGTATTAATATATTATGTATATCGTCGTCTAGTAGGTACCCATAGTACAAGCTTTGCTTAGTTTGGGACTATGTCGATTTGTGTATGATTGTCCCGTAATATTTATTTATTTTATTTATAAATTTGTTTCATGTTGCGAGTTCATTGTCAGATGTATAAATTATTCGGTCTTAGTAAGCCATCGCTATGCCAGCATCAAAAATGTAAATCCGTTCCCTACACTCTCGTAAGAGTTTTAAAAGCCGGTCAAAATGTACCGAATCGATTTTAAAATGGCTTTTATCAGTTTCTTATGCTATGAAATGAAAAAAAAGGTTCGGAAGTCTCGTCTCACGTTTCGACTGCAGGAGGGGGTCGACACGAAGGGAGTATGTAATGATATTTCAACCCAAACGCCTGAAAAGCAACCTTTTTAACCGACGTCAAAAAGGAGTATGTATATGTATGTCCGCGATTATCTCGCATTTAACTGAACCGATTTTGATTGCGGTTTTTAGAAAAGTATTCGTTACACTTAGGAGAAGGTTTTGGCATTTTAACTAACTTCAATAAGGAGGTTCTCAGTTTTATCCATATGTTCTTAAACAACTTTCTAATTTGCGTCTGACAGTCATCATCATCTTCCTGTGCTGAGCTGACGATGGAAGGTATAACTCCTATAACGGTTAGGAGTTAGGGGATAAATTCAAACGAGATCCATGCAATTAAGACCTACCCGATCACGCCGCTAGATATGTATTTTATTTGAATCACTAAAAAGCAAAAAAGAAAAAAAAACCGAGTTCAAAATAAACGATTCAAGTATCTACAGATTAAATATGAATCACCTTTTGAAGTTGGTGCCAAACCTAACGTAAACTTCTTTATCGAACAAAAATACTCGTAAATACCAAATAGTAATCATTAAAGGCTCCATGCGTGTGACATCTGTTTTCATAGTAGGAATCATTGAGTGCTTTTTCAATATCGATTTTTGATACAAGATGATAGTGTTCAGCCATTAAAAAAAAATTTTTAACAAAAAAAAGAACCGACTTCAGTAAAACTAAAAAGCCGAAAATAACCCGTTCAAGTACAGATTACATTTGACTCACCCTTTGAAATCGATCCCAAACCACTCAGTTATTATATTTATATATTAAAGTTTACGTGAGGTTTGGCACCGACTTCAAAGGGTGAGTCAAATGTAATCTGTACTTGAACGGGTTATTTTCGGCTTTTTAGTTTTACTGAAGTCGGTTCTTTTTTTTGTTAAAAATTTTTTTTTTCGCTTTTTAGTGATTCATATAAAATACTTATGGCGGGGTGATCAGGGAGGTCTTGAAGGCATGCATCTCGTTTGAAATATCTCCTAACTCCTAACTGTTAAGGAGTTGTACCTTCCATCATCAGTTCAGCATGAGAAGATGACTACCACATGCAAATACTTAAATAGTTTTAGAAAAAACATTAAAAATATTATGAGTGCCTATAAAATTTCAGGAATTCCTTCGATTCCTCATGGATCTCGTCATCCGATCTTCACCAAAATTTTATGGGACCAACCTTGAGATGTCTATTCATGAACCTAAAAAGAATTTTCCAAATCGACTCATAAATGACGGAGTTATGAGGTAGCAAACATTAAAAAAAAAAAAAAAAAAAAAAAAAAAAAAACATACAACCGAACTGAGAACCCCCTCCTTTTTTTGAAGTCGGTTAAAAAAGAGTAGTCATACACTGCTTTATCTAATCCAGCTATTATCAAAGTGCGCCCTGTGCCCGCGGAGCCCTGAGGATCAATAAGCAGGGCAATAAATACCTAATCTTCCAAACATTTTTTTTTATTGCGCCGATGGCGCTGAGAAAGCGAAACTTTAGAAATATAACATTAAACGTTTTTGATGGTTTAATTTATTCGCAAAAATTAGGAATTAAGATTAAATAAATTAGGGTAAGCCCACCCGATATACGAAAAATACAGCAAACAACACCACAATATAGGAAGCGACTGTCATAACCAATAATAATAATAATCCTCTTGCTTTATAGATTTTGCAATAGTATCAGAATTCAGTACCTAATCCTCAACGTTTAATCTATACTATAAAGTTTATACTTTACGCGAAAAAACTACACATTCTAAACCAGTCTGAACACGCTAACAGCACTGCCGGCGGCGGCAGCCTACAGACATTTTAAGCCCTTTTGACCGGTTAAAATGAAAGGGTGCTTTCAGAAATAGGTGCCCTTACGATAACACTCTTAACACAGCGCTCAAAACGAAATCGCAACAGTTTCATAATGTCTTTAAATATTAGAACCTACTAGAAAATAAATTGGCGTTAGCGGAGCATTCCATGATGTTGTAATCGACATCGGACTTTACAAGTCTAGTACTCTTTATAGTCGAGTTTTAGTAATTATTAATTATTGTATCATAGTAAAGCTGTGAAGTGTACCTAAAAAAGTCTAGTAAGTATATTTTTTGCTGAAAAGAACTTTTTACTAATAATTAAAACCTTTTTTTATTGAGTAAGTACTAGCTTTTGCCCGCGACTACGTACGCGTGGAACTTGATAAAAGGGATTATTAAAAGTGCCTAAGCAAATGTAAGAGCAATTGTGCTTTTGGTCTAATAATTACTTTTCTTCCAGGGTCACCGCATCCCAACAGAAATGTTCACTCACTTTTCAATCTTTTTAGGGATAATTTCCAGGATGAAAACTATCCTATGTCCTTCCTCGGATCTTAAACTATCTCGATGCCAAATTTCATCAAAATCGGTTCAGCGGTTGAAGCGTGAAGAGGTAACAGACATACAGACAGACACACTTTCGTATTTATAATATTAAGTACTAGCTGTGCCCCGCGGTGTTACCCGCTCATCCCACGGGAACACTAAATTTATTCGGGATGAAAAGTATCCTATGTCCTTCCCCGGGACTTAAACTATCTATATACCAAATTTCATCTAAATCGGTTCAGCGGTTTTAGCGTGAAGAGGTAACAGACAGACAGACAGACAGACAGACAGACACACTTTCGCATTTATAATATTAGTAAGTATAAGTATGGATGGATAACAATGATAGACTGATTTTAAGAAAAAAATCGTTGTAAAAAATATATTTCCAGCATTGGTTCGATTGTTTCGATTGCAAAATGACGTTACGAGAGAGGAATTCTGTGTGATGATGATGATATATTACGACTGCAAAAGAGGTTTAACATTTAAACAATCGTACGAAAACGGCCACATTGGGGAATCTGCTCCTTCGTTAGACACCGTTTCGTTTTGGTTTCGAGAATTTATTCGAGGTAGAGTCCGTCAAAGACCAAGCTAGGCTTCCGACCGCGGTGACTCATGAAAATGCGGTGAAGCAGCATATACATGCATAGTCCTAACTCATTACGTTAAGTTACTTGCAATAATACCGGCATCAAAATAACATGTCCTTTTCTGTGACACTGCTTCTATACACAGAACTGATCCTTAAATACAAGAAAAAATTGTATTTTTATATTATCCCAAAACATAACTTTGTCACCTAAATTATCTTATTTGTCATTAGTGTCCATTTACACCGTCATCTCTTGTTAACTAAACTTGACTTCTTCGGACAAAAACATAGGTACATTACAAATAGTAAATTAGCACGTTGTCTAACTAAACCACAGACTAAACCTTGAAAAATTAACTTGAGTTAGGTACATTACGAGTACAAACGTAATACCTACGGATAAGTACGTCTGTTTATTTTTGTGAATTAAGAGGCCTTATTCCTTTTAAAATGCTGATTGTTTAGACATTTTTCTCTATGATCAAACATGTTTCTTAACATACTATTGATGTTACTTTCTAGAACAGGGCTATTGGGATTTATTGGTATATATTTGAAACCTACAGTTTGAATTTTTCAATGATAATTTTTGTTTCAAAAACTACTCGAAATTGACAAAATTCACGCGGAAAATTAGTTTTTTTAACTTATTTTCGACTGTACTCAATGAAAGCGTGAAATAACTATGTTACTACCTAGAACTCGGGGAAAAGTATTATTCACTTCAAAAAGTTGGTTGAAATTATCAATATATTTGTCATAATATGAAAAAAATAAATTTTGAAAGGAATAAGGCCTCTTAAGAGGCATATAATATGTACTCGCAAGTTCGTTCGCGTGGTTTTTTTTATGGGCTCAATTCCTTAAAGTGCATTCAATATATGGTAGGCCTTTGTTGTCACAATCATGGTTGGTAATCAGTAGATATCACGATGAGAGCATGGCAATACGTGTGTCCTCATATAAAGAGATATATTAGGATTATAAATAGTTAAATGCAGCAGAGTATAATTATTATATAATAAAACAACACTCATCAATTCATCATACATTTTCTTTTCTAAATATTACCCATGGCTTTTCTGTACATTTCCAATACTTATGGGAAATAAGTTTCGTCTTCTTTTTATGTGGGTAGGTAGTTGAGCGACAAATAGTTTGATGCATGGGTAACTAAAATTCACATAGTGCTATCGCAGATCTGATACCCCTTTTCTCAATCAAAAGATGTTCTCCTCATTCTTTGTTTTACCCGACAACGTTGAGTCGCCAGTCGCAAGACTCTCCGTGAAAGAATCGATTGTGGTATGTTTATGGAGCGCAGCAAAGTATGAGAAGATGCGAACGAGTTTGTTGCAGGTAACATGTGAGTCCACTTGATGGAAGTGGACTGGCGTTATACTTTGCATTGATCGTGAGGGTGTAAGGGTAGTGACAGATGAATTGTTAAAGGTTTCTCACATTTTGGCAATGGTGCGCGGTAGGCGGCGCGGCGGCGTATTAGGGCGGCAAGTGAGAGGCTAGAGGTCGATAAGCAGTGTGGTGCGCTGAGTCGGGGAGCACGGTCGCGCGATTCACGGCCCGCGTCGCGCCACACGCGCCTTTCGCGCCTTCAGGATACCGCGCGCTGGCGATCACCACTCGCCTTGCTGCACGCGCCACTAGACAATCCGCTCTAACCTCAAAGTGAGTATACCTCAGCTCCGCCTCTAAGCATCAGCAGGGCCACCTGTGGGTCGTAAACCTGGCTCCTGATCCACTTCACCGCTGAAACAAATATGTATTAGTACGGCATTTCGTAGGAGCAGTGCGTATTTTTAACTAAAGTGGACCTTATTCTCGATATTGTATGACTACTTCCTTAGCTGCAACTGCATTGTTTTTGTACCTTCCTTATTCTCACTTTCCATAGGAACTGGACGCCTGATTCAGTTCAGTAAAGTTCAGGAAAGTGTTGTTTACGTTGACAGTTTTGATTACTTACTTCACTTTTACCAAACACAACGTTGTGTTTTAAGTATAGTTATTTTGTTTGTTTTATGGTTGTCCTTTCGTATGACAAAAATTATCTTAAGACAAGTATATTCAGCAGGACATCTAGGCAATGAAAGCCTTCCGTACAAAGTAATAGATAAACATCAAATAAATCACAGATAAGACATTTTGCATAAATCAATAAACAATATTAGTTATCCCGTACCTACTATAGATTGAATAATACAGTACTTAGTTATGTGAAATCAATATATTATGTAGGTATAGCTATGGATGTAGAGTTAGGTGCACCGAAAAGTGAAGATTTAAGAGTAGGTACACCTCCCTTAAAAGCATGAATCCAGTACATTCTTGTGCCAAACCTCATCCACTACTAAACGAAGGCATAGGTTAGGTACTCCATGGACCTACACTGAAAAAAATATCCAGTGGAGCCTACTGACATTACAGTAAGCGTAACCGTTATTGCAGTTAGGTTTACTGAAATGTCAGTAGACCTAACTGTTATTGCAGTAAGTCTTACTGTAATGTCAGTAGGCTCCACTGGCTATTTTTTTCAGTGTACGCAACGACCAGTCGTGTAGACACTTGGATCAGTTCCTGATTTCGATTAAGGCTGCATTGGACCTAACTTTTATTCCAAGAATAATGCTTACTCTCGGATAGTAATGTCAAACCCCGCATCAGTTTGACCGTGGGTTAAATGATTAGTTGATTACATAAATACTAAGTAGTTACATATAAAGCCTAGCAAGCTTAGGCGCATTGCATGCATTTGTGACGCACAATTAAAAATAGAAATATTGGTTGTTGTGTCAAAATTCTGCTGATTATTCTCGAATACATTTTGAACAATAAGGACGTATTTTAATACTCTCCCTGTTAAGTTTGGCCAGGCTATTATTTCGTAATTAGCAGACCCCGTTATGAGTGGTGAAGAAACATTGAAAATACTAGGGCTGGCACAAACATCAATATTTTTACGTGTGTAATTTGATATACCTAATAAAAAATAATATACCTACTTATTTTATTCATAGATAGATATATATATAAGGTGAAGCCAATTGCCTAAAAAAGGTTTCATTTGGTGGTTGAACTCTTTATAATAGGTACTAAATTTACATTTATTAGTCAAAATATGTTTGATGTCATACAAATACTTAATTTTATGTTCAGTTAAAATATGAATTTCCTGGATAATCGTGCTGAATTTTCTCAGTTTAAGAGGCCTTATTCCTTTCAAAATTTATTTTTTTCATATTATGACAAATATATTGATAATTTCAACCAACTTTTTGAAGTGAATAATACTTTTCCCCGAGTTCTAGGTAGTAACATAGTTATTTCACGCTTTCATTGAGTACAGTCGAAAATAAGTTAAAAAAACTAATTTTCCGCGTGAATTTTGTCATATTCGAGTAGTTTTTGAAACAAAAATTATCAATGAAAAATTCAAACTGTAGGTTTGAAATATATACCAATAAATCCCAATAGCCCTGTTCTAGAAAGTAACATCAATAGTATGTTAAGAAACATGTTTGATCATAGAGAAAAATGTCTAAACAATCAGCATTTTAAAAGGAATAAGGCCTCTTAAAATAGAGCTAATGGCAGAACTGGAAATAAACCGTATGCGACGCGGAAAAAAATGGTTCGTAATTTTAGTAAAACTGTGCAATAGACTGTATTTTTTTCGACACTCGATCTATCAGCGACAGATCTAACAAAATATATTATATCCGCCTTCCGGCTTTATGGCATCGGCGTGTGGTGTTGTGGACCTTGTCACTGATATATTGGCCGTGGAAGGTGACAAGGCAACCATACCGTATGCGTCTGATGCCCGGGATGCTTGGATGGCTCTCAACCCGAAAAGTAGTGCGCCTGAAAGGCCGGACCGCCAGCGCTTGTGGGACGACGCAGGGGTGGCGCGGATACTGTGCTCTCTTGTCGATGGCGCGGAGGGGGTGGATAGGGCAAGGTTGAGAGCCGTGTCGAAGCCGGAGTCTGGGGCGTGGTTACATGCGCTTCCCTCCCCCCACCTAGGCACTCTGCTCGACGACGACTCGATGCGGGTGGCTGTGGCTCTCCGCCTGGGCTGCGATGTTTGTGAACCACATTTATGCATCTGCGGTACCAGGGTGGAGAGCAACGGGCACCATGCGTTGAGTTGCTGTCGTTGCGCGGGGAGATTCTCGCGCCATCACGCTCTGAACGATATCGTGCGGAGGGCGCTAGTGTCAGCCAACATACCATGTGTTCTGGAGCCTTCAGGGTTGAGTAGGTCGGATGGGAAAAGGCCGGATGGTTTGACCTTGGTGCCGTGGCAGAAGGGCAAGTGCCTGCTGTGGGACGCAACATGCGTCAGCACTTTCGCTGCCTCGCACCTGGATCGTACCATCTGTGCGGCCGGAGCGGCGGCAGAGACGGCAGCCCTTAGAAAGCGGGGCAAGTACTCCGCCCTGACAAATTACTTATTTGTCCCTCTCGCGGTGGAGACAACTGGCTGCTGGTGCTCAGAAGCCAGAACGTTCTTGGCGGAAGTCGGGCGCCGTCTGCGGGAGAGAGGTCATGACCCCCGTGCCGGTTCATTCCTGTTGCAAATTCCTTTAACATTTCGTAACATATATACAGATTCAGTGACAATGCAATAATAAACCAAACATAATGTGTTTCATCTTAAATTGTTTTTAACGACATTATACCAGTATGTCAAATGTACACGAATTAAATGAATATTGTGTGGGTTGTCATGATGATTCGATTTCAATGAATTTTCACCACTGATAACGGGGTCTGGTAATTAGGTACATGAGATATCAAAAAACTAAAAACTGTTAACAAAGGAGTGAGTATGTATAAGCTCCCATATATTAATATGATGAATATAAGAGTAGATAAAGTAGTGTATGCAACAGTAAGTAGGTACTTTAATTAGATAGTAAAGAAATATTCATTGTAAATGATTAATACCTTATCTTTATGATTATTTCGCCTGGTGATAACCGAAACTCACTAAAATTTCTGTCACTGATCTTCAAAACCTCGTACCTACCCAACTAGCAAAACTGTACCAAATTTAGCTGTAAATCAGTGACAGACGCAGTTTTATATCCGTGATAGAAACATCTCTATCACTGGGAAGTGGCCCCAGTTTTACAGCTATTTGATGATATATCATGTGTATTTTGGCACCACACGTCACTACTTTGATGTATATCCATGATACTACAATGTTTTATGAATCTCTTTAGCGTTACACCAATGGTGCCTGAATCACTATATCACTAAATTATGATAAGAAAGTAACAGCAATGCTGATATAGAGCTGTTTGTTGTTATATTGTTATTAGGGATTCTTTTATATCGCATATCGTTAGTGCTAAATACTGAGTGTTATGTGTAAATAAACTTGTATGAAAAAAAAAATACCTTACAATTAACAGTTTTGTAAGTATAATAAAATAGCAAACTATTTTTGTGTTAGTAAGTAGTGTCACGTTGCTTTTAGGTACGTGCATAACGGGTAATTTATCATGCGCTCAAAATTTTATTGATGAAATAATAGCATATTATTTGTGTTTTTTTCATGCCCCTATTAAATATTGAATATTTAATTAAATGAAAAATATTTAAAATAGCAAATTATTTAAAGTCACCAATATGTATCTAAAATGTGTTCTGGTTACCGATATATCACAAATTTACAGTTTCCCACCGCCATTACCAAACACTTTCGGGTTCCTTAATAAAACTAGTAAAACCCCCTACTGTACCTACCTTTAGGTAATAAATAAAGCATCTTTAATATTATTCAACTCATTTGCGTGAAATGAAAGTGGTTATATTTTTAGTCAATTACTGTTTTTCAAGCAGAAGTAATTTCTTAAAACTCAACAGATTTGAATGGCTGTGGAAGAATATGTTTTCATCTTCTCCATTGTCATCAAAATTGACAGTCGCAAACAAGTCATCTTGGTATCCTGAACAAGGTTCTGTTAAGATTTATTTTTTTGTATCTACGGAACCAACTTCCGAATTCTCGACGCTGGTTTGACTATCATAAAGATCCTATAAATGAGGTCACAACAGCTGATATACATTTATTTAGCGTTATATTGGTAACAATAATGCTTATATATCACTGATGATATAAAAGGTCTTCAAAAGTGTATTTGCAACTGTTTAGTGTTAATGTAGATCTTTAAACAACTTTATGCTGCTGGTGTTAAGGAAACGCCATTATATGATACTTTAGACACATATCAGCTGCGTTATGTTCTTATATATCTCGAGTTAGCTCCATTAGTGCACTGATATATCACCAGCGATATTGCAGCGCATTAAAAGCCACAATAGAGTTACTTAGCTGTATACAGGCACTGTATATATCTGATATGCAACGAAATTGCTCTAACTCACAGTTAGGGACACTGTTGTGCAGCTGTGTTATATGTGCCGTATTAAGAAGTCCAGTAAACGTTTATGTCATCAATTCTTATCACGATATAGCTGTATAAGATTATACAGCTAGATGATGATACAAGTCGCCAATATACAACATAGCAGCTCCGAGTTGCTATTTTATGACTTTTATATCACTATTTAGTGTTAAAACATTTTATTTTATCACTACTTTGCTAGTTGGGTAGTTACCTACTAAGTAGATTGACACTGAGAGCGAGCTTGGTTAATTACGAGTAGTGAGTTTTTGTTGTCAACCAACGATTTCATTTGAATAAAAAAATCCCGCCTAAGCTGTAAAGTTAGGTATATATACCTAAGTAATTACTTATATAAGGGTAGTATTTAAACGCCCATAAAAAAAAAAAACCTTTTTCTATGCAAAAATAATCAAAATTTATATCAAAATTAGTGATTGCACAGCAAATATCGCACTCAAAATGTTACTAAATATACTACAAATTTATATTTGTGGCGTGCATCTATTTATTTAAGAGGCCTTATTCCTTTTAAAATGCTGATTGTTTAGAAATTTTTCTCTATGATCAAACATGTTTCTTAACATACTATTGATGTTACTTTCTAGAACAGGGCTATTGGGATTTATTGGTATATATTTGAAACCTACAGTTTGAATTTTTCAATGATAATTTTTGTTTCAAAAACTACTCGAAATTGACAAAATTCACGCGGAAAATTAGTTTTTTTAACTTATTTTCGACTGTACTCAATGAAAGCGTGAAATAACTATGTTACTACCTAGAACTCGGGGAAAAGTATTATTCACTTCAAAATGTTGGTTGAAATTATCAATATATTTGTCATAAGTAATATGAAAAAAATAAATTTTGAAAGGAATAAGGCCTCTTAAAAGTAAAGCATATTTAAGTAATGCATAGCTAATAATGACTACCGCACATTATGGAGCGTTTTTTAAGGATATAAAAAAAAACTAACCTAACCTTACCCGGCCGAGTCGGATCTGCTCTGAAAGGTGATCAGGATTAGATGTTTACCTATCTGAAACACTAATTTTTGTTTCCCATCTGTAACGTTTCGCCAATTTTTCATTTGTCCGAAAGCCATTTTTTTTAAACTTTTTATTTTTCAGAATAATTATGAAACAAACCTAACCCAACCTACTGGGTTCTTTAAAAAGATGAAAGTAATGTCGTGCTGATGTGTATTTTCTAATAATCTGCAGTACAATTTTTGCTAGGCATTTATTTTATTTGCTGTGCGATAATTAATTTGATGTAAAAAGTATATAATTGATGAAAATAAATTGATAGGCGATTATTTGTTTGCTGTGCCAGTAATAATATCCCCTTATATAAGTACTTATACTATTATAAGATACTGACTATACCTATTTGATAGGAATATTCGATCCAACATTACTGCGATTTTAGAAAAAAATATGCAATATATTTTCATAGAATTGTAATTTTTGTACCGCATTCATCTTTTTAATGGGGCAATGTAGAGAAATCCTTATAAGGAACGGAATATGACTAACAGAAGCTGAATGCAACAAGTTGAAGACATGATACAAATTGTGAGTGAGGGGTACAGCTACCACATTCATACATACATATTATGATGATATTATAAGGATGTATTGTTTGCTCATAATGTTGTAATAACCGTGGGTAGGCAATGCTGGCACAAATACTTGTATGTTGTTTGTCCGCTTAGCTACGAAAACAATCTGACAATGTCTTGATCTTCTTAAGTCCAACTAACTATGCATCCTGTATGGGGATGTGACTCCACTATGGAAGCATCGAATCCTGGTACGCCATTGCGTGATTCATCATGTGAGTAGGTTTACCTGAAGGTAGATTTTGATAGAAGACGGGCGAGATGTGTGATGCGACATGACTTGGTAGCCCTGCAAGGGGTTTTACAACGTTTTTTTATATTGCGGATTTTCAGTGGTACTAAATTATTTTTCACCTCACTAGCTCGGAAAGCCCAGTTTGTTTGTTTGATATCTATTGAGAAAATCGCTTTTTATCCACATGTGGAGAAAGAGTTTTGACGTTTCAACGCAGCTAAAGTAAAATTTGACATGAGCTTATTTTCTGAAAAATCCCGTTTAAAATACCTACATGAAAGCTAATTAGACCTTAGTTTTAATAAATGGCAAATTGGTTGATTATTGCAGTTATTTTTCAAAGATATAGTACAAACCCTTATTCTTTTTTCCTCGCTGTAGTGAGGTGAAAAGTTTTGTGTTATACTCGGGCGAAAAGTTATTTTACGTCTCGTGTATTGAAACACTCGCTACGCTCAGGATTCTATTTTGAACCACTCGCTTCGCTCGTGGTCAATCATAGGATCCTTTCGCTAGCTCGTGTTTCAAATAAACACTCGCGTGTAAAATACAACTTTCTCCCCTTGTATAACAAATAACTATTAATACGTTGGTACGTTGAAAGTTGGTGAATGTAAACAAAGAGGAAACAGGACTAATTATTTTGCAAAGGAGATTGACAAGATTTGGCTCAAATGCTGCCCAGAGATGAAAATACGACTAACTAGTTCCCTGCGTTACTTTCTATTAGGAAAAGACATATATTTTCAAAATTCGTCCTAGAGAAACAAAATAAACATGATTTTTTTTTAAGGTGCACAGACTACTAAATATTTAAGGTTTCTTAGTGAGCAAACGCATTTGGTTTTACTTGGCACTTTATGTTATTACACGACTGTCCACAAAAGGAGTGTAATGTTTTCAGGGTTCATGTATGTATGTATGTATGTATGTATGTATGTATGTAGGTATGTGTGTACGATTCTTTATTCCACCATAACTTTTAAACGCCTGGACCGATTTAGATGTGTGTGGTGTAGATAGAAGCCTTTCATCATCCCGGGTGACATAGAATACCTTTTTTGAACTGTTTTTAAGACTCAACCGATACAGAGTCGGTTTTAAAAACATCGCTGTGATACAAGATAATGTTCCCGCATTTCCAGAACTGACAGCTGAGGAATTGACTCTGTTCGCAGTAGGTACTTACCAGATAAAACTCGCATCAAGTTACTACAGCGAGCGTATACGCTAACAGGGACCTTAATGATATAGCAACATTTAATATGCTAAGTAAGAATGTGCAACTCTTAAGAATGAACATGGATAGTAGACATACATCGCTCAAGGTCTACCATTGTTACATATTAATCGAGGAGGACAATCGAGATCGCCTCAAAGGAAGTGGACATGCACATGACAGAGTCCCGACAACATGAGAAAACTGAGATCGACTTAATCATAACGGACAAGAAGCGCATATTCCGAGACGTCTCGGTGATTAATAGGTTTAATACCGGCAGTGATCACCGACTTGTACGAGGCTCTTTGATTATGAATTTCAAGCTAGAACGTGTTTGTTTGATAAAGTCCAGGCTCCGACCTAACCCGCTCCAAACTATAATGTGATCTGAAACGTTCCAGTCAAATCTGAAGAACCGATTCCCTTTCCTGGAAACCACAAACAGCGTTGACATTGACCAAACCCTCGAAAGTGTGGTCGGGATTCTCAGGGAGGAAGGTGTGAGATTTTGCGAATTACAGCGTAAAGGCAAGAAGTCGAAGTTTTCGGAAGAAACACTCGCGCTTATGACGGAATGACGTGAACACCCACCAGTCACTTTGTCAGAAAGGCATGCTCTAAACAAGAAAATTGGTAAACTTGTGCGACGAGACCTCCGATGCTCCAACACACGGTCTGTTGAAAGAGCTATTGAGCAAAATCGGAGGTCCAAAGTGTTTGTCCAATCTCTTGGGAGAAGCCGAAAGAATCTGACAAAGCTGACCACCACGGATGGAGTAGTCGTTGCTTCAAGGTCAGGACTCTCTCAGAATTTGAAAACTTTTACAGCATGTTGTACGCTTCACACGCAACTCAACCTGATCCCGGAAAAGAGGATTCCAGAGCCACACTTACGCGCCACTTTACTGAAGACTTGCCAGAAATCAGCCTGGGTGAAATCGAAATAGCTCTAAAACAGCTTAAAATGGAAAAGCCCCTGAAAAAGACGGTATTACGACTGAGCTCCTTAAATCTGGTGGTAAAGCGGTAATGAAGGAGCTCCAAAACATTTTTAATACTGTCCTCTTTTGATGGGAGGACTCCGGAGGCGTGGAGTAGGAGTATTGTCGTGTTGTTTTTCAAAAAGGGTGATGAAACTCTTGAAAAACTACCGACCCATTTCTCTCCTAAGTCACGTATACAAGTTGTTTTCTAGAATTATCTCTATCACGAACCGTGTTGCACGAATACTCGTCGAGTTTCAGCCCCCGGAACAGGCGGGGTTTCGATCAGGTACAGCACCGTAGACCACATTCATACAGTGAGGCAGATTATACAAAAGACAGAAGAGTATAATCGGCCCCTGTACTTAGCGTTCGTGGACTACGAGAAGGCTTTTCACTACATCGAGACCTGGTCGGTTTTGGAATCTTTGCAGCGATGCCAAGTCGATTGGCGATACAAGTGTTGAAAGGTCTCTACAATGCCGCTATTAGCATGGCCGTCCAAATACAGAACCAGCAGTCTGAACCTATCCCCATGCATCGTGGTGTGAGACAGGGGGATGTTATATCCCCCAAATTGTTCACAAATGCATTGGAGTAGAGGATATGTTCAAGACGTGGGACTGGAAAGGACAATGCATTAACATAAACGGTGAATACCTTTCACAAATTTGTTGTGCGCACGTTATGTGCCTGGTTTGGTTCTTAGGGTGGGCTAGGCATCAAGAAATTGTTAGGCGCCCTGCTCATTTCCTCGATACAATTATTATCGATGACTATGACGTCAATTAGAACTGCACCTGTTAATACTATTAACGTTAAAAATAAATAATTTAGTTCCCAACAAAAAGTTTTTTTTCATGACTCCTGGGATAGATCTTAAAGCGCTTTAGTATACAGTCTAGTGTTAGCCTAAGGAATATAAGTACTATATGTTTAGTCTGGGCAGCACTTAGGCCAACTCCCATACAAAAGTGGTCAATCTCCTTTCAAGTATTTTTTGTATAATATAGCCAAAACTATCCACAGTGATGAACTAAAACTATCCACAGTATTTATTTCGCAAGAAGAACGATGGATTGAGCAGCATTCCGGTAAACAATGATTTGAACTTTCATAAAGACAAATCTTTGACTGACGTTTAATAATGCAAATATGACGTAAGTACATTATTGCCACATGAAAGCTGATTGTAGCGTCACTATCCCTGGGCCAAACCGATGCTTGCTAGGCTATTTATTATCACATTTGCAGGCGGCTTATTATTACCCGACATTATACTCATAAATTTCGATGCAGATGCTGATACCTGTGGCATATATCTGGCTTTATAATAAAAATTAAATGTATTGAATCGGTGAATGTAAAGTGTCCACAAGTATGGAATTTACTACAATGCCTGACCGGAGAATGCTATTAACTGAAATTAAGCTGCCCAAACCCTAATCTATATCCGTTTTTGACAAGTGCGAGAGTGAAGGATGCTTTGTCACTTCTTTAATACGTGATACGCAATATTTATCATATTCCCGCATGAATTTAAATAGGCCGTTTTCCTCTCTGAATTAATTAGTTTTTGCCAAAAAGCTGTATTTCTCAGCATTACTTATTACAAAAAAAGTCTTAAGTCCGACAAATACACCCTACAACAACAAATTTTAATTATGATTCTTTGTAAGTCAAGTCCAAAGCTTCGTCGCTTAATGAAAATTCAGTTTGAATGTATTTATTGTCCTCACCTGCGAATTTAATAATGAAAATGCGCTTAATTATGCTTTTGCAATTAGTCTAAGCCATCCAAAACAGCAGTAGCTTTTTATTTCATATTATCAGGTTACGTTAGTAAAAATTAGGGAAACACGTAATAACTCCCAATATGTCATTGATATTTTATATTATGAAAAACAGAAATCTAATCTAATCTATAGGTATGCGTAACCCGTTGCATCAAATTACGATTAATATATACTTTCCCGGTTACGAAAGTTACGTTACATTTGCACCGCCTTTCTGTGCCATGTAAAACCGGACTGAGCTCTGATTTATTTTTTATCTTTAACGTATATAATGCACTCGGAGTTAACCCACTTGTTACTATCGTTCTTTTAAAAGGACGTCAACAATTTCAAATTCTCACAAACAATGGGCGGGGGGTACTTATCAAGCTTTTGTTTATATACATTAGAAACGTTTCAAGTATCGGAAGTGGACACCTAAATGATTGTGCGTGTTATAAACAGTTTCATATTTTATTTTACGTATTTAATTACGCTGATTACCGATGGAAAGTTCGAGGTATGTATTTCTATACAACATTTTTATAAAAATAAGAGTATAGCAAAAACAGGTGTTTACTTTCGAGTTATAAGTATTTTACATTGAAAATATAATTAGAAGTGGTATTTTATACCGATTTTATGAGCCGTCCTTTTAAACGACCAATAGGGTTATATGCTACTATCACTTGCTTTTCATTTAAGGGCGCGGAAAGAAAACTTGGGTCAGACATTTAACGTTAAATGAAATATAAGAAAAGCTTGAAGAAGATGACTCAGTTGAAATAGCAGATTCTGTTGTTATTTTGCCTCTCGAAAACGGCAATAGCGCCGTTTCATTCATTTATTGTATTTTTTTTACATTCATTTATCTCATTGATGAACTACGAGTCCGAGCAATTCAAGCCACTGGAACTGTGCGTGAAAATCATGTGGCAAAATGCCCCCCTTGCCTACAAACAAGGCACTACATAAGTCTTCTTAGGGAACATTCAAATATCAGTCCACCCGAAAGGAACAAAATAGTAGTATGCAAGTGGCATGATAACAGCATTGTTACAGGTTGCATCTGAAGAAAGAACCTGCTGCTAAAGTTATAAGAGATTTTCACAGCGACAAAAAAGTACATACAAGTAGATCAGCCAAGCTGAGGCCTCCATCGGTCCGATCAAAATATAGGGTTGTATAAAATAACGACTAGGGTTAAAAATGGTACTTCTCCTTGATGTGTCACGCACTAGACATAATGCGTGGCAACTATACAAAAATGATGGGGGTGAAAACGACTTTCTGCATTTTCGCAAATAAGTATGTGAAACAGTTTGTCTGGAAACCTATAAAAAATAACATAAAGCTACACGTACTTCCTAAATGTGCCGTGATTGTTCACGCTTCGATGGGAAAAATCACATAATAAAGTATAGAGATACTCAGCCTAGGTGTATTGAATGCCATAAAAAAACAAATTTAATGTACTTACCCAAAATGCAAAGTTAAGTTTTGTTTTGAAAATTTTCATATATTTAAATAAAACGTGTTACATAATATTGCTTTGTTATTATTTGTATCAATGTTTGTTATTGAAAGGGATCCTATACAGTCATGGTTGTACATGTTACTATCGTCCTTTTAAAACGCGACCTTCACAAAGGAAGAGTACTGGCCGAAGGGTGTCATGTTCCGGCGTTTCCGTGGACGGCTACCTGGCACATCGAATACGCGTAACACGTCGCTGTTGAAAAATGTGACCTAGTTTAGTTACTTATGTTTTTATTATTTTAATATTTAATATGTATGTTAGATTGTAAGGTATTTATCTATGGGCCTTTGTTGCCTGAAATAAATAAATTATTATTATGTTTGTGGATTTTTTCCCATCTCGACTTTACGTCGGGTTTTTTATAGGGCCAGATACGGGTTTAACCAAGTAATCTGGTCCTTGTGTATAGGTGTGGTGTGCCTACGGTGTTGGTTTTATATATTTTGTGTCTGGTGTATATCTGCCTGTGTTCTGTGGGATGTTTGTAATGTGGTTTGTGTATGTGGGGTAGGGGGAATAGTCGTAGTTTCCGGAACACTAAGCAGTGTGAGTGAAGTTGGGTTTAGGAACCGGCGTACTATCGAACAAGTGTCCAGTACTATTGATTTTTGTAGTGGGATATACGTTTTTGGGTGAAGATCTATTATTTTCAGGGCAGTGTGTAGGGTTTTAGGTATGATACCGGTTGAGGATATAATTATGGGTACTATCTTAACGGTTTCTTGGTGCCACATCTGTTTGATTTATTTTTTTAAATATTTTTCCCGTGTAGTGTTATTTTTTTAAGGTACATCACGTAACTTTCATTTGAATCGTAAGTATCTGGTATGCTCAGTAACAAGTGGGTTAATTTCAAACTGGGCGGGTTCTTTTTACGAATTCCATTAGTATCACCACTGCATTAAAAGCAATTGCGCAGATATATTGTCGAATCAACTGATTTACAAAAAACGTCGGGATTAAAAAAAATAGTGGAAAAGTAACAAATACACATAGTCACACATAAACTTTTTAGCTGGAGAAATACGAAATCTGGACTAATGGACATCCGATGGGATGGGATTATCCAAACGTCCGCATACGAAAACATTCTTGACCAAGCTGAAACGGAGACGTGAGGATTTGGTACTGATATAATCAGACATGTGAAGTAGTTGTACGTGTTCCAAATCACGGCACGGACCTGATATTTGAATACAAGTACCTAAATATGTTCTGCGTGAAAACCCGCACGTTTTGCCAATACGGGAGCAAGCTGACGTTGCCGCGCAAAACCCAATACCTAGTAGAATTACGCGACTGCTACGGCCGTCGCATTGATTTAGTTATTCATTCTTATACACATATAAATCCTGATTTGCAGTTTTGCATATTATTGCAGCTCCCAGGTGAGATGGGAAAAACCTTAACTGACCACCTTTTACTATTGAACCACCTAAGAAAGTTCAAAAAAAGTCAGCACTTTCATTCATATGGGAATTGTGAGTGCCGGAGGAGTCACATTGAGGAACTCTCAGTATGGAGCCAACCAAGAAATTACAAGAAATCAGCGAATGAAAAGCGCGTCACTGCAACAATGGTGTGCTGCGGCAAGTGACGGAGTGCAGAGTTGAGGATCTCATCGGCACCCGGGGATTTCTTTGGGTTGCATCTTTGGAGGGTTTTCTGCAGCACCTGTGCGAGAAAAAGACGGGGTCTTCCTCTGCTCGTAGTGGTGTTACAAAGTACCTCTCCAGGTGTTCAACGACCTCGATGGCGCTCCAGGCTTGCTGCGAAGATCTCCGCCCACCCGTCGTATAGCCTCTGGTGTTGTCGCTCGCTGTCTGCATGTCGGTGGATGGAGGGGCAAGACCTTCTACCGACGCTAGGTGGCTCTCCTAACTCTCTGCCTTGGGGTCGGCGATCTCCCTTTTGACCTATTCGGCTAGGGCGTTTTGCTCCGCCTTAACCGTAGGACATCTGGTTATCTGCCATCTGCGTCGCAATCGGTGCTTCTCCTCTATCATTTTCCTGATTCTCGCCGGGAGCGGCGTAGGTATGCTTTTCGGTGGCGGGCATAGTGTCGGTGTGGGATGCTGTCTTAAGCACTTTTTGCAATTGACACGTGATCTCTTCTGCGGCCTTCTCTACTTCGTCAGCTCTGGAGACCGCACTTGTGTGTTGTGTTGTTGTCCCCTCGAGGTGTTGTGAGACTCCCAGCTAACTCTGTTTTTGGGCTTCCTCAGCCCCATTTCGGGCTCCATGTCGATACACATGAGGAGTGGGCGGTGATCGGATGGCAGGTCCGGCAGTGCCTCATGTGGTCATGTGTAATGTTCGTTTCTAGATTATTGCTGATTGCGAAGTTTATGATGTCATCGGTCCCGTGCGTGTTGTCGTAGTGAGTTAGTTTCTCTGGGCCTGTGACATCGAGCTCCCAATCTTCAGTTGTTTTTTGCATTACTCTCCCCGTAGAGCAGATGCGGGATGAGAGCCATGCGGTGTGTTTCGCGTTTAGATCTCCCGCTAGGATGGTCGGCATGGGGGTCCTCAGAAAACGGGCCAAATCGCTTCTCAGATTTTCATAGGAGGCCCCCGCGGGGCGGTATGCTGCATACAGTCTGATCGCCCTAGCATCAAGGTTTACGTCGACTCCCAGTGAGTACAGGGAGTCGAGGGGCTGATGGTCCACCGGCTGGTGTGGTGGATAAGATTTCTTCTAACCAGTACAGCTAGGCCGCAGTAGGCGACTCTGCGCTCGGTGATTTCATCTTTCTGGTACACCATGTAGCCGCTGGCTTTTAGTGGTGTTGTCTCCTTTAAGTGGGTTTCGCTGACTTGCATAATATCTATATCCTGCTCCCTGAGGAAGTGGCGGAGCAGGGAGATCTTGCCGGTCACCGTCTGAGCGTTCCAGTATACTACTCTCAAGTTCCTACGGTTGAAGAGCTTGAGCTTGAGGAGCTTGAGGAGTACAGGTGGCTTGGATGGCCTTGGCCATCGTTGCAGGGCCCTGAAGAGCGGCTGCCGAAAGCAGTTGGGCTGTGAGTGCCGCCAGGTCTGGTTGTGGCGTGTGTTGCTGCGGTAGGTCGAAGGCAGCTGCTGGGGGAGCTGGAGCGTCTGCAGAGGAGGAGGCAGACTGTGTTCAGCTGGTGTCTTCTTCTTTTTTTTGTTTTGTTTTTCTTTTTCCTCTTGGCCTAGTTCACAGGGAGTGCTGAAGCTCTGAGCTGGAGTCGTATTGGGCGTCGAGACAGCTGCATTTATTCGCCCTACTCGTGCCCGGGAGGTAGGATGCCGCTTGTGTGTCTGCGCACGTCGGATCCCACACCAGCGCGCGCCCCATCCTCCACAGTATTAAAGACATCCCGTCAGGGCGCTTGCCGCCATCCCGTACGATCCGTGGCTCGAGGGCAGCTGGGACGTCGACGCTGACGACTGTCGAGACACTTAGGACCATGGGGCCAGGGTGCGCGTGGACTCCACAGGGAGCTCAGTAAATATATATTTTAATCTTAGTTTCATTTTTAGTTTTAATCCCATAGATTTGTTATTTTTTATGTTTAATTTTGACCCATAATAAATGTAACGTAAGTAAAGTAAAGCGTAAACAGCCACAAACTAGTTATAAAATGTTTATTTAAATTGATAGTTCCTTCCGAATACAAACCCAGCTAGTCTTTCTCGCGTTACAATAGCCTTCCCGTAGTTGGTAATTTTTTTTAATACACAAAGGTCTCAATCTCAATAAATCATTTAATTCTTGAAATCAAGCTCTTAACAAGAGGAAACATCAGAAAAACCGATCTTCATAACATTCCAGTTCGCAACACAAGTTGTGATATTCACTTTAGTGTCATGAACTCGTAGCCTACAGGAGTTTTTTGACATAAAAGTAAAGGCAGTGGTTCTTCTTCGTTGGATAAACTACTATCGAACATGGCGCTACTTGTATGGAATGAAAAATAAAACGAAAACTGACGGCTAGTCACGCTACCGTGTTGCAGCGTGCGGAATCGATGCGTGCGCAGCTCTGCAGCTCGCGTGCTGCGGTGTAACTCGGTGTGACAGGGGTGCTGCGCACGCGCACGCACGCTCACACGCGCACGTGCTGCACAGGCAGCCGGTGTGGTTTGGCCTTAATGAAAAAACACAGACTTAGACCCTGAGGTCGTGGTGGGACAGTAGCCTTATCAGGCACTGGATATCTCTGCATTTAAGCCTATACAATATATCATCTAAATAGTAACATAACAAAATATGTATTCTGTTATCCGAAATAATAATCATAAAAAATCCATTTTTTTATTTACTAAATCATGCCTACTTGAACGATAGGCGATTTTGATACGATCAATATACACATTTACCTGATTTTTTATATACGAGCTGAATTAACATGGATACGTTATTATTTTTGGAAAATTGATAAAGCACGTCACTAAAGTATACACATAGCAGTAATATTCGAAGAGGTTTTTAAAACGTCGTATCGTACTACGTTTGGTTTAAAACCTTACTGGATTTTTTAAAGATAGTGTGGAAAGGGAAACTCCAGCCTCCACTTTAGAGGGGATTAGTGGGTATGCCAACGCATCGAAATGCAGGATAACGAGATCCTACATCGTTAAGCGTGACCAGGCGATAATCCTGTAACTATAACAGATATCAAAAACATTTAATGTTTATAACGGGGATTGGTCAACTCCCTAAGGAACTTATTCAGTACACTGCAGTTGTTTAAATTATAATCAAGTTTGATCCATTCAATGAGGTAGGTACTTTCAATCCCGGTAGGTATCCCTTTTTGCAGGACATCGATCGAATATACAATTAGGGTTTAACTAGTGGAACATGCCACTAAAATTTAATTTAGTTATAGAAACTCTCACAGTCTCTATCAAATACGGCTACGCCCGATATATTTTTTTAGTGATCATGGTTAATTATAGTCGCAATGCAATATCTTTATACTCTAGCACACGTGCTATTATAATTCTTTTAAACCATCTATCTGTGTGACTGTCAAATATCACCATGCGCTATACAACCGACATTTAATGAAACTTATTGATTCAGTGACGAACAGCAATAACAGAGTGATTAAGGAGACGTGGTTGGAATCCATCAAACCCAATTCAGGAAATCACAAGCTACGGGTTAGTAACATTACTGTTCACACATATACATATACTTAGTGCATGGTAATTTTATCAGAACATCGAATTGCCTTGAAAAAAGTATCTACATTGTTATTACAAGTTACATTTACAAGTTGAGCCAACTTCGTCTTTTCACTAAATCAGTGAATCAATTTAGACATTTGATCGAATCACTAATCACTACACTAAAATACGAAAAAATACGCAACTCGTTTGTAATGTAATTTTAACATCTGCGACATAAATATACGGTAACATAGCTTGTAATCGTTAGGTGTAAGCAGGTGATTATTCCGCGATGTAATTGGTATCAAAAAGCTTATATAGCGAATACATCGTTACCCAAGAGTAAAACTATATTAATAGTGTGATCATAATACAACTAAACATTTCCAAAATGCTAAAATTAAACGCTTCTTTAGATTCATTATGCCGTTGACTACCAATATGTAACCTCAAGTTCACTGAATTTTCATACATACCTAATTCAAATACATTAAGTTAATAAGTTTTTTTTTTCGTTTTTTGAAAGCGTCCTTTTCGAATCGTACCTTTACATTCGATTTATTATAATCCCGAACAATCGGAACAATTACCGGCTTCAGTGCAAAAAGCTTTCGATAAAAATAAAAATTCGATGAAACACTGAAACAAGTGGATTGATATCCAAAAAACCGTCGAAAATATAAACAAAATAGGTATCTAGTACGAATAAAATAAACTTGATTGTTAATTTTTTGCTCTTTTGACGCTTTTAAAGTAAACGAAAACGTCATTCAGCTTTTACCCTTCATCCGCGTAGGTACGTAACTAAGTTTTGTAACTAGCCACGAACCAGGAATTTTGTACTTGGTTTGTAACCAGGTTACGAATGAAGAATTAAATTTCGATGGTTTTGTTTGCTTGCGTAACTAGGTTACAAACAAAGAATGTTTATTTCCTTCTACGTAGCTGGGTTACGAACGAATAATGATTTTACCTAATGTCTTTTATTATAATCCCGAACAATCGGAACAATTACCGGCTTCAGTGCAAAAAGCTTTCGATGAAAATAAAAATTCGATGAAACACTGAAACAAGTGGATTGATATCCAAAAAACCGTCGAAAATATAAACAAAATAGGTATCTAGTACGAATAAAATAAACTTGATTGTTATTTTTTTGCTCTTTTGACGCTTTTAAAGTAAATGAAAACGTCATTCAGCTTTTACCCTTCATCCGCGTAGGTACGTAACTAAGTTTTGTAACTAGCCACGAACTAGGATTTTTGTACTTGGTTTGTAACCAGGTTACGAATGAAGAATTAAATTTCGATGGTTTTGTTTGCTTGCGTAACTAGGTTACAAACAAAGAATGTTTATTTCCTTCTACGTAGCTGGGTTACGAACGAATAATGATTTTACCTAATGTCTTTGTATATAGTCGGTCCTTTGATGGTGGCATAATTAAAACGATCTTGTCATAATAATTTAAAAATCTTTATTGATCAGAAAACACGCTTTTACTAGAACAAAACGTAAAACTTCTTTACAATATTTTTCATTTGGTTAGTTTTAAACTAAAATGAGAATGGACATAATTTCTAGACAATGTCCCACTTTCATTTTTTCTTCGTACAAATCCTGTATCCGGCAAGCTATTTCTTTATCTATTTCCTCATAGTTTTTGCTTTTCTTGCTGCTCTGAACACAGCCACTCATATCCAGTTTAATATCTTTTACTAGAATATCCTGTAGATGTGGAATGGTGGGCATTTTTCGACCTTTTGTATCGATGGAGCCTGGAATGCCAGCTTTCAACGTTTTTAGTGGTTCGAAATGGCTCCTGTTCGCAACACCAAAAAGAAACAAGTTCTTCTTTCATCCATTGAGTGAAATAATGGTTAAAGTTAGCATCATTGTCACCGCGAGATAGGCAAGTTTTGACGTTTTGTTATAGTTAAGCGTGTTTTCTGATCAAAAATAATATATCTTCACTGATTATGACAAGATCGCTTTAATTATCACATCATAATAGGACGTAGAAGGGTTTTTTTTTGTTTGTAACCTAGTTACGCAGGCAAACAAAACCATCAAATTTGAAGCCTTCATTCGTCATCTAGTTACAAACCAAGAAAAAAAATCCTAGTTCAAACTAGTTACTTACAAAAGTTAGTTACATACGCGGACGAAGGGGCTTTTTTATATGATTTTTTTATAAATTGTGTCATGTTTCAGTTGCTGTTATTTTAATATAAAAAAAACCCATTTATTCAAAAGACGAAACGAATGCACGTCTTCAATAATAACTGCGTAGAATTATTATTACTTATTTACTACAAGGGTTTTTCAATAAAGGCAAAGAATATACAGTGTGTAACCGACAGCGTACCGAAAACGAAAACTGTAGTTTTAGACCATAATCACGAACTGAAAACGAGTGTTCATTCTCTCGGAAAACTCAAGGATAAGATTTTCCAAAATAAATTATAAAACTCGACGCGCAATGTATTGCGTCCAATTGTCTCGGGTGCAGACGCGCGGGGAGGGGAGCACGCGGCGAGTATCAACAGGTCCAGGCGCTCCCCACTCCACTCATGCGTCAGCGCAAAACATACCGTTACGCCAATGCGCATCGAATGACATGAATGAATGCAACCACAAAAACAACGCAACCACAGATCACAACTAGTGTACTACCTAACACCAAATAACAACTGACCGATAAATTAAAACAGTCTTACAATATTATTTTCATTCAAGCAAGTAAAGCAAATAAAATGTGCGGGTAGGTAACATTAATCATGCGTCCGACCGTAACGGCCAGCGCCAGCGCACTGCCTGGCGGATCAATGACCGGCCAGTACCGTTATCTGTCCCACTCCACGCGCTCTGTGTTTTACCGTAAAGCTTACATAATACTGTTTGTGATACATTGCGTGTTTTGCGGAAAATGCTATTTTCATGCGAGTTCGATTAACGGAAAAATAAAGAAAAAAAGTGTGTGTGTCAGCTCCAACGCACGACTGGAGTTTACTCTTCAGGCCAGGCGCGCACCACGATTTTTGGAGTTTACTCCTTAAGAATCGATTTTCATGTATAAGCCCGGGGTATGAAAAATATGGGGTATACCTAAAATCGAACGTATCTGCCGTGCTAATTTAAAAAGTCGTATCTCAGTATACGATCGGGGTAAAAATACGACTTCTTAATTTAGCAGGTTATGCGTTAAGCGTTATAGGCTAAGATCCCGATACAAAATGATCTTCACCGAGATGTTTATTTGATGAAATGTATTTTATATTTAATTTAATATGTCAATAAATATATTGCATATGGGTTGCCTAACAAATTTTAGTCCAGGGTATGTTTAATTGATCAAGCCCGCCGTCAAGCCTGCATGATGCTTGAACCGGCGTCCGGTAAACTTGTGTATGTGTATCTAAGGGCCTACTCCGAACTTCGTATCGTGCCAACCCTTTCACTCATATAGTGTATAACACGAGGGTGAAAGGGACGGACTGTAATAAAATTGTTGAATAACGTCATGCAAACTTGAACGTCAAGTATGTCAAGAACAAGGAATACCTATAATACTCACAAGGAGAAGAACGGTAACTACGTTCAAAAAAGTTGAAATCTTTTTTTAATACTACTAGCGCCACCGTATATGAACTAAGTGACAGCGAGCTATTTTGGCGGGGTTTTCAAATATGAAAGTTAGTTTTTGTAACTTTTCTATTTTACATGCATGCATTCAGGTTTAATCCTGCAAATCATTTGTCAACCACTTCCCGGTATACGATTAAGCTGAAATTTAATAGTTTTATAAAAAATACAACACAATGAATTACTTTTAAATGGCCTTTATTCATTGTATATCCAAACAGGGACTATAATTTACAAAATGTCTTTAAAAAGTTTACTACATAGGTGCACTATTATTGCATTGTTTTAATAATATATTCTGTTGTTCCTAGAACAGAATACGTGCTCAGGCTTTTTCTACAACTGTCAGTGTAACGGGAATCTTGGAAATGTCGTCCACATAAAACCTTATTCCTTTCGTACAGAGAAGTCAAGGATTCTTGTGAAGACCAGTCGTGCCCAAAATGTAGTTCTGAAATAAGAAATTACATTTTAACAAGTCTACATATCCACATTAATTGAGACCTGCCTGAACAAAATGGACAATAGACATGAACAGAAATATAATGTTAAAATACTATGCGCTAAACTCAGAACAAGTTTGGTCAATGCAGGCCTAAATATCTCTAGCAGTGTTAAAATATTACCTTATGAATAAAATTTGAAAAAGTATATGTCTGCAGGTACTTAAATACTTTTATTAAAAAACTTTTTGTCTACAGTTGTTGGGTAAGAACATTGAGGTATTATTTATAATAGAGCCACAGACCCGAACAAAATTGTCGAAAAAAGTGGCACTGCTGTCATGTTCAAGTAGATCCCAATAACGCTTATTTATAATTTACAACAACATAATTACTTCGTACAAAATAACTCTTTACTCAAATGTTTAAGTGTCAAATTGGCTTACGTACTTATTACCACAAATATTTTTCGTGTAAATTATTTTTTTTTGCGTATTCTGACTGATGTCTCTTGTCAAACTTGGAACATGGCACGAATGGAGCAGATTTTAATAGTTTTACATACTAAAAATATTTTCATTATTATTTTATTTAGGTATTAAAATATATTTGTTGTTTGAACTAAATAAACTCGTAAATTGTTAATAACAAATTAAGTTACGTTTTTATTTAACAACTGCATAAAAGGGTCCCGACACTGCATAGAAGGGATCAGTAATAATGACATTATGATTTCTCAACTCATCTTGTTCTAGTAGGTATGTGAAATGAGAGTAAGGCAAGTGCAAAATATTAACATTTTTAACCCTTTAAAGTTTGATGGCGTGGCGTGAAAGTCGGTGGCGTAGTATGCACGGCAGTACACATTGTCATTAGGTGTTCTTGGCGTTCAAAGATTTAAACTGACAGTGTCTAGACTCTGAGACAAAATAAAACAATGACAACCGAGCAAGTTTTTTATTAATTTATTAATGTAACCTGTAGGATCTGCTTGTAAAAGGCATATGTTCATAACACTGGCTCACTCGCCGCCGCACACATAGCAATGTCATGCGTCCACTCTCGCCCTCGGCTCGCGTGTAACTAAACGCAGCATCACATGTGACGTGCGCCCGAGACAGTGTATATCTATTTATGTATAGATACCTACTACCACAAACACTACATAACCATTTTACGCTTCTTTTGTATACATTGTCATTTTTTTACGTTTTTATTGAGATATTAAAGCTGTGTTGAGTGAAAGACTTCAACGCTTCTTTTTATTAAACATAAAAAAAACATATATGATTATGCCGAACGAACACACGAGAGACGAATTATTTGGCTGAAATTATTCTTGACGTCTGTCTCTTACTAAACGTGACCTCAATTTTTCACGTTGTTTAGGATCGCGTGGGAATCTTTAATAAAAAAAATAGGATAATTATTTATTGCACTCCTTTATAAAACTATAGCGACTCCTTAGATTTTTGTTCTGTGATGAGGTGCATTTTGTAGGGACAAAGTTAATAATTCTAATCTAAAATATGCTATGATTTTACGTAGGATTCGTTAATTAATCAATAGAATCTGCGTAAAAAAGAATATTCCGACCTTTTTCTTTATTTTATAGCTGTTATTTCTTCAATTTTTCACTAAAAATTAAGTCATTTTTGAGACCCGTCACGTGTCATGGACTAAACGAGACTGATCGCCCAACTAATGCGATTTGTGATTTTGCACTAGTTGGGAGGGTGCCATTTTTTCCGTCTGATTGTGTGTCCATGTAATTATTACGTCAATGGGTAAGAAGTAAGAAGTATCCTATCACCATGTTTGGATGCTATCTGGGATAAAAATCCGTGCAGCCGTTTTTGTGTGATGAGAGGTTAAAGATATTTAAAACAAACAAACAAAACCTGTGATTTAATAACATACAATAACCGTATTTCTAGGTAAGCTAACCTAACTAAATGTACCTGAAACACGTCTAAAACAAATAGCTGGTAGTTCTTATTTCATGTGTATTAAAATATACAACAACATTCCGAGACATGTATAAGAGACATGAAATAAAATATTCTTACCGTAAAATTATTATTCCCGCTCTAGGAAAATGAACTGAATCGTCTTCAGCAGAGGTTGTGCCGCGTTAAGCACGTTTTCTTTATGCATTTGAAGACATTAACTATGATATTTTTGAAACAAATCGCGAAACAATTTGAAATTGGCCGTTTGTTGACGTAAATTAAAATAACACGTTGACAGCCATCAGTTATTTTTTCGAGACTTTATGGCTTACAGCCAGCACAGCCTATAGCATTGCCAGAATAAAAATCACATGTATATTTTTTTCAGCAGCCCGCGGTGGCGGCCTGCTGTCACTATGACAATCCAGGCCGCGTGTGTCTGAGGGAATGTTAGGATAGTCATACATTACAACTTACCGCTACCGCGTGCCGTTCCTTTCACTCATACGGTGTATAACACGAGAGTGAAAGGGACGGCACGATACGAAGTTCGAAGTAAAAAGAATAAAAGGTGCAGTTTTCGTTCACAAACTTAAACAATCATAAGTTTCGAAATGTACTACTCCTTGAACGAATATTTAGAAGATAGGCCTATGGGTAAAAAAATATGTAACATTATTATAAGTTTTGCTGTATTTTATACTCATATATTAATATTATGTAAGGTATGTGCCTACCTTCTCGTTCTTGTTTGCAGCGCCCAACAGGGTACATAATGTGATACTTAAACTCTTTACTTCCACCTGTATAACCATTATGTGCAATAAACGTATTGAGTATATATTTTATAATCGTTCTTAAGGCCAGGCGCGCACCACGATTTTAGTCGCGCGATAATTTTGTCGCAGAAATGCAAGATATGGGTTTATATGAGAGTGCGCGCACCACGATTTTCATAAACCCATAAGTACGCTTATTTCTGCGACAAAATTATCGCGCGACTAAAAAAAAATCGTGGTGCGCGCCAGGCCTGAATAGTAAACTCCAGTCATGCGTCGGAGCTGACACACACACTTTTTTTTTTAGACGCGCGATAATTTTGTCGCAGAAATAAGCGTACTTATGGGTTTATGAAAATCGTGGTGCGCGCACTCTCATATAAACCCATATCTTGCATTTCTGCGACAAAACTATCATCATCATAAACTTAAGAGCTAAGCTCTTGTCGGTGAAGCAATTTCCAATTTTCTCTATCTTGAGCTCTCTCCTTGACGGCCTGATACGACACGACGTTCACCTTTTCCTTTATTTGGTCCATATAAGCTCTTCTTGGTCTTCCTCTTTTCCTCCTTCCTTCAACTTTTCCTTCTATAATAGTTTTGATATTCGTCGTGCCGTAACAGGTGTCCAATCATTTTCCCTCTGCGATTTTCGATAGTTTTTAAAAGACACCTGTCCTCATTCACCATGTTGAGCACCTCCTCGTTTGACCTCTTCTCAGTCCAGCTAACCTTCTCCATTCGTCACCAGCACCACATTTCAAAGGCCTCCAGTCTTTCTCTATCTCTTTGTGTCATTGTCCACGTTTCGCTTCCGTACAATGCTATGCTCCAGATGTACACTTTTACTAGCTTTTTCCGTATATGACGGGCTATTCTGGATTTAAATAGACATTTCTTTGCATTGAAAGCTTTTTTTGCCACTGCTATTCTGGTGATTATGTCTGGTGTGCATCTGGAATCATCTGTTATAATACTACCGAGGTATTTGAATTTAGTTACTTGTTCTATTGTTACATTATTAATCGAAATTGGTCTGCTATATGTGGCGAATTTTGAGGTTATGAGTGTTTTGGTTTTATTCATGTTAATTGTTAGCCCAAAGTTTTGAAAAACTGTATTCATATCTATTATTAATTGTTGCAGTTCCTCAGATGTGTTAGCCAGTGCTGCGATGTCGTCAGCGAAGCGAATGAATTGTATTTTATGCCCATTAAATGTAACCCCCCCTTTTCCAGACTCTACAAGTTTTCTAATGGCGCATTCTATAAAAATGTTAAAAATAAGTGGTGAAAGTGGACAACCCTGTCTAACACCTTGTCGTATTTCTGCTTTTCTGTGCTCTTCTCCTATTTCTATTGTGGTATATTGATTTTTATAGAGTTCATAAATTATTTTTCTGTCCCTGTAATCTAGTCCGGCTTCTTTCAAGACTGCCATCATAGATTTCCAATTTACTTTATCAAACGCCTTTTCCAAGTCAATAAAAGCTATGTGCGTATCTTGGTGTAATTCCATCCTTCTATCTATAACCATTCTTAGCGCTAAGATTGCTTCTCTAGTTCCTCTATTTATAGCGCTAAGAATGGTTATAGACAAAACTATCGCGCGACTAAAATCCTGGTGCGCGCCTGGCCTTAAGAACGATTATAAAATATATAGGCCTATCTTCTAAATATTCGGTCAAGGAGTTTGTTTAAAACATTTTTTTTTAATTATTAAGTAAACATACCCTGGACTAAAATTTGTTAGGCAACCCATATGCAATATATTTATTGACATATTAAATCCATACTAATATTATAAATGCGAAAGTGTGTCTGTCTGTCTGTCTGTCTGTCTGTCTGTTACCTCTTCACGCTTAATCCGCTGAACCGATTTAGATGAAATTTGGTATGGAGATAGTTTGAGACCCGGGAAAGGACATAGGATACTTTTCATCCCGAATAAATTTAGTGTTCCCGTGGGATGAGCGGGTAACACCGCGGGGCACAGCTAGTTAAATATAAAATACATTTCATCAAATAAACATCTCGGTGAAGGTAATTTTATATCGGGATCTTAGTCTATAACGCTTAACGCATAACCTGCTAAATTAAGAAGTTGTATTTTTACCCCGATCGTATACTGAGATACGACTTTTTAAATTAGCACGGCAGATACGTTCGATTTTAGGTATACCCCATATTTTTCATACCCCGGGCTTATACACCGCGCACCGTGACCGTTAATAACCCGAAAGATTTAAGCTAACGATACTAGAGCCTAATTAGAGTATATAAACTTAAGTACCATATCGTCCAAAAACTCATAATTAAGGAGATATAAATTATTTAAAACAAATCAAAAGTTAAAAAATCTCCCGTCTAACACACCCTAATTCATGTCATTATGCCAATGTTCAAATTTGAACTCGTCAAAAGTGAAACAGCGATAACTTGACACTTCTTGTCATAGAACACAAGTCACGGCATTCGCCGTTCGTCGTATGATTTCGGAGCGATTCGTGAAGTGTCATGCTCGCTCACTCTTCTTTAACTAAAGACTTATTCACAAAGAAGCGGGCAATTAATATGATCTAATTTGTACTGAAATAGTAATTTAATTAAGACACATAATTAGACCCATGTTGATATAACATTATTTACTCGTATTGTCGTCAAAAATACGTGGTTTAAATCTTTCGGGTTATTAACGACCACGGTGTATATGAAAATCGATTCTTAAGGAGTAAACTCCAAAAAATGAAAACTCGCGAGGAAAATTTGTAAATTTTCTCAAAGAAATTTCCACGATTTTCCTGCCCAGAATAATGGTCTGAAGCCACGGTTTCAGTTTTCAGTACACCGTCGGTTACACCCTGTATATACTACCGTAAAATAAAGATCTGGAGCGAGAGCAGTATAGCAATGTTAGTATTAACGTTGTATGGTTTAATACGCCTATGGAAATCATAATCACGTTTCTTAAAGTACGTAGGTACTTCGTAATAAACTACAAATAAAATATGAAAGAATTTAATAGAAACAAGAATCTCAAGACGATCATGACGATCTTCCAAGAACGTTCAACAATCTCACGAGTCAACGAAGACGATTACTCACTAGGGTGAGTTATTTTCCTTTTTCCATAGGTATATTATTTAAATGGATAAATAATAGGTACCGTAAGTTCGGGTTACTTTAACCCTGGGGGTAACATTGTCCACCTATTTCAATCCATTTCAATTACTATGAAAACTTTTAATAACAGCACCAGCGGTCACTCAAAAGTGGATATGTCATAAGATATAGTTATCCAGAATTTTCTTATTGAATGAAGTTGGGTTTACTGGGTGGGCAATGTTACCCCCAGGGCTAAAGTAACTTGCCCTTACGGTACCTAACATTTGTAATGTTGTGTAGGTAAGTATGAACTATTAATGCTATGATATCCATGAAAAAAAATTTTTGATGAAATATTTATGATACAAGTGTGTATGGTATGTGATTTCAGACGAGTGTAATTCTTATTCACGAGCGAGGTAAGAGCAAGTTATACAAAACTTTCCTATGTATGTACGTGAAAATAGATAATACTTTAATACTCACAAAGACTGTTTGCATTGGATTTGATTTATTGACAGCTTCAATAATATTTTACGGGTTTAAATTTCATCACTTGAACTCGACTTTAATTTAGCAGATTTGCACAGATCAACTTAGAAATAAACAAGACTAACTAGAATAAAAAAGGCGGGAATATTTGTAGATCGCGCTCGACATTATAGACTACTGCGCATGTGCAAAATAGTATTTTATGCAATCGTTGCACAATTAAGGTTCTCAAAGTGTACCGCGTTTAGGTCACGAGTCTTGCCGAGTGGCCTAAGTAATTAAGGTACGAGTACTATGGATCACCCGGATCCAGTACACAAAACTGCTTAATATTTGTACATTTCTAAACTGTATATCTATGTTAGCTCGCAACACGACAACAATGTAGCACGTTATGGAAACAGTTCTTATCTGTACATGGATTTCATAGAAAGATACCTACGACTTTTTAGAAAATATTTCATAGTAATTTTCTCGGCGAGCAAAGCTGCATGTGGTATATTTTTTTAAGTTAGCGTAATTTTCTTGTACGTTTTAAGTCCTTCTCAGGGTTAACTTTTAAATAAATTTTCGTTGTTATGGTTTTACCCTGAAAGACATGAAGCAGTTATATTTTAAAGTTCGGTATGGCGCGTAAAACAATTACCTCATTTCAACAGTTATCTGTTATTCAATAAATATATAGTTATTTGCTTTTTAGTGATACATACCTAATACGAGTATGTTGAGATTATTGAGTTCATACCTAATTTAAAATTGCGTCAATTTGTCATCGATGCGGTTCTAAAACGTAAGTAAAAAAAATTAACAAAAAAGAACCGACTTCAAAAAAACTAAATAGCCAAAAATAACCCGTACTGACGTACAGATTAGTTACATCTGAATCACTTTTTGAAGTTGGCGCCAAACCACTCAATTATTACTATGAAAAAGGATGCCGCGCATAAAGCCTTTAATGATTTGGTAATCATTGGTATTTACGAGTATTTTTGTTCGATATTTATATGTATATTATAGTTTACGTGAGGTTTTACACCGACTTCAAAAAGTGATTCAAAAATAATCTGTACATGATTTTTTGGCTTTTCAGTGTTTTTGAAGTCGTTTTTCTTTTCTTGTTTTTCGTCTTTTTTGTGATTAATATAAAATACTTATGGCGGGGTGATCGGGGAGGTCTTGTTTGCATGCATCTCATTTGAATTATCCCCTAACTCCTAACCGTTAAGGAATTATACCTTCCATCATCAGCTCAGCAGAGGAAGATGATGACTACCATAAGCAAATACTCAAATAGCTTTAGAAAATATATGAAATACATTATGAGTGCATATAAAATTTGAGGGTTGCCCTCGATTTCCCTGGGATTCCATCATCAAATCCCAACTCAGTTATAATGGGACCACCTCAGGAGTACACTCTTTCAAATAAACAAAGAATTTTTATAATCGGTTCACAATTGGCGAAGTAATCGGTAGAAAAAATACATACAGTCGAACATACCTAGAACTCCTTTTTTGGAAGTCGGTAAAAAATTTGGAGTCACATTGTTTTTTATCTGTTGTATTTATTTATGTTTTTTATCTGTTGTAGTGATTTACGAGTATTATACAGAGATATTATTGAAACAATAAAAAACTCTTTATATTAAATGCACACGTGATGTCGTGATGTATATTCTAGATTTTCCAATTTGACCAACCGTTAATTTAGTACATGGAAATCATGCTCTAAAAGTGGGGTTGCCTCCATTAAATCGGGTAGTAAATAGGGCTGATTTTTTTATATGTTGCCTATAGTGAAGTGGTAATGACGAATCCGATCCGATCATTGTGAAATTCTTGAAAAACCATGAAATTTTCGTTTTAATTTCAGTCATCATCATCATAGGCCCTTCAGTCTATTACAGACGATTTGTGGTCTTCAGTCTGCGAAGCACCGTCTTTGGTGGCTGAAAAGACCGATACGCGATCGGCATATCCGACCGCAAACTTGACAAGAGTCACTGACCGTTGTTGAGTTGGTAAGGTCGCCTAGATGTCGTTTCTGCCTCTTGTCAGTCAATGCGCTAAACCATGCATCGTCGCACCACTTGCGGCCGTCCGCCACACACTTGCGCCAGTCTGTGCGCCTTACCGCGAGTTCTTCCCAGGTTTGGTGGTCGATCTTAAAGGCAATCATGTCACGCTTCGCGCAGTCCTTAAAGCGAAGCAAGGGCCTTCCGACATTACGTTTTGCATTCGCTATTGCACCTAGCAGAACACGTCGCGGTAAACGAGAGGGTTCCATTCTGTGCACATGACCCAGCCAGCGCAAGCGCCTCTGTTTAAGTAGTGCAGTCAGGCTTGGTAATTGTGCAATTTCCAAAACCCTCTCATTTGTTATCCTGTCCTGCCATGATATATTTAAGATTTTGCGTAGGCAACGCATGTAAAAGGTGTTTAAACCCATTTTTTCCCCCAACAGCCTTTGTTACAGTAAAAACCACTACGAACATTTTTGAAGTATATATGTATATGAACGTTAGACCAAATATTTTCTAAAATACAGCTATTCAAATGTTAGCAAAATTTCCTAAAATTTTTTTTTTTCAGTTTAGTGGTGTCTGTTCGGAATTCTTACTGCTAAAGGTTTGTTTTTGTTTTAACTTTTATTTTCCTACTATTTTAATAACAGAAAAAAATCCGTTTGCCGTAGTTATTATAATGAACTCATTCTGTTACAGAGTAATTATCTGCGACAATTTTTTAACTCTGAGCGCCATCTAGTGGTGACATGTGTACACTAGCAAGGGTTTCAGCGGGCAGCAATCGAAGAATACTGCATCATGTCTTCCAAATCATTTAAGATTAATATCTATAAATATTAAAAAAAAGGAATATTTAATTTGTACCTATTCGTATCAAATATTAATTTTATAATATTAATTTCAAAAGTCTTAGCTTCGTTTGTCTATGGGATCAGTAAGGTTGACGGATATGCGTTAACGCCTCTGTGGTTGGTGAAACAGAACAGAATGCGTCTCGCCAGTGCATTCCGAGACGTCAGTGTGAGGGTGCACTCACTTCTCTTAAAGAGTCGTCCATTTTGTTGCATCCAACATGTGAACTCGTAAAGCCAAGGGCATCCCATACACCAGACATGAAGTGACACAATATACATCTTGATTATCTTTTTTTCTAACATCACTCGATGTATTCTACTGCGGACGACACTTCGTCTAGCTTTGTCTCTCGCCAGTGATTGTAGCTGGCTAGCTACGCACCACGCTAGTCTTGGCTAGGTACGAGCGTGTGGCAACCAGACACATAGGCGGTTGAGCGGGCGTCTCGTCCGTGCTGGACTCGCGCTGCAGACCCGCGACTTGGCGCCGAGTGTCGGAGCCGTCACGAGCTGGATCTTGCCTCAAGGTCCAGGGTGAAGATATTCGACGTCGATGCGCGTGCCGGCAACGTGGCACTTCCACGTTTGACAAGGTGACTTCGTTCACCACCACCATGCCACCCTAAGGCATGTCAAAGCAACTGGTTGAAAAATTCAATGGCTCTGACATCTGATTCGGTGGTCCAATTGGGAGGACGCCAGTGTTGGCCCGGAAAGCCGTTGGAAACGCAGGTTCGAATCCTGTCCGAATCATTAAATTTTTCAATTTTCGCTTCATTTGTAAACATTTAGTTTACGTTAGCAGACGTTACTGCTTTAATAAAAATAAGTAATTCGGGTGTAGCACATCGTTACTATCGATTCTCAACAAATTTGAGACGATTGTGCCGACGATAAAGTCTAAATCTTTACGGTAGATGGCGCTACTATGCCACCCTAAGGCATGTCGAAGCAACTGGTTGAAAAATTCAATGGCTCTGACATCTGATTCGGTGGTCCAATTGGGAGGACGCCAGTGTTGGCCCGGAAAGCCGTTGGATACGCAGGTTCGAATCCTGTCCAAATCATTAAATTTTTCAATTTTCGCTTCATTTGTAAACATTTAGTTTAGTTAGCAGACGTTACTGCTTTAATAAAAATAAGTGACTTCGTTCCATAATAAATCTTAGGATGCGTTCCTGTTGTCTAAATTTCTACGTAGTGCTTTACAGCCTTACACAACTAAATAGTTATGCATCTTAATTAATCTAATTTAAATTATCTGCAAGCACGATCTTGGTCAGATACCTTGTAGAATACTAGAACCTCTGGGGATAGCCCAAACTGTCTGTTAGAATAAGTAGGTACTAAGTAAATAAGACAATTGTTATTATAATTGCCGTATGACCAATATACATACCTGTTGGTTTTCAATTCAAGTTTTGTTTTACATTTATTTCTCCCTAATATAGTTCCTGCTTGAACTCTTGACCTTTGGAGTATAAATAAAAGTGTCTGGCGCCCTCTCTTTCTCTTTTCGATCTCATGACATATAATTAAACTAGATATCCATCCGTAACCGCCAACTCGACTTACTCACGAAGTAGCCCTGAGTATCTCTTTCGCTGTCTAGCTCGGTACACTCCAACATGTGTGGACTGGAATACGCTCCTGTCAAGATACTGTCACACGTAAGTAATGGCAAACTGTCATAGTTCACCATAATCACAGTTACACGTTACAATTCTACCCTTAGCATTGTAACAGGGATTTATTGGTCTATGAGTACAAATGTCAAGCATAAAGATTTTTTAATGATGTGCAAGCGCGCCCTCACTCGCCAAGCACAATCCGTAATGCCACTTTTCCTTCACGCCATCAGTGGTTGTGATACAATCAACCCTTTTACAATCAGCACCTTTTGGCCAACGAAAAATGAAGTTTCTGTCGACACTGAAAAAACAGCCACACCTCGAACAAAACGCTGCAGTTTCCCTAAGCCCCAATGCCACACACGTGAGCAGCTCACCAAAGCAAAAGAAAGCTTCCTTGTTTTAATGTATGGAGGAAACAGTGAATCTCAAAATCTAAATGACCGTCACTACCAAATGTTTGCGGGGCGGCAGCTAAGACAAACATGAATCTCGCCAGGTTGCCTCCAACCCAGGATGCTGCGAAATTCCACTCTTGGCGAACAAACCAGCAAGTGAACATTTTTTTATTTTGCCAGTAATAATTAGCTTCCTGCTTCAAACGATACCTATAATTCATAAAAGAAAAGTTACGATATTAGTTTTGTTGTTGGTTTTGTTTTAGGTACAGGTTTGGCTGGGAAATGAGAAGAACCCTCTCAATTGGGGCTGGATGTGGAGCAATTGAGGCCTCATTCCTCAGCTGATGACGAAGCCACCAGCTCCTCAACCACTCCTTAAAATGATTTCCTGCAACTGCAAAAAAGGTTGTTCCGGCACTTGTAGTTGCAGAAAAGCAGCCTCAAATGCTCGGCTGTTTGCAACCACTGCAGCGGCCAATCTTGCGAAAACGAGCCTGACCTGATATGTGACGATATTGACGAAATATTCATCTACGACCCACCATTAGAAGACGACTTCGAGCTGCCTGAGCCGGTCGATGAAGATATGCTACCGGAGCAAGCTCTCCCCAAAAGGAGTGCTGTGGATTTGGAAGGTCAGCCAAGTCCATCAAAGATGTACAAAAAAACACTAATAGTTGTTATTACTACTGTGGTTTTGTAAATTATAATGCTTATTTCATCAGGTCGCATTTAATTTTACAAACCCTTCTATTATTTTGTTCACTCACCTCAGCAACTTGGAACAGCTGTATCTAAAGAACTATGAGGTCTTGATAGATCAAATTGGTCTCGTTTTATTGCGAATAGTGTGTACTTTAATAACGTATAACGTAAAATGGGTCTATAGTTGACCACGTTGACGAAAACCTAAAGAAACGTCTAAAAACAACTTTTTTAATATTTTTTGCATTCAACAACAGTTTTATATATTTTACCTAAATTGTTGAAAATTTAGTCATCTTTAAAGTTTACATAGTGATATTTGCCGTAAAATAGGTCCCACTTGGTAAAAATTGGTAGAAACTGAAAAAAGTCTGAAAATTTTATGTTTTTTTTTATTACAATGATCCGAAGGGTTCACGAGGTCGAAAACTTGGATTTGCCATAACATATTAAAAAAATCAAAACTACCCGATTTAATGCAAGGCATTTCCATGGACTAATTACAACCGTGGCGGTTGTGATGGACTCTTACAGTGTTGGAATGTATATATTTTTTTCAATAAATTCATATTGTTATTTGTTATAAGTAGCAAGTATTTACTTTTGTGTAAAATAAAAAATAAAATCAGCAACTAAGAGAATAAACATACACTTGAATGGGTTAAAGTACAAGTACAAAAAATCCAGTATGTTCTGTTCTCGCTGTTGAGGTGAAAAGTATCTCGTGCTATTGAATCCCTCACTACGCTCAGGATTTAATCATATAATCCTTTGCTTGCTCGGGTTTCAAAATCAGCACTAACTACTTTGCTCGCTTTTGCACAAATAACTACTAATTAAAAATATTGTGGATGTATTATAAACATTAATTGTCGATGTAATAATAGGTTTGTACGTTTGCGATGGCAATGCAATTTAATCTAAGAATATAAGCATTTAAATGGATATCTTCGAAAAAATCACGTATCGCCCAACCCTATGAATATCTTAAATGATATTGATAGCGAACAAAATGAAGTGAAAAGGAAAAGTGTTACGTTATCCGGTCTGAAGTCATTGGCGATTAAAGTGCTTATACTCGTAGCTTTTTATAGCGGAAAATATTGAAAATCTCTCACAATGCAGTTCTTTTGTTTTATTTATAGTAACAACGGTAGGAGATACGTCGACAAAGTGATGTGAATGGGAACCGCTAAAAGTTTTCATCTTTCATTATTTTATTTAACACGTTTTTTACACATTAAAATCCGTAACCTTTCTGTGAGATGATAGGTATGGACGCCATTTTTAATGTCCAGTGGTTAAATATAATAACCAAACTGTAGGTATAAACTCCGTTGTGTTAAAAATCTTGGTTAACACAAATATTATCCTACAATAAAATAAGTATAAGATATTTCCTGGCAGCGTATGATGGTTGCATTTATCAAGTGATATAATAAATAAGTGACACAGCATCTGTCACTAACACCCACATTTTGTCAGAACGTGACGGATACTTTGTCACTTATTTATTTTGAAACACTTAATACTTGTTTCCTTAGCTAGACATAGATGCCGGTGTTCAGAAACAATTGACGCGATTGTGATGCAAGAGGGAGAACTGCGTATCTCTGGGTCTGATCCATTTATGGCATTTGCGTTTGATGATGTTCGTTCACGACCAGTAGGTAAACGTATTTCGAGACGAAATAATGTTACTGATCCAATTTGCATACTGAAACGGAAACGGTTGTCTGTACTTTTTAACCGACTTCAAAAAAAGGAGGGGGTTCTCAGTTCGGTTGTATGTTTTTTTTTTTTTAATGTTTGTTACCTCATAACTCCGTCATTTATGAGTCGATTTGGAAAATTCTTTTTAGGTTCATGAATAAACATCTCAAGGTTGGTCCCATTAAAATTTTGGTGAAGATCGGATGACGAGATCCATGAGGAATCAAAGGAATTCCTGAAATTTAATAGGCACTTATAATATTTTTCATATATTTTCTAAAACTATTTAAGTATTTGCATATAGTAGTCATCATCTTCCAATGCTGAACTGATGATGGAAGGTACAACTCCTTAACGGTTAGGAGTTAGGAGATAATTCAAACGAGATGCATGCCTTCAAGACCTCCCTGATCACCCCGCCATAAGTATTTTATATGAATCACTAAAAAGCGAAAAAAAAAAAATTTTTCAAAAAAAGGGACCGACCTCAGTAAAACTAAAAAGCCAAAAATAACCCGTTCAAGTACAGATTACATTTGACTCACCCTTTGAAGTCGGTGCCAAACCTCACGTAAACTTTAATATATAAATATAATAACTGAGTGGTTTGGGATCGATTTCAAAGGGTGAGTCAAATGTAATCTGTACTTGAACGGGTTATTTTTGGCTTTTTAGTTTTACTGAAGTCGGTTCCTTTTCTTGTTAATTTTTTTTTTTTTACTACTGAATGCTTATTACTACTGTATTATCGAAATGGGTCGTTCTCAAAATATTTGCACCGCCACCTGTCAAAAGGTTTGTCTTAGAAGAAGTTTTTTACACCGCATTATTTTAAATATTCAATTATCAACACATATCTTTAGACACTTTTTACATAGAGGCTAAATGCTTTTAATTAAAATTAAAGTATATTAATAGACAAAAAAACGATTTAAAACTAGGTTTCGTCGGTCACTTGCCGTGTCCCAACGCGAGGTACTCATGTTTCGTTGTAATAAAAACATATACATTACCAACTTAGCTTGAGTTCAGTACTCCATTTTATTTTCATATATGATGAAGATTGAATACTACCATATCGAATAATAATACTATGCTTATGTTCCGAATATTTTTTGCAATTTAAGTTTGTCCACGCCATTTTTTGTCGTTCACTTGTCATGAGACAAACATTACAATTGTGTGACTACTGTTTCGTTTTCCCTGCCTCACCCCGCATAAATCGAGACCTTCAGTTACCACCTAACACTGTCCCGAGTGACACGTCGTCAGTGTGCTGCACTAAAAAAATATGATACATACACTTACGCGAGCGGGAGTTTGTAATGGGTATGTAGTCTATTTTCTGCCTTCCATATTTTGGTTGACGTGTGTACTATTGCATTAATTTTAATTTATAACGCGTTAAGTATGGTCTCCTTTTATGTGTATAAATATGCAGTTCATCAACGATATTGACGACGCGGTTGGCTCAGTTTGCAAGCCCCTGCCTACTGAGCGGCGGTCCCGGGTTCGAATCCCAGCCAGGGCAGATATTTGTGTGATGAACTCGAATATTTGTGCTTGGGTCATGGTTGTTCCAATGTATTTAAGTATATATTTATCTATATAAGTATGTATATCGTCGTCTAGTACCCATAACACAAGCCTTCTTGAGCTTAATTTGGGACTAGATCGATTTGTGTGAGGTTGTCTGATATTTATTTATTATTATTATTATTATTATTATTATTTATTTATACTTTATTTGTTTTGATGACATAACTGTCATTTTGTCCATCGCCTGTATGTCGTTCATTTGTCTATAAAAGAACAGGTGAACGACACATACGGCAGGCGAACGACAATTATTTAAACACTTATACAAAAATATTTAAAAACCAGGTTTTATCGGTCACTCGCCGTGTCTCAACTCATGTTTCGTTGTTATAAAAACATAATATAGCTATTTCACTATTATATAATATATATAATAGTGAAATAGCTTAGTTTGAGTATTACATTTTACTTTCAAGCTGTCTTAGGAATCCTTAGCAGGCGGCGCCCGCACCAGATTTCGAAAGCATCAATCCTCTGCCTGTCAGCGGATTTGAGCGTTCAGGTCTCAGCCCCATAAAGAAATATGGAGAAGACAAGTGCACAGACGAGGTGCATGTTAGTCTGGTTAGGGATGTTTCTATCATTCCATATTTTGCCGAGTTGGGTCATCGCTGTTTTGGCCATTCCGATTCGTCTGCGAATCTCTGGTTTGCAAGTGCGTCTATTTGTGACAATGGAGACAAGGTACTGGAAGTGATCAACAGTTTCGAACTCTTGAAGCAGTACTTTGTCGACTAGTAAATGGTCGACTATCATCAGCTCGGTCTTTTTTTTTTATTAATATCGAGACCCATTCTGAGGCTGGTAGTTTTGAGTCATTCCAAAAGTTGGGCCACTTCTGCTTCGGGTGATGCAAAATAGGCGATGTCTACCACGTACCTTCAAGGGCTCCATATCTCTTAAATAGTATTGGGAATATTATGCATCCCTGTCGTACGCCTTTCCGGAACTTAAAGTTCTTGTATGTGACATCTCCTATCGTCACCATTCCGTATCCAGACTCGTAAAGGCTTTATAAAGTATTACCAGATGTGCTGGCAGCTTCAGACAATACCTCCCATAGCTTATCCCACCTAACGCAGCCGAAGGCTTTCTGGTAATCAGATGTGAAGGAATCCCTCGAAGATGACGAAAACAGCAGTAGGTAACTCAGCGGGTAAGAAATAATATGTCAAAAGAGGGAGCATTAGGATGCAGAAACGTTACTGATTCGCTGTTGAACCTTTATAAGAAATTTATAAAATCACGTGGGTATGCTTCAGTTTTTCATCTTTTTGCCAGTTATGACCTTTCTGGATTGTACAGGCTTCAAAAAACCTCCTGAGAACATGTCCTATGAGATGAGAATTAAATGCTTGTTTTCTTTATGCAAATTATTAACCCTTATCTACCTACCTGCTTCTTTAGTCACACAAACACCTACCTCCCGTCCCCAGGACGGATACATAATGTCGGCCTTATATATTAAATTTTATAGATCAGATGGGAATTTTAAAATAATAATGGCAATATAGACATATTAACATATTTATTAACCCTTGTACACATGTATTGTTTTTGAGTTTTTGTCATCATTGTTTTATGTGCAATAAAGTGTTTACATACATACATACATATTAAGCTATTAATCATTCTGGAAACATTAACAAAACATTTTTTTGCTGTAAACATATGGCAACAGTCCTTATTTCTACTAAAGGAACTATATATCCTTTGGAAGGTGAGATCAACAAAAATGTTGACTTTATATACAGATCTAAGTAATTATTTCTAATTATTCAATAATTAACAATGCTAAATCAATAAATTTCGTTAAAATAAAGGTAATATTTTTATAAAATTGCAGACCACTAATTTATTAGATTTTTTCGCGGCAGTGAATATAAGTTTGTTTGCACATTCTAGGCAAATCGTTTTTTTGCATTAGAAACATACGTACTGGTTCCCGTTTTTTCTTCGGGTCACAAGTAGAACAGGTTTTCACTACTAAACTGACTAAGCGGTCGGCTAAGTAAAGAAAAAAAGTAAGCATTAGTCACGTAACCACCTACCACCCGTCTCCGAGACCCTTAAGAAAAAATACGTATCCACCTACCACCCGTCTCAGAGACGGTCAGAGACAGTAATATCCTCACCAAAATTAAATGCGTACACGACCGACCTTGTCGATCGACGACGCGGCACTGCATGAGGCAGGAGGGGAGAAGGTACAAGGACACAAACGTTTGTAGGATACTCGCACATATGTATGTAAACAATTTTAGGTTTGAAAGAGTCTGTGAGACGGAAGGTAGGTGGTTAAGGGTTAACATAAGGAAAAAAGAAAAAAAAAACAATCAAAAAAGCACTAGTTGACAGTTCAACGTAGGTTTTATTTAAAATGTCACTTACCTGCAACCGTCGTCGTTAACCTGCTACCAAATTCAGTTAAGTTGGAACATATTTGTCGCAAACCTGCACCCATTGTCGATAACTTGGTAATAAATGTCGTTTACCTGACATCGATGCCTTTCACCTGTCGACCTAAAATTTCAAACCCCTACTTATATCTTCTAAGATATTCAATTGAACTACTTCCCTCGACGTGATATCAATTGTCTGAATATAATTCTAGCGATCCTATGAAAAATAAAAGAAGAAATCGCAACTTTAAAAAAAATGCAAAATTAACGCACCGGTGCAAATATTTTGAGAACGACCCCTTTATCTATTTCATATTGCTTTTTTTGGTGAAAATAACCTCAGCCGTCCAAGATATTCAGTATTGATTGAAACAAGTCACAGGCAATATTGAAGGAAAGAATTCCTAACTTTGTGGTTCAGGTTCAGAAGCATTTTTACGCCGCTCATTAAATTAGGGTTTCATGATAACCAGCTCGGGGAGTTTTATAAAATTTGAACTATGTTATGTTGTTATAATAAAATGTGTCCATACAAACTTTCCACAATTTACCCCTCTTATGAATGAATATCCTCATAAATTGAAATCTATATTATGTAACTATGTCCTATTCTGATATCTTACCAATGGCTTCGAAAGCTTTTATGGAAATATACATACATAATACATATAACATAGGAATAGGATATAGGATCTAGGTCTAGTCTTAGAATAAATACTAGAAACCTAGTTAGCGCTTGAAAGAGAAGTCAGTTTTGGTTACCCAAGGCTAAGTTTCATCTGTGTGCATAGTCACAACGTCAAGGTCACAAGCAAAACATCTCTATGATTGGTTCCTAGGCACCTCCTTGCAAGTAGGTACCTATTATATTTCTTGCTAGACACGCACACATATAAAACCAAAACCGGCTTCATCTTTCAAATGTGTTCTCGTTCTAGGCGTACCTACTTATTCTAAGGGCATAATGTGATAAGGAACTGCTTTTCTAATTGGTGCCTACTCTAAATTAGCAGTGAAAATATATTCTATTCTGTACATTATTTCTGGGGGCACGCTAGGGCCCCCGCCAAGTCGAACAAACGCACGCGCCGGCACGCCGTACTATCCTTTTCTCGGAGCCATTCAGAACATTTTCGAATAATTACTAACTGAAGCAAGAAGATTCATATACCTACATATTATGCATGTTTAAACAAACTGTACTGAACAAAAGTAATCTAAATTAACCCTATACTTGGCAGGGAATTTGATGTGCGTTTTTTTTTTCTTGTTTTATTTAATTAGCGATAATAATACACGAATAATATAGCATGTATCTTATTGGATACATTGCCAAGTGTTCTCAAAACTAAATTTGTAAATTTAAGGATACTTTGCCTGCTACATAGCATAAGAGAATCTAGTGCTTTTTAACCGATTTTTTTTTTAAATCTCAAATCACAGCGTTTCATGGATACTACTTACTTAGAGCTTAATAAAAGTGCTCTAACAAAAACACAAAGGGGGTACCTTGGATTCAGCAGAACGCGAGCTCATTGGTAATGCCGCCGGCTACGCCGGTTAGGGGCATCACCGAGAGCCTCAAACATCGCCGCAAAGTTACCAGCATGTCAGTTTTCTATCGGATCTATTTTGGAGATTTGGTGTAGGAATTGCAGGATTCAATCCCACCATCCCTATTTCACCATCGGATATCCAGGCAAGGCAAGAGAACCGACTTCATCCTTATGTTGTCAGTTTAAATTCTATTTACTATCGCTATAAGGGATGGAACTCGCTCCCATGGTGTGTATTGCTTAAAAATTGTTGATGAACCAGCGACCTACATCTACGACCCCGTAGTCAGTAGTCACCTACCATCAGGTGATACTGAGGTCAATCGCCGGTCAATTATAATAACCGCAACTTGGCAATGTATCCAAAAATGCACATATTAAAATTACTAATAAGAGTAATAAGCTGGCAGTGTGCATTAAAAGATACACCCAAAAATTTTACTTGGTAAACGAGTGTTTTTCTATTAATTTTAGTTTAAAATCGTTACTTCAACTAGTCGGCAATAAGTTAAAGTGATTTTCTATTTACCAAGTAAATATTAAAAATTTATATATTTTCTTTTTACCTTGAATTTCATAGTCGCTCGCGCATGGTCTGCCACCTGGCGAGCTACTGGTCAAAATTTGTTGCCAGAGCACAAAAATATATTTTTTGGTAGAAAGTGTGCACATCATGCTTCGATTTAATACTAAACAGAAAATTTAAATCGATCGTTGCTGGACGGTAGATTTTTTAAAATTAAAATGTGCATTATTAGATACACTGCCAAGTTTAGGGTGAAACATGGATATCAAACAGACATCTGTAAGTGTAGAATGGGGTAGTTCGGGTCGATAGCGATTGTCTGCCGGGTGTCGGCTGCCTCGGATGTCACGTCAGCGCGCGGCGCCGCCGGCCTGTCACATCTGTTGCATAACTTATTATTCCCCTCTTGTCTTCCACGGAGGATGTTTTACAGTTCATGTCCTTTGCCATACTTGTTATCTATTTAACTTTTGTTAACTGGTTTTAAGTTATGTACTTATTATTTGCTACAACATATTTTTACTTATAAATTTAATTTATATATGTTTCAAACATTTTTAGAGCTCGTACTACATTATAAGCCACAAATCCCAATAAACATAATTATTTACTTAAGCATATTATGGGAAAAAACGAAACGCGCCGATGGGGCTCAATTGCCGATTACCATATTGCCGCGTTTGCTGCCGATATGAATACCTATGCCAACACTGAGCATTAATTCAAACTGACTGTATCTACATTTATCAATTTGAAACAGCAAATCCCTCTGTCACAATGTTCCAGGGTCAATAAAAAACTCAAAGGAAGTCCAAACGGGTGGCGGTGCCGATGGAATACCCATTTCTTACTATCGCGAAGTTGACCGAGGCGAAGTTGGCCGAAACAGTCTGACTTTCTGCAGCAAAGTGCCTCTCCACACTATCATATTCGCCCGACCTCCGTCAACTTCGTGGGTAGTGTAATACCGGGGTAAAAAACTATATTACAGTGAGATTATTATTAGTTACAAACGGTCAATTCGTTAGACATAAATAGGAAGACGCGCCACACCAACCCCAACACAACAAAAAAAGTTCAAGATCTTCGAACGGCTGAACAGGTTATTTTTAACCGACTTCAAAAAAAGGAGGGGGTTCTCAGTTCGGTTGTATGTTTTTTTTTTTTTTTTTTTTTTTTTTTTTTTTTTTTTTTTTTTTTTTTTTTTTTAATGTTTGTTACCTCATAACTCCGTCATTTATGAGTCGATTTGGAAAATTCTTTTTAGGTTCATGAATAGACATCTCAAGGTTGGTCCCATAAAATTTTGGTGAAGATCGGATGACGAGATCCATGAGGAATCGAAGGAATTCCTGAAATTTTATAGACACTCATAATATTTTTAATGTTTTTTCTAAAACTATTTAAGTATTTGCATATGGTAGTCATCATCTTCTCATGCTGAACTGATGATGGAAGGTACAACTCCTTAACAGTTAGGAGTTAGGAGATATTTCAAACGAGATGCATGCCTTCAAGACCTCCCTGATCACCCCGCCATAAGTATTTTATATGAATCACTAAAAAGCGAAAAAAAAAATTTTTTTAACAAAAAAAAGAACCGACTTCAGTAAAGCTAAAAAGCCGAAAATAACCCGTTCAAGTACAGATTACATTTGACTCAGCCTTTGAAGTCGGTGCCAAACCTCACGTAAACTTTAATATATAAATATAATAACTGAGTGGTTTGGGATCGATTTCAAAGGGTGAGTCAAATGTAATCTGTACTTGAACGGGTTATTTTCGGCTTTTTAGTTTTACTGAAGTCGGTTCTTTTTTTTGTTAAAATTTTTTAATTCATACTTACCTAATAAGCTAATAACAATCAAGATCAAAGTCAGATTGAAAACTAAGAACTATAATGATACAGATATATTTAAACATGCATACGATAGGTACACAATACATAGGCCAAACTCATAACACTCCTCTTTTTCGTCAAGTAGGTATGAATGAAGAATACAAATGAAATGTACAGCATTTGATAATAATACTAGTTTGAAACGGAGTTGCTTGCGCTCGGTTGATACTGCTCTTATAAATCTTGTTTCTTATCAAGAAGTTTGTCCTTTCGAGCATTAAAAAGACGTTAGTCCCGTGAAATTAGAGCGGAATCAAAAGTCAACTTTTGGGATTAACAAAGTCAGAATTTTCACGCGTGGATGAATATAAAACTTATCCAAAATGTTAGAAATTCTATGCTATATTATACATTCGGCACAGTTAGTTTAGTCCTACAAATTTTTTTACATCCTGCAAATATTTTTCTTTAGCAGAAACACTGCACAGGACAGGATATTGTTTTTCTGGATACTGCTGATTACCATCTCACGTGTCTTTAAAAAAAGAATGTAATACAGCATATCATAAGAGTAGATCTTCTTACTTTTTCTGTAGGTCTAATTTTGAATTAATTTTAATAATTCACTCAGCAAAAATCTAGGACTTTCAAATTATCAAAGTTCAAACGCAATTTTAAAAATCTAGACTTAATAATCTGAAAAGCATCGGTATTATTTCTTATTTTTGATAATAAAGCTATTAAAGTTGAAATAATTTCTTAATTACCACTTCAATTTTTTTTTCTTTTTTTTTATGTCATAGGGGGCAAACGAGCAAACGAATCGCCTGATGGAAAGCGATTACCGTCGCCCATAGACACCTGCAACACCAGAGGAGTCACAAGTGCGTTGCCGGCCTTTCAGGTGGGAATACGCTCTTTTCTTGAAGGTTTGAAGGTCGTATGGGTCCGGAAATACCGCAAGCGACAATTCATTCCACAATGCAGTCGTGCGAGGCAGGAAATTTCTAGAAAAGCGCACAGTTGTGGACTGCCAACTATCTAAGTGGTGAGGATGAAAGGATTGTCGCGTAGAACGATGGCGGAAAGAAGCGGCAGGAATCAATCCGAACAACTCCTCGGAGCACTCCCAGTTATACAAGCGATAAAAGATGCAGAGAGAGGCTACATCTCTACGTAGCGCCAAGGAGTCAAGCCGATCTGAAGTTCGCTGGCAGTCGACGATACGAGTCGCTTTCCGTTGAATACGATCTAAAGGGAGAAGCTGGTACTTGGACGCCCCAGCCCACAGATGAGAACAGTACTCCATATGTGGGCGAAATTCAGACGCTTTAGGCTATATGTTAATGAAATGAGGCAAATCTAAACAATGCAATCGAATATGTATTCAAGGATGCTTCTAACATATGCATAATACGTAGGTAAACTACATGTGGCATCTAAATACAAGTAGGATCCTTAAACTATCCATCTTCACATTGTAATATAAAATCATTTTGTTGAGTTTACATAAACGTAGAAACCGAAAGGAAGAGCTACTAAAAGTTGCACGGTAACCGGGGTTATATAATTTATTCATAGAAATTAGACTAGGGCGAATTCGACGAAGTTTTCTTCTTCTGTCCGTGCCCTACAGAAATGGAGGGAAGAAATCGATTTCGTTTTATATTGACAATACATTCTAGTATCCACTTTAGCTCACAATTGATTTTTAACTGATGGATGTAAGTAAAATGATTACACACTTTCGTGTCATACACTTTTATCAGTTTCAAAATTTGTACTTGTCATAATTTCGACTGAGAAGAAAGTACAATTATTTTTTTTTTTATTTTTTTTACAGAATGTATACTGTGCAATTCACGGTGACCACTTTCCAATTTGTAACAGAATTACATTGTATCCATAAAGTAATCAAAATAGGTACAGTATTATCGTAATCCTGAGCATTTTATCTGATTTCAAAGTATAGGTACAATTTCTCGATATTGCATTGCAAACAGACCGTTCATTGAAGTTTTTATTTTTTTCACTGTAGATAGACGTTACCATCCACCCCTTTGTTTTATTTTATAAATTAAGTATAGACATGAGATAGCGTAGATATTTATCGCTCACGTAAAGTCCTGCAAAAATTATACTTTCTTTTAAAATATATATTTAATCATTTTTTTTACTAAGAGAATAAAATTAATAAGCTTTTCCTGTACCTATACCGCCTGGTGGGATGATAGCCCACGGTCGTGAATATAACTAAATCATTTTATTTCACCCGTAGGAAAACATGTGCAGTGTTGTCATAAAATTCGACCGGATTGCGAACAGGCAGAGATGCCTGTAAATTGATGCGCCGAACTAAAAACTACGAAATTGGTAATTGGCATGTACCTACTCGTCGTAGCTCCGGATTATTCGTAGCACTCAACGTGCTACGGGCTTACACTCTGACCAAAAAGAGTAGAAATTAAAACTGTACTGTACTGTAGTGTCGTCCCCGTTTACTTAATTTGATTAGAAAGGGACGACACTACAGTATTGCCGCTTTTTAATTTCTACTCTTTTTGGTCAGACGTACGGACATGCCACGACTTTGCGCGATAGCGGTGGCTCGTTTCATAAACCCACACTCGTGTTTAATACCCTTAATTATGTACAGTCACAGAAACTACTATTATATACTTTACGCTTATGGGCTACATAATTAGATAGGTACTACTATGTTAAGGCATCCAGCGTTTGATACGCCTTTGAAGTTCGCTAATTGGATGATCAGCAACAGGAGTTATGGGATTGTGCTGTGACGTCATGCATGCTATGATGCACTAATGCGGAGACAAGTGGCTTACTTGTCTCCGCATTAGTGCATTTAATGGTCTATTCTATATGAAGGACCTGGGACATTATAATTATGATTAATTAGTCAGTGGCCGATGGCCGAATACCTAAGGTTTATTCATTATGGTGCCAGTAAGTCGGAATAGAGATGTACCTAACCGTTTTGCTATGGGTTAACGTTCAATAACGCTGTTTTTATATAAAGTTTACCGTTATTTTAAACCTATATTGAAGATGGTTGGCATCAAATTTTTCTTGTTCTTATTCTGTCCCGTAGTAGTATGGACACAAAAGATACTAGATTTTTTTAAATAATTTATAGTATCGATATTGTCAGTAGTTTTAAAGAGTGTCTCATGAGATCACCTTGGCATCGAGCAACAGAAAAAAAAACCATTTAACTATCGGAACCTAAACTAAAAGATAAAACAGTAACTTCGACGGCGTATAGTTTTCTTTTCGTTTCCTTATTCGGGTACTAATAATACTTGAGCTCCTAATCTGCTGTTTTTTAACATAATCGTGCGCATCGGGTTACAAGCATAAACATTCTACCACAGATAGAGTGTTCTAAGGTGATTATTTTCAGATGTGCAGGGAAGTCAGATTCATCTCTTGTGCGCCAGGAGAACGGGGTGAATAGGACCAAGCAGTTATTTTATTTTTTTGTGTTATTGATCAGTTAATACTACTAGGGCTTGTGTGGAATCATTTTCGTTTTAAACAGATACCTATAAAAAATATATGTTATGTTGTTTCGGCAAAACTCAGTATAAAATAGTATGGTGATATTGCCGAAAAGGTAAAAATCACAACAAGCTTTTTTTTTTCCAACCGCTAATTTGTTATATTTTCTTAATCTTAAAGTGTGGTAGTAATTTTATGCATGTAACGCGAGCCCACAATTTTGCAACTTAGGAACTCTACTATATATAGGTATAAATTATAAATCGTATAACCATTTTTGAATGTCCTAATCCCTGTACCAAAATTTGTTAACACCTTCACTTCGTATCGACTATCGGGTTAAGGCTAATACGTCGTACTTATGTCGAACTGATATTACATTTAAACGTTAAACGGGGGTTAAAATCACATAGCTTTAAATCCCATATCCCATAATTAGTAAGTGAACTTATAAGTGCTGTTGACAATAAGGCTATCGTGCTTGTTCACTGATGTGTTGTGTTTTCGACAGGTGGTCGCCAACGTCGATGTAGGTCACAAGCGCGCCGCAGCATCCCCTAGCTGACACAATGCAGAGGTAAGCTCCTTTTTATATGTCACGTTCACCACAACACGCCCACTCACAGTGGCTCATTATTTTTAAATATAGGTACCTGTTTTTGTGTCGTTCGTTCGGACCAGTAAGGTAATGCCTTTTTCAAACTTAAAGTGCTTTATAATATTAGAAAACATCTCTCTTATAAAATCCGAGAGATTCTTACCGATCTGCTAGTGTTGTCGCCCTTCAACTACTGTGACACTGTTTATGGGCCCAGACTCCACAAATACGCTAAGAAAGCTATTCAGAGGGTCCAGAACGCATGTGTCCGGTTTTGTGTTGATGTACCGAAGAGAGCCCATATTTCTCCAATATTGGCAGAGAAAAAGATTCTCAATATGGAATCAAGAAGGGAACTTCATTTAGCTTGCCTCACACATACAGTTATATATAAGCCCATATACCTATTTGAAAAACTACATTTTTATAAGGAAAATCGTCATCGCGCTAGAAATTTTATAAATTTTAAGTTAATAATTCCGAAACATAAATTAGCCGGATTTAAAGGTAGTTTTAAGTACGCCGCTTCAAAAGTCTGGAATAATATACCACCACCCATTAGGCTTAAAAAATGCAAGAACACTTTTAAGAAATACTACAAGAGTAATTTGACCAAAAAATTAAAGCGGCGAACTTACCGGTTACATAGGACGTCAGTTAAATACAAAATTGTACCCATAAACATTTTCTTATTTTTTTAGTTTGGCAACGTATAATATTCAATTATATTATGTCGTTTAGTAGCATTTTAGGAAACCATTGTTACTTTGTACTTCGTACTGCTTATGTCTTTTATTATTATTATTTTTTACATGTAAATTGTGGGTCGCAACATACGTGGTTGTTGTAGGTGCGCATATACGATTAGATATGTTATGTAATACTGGTTTGGGCTGAAAAACAGCGCTGAAGTGTCGCTAGACGACACGATCAGATCATGCTGACGCCCCAACCGTTTGCCACACTTAGTTTCTAAGCTAACCTATGCATGGACTAGTTTATTTTTTAATTTCTTATTGTTAGTTTTAGTAGGTACATGCCAAGTTTGTGAAAATTGTGGCAATGAATTAATTTTCTTTCTTTCTTTTCTTTAAGGGATATGGACGGCATTGCCGGTACCTATAATGTATTCATAAATTCGTTAACGAAGTACATTTATGAAACATATGTTATGTCACATTATTGTAAATGTGGCTGCGCCACAATTTCATTGAACCATTGATACAAGGATCAAAGCAGCTAATGACATCTACAGCGGACGGAGACACAGACACTATAGGAAGGGATCGGCCTTCCAGTTCAGAGGTAACGCCGCCAGTGTAATGGGGACCATGACGCAGGCGGGAGGGGGTGTTCTTTTTATAAACCTTTTAATTTTTAGTATTAGTAGTGTACTTACTATTTATCACCTCTTTTACAACTTGTCTATTTAATATTATAAGATTTACGTACGTTTAAAAAAATTCACCGTTTTCGTTGTACAATATCGAAAAAAAATTACCTCACCATTTTTTGACTCTATACCACCGTAGAGTGGTGGTGGTACGGCGGTGTCCATCACCGCTCTAGGAAACGTCATTTTGCTGTTTACGTAGACAACGTTCTAATATGACTTCATTCACCGCTGTATTACCGGCGCTACTTAAATTACATGACGGCGCCGCTATCCCAGGAAACCAGAGCTTTTGTCATTTGGACGTTTGATTTAAACAATAGTGCGAAATCCAATAAACGGGAAACCAATATGTACACCCATTGGTAGAGTACTTCGCAAACACAAATATATTTAGGCTACCAACCTTTAATCCTTTGTATGAGTCCGATTACGCATTTTGGGACGAGCAACAGTAATTTAATGATGTCAGCGACGGATTATGGCTCCCGGCATTTCATCTCGCTCTCTTCGAAAGCCTATAATGGTCGTGTTTACAGTGCGATAAGTTAATGGCAAAGAATCCGTCACTTTCTGGCACTTTTATGAGTGTGAAAGTGTGTAGGCATTATCATTTATCTGTCATGCAGTAATACAATTGAGACCAACATGGTCAAATATCGCTTACGGTGGCGAGGCCATCTTTCCATACCACCCAACAAACAAGAAATCGCCTTGTAGTGACTTATCAGCCTCCCGATTTTTGCTCTATCACAGTAATAGAGCCGAAGGAACGTGCTGGCCTCCTTTTTACGTGACCATACCATCGCAACCCTGTCTCATTTTGGCAAAATCGCGTCCGCCTGTAGCTTTTTCTCGCGTTCATTTCATGTTTCAAAAACTTCATATTTGGCTGACGTGTCGTAAAAAAGCGAACGCGATAATATACTTCAATTAATTGATTAAGATAACAAAGATAATAATCATCTTTTATATGGCAAGTAATAAATAATATATTTAAGGATATTTAGATATGTTATTCGTCGTGGTTATTGACAAACATTACAAAACTAAAGAGATTCATTTTTCAACGAGGTATGTGTTTTAATCCTCTTTTTATTAAATAATACAAACTTTATCTGGTTAACTTGCCAACTTAATATTGTTTCTATGTTAGTATAATTACGTAGTCTGGTATACGTAGAATTGCCCTGCAGTTATTATTTATAAAACGATTACCATCACCGCTATTTGCTTAAAAGGGCAGTACTGCCAGCCATAGCAATATGTAGAGTGCGCTAACTCGTTTGTTTCATAGCGTAATACATACTTATATATAAAAAAACAAGCGTTTAGTTTATATGTACTTTTGTAAGAAATTGAAAAATACCTACGATATTTCATAAGAAACGAACCAGCTACTTTTTCATTTTCTAAACAACCCCTAGTATTATGTAGATTATAGTTCCTGATCTACATTCATAATACTTACTTTAGTGATCTTGTGAAGTAACAAATATGATATTGTATGATTTGTCTTTTTGCCGAATTTTGACGATCGGAGCTTAGTAGCTCAGGAGCATTTGCTTAGGAGCATATAGGTATGTGACACGCGACTCTTTGTCGCGCGACAAATATCTTCTATCTGTGCGAGCAACGCAGGTGCTCGTTCTTGAACTAATAATGTCAATGTAAATATTTAATTTAGCAAATAAAACATAACAAATAAATATGATATTCGTTTTGTAACCGATCTAAATATACCTACGTATTTCAATTGAGCTAGATTTTTACGTAGGCGGTAAAGGGATAAATCTTTGCATTTAGGGCCCCTCCCTCTTTTCTCATTGCCACCCCCCTTTTGATGGCTGCGATGAACCAATCACAGCATTGCAAACTACAAGGCATGTCCATAATACCTTTCGGGAGCTAGGGCAGGGCATAGTGCGTCGCAGATCTTCGGCGCAGCAGGTTCGCACCTGCAGCGCTCCGGTGTTGTCTATAGTTTAGTGTTTCGCGGCCGCCTGCCCGACAACAAGTGAAAATGATGCGTTACGCGTAAGTTATATTGGATTTGTTTAAAAGTAAATTGAAACTTAACATACAAACATTCAATTTATATTTAATAATGAAAAACTAAAAAGAAAAAAACTTTTTTCTTGTTTGTATTTTTTGTTCTTCATCAGTTTTATATTTTTTAAGAATGTCAACCTACCATCGTATTAAAATGCTGATTTTTTTTTAAATTTTCAACACAATGGAACACGATAATAGCATACATAAAATCATTTTTACGTAAGATACGTTGACGTTAATAATTTAACGCTCCAGCTTAAGCGTGAAAATCTGTAAAATTACAGTTCAGGCCAAAAGTATGGTCTCAAATGTTTTATCTTTTATTATTTGAAGTTTCCAATAATTATTCATTGTGTAAATACTATAATAGTAACCATTACGACATCCCCAAAAGATTAAAACATTAAACGTACTTAGTTACGTCTCCGGGAAAAGGTACCTACCTAGCAAGCCGCCTTTTTTATTGCCGTTCTAAAAAATGTTGAACTGGCAATTTACTTATAAAATGTTTATTCAAAGTCAAAGTCAAAGTTCTTTTATTTGCTAGAACCATGGTAGGTACATGCGGATGACAAATATTTCAAAAGAACAACACAATTCACCATAGTAATATTATGCAAAATTTTAAATTCTTACATTAACAGATTACTCATTGATAAGATGATATAATAATCATTAAATTCAATTAACAGATTTTAAATTAAAATAGGAATACAATTCATATGTCAATATGAAATTTATGAATCTCCTGTCAAAATATTCTTTCAAATTATAAAAAACATTTTTCTATGAGCCATAATCGAAGTTTATATAAAAATAATTTATAAGGCAATGTTCTTAATTCTGAAGGAAGATTATTGTATTTTTTTTCTGACATTATAAAGCAATTTTTACTGTGCAATACTGATTTTGTTACAGTGCGTTTAACTTTAAATAAATCTCTACTACGTAAACTTGGATTTTGTACTGGTTTGGAAAACATATCTGGATTACCTCTTACAAATTTAGCATATTCAAATATAAAAATACCCGTTAAAGTCAATATATTGAGCCTTTTAAATAACGGTCTACACGAGACCATTGGACCAACCCCACACGGACACATCTTCTTTGAACCAAAAATGCCTGCTGAATATCTGACGAGTTACCCCAAATTACAATGCCAATATTATAATTTTAAGTGTGTATTTTTTAAAATTATGCAGTGATGAAATCACAGCTTTGTAATATTGTAATATAAGCTTGTTTCCATACTTTTTCCCTGGGATGATCGTTATAAAATCAGAATACGAAGAAGAGAGAAATAAGTACTAAATAGAAATTACAACAGATTCAGTTGAAATTAAAACGGATCCCTTTGATCCGTTTAAAGCTTTAAATGGATACGTATATTGTGGAAAGTTATTTTGTAGTAGTCATTGGATGTCAGCGCCCGCCGGCCGGTCGCAAGCTCAAATGCTTTCAACAAGCTGTGCAGTCACGTTATTTGATTTATGTTAGCATCACAAAGCCAGTTTAAGAGAATACTTTGAATTGCAAACTCTCAAACAAGACTAATTGTTCCACTAAGGCTTTACTGGCCAGTCACCAGTGAAGTTGTTAACACTTTCTCTATGATAATGGGAGCTATGAAGATTGGCACTTAAAGGCTGAGTTACTGCTACGCGCTACGGTGATATTTATTCATGTCTATAGTCTCAGAGTATTGAAAATCTGTTTTATATGGAGAGGATTCCTGATTTCAGTACAAATCTTAATAGCGTGATGCTGGATCGTCATTTGTTTTGTATAGGCGCGCGGCGTCACTCCGGTTGGACAAATTTTAACAAATTTTGGCACGGGGTAGCTTAACATCCAAAGATGGTTATAGGATACATTTCTTGTGCCTATAGTAAATAAAAAAACACGCGGACGTAATTGCAGGCGCCTGCTAGTTAAATCTATAAAACAATACCAAACGTCTTTTTTTAAAAAAAATTCTATACAAGTATATGTATTATGGCGATAGTGATGATGGCTGCTTTTTAAGTCCAAAACTATCAGTCATGTTAGCGAAGGCACAGTCTGATTTATACCTCCTAATAAATCCGTATCCCTGCATAAAAAAGCGTTGGCCTATACAATAGTTTTAGTAGTAAGGATCACTTCTATAATATGTGTGCTAAAAGCGATCAATCAATCAATACGAGTAAAAAACAATACGTAGATACATGTTTCATATTCTAGATAAGTTCAACTGGATCGTTCTTATTTGAGGATTAAATATCAAAATCAAAACATTATCAAACAAATACTTATTGAACAATTTCACCGGTATATTAATATTTCGGGAAATTGCATTCCATTAATCATTAGGTACAAGTTATTTTCTTATCAAAGCTGAGACTTGAAATGTTATGTTTGTTGGTATTTAATGAGTACGAGGTGAATGCAGAATAAAACTTTCTTTGGTCCCCCAACTTCCGTATAGGTTTTTCATGAAGGCTTTACAACTTTCCGTAAACATTTTAATACTACGAAACAAATTCCTATTATAGACGGCTAAATTCACCGAGACAATTCAATTAAACTAGCAAGCCTAGAAAAACATTATATTATTAATCTTCTACGCACCTTTTACTAGAGACTTCGTACGTCATCGTCATTAAAAATATTTCGTATCAAATACAGCTAACACAGTTGTGAAGTAGGCACTGCCATGGTCCATCATCAGGTACATTTTATGATAGGTACTGGCTCTAAATGTTCATTGAGGTGAGTAGAAAAACGAAAACCACACGTCTGCGTTGAACCAATCCTGAGATGGAACTCCTGGAATAGTTCTCGGGCCGGAGCGTCCTTCGGCCTGCCTGCCATAGCTTGAACCGCTCTTTTTTGCATCGAGAAGACGCGATACCAATCCGCTGCAAACGAAACGTAACTGACTAATTTCACGCACTACACGGTCAAGTTAAAGTATGCGCCTGTTATTTATGCCGTCACATACAAAGGAAACGCAAATTAAGCGCGACTGGATTGACGAAGTTGCGATGTTCTAGGGATATCGCCACTTGTCAAGTAGGGACACGTCAAAAGTGACGGATGGCGATGAAATGGAGCGATCACCATCATCTCTCTAAAATTGGTCCAATTACCCCCCAGACATCTATATATAGAAATATTGGTTTCGCCCACTCGCGGAGCGTACCTATTTGGCTTACGTCGCGCGGGGAACTGGGAGATTTCGGGAAAAAATAAGTGAATTGCTATTGTCTGGATGGGGCGAAGTCATGACAGGAGAAAATCATCTGTTAAAATTTCAACTGTCTAGCTATCACTGTTCTTGGGATACAGCCTGGTGACAGATGGACGGACAGACAGATGGACAGCGAAGTCTCATATAATATTAGGGTCCCGATTTTACGCTTTGGGTACGGATCCCTAAAAAAATATATCCCTTTTAGTGGACCCTGCGATAGAGCAGATAAATGCAATTTCATTCGCCTATCTATAATTCAAGAGCCTACAATACCTAACTATACCCACTATCATAAAAAAAACAGTGTTTTTGTAGTATTTCGAATTCCAATCAAAAGGTCTATCGATTTTTAACAGTGAGAAAAATGACTCGTTGTCTTTTTTACGTTGCCTTTATGAAAATTTATCCATAATGAAAAAGGTAAGAGGTATATCTTCTCCCATCGATAAGAGTTCGCAATCGTGAGTATTTTTTGGTCCCTAATAAAGGACAAATTTAATATAGGTATTATAAATAATTAATAGATTCCCCTCCCTCAGTTCAGTAAATCGCTTCCACGGTATTTCCCGCATCCCGCACCAACACACCCGAATCTAAAGGTAACGTTTGTTCATACCTACTGTATCTACACTGTTTATTGCGTGTACAATAGATATCAACAAATCCGTAACTAAATGAGAGCTAAAAAAATAAAATTACGGCGATACTTGTTGTTTGATAAGTTCGTTCGATTCTTCTGCACTTAGTGGGCTGTTTGTCCCATGTCGGGAAGCGCCACCTGTAGCCATTTCGAAGAGGGTTCCCTCTTAAGGGTGCAATACTCATATAACTATTGCTGTATAGGCAGAATGTTAAGTAAATCCCACTTACCGGTAACGCACTGCACTATGCTATGCTATGTGCTAAAATGTTGTTCACTTTATACATACAAACCAAATGCTATATTTACTAACTACCAAGGTCCTTGTTGTTTGATATGTTTGTTAAATTCTCCGCGGCGCTTCATGGCGTTTTCTCTATTGCCGGGATCGGGAAGTGCCATCTGCAGCCATCTTGAATAAATAGGGCTCCTTCCTCGGAATGCAATGGGCCGGTGACGCTGGTGTGTTAGCACAACAATTCAAAAATGTGTATAATGTGTTATTTATAAAAACACTTTAGTATATCGTTTTAAAATAAATATGTTATATTTAGTATAAACGTCCTTAATAAATAAATAAAATAAAACATATATATATTTAATTGACATACTTACACGACCACAGTTAAGTTAGTACTTAGCACGTAGGTTACTTAAGCCACACTCTTGTTGCCTTTGATTAAAAAAATCGCTATGGAATTGAATACTAAGAAAAATGCAAAATATGTCGGTATTAAAAGTAACAGCGTTTAACCAGTACGAATATTAATATTTCGCTCAATGGGCAAATTAATTAAATTAATAAAATAACATAGCAACAGTAAATGAAAGAGTGTAGATACAAATTATACCTTTTTAGCAAGAACATATTCTATTCTTTACTTTTAAATAGTAGGTAAAATTAAAATTTGCTCTATAACCTACATATCCTGATAGATAAAAGTGGTCCTTTAATTTTGCCAAATTTTCCATACATTTGAATCTAATTTTCTTTAACTAACTTCCTCTCATTGATTGTGAGTAAACGTGTCATATGTCAATGCCCGTTCCTTAGAGTAAGTTTGAAATGAAACATTGAGTATATCAGTAATGTCGAAAGCTCTGATTATCAGCAAATATAGCAGTACAAGTCTTCAGTCGCTACCATACCATTTAACCGAGGTAAACAAACCATATTAAAGTTTGGCTCACCCTGAGCCCACAAGATGAGTGTACGTAGAAATACCTAAGTCAAATAGAGCATGCATCTCGTAGTCGCACTTGAGAAGCGGACGCCTCTGACAACTTGAAATTTGACTTGGGTCTGATACTTAGGAAAGTTTGGCCATACCTTGAAGGCAGTTAAGTTCATTTAAGCTGGATAGTAAAGTTCAGTAGATAATGTAGTTCGATAAGTGTATCAGAAACGCCTCTAACGACCTCCCTCGGGTATCTTCAACAAATGATTGTGCCTCTGACAACTAGAAAAAAGGTATAGGTAGTTACTTTGAAAGACGTAGTATTACAAGAACTGTTTAAGCCCTTAAGCCTAGTATAAAATAAACTCCGCACAGGTACGCTACACCGACATGGTAGGCGACTCTAGCTAACGTCATTACTGCTATTTTAGTTTTCTACTAGGAATAAAAAATCCCATTTGATAACCGGGTTAGCTACGAAGCTTATTTTTCCTTGTACCTACTCGTAGGAAGCCAGTTATCAAGCTTGGTTATCTACGGGGAACAAGGGGAAATTTCTACGTAGTTGTGAACTTACAGTGAGTGCGAATGTTTTAACATCCTTAAGATTATATTTATGACCTGACAAGTAACTTTTTAGCCCACGCCATATTTCGGATTTTTAGTGGTGTAGGTAGGTACTTTATTTTACTGGTAACAAGAGATTATTGTTAACTGACCTTGGAATTTCGTATATGCCCCTGATGTAAACAATTACCTATGTGACAGGACTAAATATTCAGAAAATTATAAGTAATTTCCGCATAATAAAAGCAAAACTACAGTACTATATCTACAGTGTTGAAAATCAAGTTAATTTCAATTCGATTCAATACATATTTATTTCAGATCAGGAACGTAGGATTGAGCTGCATTCTTGTAAACAAAATTTTGGATTTGGTTGATGACATACCTCTGTTTGACATTTTATAATGCATAGGTACTTACATATGTCACTGGGCAATAAGTTCAACTAAATTTCATATCAATTCCTCATTTTGCGTCTGTTTTCTCGTTGTAAATGCTGCCTATATTTTCAGTGCCACTAAAGCAAAAAACAATATGATATCTTACCATAGCTTCCAATTGAATAATTATAGGACTTCTAATTAAAAATAAAACGGCAACAATAGTATTTGTCTCACGTCAGGGTATATACCGTCTAGTAATTATACTAGTAGAGTTGCTAAGCCGCGAAATTGTGCGCATCTGGTTACAAGCATGAAATTTCTACCACACATAGAACGTTCTACGGTGATTATTTTCAGATGTAGAGGGAAGTCAGATTCGTCCCCTGTGTGGTGGGAGAGCGGGGTGAAGAGGACCAAGTACTGCTCTTTTTCTTTTTTTTATTACTGATCAGTTAAGGCTATTAGGGCTTGCACGACATCGTTTTCGTGTAAAATAGATATCAGCTATTAATTTTTAATGTTATTTAAGAATAGTTTCCTATTAAAATTTGGGTTTATTGCCGAAAAGGTAAAAATCACAACACGTTTTTTTTATTCAGAACGATAAATTAGTTATCTATCCTGAATATTTACAATTTAAAAAAATATTAATAAACAGCAAATTTAATGATGTTTTTAAAAATGTATACATATTGGGCACATCTGATACAAAAAGTACCTTGAAAAAAATGTTGTTGTTGAGCTTAGCCTGCGTGTTCTAGTACATTTTGCTAAGTCGCGAAATTGTGTACATCGGGATACAACCACGAAATTTCTACCACAGATAGAGTATTTTGCGGTGATTCTTTTCAGATGTAGAGGGAAGTCAGATTCGTCCCCTGTGCGGCGGGAAAGCGGGGTGAATAAGACAAAAGAGGCCTCTATTTCTTTTTTTATTACTGATCAGTTAACGCTACTAGGGCTTGTGTGGTATCATTTTCGTGTATAACAGATATCAGGAATTCATTTTTCATGTTATTTATTCATAGTACAATATAAAAATATGGTTGTATTTCCGAAATTGTAAAAATCACAACAAGTTTTTTTTATTCAGGGAGATAAATTAGTTATATTTCCTGAATATTTACAACTAAGAAAAATATTGCAAAATAGCAAATTTAATCTAGTTTCTAAAAATATATAAATATTGGGCACTCTTCATACAAACAGTAACTTAAATAAATTGTTGATGCTGAGATTAGCCCGTGTGCTAGTGATACATTAGCAAAAAAAAAAATTGTTTTAATTACATTATTTTGTCTTTCTAGGACGTATATAGTAAATATTATATGTAAAAGCATGTTAATAATCATTATTTAATGTATTTAATCAAGCGAAATAGGATGCGTTCGGAGATTTACGTTGGTTACTCCGACGTAAAGATATATTTTAAGCTACTGTTTGTATGAGAAGTGCCCAACATTCATATATTTTTAGAAACCAGATTAAATGACATTTTTAAAATAATAATAATAATTTGAAAATGTTCACGAAATTGAACTAATTTACCTCACTGAATAAAAAAACTTGTTGTGATTTTTACCTTTTCGGCCATTACACCCATATTTTTATACAGAACTATACAAAAATAACATAAAAAATGAATTTCTGATATTTGTTTTACACGGAAACGATACCAAACACGTCCTGGTAGACTTAACTGACCAGCAATAAAGAAAGAAAAGAGGGATACTTGGCCGTATTCACTTCGCTCTCCCGCCTCACAGGGAACGAATCTGACTTCCCTCCACATCTGAAAATAATCACCGTGGAACACTCTATCTGTGGTAGAAATTTCATGCTTGTAACCCGATGCGCACAATTATGTTAGAAAACAGCTCTCTTACTAACACAACACACCCACTCCAAACACTCTTACTATACCTCCCTAATGTTACTGGGGAAAATAATGAAATAGTAAATGAATGTTGATGTCAACAGCGCCATGCAGCGGTTGCAGGCTGTGGACTGGGCCAACGTGAAGCGCGATGGCCACAACACGTTCACCAAGCTGATCCGCACCCGCGACCCGCGCGACTCCGAGACCACGCAGGAGATAGCACTACCCGGCAAGCAAAAACTATCGGTAAGTATCGAGGGATTTGCCGTCGACTTTTGACAAATATTTTAATATACCGGGTAACACAACACATAAGGTAGGACCGCACTGGGCGTAACTACGCGGCAGCGGAGCGACGCGGTTAAATATTCTTTGTATGAAATTGAATGAGACAGAACGCACTACGCGGCAGCGATATCCAATTCTATACAAACATATTTGGTCGCGTCGTGTAGTTACACTTTGTGCGTACGCACCTATATACTTATGTACTTCTCTCTCTCGCCGTGGTATTAGTTAAAGGGTCCTTTTTCATTCCAAAACGGTGAGTTACGGATGTAAATTATGAACATGTCAGGTTAATTTTGAAAAAAAAAAATACGCCAAGTACTTAGTAATGTTCACTTTTTATTGTAATTAAAGGTAATCCTTTTAATATGTACTTCATCAATTTAAAAGCTGTCATCGCAAACACCTCTGACATTAAATCAAATTAAAGCACTACACCTGTTGTATACTTACCTAGGTCTTGTCACAAATTGTGCTAATTTTAAATTGAATACGATTGACGTCGTAATGTAAGCTATGGATACAACTCCAATGCTAAAATCATAAGCCTGACTGAACTGGCAAATTGGTTTAAGGGATACTCAACGGTCAAGTTGATTCTTTATTTAGAAGTCTTATTATGACATTTATTGCTTAGCTAGCGCGTTTATATTAACAACGGGAAAGTATTACTACTTACCCTATTTAAACTAATACGCGATTTAGAATTACCTAATAGTACTTATATTACACGGTCAGAACAAAATAAACAGGTTGGAAATTTCAACATCAACATACATTTTGTACATGTCATATATTTTTGTAGTTCAGTTACAGATCATGGTAATAAATAGTTATGACAATTTTCCTCACATATGTATTCGTTAACAACTGTATACGTAAATGTCCACGTGGGTATGTGGATATATATAAGGGTTAAAGCAAGATGTATATACTATGTTTAAGTAGTTTTTTTGACAAATCCTTCAGAAGTGTTCTTTTGGTATCACGGCACAGTGACGTAGCACAGTCTGCACTCTTACCATGAGTTTACACTTTACAGTGACCGTACTCGCTAGCGACTGCATGAACGATTTGTATGGAGAATTGTAGTTCCAGAAAGTAACCGCTAGTTGCGCTGTACTATTTTCCATACAAATCGTTTCGCTGCCCTTAGCGAGTAAGGTCACGTTAACTCATGGTAAGGGGACCAATGAATTCACAGCAGTTCCTTTCGATGGTTGCTGGGATTTCCTGTGCATTGGCGAGCGCATTCCTTGGTCCGGTGACCACACAATACACTGCAGGTACAATTGTCTGCACAACTGTATGCAGTGCAGTGAAGCGTCCAACGATGGAATTAAAATTTGGTAATCATAGTCCGCACGGCGTATACATATATGTCGTTGAAGGGGCGTAACAGAAAATCATACCTCTGCGGCTGTTTAGGTAGTCACCGTAGTCAGTCAACGTTAAATGTCTTAAGAAATATATGAACGCATACTAATGAATTATCATAGTAGCTCATAATAATTAAAGTACCTATCAAGTTTAATTAAATGTCATTTTGCATTAAAAGAGTGGTTTAACAGTTAATGAATGCAATAAATACATAACACACATACCTACCAACATATAGGTACATAATGCTTTCATAGTTGCTCACCGGTATCAGCAATTAAAACGAGATGACCAGTTGTTGTTATGAAAGCGATATTATAGGTGATAAAACTTTTCGATAACAACTTTGTAGTCTCTGCATCCTTCTGTCATTCTACGAGTAAGTTAAAATGTTAATTGTAAATAAAACCATTTTGCAAAAAATCCTATACCTACCTACCACCAGACTTCAATACATAGCCAAGTTTTAATTATTGGTTTCTGTGTACAGCGATGCCTCACGACGATGGATCTGATATCGCTGGGTGTGGGCTCGTGCGTCGGCACCGGCATGTACCTGGTGTCGGGGCTCGTTGCACGCAAGTTCGCGGGCCCTGGCGTCATTATCAGCTTCTTCATAGCCGCGGTGGCCAGCATCTTCTCAGGTAACCAGAGGATAACTTGCAACTAGTGGCATTCCACCAGAATGCCGTCAACGTTACGACTGTGGTTAACTACACCGGTTACCCTAATAAATTAAGCATAAAATCCTTGTATATACTGTCAATGCGAAAGTTTAATTTCTTAAAGCTATTAAAAGCGAAGAGACATTCTGATCGAATGCACCAAATTAGACTGCGTAACCACCAGAACTGTGCGAAGTATCTAGGCACTTGAAACCACTAATAGGATTAGTACCTATTTTCCTTGTCTCGCTCGCCGAAGCTGTGGTGAGTGTAGCGGAACGAGGACATAGAAAACAAGCAAAAATGTATGCGCAGGACGATTAAGGAATCTATTCCTGTGAAAAAGTGCATTATTGGGTACGCGTCCTTCTTTAATTTTTTCGCTCCCTGTCGGCGGCCTCGCACCGCTCCGCCGATAGATGCACAATTGCGACAACTAACACTACATTATTTTGTCCTGTTCCGAAGACATATACATCATTTTATTTTCATATAAAGAACGTTCAATAACAATATATGTATGTACGACCAAAGAGAATATAACACTAAGTTTGTACGACTATAAGTACTGATACTGTGATATAATATTTACTATGTACTTACTTGCTTCTGCATCTCTACACATTTAAGATTTTTAGGATTGTAATTGAAATGTAGGTGTACCTAAAGGCTCATATGATTCAAACTGAAAATTCTGATACATTATGAATCGTCTATTTACAACAGCTAAGTAAGCGTTAGTCAAGCACGAGTCCGCGGGCTTTTACTCTGCCGGGAAAATTCAATGCCAAGTTCTCTTCTAAGAAAACATTTATTCAAAACGGGTATAATAGTAGATTGTTTGACAAGGGGCTAAAGCAAGCCATTATATGACACGAGGTAATTATTTGGACGAGCGAACGAAGTGAGCGAGGCCAAATATATCTGAGTGTCATAGTGGCTTGTAGCCCCGTGTTAAACACTCTGCTTTTCACTTCGACTGAAAAAAAAACGACAAATAATTTATTTTATTTTATCAAATAATATTCTTAGCCAAGATGAAATGTTTAAGATTAAATTTCTTTTCCTTGATAATGAATGTCATTTTAATATTATTTTAAGCAAGTTTTATTAGACAATGTTTTAAATACGAAGTTTAATTTTTAATGATTGTGTTAGCTTTTGACGATGCAAAAGTGATACTTGTGATCCTATTTGATTAAATGTTATTTTATCTATTAGAGAAAAAACAACATAAAATTAAAAGTAAATAACTAAACCTTAAAAAACTTAAATTATGATCTAATTAAACCTAACTTAAACTATTGGGACCTAAACTATATGTACATATATCCCTATGTCGCTACCATTAGGTAGGGTGCCCATAAGGCTGGCCGCGTTACCTCGCTGGATGGCAACGCCAATGCGTTGGGCGAGGAACGAGCCAGCCCTACGATCACCGGAGGACCGGATAAGTAAATAACTAAGCTTTTTGAAAAGCTTAGTTGCTTCCGGTCCCCACGGTCCTAAGGTCTCCACGGCAAACGCCGCAAATACGTATACTCCATTTCAAATACGAAGGCCCGATGCACTTGAAACTTAACAATAGGGCTCATAATGTTTGCCTTTTGTTATCTAATTAGGAGCACTTCAAAATGGCACGCGTCGGTACAATCTGCATGCAACTAAAGCGTGACTAAAACATTTTGGTACTTGAAAATAAAAATACGAAATATTAGTTATTTACGGTATTGTTTAATTATAATGGTATGGCATCTTTATAATAATTGAATAATAATAGCTTTATATTTAATACTTAATAACAACATTTGTTAAAATAAAATTTGTGTCAATAAAATAATAACAATCAACTTTCAGGTAACTTAAGACTAACTTACTTTAATTACATTAAACATACAATTGTGACCATGAAACATCTATTTATATCTTAATACATATTAATATATATTTTTAATTTAATAATAATAGCTAACATTTGGTAAAACATATCGTGTACATTAATAAAGATTACTAGGTTAAACGATCAAGATCATTAGGTTGCCTGTAAAATACCACGCCGCAAAAGGGTCCGGCCAGGTATCTTTTGTTATCACTAATCCTAGGCCTTCGTATTTGAAATGGAGTATAGCTATCACCGAGAGCTGCGTACTTGCGGCGTTTGGCTGTCTCTGCCGCAGCAGCCGCTCCACCTGCCCTCAACGACGTCGTGCCCAAATGGGACGGCGCTAGGGTATCCACACATGTGGAGTCCCATATTAAAGGCCGTCCCTGTTGCCAGGGCACGAGGGTCATTCCGTCGGGCCTCTTGCCATCGTCACGCGACAGGCCATTTGGCTCTAAAGTGGCCGGCACGCTGACGCTGACCAGGGCCCGGCGAATGAGGCAGGAGTGGCGGGACATTTTATCTTTATCTTTTATCTTTAATAAAACGTGCTAAAATAAAATTTCAGTTAATATTCCAGTACATTGTCAATAAAAAGTTTTTAGTTTATTTTTTTAATTGGGTCGATCTGATCAGGTTGCAGGTTGATTTATTTGATTTGTATATAGTATGTAGCTGGCCTGTAGATTTTTTTTTTCAGTGTCTTAGAAAGTTGTATGGGATTATATGGTTTCCTTTTAAACCCTAGGGGCTAAATATACTATTTTAGCCTCGCTTTGCGAACTTAAAACGACGTACTTTTTGAGCAGGAGAAGTGAAAAACGATTTTACTTTACCTGACTGGAGTAACTGTGGCTCTAGTGAAAAGGGGTTAAAGTGCACTTATGACCTTTTTGCGTTATATACACCAAAATTCACAAAAAAAATTGCGCATCTTTTGGTGTAATCGGAGCTAAGTTATCTTTTAAAATGACAAAGTTAGGATTGTGCCAAACAGTATATCTGGTGAATTATGTCGTGAAATATGGTGCAACTAAAGTTAACAATGAACAATTTCGAGTTTTGTTTGTGGAGAACGATTTAAGTTCATTTGTCTCTTTTGACACATCCTGTGTTAAACGATCAATGTTTACTTATACCTTTTTACAAAACAAGATTACATACCTTATAGAATATAAATCGACTTTAATCTGTATTCACGACTTAATGTTAAACATTACTGATATAAGTCGAATTGAATCTTTTAATAAATCTGGTATTTAATGATCAATGTTTACTTGTACCGATTTGCACGAGCAATTTACCCATAATTCATAAAAATAAATCGAAATTAATCCATAGTCACAAATAATTATTTAGTATTTATTGGTGTATATTGACTTATACTGGTGAGATATATCATGTTACACCACGATTATTACTTGTATCAAAAAGTTATTTTTATAAAGTCTCTTCGCTGTGGTTTATTTTAAGTACACTTGAGTCTAATCGATCATCCTATTATAAAATTTGGGTCACCAGTATGTAGAATGACCTACAGTAGTGATGTAGGCATTTTTTTACAAGTTATTGTACTTGCAATGTACCTATGTAACTATGTTTGTTCGGGTGGGATCTTGCAATTCAATTTTGAAGCAGAATATTTGCAACCGATTGAGCTAAAATCTTTCCCAAGTACCTACTACCTACTTAACATGACAATACAATAATATGGTACTATGGGGCTGGTCTGATGATGAAGCCACCCCTAGGATTAAAAGTATTTTTTTTAGTTTGTTACACAGAATGGCAGGCCGATCTTGAGTCGATCGAATGCTCAAACTTGTTGAGGAGAAAGGTGGCAACAATTTCGTCGACTCTATTAGCACTCCAGAAAAAGGCAGATCGTAGTGCTCACTGATTCTAACTCAGAAAAATTACAAGAAACGAAAGAAACCGGAACGGCAGAAGAAGCAGAGCAACTTTCGTTTTGGGACAAAGTTGGTCAAGGACGAAAAGGACAGCCTAGAAAAAGTGAGAAAGAGAGAATAAACATAGGGAGGAATGGAAAAAGAGGAGACATTTTGGTAAAAAGTATGAAAGCAAAAAAAATAAAGAGAGTTTAAGATGCTAGGAAATTGTAAAATGAAATGCGCAATAAATATACAAGAAGAACTCAGAAAAAAATATTTGAGAGTTAATTGGGCTTTAGGAGAATGTAACAAAAGGGTTCAGTTCATTGCTAGGTAATTTAATGGACGCAACAACAAAGAATATACATTTTGCAAATTATTTAAAAATAAAGACAGCAGAGACTGCTAATGCGATAACCATTTGACGAAACATCAAAGTTTGTTCAAGGAGTAACTGACAAACTTAAAATCAGTGAAGAACTTGTCCTAGATTCAGCGAGATGGATTATGCTGAGTACCACAAAAATAAGTATAAGCATAAGTTGATTGAAAGCCGTCGAGAAACATTTTCATTATTTCCTGTATATGAAAGACTTAACAGCGGTCCAATACGGATATCGGTAAAAAAACAGTTTTTTGTTAAATTTGATAAACCCGAGTGTAAGATCTTTTACGAAAATTTGTTATGTTCTGGGGATGTGGTAGATTCCTTATCTTTGGCACCAACAGAGTACAGGCAAGAATTGATTTTATACAAGAATTGGAATTATACAAGCTGACACCCAAAATGTGATACATGTTATTTTCCGAGTCTAAATATTCACAATTGCGATCAAATTTTAGTATTAAGGTCTCATACGTAGTTTTTTGTAATTGTAATTCAACTGGAAAAACTAAATTTTGTACTTATCTCGTTTTAGTTATCATCTTGTATCGCTTAATATGTATTTCTATTAGACGATTGATTGAGGAAAGTCCAAATTTAGTTAAAAACTATGAGAATAGTTTTATATGCTAATGTTGACTTTTTCTGTCATTTTTGTAATAATGAATCAATAAAAATAAAGATCTTTTATTGCCACTGCACCGCAAAAAATGGATATAACTTTTAAAAAACCATTGGTAAAAGTGTGTTTGTATTACAGTACACCTAAATTAATTGCGTGCAAAAAGGTAAAAGTTTATTTTCTTAGGATTATGTCTGAAATAAAGCTCTTAAATGAAAGGTTTCGTTTAGTCAGGTCTTTCTTATTTAGGGTGTTCATGTATTTTTCCTTTATAAAAGGAGATAACTTCAAATAAACCGAACAGCATGTCCATTTTCACTTTCTAAAATAAGGGTGAAAATTGATATAAGTTCAGTTATATTCCCGGATAGTGTAAATATTATGGGTGAAAAAGGGTACAAAGTCAGTTATGTCCTTAAGAACACTTTTTGGCACGGATATAAGTCACCTTTTTTTTTAACCGTTAACTTTGGAGAATTAAGAATATTACCCCGTGAAAGAGGATTTTTTAAGTATTAAAACTGCATTTAAAGTTTATTTGTAAGTATAGCGGTTGAAGTACAGTGATCAAAAGTCTGAATAAATTTAAGCCGCAACGGTTTTTTGAGTCTCCTGTAAAGTAGTGTTTTTCGAGTTTAACCCCTTTTCACTAGAGCCACAGAGTTATATCCTTATTTTGTGACTAATATTGCAAGTTCTTTGAAAGGATTGTTTGCTTTCCATTAGTTTTTGCTTTAAAGAGAAGGGGGAATATTACTACGCCGGATCCGTCGGAGATACAAAGAACACACACGTGCAGTGTAAAATAGAACCAGCTCTCCTGTGCCGCGGAGATAATCCCTTTAGCGGGTTATACTCCCACACAAAGTCCGACTCACTGGTAGTGAGAACTAAAAACCCCTGATACAGTTCAAGTCATGTGAAAAAAAATGTCCATACGGCTACACTCCTACCGGCTTACCTATTTTACGATTCAGGACCGTTTCTACCGATAATGGCGAGAAAATAAGCTATATCGGTCCCTGCTTGTCCAGTGATACTGTTTGACATTACGCCTTCATCGAAGTTTCAAATTGTACACATATTGCTGGAATCATTTTTATGAAAGAGTTTATGTACGTAAAGTAGCGATCATTTTAATTTTAAGATTAATTTAATACAATTGATGCCAAATTGTAATAGATATAAGATATAAACACATTAAAAAATATGCTAAACAGTGTGATAATTAGTATCTGATATTTTACGCAATAAACAAAAGGAACTATTTAGGCCTCAAAGTTATGGCATGTGGCACGGTATTAGAGCACATTTCAAATTTATTTGCTTTTTCCATATTTTAAAACGACGTGTAGATGATATAGGATTTATATTGGTTTCTCTTTTTTGTTGGTTACGCTTATAAAAAGATGTATACTAGTACTTAATAGCTCTTTTCCTGTATTAAATGATTTGGTTTAGTTAATGTAGTCTAAAATACAGTCAAATACCGTATTGCGAGCAGTGAAATACCGTACCGTTTGATGGCAGGTGCGTGCTACGCCGAGTTCGGCGTGCGCGTGCCCAACACCACGGGCTCCGCCTACACCTACTCGTACGTCACCGTGGGCGAGTTCATCGCCTTCGTCATCGGCTGGAACATGGTGTTGGAATACCTGGTATTTATTTATTTATTGAAAAAACAGGTTACATGACATTACAGTATACACCAATGCGTCATGAACCGAGCAATGTTTATTTCGACGGCGAAACGGCGTGGCCCCGTTCTTCCGACATCTCAGGTGTTGGATTTGGTATGTATGAAACACTAGTGTTTGATGACAGGTGCGTGCTACGCCGAGTTCGGCGTGCGCGTGCCCACACCACGGGCTCCGCCCACACCTACTCGTACGTCACCGTGGGCGAGTTCATCGCATTTGTCATCGGCTGGAACATGGTGTTGGAATACCTAAGTATTGACGAAAACTTTGAGCGTATATTAACTGTATAGGACCTGTAAAACATTATAGTAGTCGATAGAGTCGGCCAAGGTACTCATGAAAGGGACTCGAAAAGTGGTAAGGTCACGTGAGGCTATTGCAAATATGAGGCAAACTTTTGGTGGTATCGCACTTAGTAAAATTTGGGAAATAAATCGGTTCCAAACATTGCCGACGGTAATGAGAGGGTTTCTCGGAACAAACGTATACGCACATATTCAAGGGTATATCTACAAAGGAGATATAAAACATGTAATGTGTTTCTTTTTATTACATATTTATATGGTAATAAAATACAGGTAACAGATTTTCTTTGTCATGTCAAGTATTTGACTTACCCGGCATTTTACAAACAAAACCGACTACGGGACTTCCTACCTTGATGAGAAATTTGGTCTACATAAATATTATATATTTATTAATATTTTAATTTTAGCTGTTACCCGAAGAACACAATGGCGGTCTGTTTCCGAAAAAAAATGGTACTTTATGTATGTATGTATGTATGTAAACACTTTATTGTACACAAAAACAATTAAAAAAACTTCAAAAAATAATAAACATGTACTTTATTATTTTAAACTTTCTGCACCCGCTTTTTCAGTCTGATGGCAATCAAAAAATGCTGCTTGGGAAATTGACCCAAGTAATAATTTGTCGAGGTTCAAAGGCGTTGAATAATTTGATATTCAGTGAATATCGTTGTAAAAAGCTAGCAACGGTCTCAGTGTTAATGTGTTCATCAGATTACGTACAAATTGTATGGGCATGTCTGGCATTGCCCGCTGAGCGGACTCGGACAACCTGAAACCGCCGCACTCGCTTTTATTTTAGACGTTCTTGCAATTAATGAACAAGTTATACTCTACATACTCTACAATCCTTCATTCACTTTACTGTCGCGAAATTGAAATGATGCTGTATTCAAAACGAATATTATTCAGCGTATTGCAATGTTATTGAAGTTTAATTTAATCACTGTTTTAATTTTATTACATTTTCGCTGTTGAAATAGTAAGTATTTTGAAGTGTTCGAGCTAAAACAAATTTTCTCAAACATCCAAGGAAATGTCGTCCTTAAGATCGTGGTAATAGAACGTGAAATACGTTTTTGTATAGCAATTGTTGAAGATTCGTTCTAATTTCAAATTAGAGGTCAATAAAGGAATTTCATACAACATTATTGGCCGTGGCCAACAAAGAGATTGTCTTTTGTCTCAGTGGGGTTTATTTATTTTATTGATAATCTATGGCATACTGCCAATAAAAAAAACGTAGTTTGTGCATGTATATTTACGTTTTATTTCTTATATTTAACGAGATCATTCAATTAGATTAAAACAGATATTCAATAAAATAAACAAGGAATCACGTTTATTGTAAAAAAATATAACAATATCTAATTAATAAGGTGTTGTCATTTTTTAATAAATAGAATCATCTTAACATTTGGTGGCAAAATCATTAACCCGAACAGCTTAATTTTTTTTCAAAACAAAACTAAACTGTCCCAAAATAATTGGCCGGGTCAAAATGATTAAGGCTGCTAGTTATGACGAATCAATAAGCTGTCTTTAGAGGAATACATTATCGATATCAACAAGTCTAAAACCAGGAATCACCCAACTCCTCGCTGATAAGGAGTTGTACCTTCCAACATCACATCTCATCAAAATATAACATGAAATGAAGTCATGAAGTACTTCTCTATCTTAAAGTACCTGCCTATAATATTTAATGAATTATCCCCTAACTCCTAACCTCATGCATGGGAGCGTTTAATCTGAATATTTTGTATTTTTTTAGGTTTATGATGTGATGTTGTTTTACTCATTGGGTAATGTAGGACAGGATATCAGTTTAAAGTTTTTTGAATTTTTTAGTTACGGAACTGATTACACTTATCGCTTACAGACATTATATATTTCTAAGTGTTATACCTATTTCATGTGTACAATAATTGACACTAACTGTTGTTGCAACAGATCGGGACTAGTGCCTGCGCACGCGCCCTGAGCGCGTGCTTAGACTCCCTTTGCGACGGCGCCATCTCCCGCCATCTAGCAGGCATCTTTGGAACTGTTTTCGGTAAGTGCACTGTCGCTCTTATAGGTTATAGCGGGCTAGGTTTCCGCAACTCGACGTCTTACAATGCGCCTATTTTGCGTGAAGGGTTGCTGGTACTATTATACTCTTGCCAACCCAACTCTACCAGAAAGCCTAGCAGTCCCTTGATGTTGCCGACGACTTCTGGGAGTGACCTCGGAGACCCGAGGTGTTGTGCCCGGTATTTGGCCACACCAGGACATTCGAGAATGACGTGGGCGGGTGTCTCTTCGGCCTCCATGCAAGCTCTGCAAAGAGGACTGTCAGTAACACCTAGAGTGAATAAGTTCTTGTTTAGTAGGGCATGTAACGTCGACCACTGTCGCTCTTAATTTATATTCTTTTAGTTTTGTAAAGTGATCCTTACCTGTATGATATCGTCGTTTAATTTACGAATTCAACTATTCTCATATCTAAAAACTGGGTCTCTGTAAAGACCATGTCCGACCATGGGTCGGGCAAGGTTCATAGGCCGTTACAGCAAAAAATACATTACAATTCACAATGAAAATAGAACGATGTTAGAACCAGCCAAGTCGGACTCGCGCACGAAGGGTTCCGTACCACCAAATATTCAAAAGAGGGTTCCGTAGTCAACTTATAGTTTCGCCATGTCCGTCTGTTCGTCCGTCCGCGACTTATACCTCCGTGATCATTAGTACTAGAAAGCTGAAATTTGGCATGAGTATGTGTATGTATCACGCCCACAAAACGGTCAAATAAAAACTACAAAAAAATTTTTTCGGGTACCTCTCGTACACCCAAAGTGAAGGTGATTTTTTTTTGCGTTCCAACACTAGTGTGTGGGACCTCCTTGAATAGGTCTTTTAAAAATAATACGGGTCTTCAAACATTATTTTTTGATAGTCAGCAGTTTTGTAAATATTCGCTCCGGAAACCCAAAAAATTGCGTCCTCTAACTTTTCAAACACGGGTCAAAAAATCATGGAAAAATTCATGAAAATGAGGCCATATAAGTACTTTCAATGAAAACTATATTGAATAAAATTGGTCGAGCCGTTTTTGAGTTATCGCAAAATTTCATAATTTTCTTTAAAATTACGTAAGTGTCCTTATATTTCGAACGTTACACATATTAGTTAAGTTAAGTGCCATACTGCATTAAAACATTCCGCTCAATCGGGCGCGTATAATCAATAACTTCCAGAAGGTAATAACTTAATAAGTAATTACAGTTACTTTGGCGTTTACGACCTTTTTATAGAGCTTGACATCTTTCTCGTAATTTAAACCTCGGGCTTAAAACCGCTGTTTTAAGCCCGTCTATTGTGAAGGATGGGCAACTACGGAACCCTACACTGAGCGGGGCCCGATATGCACTTGGCCGGTATTTATTTAATTTTTGAACGAGCGAGCAAAGCGTCTCTGTTTCAGGTGCGCCAAATTTTCTTTCATATGTCCGGATGTAGGTATATATGTTCGATTTTTGGATTTTCGGCTGTTCTCGCCCAGAGGCGACATTTCTCAACCGATTCTCATGAAATTTTGTGAGTGGATTCGATAAGTATCCACAATTTTTTTTGGTCGATTTAGTTATTCGAATATTTTCAAAACGGTGGAGATATGGGGGTTGGAACTGTAAAAAATGACATAGTTCAGTAATTTCTAAACAAACTCGCGAGGTCTACAGCTCACAGAGCCACTTGTGGTTATAGTGGCCATAGTATGACTTTCATCACTGTGGATAGTTTTGGCTTCATTATGCTAAAATTACTTGAAATTTGCGAAATACTTACTCCTGTTTCCACCCTGTGTACACATGAGTGACGTGCTACGTTGCTAGTAAAATAAAGTAGTAGTTACTAAAAATCTAAAATATGGCGTAGACTAGAAACCAACTTGTTAGGTTATAAAGCCTGACCAGAAATATATGAACAACAATAACACCCTGTAACTAGTCACAAGTATTCTTTCAAATAAACATATTCTATTCTATTCCATTCCATTCCATTCCATTCCATTCCATTCCATTCCATTCCATTCCATTCCATTCCATTCTATTCTATTCTATTCTATGCATTGGCAACAATTTTGCAACCAATTACAACCCACTATAATGACATTAGTTTAAGTACCTGTCAGTTCCGCTATGTTAACCTCGTAATATCATTTAATGGAATGCACTCTTTTCCTGACTGTTTTTCGTGTAGTAAACACATGTACACTTTATTTATAATAATACGTTGACGGCTATGAATAGTTTTCGAAGTTTTCTTTGGATGCTTTTAAATATTTGTCTTTTAAAGAAACCACCACGAATGACATTACCATTGTTGACAAACCATCATAAAATTATTGCCAGTGTAAGAAATTAGTTCCAGTGAAATTCCGCAATATGGCGCATCCTCATATATTTCTGGTCAGGCTTTAGTTAAGATCGTTTGGCTACGGCGTAGTCCGGCTACGACACCTCGGACTTAGTTAGTATTAGTAAAATAAAATATAATAGTAATAGGTAAGTTCCCAACGCGTTTCAGTTAAATGTAATTTGTATGAAAGTTTACCCAATATTAGTGAGCTGAATAATAAATAAATAAGTACTAGTTTGGCTCAGCTCAGTATCAATATGGTGACATGCTAATTTGTACAAATTTTGTAAATTGACAGATTTGCGATTTTAGCGCATGCACCGCGACCGCACTGACCGCGTTGCCGCGGGAATCCATTAGGAATTATTTTGATATTTCAGAACGCTACGCTTCAAATTAGGGCGATGGATATTAAATGAAAGCAAAATGGCAAATAGTATGCTTGGATCAGTTTTGTGCTGCTATTTTGTGTGTAAGCGTGTGCAAACAATATGTTAATCCGCAATCACCGGCAAGACATCATTCTTGTCAGTTTGACATGCGGTTAAAGGAGGTTAAAGGGTACATATTTATAAAGTTTATGAATTTACAACTACCGTAAAATTAATGAAAATTTTAAAAATGTTGTTATTTTCTACACAGTAGGTATGCTCGTAGAACACCACCACCAGTTAGTACAATTAAAGAAAAGAAACGTTGAAATCTTAGTTTATGAGGTGACCATAGAAAATGAAAGAATTTGCAGTTCTAACCGCAAATGACTTGATCCGATATTCAGAGTATGAGTTAGCAATCGGCCATACTCAATTTCATTCTTAAAATACAATATGACACTTGTGATTTATTTTATTTTATAATATTTTGATTTTCACTTGTGCTTGCAGTTTTGCAGTACACGTCGACTCAATCGTGACGTTATCATATAATGCATACTATGGATATGGATACATATTATTAAACGTACCTTAATTGGCATACGGATGAAATAAGTATATTAAAATTGGTCTATAGGTAATGGCGTGTTAATTCAATTATCTTAATTGTAATTATTTTTTATTGATAAAGGTAAGTATTTTTCGTTCACCACAATATTGACAAGACATTATAGTGACGAGGCAATGAGAGGAAATAAGTCTCGTCTCGTGCTCTACAATATCAATTTACCGGTGCCCAAAACGATATTTAATAAATTGTAAACGTCGCGATAAGAAGCGATCTAAACATTTTAACACAATGTTTAAAATACAGCTAAAAATTGTAAAATTTAATGGCTCAGGCAGGGTTTGAACCTGTGTGTAGGGATGAGTGTTGGAGACAAGTGACAACAACGAAAGTGGTACATAGACTCAGGTTTATTAGGAATAAGAAAGCCTTATATGCTAGAATACACACACATATACTTATCATATACTTACACCACTACACCTCCCATTCACAAGAAAAAAAAAAACGATTACTCCGTTTTTTTTTTTTTTATACAGATTTATACAATTTAGTGCGGTTCTTGTGTACTACATCAGTTTTTCCATCTCTTATTATTTCTACATTGGGAGTTATATCTCTTAGAACTACGTAAGGTCCCGAATACAGTGGGTCCATCTTAAGTCTATTTTCATTTTTAAGTAATATTTGATCATTTTTCTTATACATTATGGGATTAATATTTTTATCATATTTGGATTTACGTACTATTTTACTCGTAATTAAATTTTCTTTTGCTTCCTTCTGAGAAAGTTGTAGTCTGTATCGTAACTCACAAGGGTAGCTGTCATAATTGTAAAGAGGCTCAACTTTAGTTGATAAATTGCTTGGCAAATTACATTTTTTACCAAATACCAGCTCGTAAGGCGTATACTTGGTTTCGGAATGGACAGAAGTATTATACGAGAATGCCCAATAAGGAAGCCAATCGCTCCACGTTTCGGGGTGACAGTCTGTCTGAATTCGCAAAAACGTACCCAAATGTTTGTGAGAGTTTTCCAAGGCGCCAATGCTTTCATGGTGATAAGCTGTAGACTGTAGTTTGTTAATTTTGAGTAATTTACATACCTCTGTCATGACCGCTAATATGTACATGTTAGTCACGAAAAAACTTATTCGCGTCATTAGAATCCTGTGATTCAGCTTCAGTCTGAGTCATCATTTTGATACTAGGACGATTCCACTGATGACTGGTCTTGTTAGTATAATTACCTGGATGTCGCCCTCGTGTGCCTCTGAAGTTGCCCCGATTGTTGCCACGATACGCCCCTGCCCCACCACGAGGACCGTAGTTGTTGGGCGTACCGCGCCCTCGCGTTTGATATTGTCCTCGAGACCTATGAAAGCCCCTTTGTGCATAGTATGGCCTATGCGATTGTCTATGTGAGAAAATTTGAGGTGACATACCCATAATCTCTCCCGAAGCTGAAGCGGCTGTGACGTCATCCTCCTCTTGGGCTGACTGTATCGCATCCTTCAGCGATTCAAAATTTCTTGCTACGATGATAGTACTCAATCTGCGATTTCGCAGGCCGTCAGCAAATTTTTTGATAGCTAATTTTTCATTTAGCGGCTTGAGTACCTTATAACTGTCTGTGTTGCCGTCGGCCTGTGAAATCGTCAAATCCACAAACAATTCGGCAACCTGTGATCCAAAATCTTTCACACTTTGATTATTCTGCCTAATAGTTTGCAGTTTGCTTTGAATGGCAGTCGCGGCCTTCTTAGGCAATAAAACTTTTCTCATGTCCTGTATTAATTCCTCCGACGTAGCATAGTCTGCGTTCAATTTTAATTTACCTGATTGCGATAGCCTGCTCTTCAAAACAAACTGTATGAGTTTTTTATGATCATCACTTTTTAAAACAGAACTATAATACTCAATGCCATCAATGAGCTGTTTCGTATTAATTTCGTCGTCAGTCATTAATGGTAGTAGAGTTAGGGCGGTTCTTAATTCAAAGGACTCCCCCATTGTATCAGATCCCTCTTCACTTTCCTGACAATAATCTAAAATTTCGCTATAGAGTGTATTAAATGATGCACACAATTTATCATATAAAGTTACCTCTTCGCTTTGTATTAAACCCTTTTTAATGAGTTCCGATACCTCCTTACTTAAGCGTTCATACTTCCCTATCACAACATTAGTCTCGGCTAATTTTACAGTAATAATATTACCCTGCCTACGCGTATGGCCAATTTTACATAAATACGTGCGTATTCCTTTAAGCTCATTACATAAGACAGATAGATTTTCCGCCATTTAAGTAAACATTCATGATATCTTATGATGAAAAATTAATATCTAAGCTTTAACCACTGACTTTACCCTACACTTTTGAGATAATCTTTAAGTCGTTTCTCGCACTTTTACGCACTACACATCACAACACTTACGAACTGGCTCCTCAGACGACTTCAGTCGGCCCCATCCTCCTGACGCTCAAGGCCATAGCCTGAGCTCGCCTCTCGATCTTCTTGTTGATTGATTTATTTATGTATCTGATAAGAAGAATCACGATCGCCAAACCCACAACAAGCAGTAGCAGGAACAGGTACCAGTTGGTTTTACCAACGTGTTCTATAACATTGTCATGACTCTGCTCGATCACATTTTCATATCCAACTTGAGTCAAGATATCTTGGCGTGCCACAGGAGGCGCGCTCGTAGTTGTGGAGCCGTAATTTCCCATTTTCATAAAATGAGAGTATAGACAGTACGTTAAAATAGGGTTCATTCAGAATAAATCATTACGTTCTGATTACACGAACACAGGCACAAAGTTCATTGTCTTACTCGGTCCATATACGGCGGTGCACTAATTACGGCGGTCGGCGGTATTAATTATATACCGCAAAATATATTTAACGCAACATCCCAAAACAACTAGAAGAATAAGTCCGAAAATAGCCAACACTAGATAAATTGTGAATGTTTCTATGCTGCTAATCACTTTAGAATTGTCCGCACAATTATTTCCACACATTTTTACTTCAAGAATTCAATTAAGTATATTGGCACCCGCACGCGCGCATCGCCGCTACTGGCAGGATCGCCATGTAGGGATGAGTGTTGGAGACAAGTGACAACAACGAAAGTGGTACATAGACTCAGGTTTATTAGGAATAAGAAAGCCTTATATGCTAGAATACACACACATATACTTATCATATACTTACACCACTACATGTGTCTCCAACGTCTTTCCGGGCCAACACGGGCGTCCTACCTATTGGACCACTGAACCTGATGTGAGAGCCATTGAATTAGCCTCAGGCTTACTCACGTCACAACATATTAATTTCAGCGCCATCTGTCTCTTCAGCTTTATTATATGTATAGATATAAAGGTATACGAAAGTTATACCGGATGTAGGCGATTCGAGCTGTATAAAGTGTCATTTCACGTTACCATCCGGCATTGTAGGTATATACTCGTAAAGGAAGTCATAGGTAATCTATGCAAAATGTAACAAATAGAGCGAGTCATAAAAGGTTTTTAATTGCAATAAAACTATTCAACAATATAAAAACTAAAACTATTTATTTTCAATTCAATTCATTTATTTGGCCAAGCAACAAAAAACGTTACATTTAGCAAGTCAAGTTACAGAAAAACATGCATTATTTATTATTATTAACTAAACTAAATGAGGTAGGTACTATACTATACAATGTTAAAAATAAATAATTTCCAGAAGTCTATACAAATTAGCTAAGCCTATTTCACAAACATAATTTCTCCTTTTTTTAACTTATCACAAAATTCATTTATCGAGTAAAATGGATTACATTGAAAAAATTGTTTGAGTTTACGTTTAAACTCGAGGTACGGCATATTCATTATATGGGATGGTAGCAGATTAAGTAAGTATACAGCGTAATTTTGAGCGGAAGGCTTTGCTTAAATGTTTTTACTAACTTCGTTGGAGGGACACAGAGTTTATGCCTATTGCGTGTGTTATAATTGTGTATGTGTTTTCTTGTTTTTAATTTAATTCTATCCCTATGAATTTCCATTAAGCTTTTAAAAATAAATAATGAAATAACGGTCATTATATGGCCTTTTACAAAGTACTCCCTTGCAGAATTATCTTTTCGTAGGCCGTATAAGATTCTGATGGCTCGTTTCTGAGCTACAAGAATACTTTGTATTCCCACCGCATTACCCCAGGTGGTTATCGCATAATTGAGGTGAGCATGGACTAGAGCATAGTAAGCATTGAGTAGAGAATGTCTATTAATAAGAGGTTTAAGTTTATTTGGAGGTTTAAGTTTATTCTTGTACATGCCGTACCCTATTGTGATCTTTGGATCACTTACGGTGAAGGGAGTGAATAGACGAAAAATAAAACAGCGTCCACGTTCAGCCATGTCTGCTAAATGGACCATTGTTGCACAGGTAAACCTCCGGACTTTATCGCTTTCGGAATCTCGCTGCTTATGACCGTCGTGTTGGTCGCCGGCGTCAAGAAGTCGCTGTTCTTCAACAACCTGCTGAACGCGATCAACCTCAGCGTGTGGGTGTTCATGATGGCCGCAGGCCTGTTCTACGTCGACACCGGCAACTGGACGTCGCATCAGGGATTCCTGCCCTACGGGTGGAGCGGGGTACGTGCTGTGGTTAAATCGTACCTTCATTATATTTTTATAGAGATAGTGAATAGATAAAAATGTAAAATTATATACTGTATAAGTTCACAAACACACAAAAAATCTATATAAAAATACCTTTCAATAAAAATGACAAAATCAAATAGGAAACATTTCACTAAGTAAAACCTGCGATCATACACGAAAATTTCATCAACAAATTTATCAGTGGTGCGTGTTCACTTCATTTGACAAATATCGAGAAGAGCACATTGTTCGTACGAAATCGAATAAATATCAGGTAGGTAGGTACATAAAATTAAAACTTATTGAACCGGGTCTATCGCGATAGGTTTCACGTGCGTCGTCCCAGTACGCCTGGGACCACGGCACGTGAAACCGTGTTGAAACGTCAGGCAATGAAGGTAAATCAAAATATCGCGGTAGACCCGGTTCAATAAGTTTTAATTATGTGTTCAAACGGCGAGAGTATAAAGTGTTATAGGTACATAAAAATCAGGTAGTAAGTACTTATTAAAAGTCACTATAAAATTTCCATCAGTAAACTATAAGTGACAGACGGGTGAACACTGTACTGAATATTTTAGTACGGATTTCCGTTTATCACGACAGATGCGATTAGAATAATCTGCATATGTTTACCGGTTGATTGAACCTAGAAGAAGGTGCAATATTAAATTCTCAGAACCTCAAACACTAAACTTAACGAAGCGTGCAATATCATTATATCACATAGTTGCGGCTTTCCGCCCGACGCCTAGCCTCGTATACGAGTACCTAAGCACCGATAACCTATCACAGAGGCAATCTATGAGTCCTGTAATCGCCGAAATCGAATCGTAATTGCGAATATTTCCAAGCATCACAGAGATACTCCAATTATTTACGTTATTTTGTAGTTTCACAGACCGCAGCAGTATGGACATATTGTCGAACCGTTTCAGGCCTAAGCTATTCAAATGAAGTTCATGACTGGCGTTGCAATGCTACTTCAATCAGAGCTTGGTATTATAAAGTTTTATACATTATATTTGTTTAAACTACTTAATATTACGAAAAAAGTGATTCGTAAAAAAAGTGAGCCGTAGAAAAATAGGGCGATATTCTCTCGTGAGCAGATAGGTATAACAATCTGCTTGCAATCAAATTAACATGAATGTGTAAGTAGTTGTCAACCGATACAATAGGGGCTTGTAAAAAAAAAGAGCGAGATGTAACATAAAAATAAGCTTAATGCTTTTACCTTCTTAGTATTTTATAATGAAACGCATCACAAGCATCAGGTTCTTCTCGATATGATATCGCTTGAAGTTGGAATAAGTATGATGTTTTTTTGTTATGTTCCATCATCCAATTTATTTCGTACATCTATTCGAGACCGAGTAAGAGCTCTCCAGATAAATAGAACCATTTTTCTCGAGATGTGAAATCAATTATCAAACAGCGTTTAAAAGAAATCAATAATGTGGCGGTGTACCTCGTAAAAATACTATTTATTTTCACTATAGATATAAATTTCGGCTGTGCTATTGCTATTACATATTCACTTTCTACAACTTGTAGTGGAGACTGCGGGACATTAACGCACGGAGGCCAAGGTTTCATTAAGAAATTAGGTCACTAGCTTATAAAAAGGTGCTGTTATCCGCACACCGAATCATGGCCGCCATCTCTATAGATATAGCGCACAAATATTTATAGAATAAATATGCATGAAGTTGGAATTACTAATATTATTTTTATACCAATATAATTGGGTTTATTTCAACTAATAGGTTTCTTATACCGCAATAAACAATTGGATTGTGATAATATGACATCTGTGAAAATTTATTTATATATATTTTTTTACTTTCATTTGTACTTTCCGTTTTGCAGTACAAGTCAATCGTGCCGTCATCACAAAATGCTTACTATGGAGAAAAATAATTAAACGTGTTATTGGCAAACGGATGAAATTAGTATCTTCAATAGGCCTATAGTTAATGATTTTAACAAAATATTATGGGGTGTTCATTTTTTTGATATAAGTAACATCCCAATCCTAATAGGTAGGTACTAGATTTTTTTGAAGTTCTTAGTGTCATAATCAAATAATCATATTGGTCTATGGGATATATATTCTGTTTCTTAAGAAAATCTCATTTGATTGGTACGGTGTATATTATTTGCTGCATGTTCCCAATCCCTATTGAGATTTGGACAGTACTGTATGATTATGGTATAAATGTAGGTATAGAGTGGTATAGATTACTTATCTGACATCTGATATCGTTCAATGTATCTATGTAAAATTTTCCTTTTTTATTTAAAATCCCGGATAACTATTAATGAACATTTAGACTGGTAGTTCAAATCAAAATTTTCAAGTCTAACGGCACTTTGTGAGCCATTTTCGCAACATGACTGTTCTGATGTAAAAAAGCCTGCTGAATTCGATTCTGGATGTTGCCAAGCCGAATTTTGCCCCCCTCCCCCCATTTCCCCCCATTTCCCCCCTTTTTGCCTCAAAATATGTCCCTAATCACGGTTTTTACGGTTTTATACAAAAAGTATTACAGCTAGAAAAAAAATGCCAAACACAAGAATGATCTCTATAAAATTTCCTATAATATGGTGTATAAACTTTTTTAGTAGGCCTTATGGTTTGTGAGCAATATCTTCCCGAACTTCATACTGTTAGAAAATTCTAAATATCGGCTTCCTTTACCGTGCTAACGGCATTTTGGGATCCATTTTGGCAACATGACTTCTCCGATGTAAAAAAGCCTGCTGAATTCGGTTCTGAATGTTGCCAAGCCGAATTTTGCCCCCCTCCCCCCTTTTCCCCCCTTTTTGACCTCAAAATATGTCCCTAATCACGATTTTTACGGTTTTATACAAAAAGTTTTACAGCTAGAAAAAAATGGTCAAAGACAAGAATGATCTCTATAAAATTTCCTATAACATGGTGTATAATTTTTTTAAGTAGGCCTTATGGTTTGTGAGCAATTTCTTCCCGAACTTCATTATTTAAAAAAAAATTGATGAACTTGGTCGAGGCACTGAAATACACTTATTTTGGGATAATTGGTTTCGCACAGGATCCCGCCGCTCTGCAGCTCTTGAAGCTGACATCCAGTTGGCGTGCTGCTTATTATATGTCAAGACTTACGAGGCTTTCAGTCATAAGCAGCCGTCAGATTTACAGGCAAAACTGTATCCAAGTAGGGCTAAAAGCGACGTAGAAAATAAAAATGCTTTACTTCTGACCATGAAGTCATTCAAAATGCTCAGTTATACGCCAGATTCTCCAGAAACGGGCCTTAGAAATGCAGTTACCCAGGATCTTGCAGCAGAAAACAATAAAGTGTCACTTCTCACTGCCAAAGCAGCTCCTTAAAAATTACTCAATACCTTCTAACTAGGTTGGGCTCGCAGTTTTTATCCCGCGAACGCGCGAGCGGGACTAATGTCGTCGTAGTGCGAGGATTTGCAGACGAGACTAAGGTTCAAGCGTCACCAACTGAGGTCGATACCTCAACATACGTGCTATTCATGAGAAAACCGACACTCGATATGTGCTCCACACTGTGCATAACCCACCCAGAAGACTGGTAATTAGTGTTGTTGTTGCTTATGATTCATCATCATGAGAAAATTAAGGGACTGCTTTAGAACGTTAGACTATTCTGGCGTTTTACTCAGGCACTGGCGATTCGAACGACTTTATTGCAGGTAACAAAATAATTAAATTGATCATTTGCGTTTCTAAAACATTTGCTCCTTTGATTAAAAGTATTCCGTTTTCCGTTATCGAAAGCACTGTGAACTACTCAATGAGATAGACATATACCCCATGAGCGAAAGGCTGAGAAGTTCCTGTCCCTGCTGTACAAGTCGAGTATGTGACGATGCAGGCTATGCTTTGTTTGGCACCACTCCAGCGCCTGAGCGTTTGCCCCCCACATCAGACGCAAATATGGTAGATTTCGAACGACCTGCCTTGTACAGGTCTTGAAGGTCGGACCTTAGTTCATTTTGAACTTTGCGTTGTAGCTTGTAGACCTGCACCCCTAGCACAACTGTCGCAAACGGCCATTTCTGGCGCGAGATAATTGCCTGTCTCTTTCTGTGCAGTTATGTAAGAGGGTGACGGGTAGCGCTATGTCGCGCGACAAGAGTCGCAAAGCATAGTTGTGCTAGACGGGCTGCTGTTGGTGAGCCTTTCGGAAACAAACTTCGTTACTTAGAGTGAGCCAAGCTGCTTAGCAGTGTGAATTAACACTTTATTTTTTTCTGTTGCAAGATCCCGGGTAACTGCATTTCTAAGGCACATTTCTGGAGAATCTGGCGTAGAACTGAGCATTTTGAATGACTTCATGGTCAGAAGTAAAGCATTTTTATTTTCTACGTCGCTTTTAGCCCTACTTGGATACAGTTCTGCGTGTAAATCTGACGGCTGCTTATGACTGAAAGCCTCGTAAGTCTTGACATATAATAAGCAGCACGCCAACTGGATGTCAGCTTCAAGGGCTGCAGAGCGGCTGGATCCTGTGCGAAACCAATTATCCTAAAATAAGTGTATTTCATTGCAAAGCATTTTTATTTTCTACGGCCCTTTTAGCCCGACTTGGGTACGGTTCTGCGTGTAAATCTGACGACTGCTTATGACTGAAAGTCTCGTGAGTCTTGACAGATAATAAGCAGCATGCCAACTGGATGTCAGCGTCAAGCGCTGCAGAGCGGCTGGATCCTGTGCGATACCAATTATCCTAAAATAAGTGCATTTCACTGCCTCGACCAAGTTTATAATTTTTTTTAAAAATAATGAAGTTTGGGAAGATATTGCTCACAAACCATAAGGCCTACTAAAAAAAATTATACACCATGTTATAGGAAATTTTATAGAGATCATTCTTGTCTTTGACTATTTTTTTCTAGCTGTAAAACTTTTTGTATAAAACCGTAAAAATCGTGATTAGGGACATATTTTGAGGTCAAAAAGGGGGGAAAAGGGGGAAGGGGGGCAAAATTCGGCTTGGCAACATTCAGAACCGAATTCAGCAGGCTTTTTTACATCGGAAAAGTCATGTTGCCAAAATGGATCCCAAAATGCCGTTAGGACGGTAAAGGAAGCCGATATTTGGATTTTTCTACCAGTCTAATTTACTTATTTAATCATACCTATGTCCTTCAAACCCCCATCGCTGAGCTAGTAATGAAATAAGTACGCCGGTCATTTAATATTTTAGTATTTATTCATTTGATTGTTAACGAATATTCGCGATGACATTTCTTCATGCTTTATAACTCGTACTCTTATTTCCTTCGGTAATAGGTACTGTCAATGGCAGGAAGCTCGGTTGTGATTTTAAATCAGCTACGATTGGGAACGGTACTCTTATTTACTCATTTTAAAATTGATAAGATCTAATCCAGTCTGAATTTTTAACCAATTTGACGAATCCCTTATTTGACTTATGAAAATCTTTTTTATGATTACTGAGTAAAATAAAGTAAAGCAAAGTGAAGTTTATTCAATAACCTATGTATAACATTATTTTTGTAATTTTACATTATCACAAATAACCAAGACCGAAGTGAGGTCACAATCGTTGTTAATAATGTGAAAGGATAACTAAACCGGCGATAAAAAGTCAAGAAACATATACCTACAACTATGATATGAATAAAATTAGCTGACAATTTTATTTTGGTTGTGTGACAATACACAATTTGACATATACCGTCAAATTGCATACTAAAACTGTCAGCACCTTTTGATGCTGACTGTACAGTGTATGTCTGTAATACCTAAGTGTTATTATAGGTGTTCAGCGGGGCCGCGACGTGCTTCTACGCGTTCATCGGGTTCGACATAATCGCGACCACAGGCGAGGAGGCCAACAACCCCAAGCGGTCGATCCCGCTGGCCATCGTGCTGAGTCTCGTCATCATCCTCGTGGCCTACGTCAGCAGCTCCATGATGCTCACTCTTATTGGTGATTATGTTCAGTTGTAGCTCGATAGCGCCTTTATATTTAAATACGAAACTTATTTCACTGATGCCTTAACTTATCAGATCGTTGACATAAATGTGACAAAAAAAAAAACTACAGAAAGCCAGATTTTTAAGACTAGTCCATCAATAGTCTTTATGTTTTATGCTATGGTAGAAACATTTAATGTTATTTTAGTCGTGTTAAATGTAATGGGAATAGCAATAAATATAGGTATATATAATCTTTTAGGTAATTAAATAATAAATATATCATTTAGTTTTAGATTTCCACACTATCGTATTAAGATAGCTGTATGTTGTTTAAATAAATAAAATAAATTAAACAGCAGCAAAATAAGCAGTTTAAGCACATCTTATTCTACGTCTTAAAATTTTACCGAATTTCATTAATTTAATGCATAATTAGTAACTGTCCAAAATTTAATATTTTCACATAAACGTAAAAATATACATGAAAGGATTTACTTGTTTCGTAATACCTGAACCTTCAACAACCTGAACATTCAATATATTTATTCTTCAATTTAAAACAGAAAATTGGTATCTACCATTCAGTTAAAAAAGATATAGCAAAGTAAAATTATTCAGAATTATTTGCTTTGTAAACGTTGTTTGTTATACCTAAGTTCTGACCAGCGTTTACCTTCATCGAGTAAATGCCAATAATGGCTGAAATATTGAAACAGTAGGTACTTAATTATTTTTCTTCAAGAAGTGGAGATTGTTTTTATTGCCACGGATGTTTGATAATTGAGGCGTTCAGCCGTTTTACGCGGAATCACTAGCTTCGTAGGCAAATAGGCAAATGTCTGCACTGACAAAGTCATTTGAATACAATTTTCAAAATAGTTGTTAATTAGTTATTTTAATAAAGTGAGTCTAATACCTCCTACAGCCCTACTAGGTATATTATATTTTCAATCCCTTTGCTCCGCGATCCACTATTTATTTAAGTAGGTAATCTGGGCGCTCTGCTCAATTGGATTTATTACTCCGTGACGGTACGTGTAGTCCAGCGCTTCTGTAATATCCGCGCAGAGCTCTTAATCTTCAGCTCATTTTATAAGCTTGCTTGCCCTTGATGCGACCGCCGACTAAGGATTAGAATATATATATATATTTATAAGAATAAATAGTAATACGTATACTCCTATACAAACGTGGGTGGATCTGTCGTAATCATAATATTTAAATATCGTTGTATCGTTTTGTTTTCGCAGTCTTCCTTTCTTACCCAAGGTATTCCTTTTATTTCATACGGAAATACTTTGGCGTGAAAAACGCAAAGCAGGTGCTTTGCGCTGCGTATCCACAAGGAATACGTAGGTGAGGTAGCAAAGCGGCGTGCAAGGAAAAATCCACCAATAGGATTACTTCATTTTCCTATCAGACAGCGTAGCGTTGGTGGAAATGAATTCAGTGAAGCGAGGTTTTTAATACTCACCTACGTGCAAGCTGGAACTGTATATTCCGAGAAAAGTGCGCATGTAACATTTGAAAAGCGTTCATCACGCATCCTCGCACCGGTCGACAGCAGATATTCTCACTACGCTACCTGTTCACCTTAGTTTTCTCGTAATTTTCTGGTGGAAACGCTTAATTTTTACATTATCACTTGTTCACGCCGCAGCGTTCATCATTCAAATATAGACTTTAAGTACACACTACATATGACACATATTGAACTGTATCGAGCCGCATCCAATCATAACGCTTATATATCGCGTCATATTGTAAACAACCAATCACAGCCGTTCATACAGTCGCGACACATTCTGGAGCCTTCCGCTCGCTCACTTGCATTTCTTTCGCCCATCGATACACACTTACATTATTATATTGTTTAAAACTGTAATAAAACAGTTATTTTTGAAGATTTGGTTTCTTTCCAATTTTCCTTGTTCCCATACGGAACATCACTATTCACTACACGAGACTTAATAAATTAAACTTAATGTACTTATCTGTCATAACTAAAGTCACGTAAAGAAGTATGCTGGATTGAATGATATGAGATAAATAATAAGTAGTTAATAATAATAATAGTAACCATTATTACTAGTACGTTGGCGTTTTATTTTGCCCTAATTGTACAATCGTAAACATTGAACTAAATGGTGAAAATAGTAGGTTAAATTAGAAAACTAACTATTATCTTGACGTTCAATCTAATATAATTTACACTGTTCCATTATTGGTCCATTATGCCCTTATATTAAAATTTGCATCGTTCCCCAGTACCGTACGACCAAATCGACACGGACAGCGCGCTCGTCCAGATGTTCGCACACGTGCAGGCCCCTACGTGCAAGTACATAGTGGCGCTGGGCGCGCTCGCCGGCCTCACCGTGTCCATGTTCGGCTCCATGTTCCCCATGCCGCGCGTCGTCTACGCGATGGCGCACGACGGACTCATCTTCAAGTGAGTGAATCTTTAGAGTCACGTTCTCGTACTTACCCAGATGTTCGCGCACATCCAGGCCCGGTGAAAGTACCTCATGGCGTTGGGACGCCGCCCTACTCACCGTGTCATTGTTCCCCATCCATGCCGCGCGACGTCTAGGCAATGGCGCACGATGGACTCAAGTGAGTGAATCTTTAAAGCCGCACCGTTCCCTAGCCTCATAGCATACTTACGTGACAGTACATAGTAGCGTATATTTTTGTACATAGGTACAGTTTTTACGTGTTAAATTATATATCTAAATACCGTAAAACCGTATAACTTTGCCCGCTTTTTGGAAACTTTTGTATTTTTTACTAGTTTATCGTGTCATTTTATAAAACTTATTAGTAACATATACAATTTTGTAGGCCCTTTTTTACATACGCCCGGAAACTAGTTCAAAAACAAGCGTCTTTATTAGTGAACATCGCAATCAAAGAGCCGGGCCAAAAAAAAAAAAAACGTCATTGCCCATTTTGTGGAAGTGTTTCTTGCTCTGGCATTTTCAAACTTATGGTTAGCGTAGTTAAGGACTATAATGCAGAATAGTTATATTTTAGTTTCATCTGATAAAATTTCCTTAAAGCACAATAGCTCTCACAACATTGAACTGGGCAAAGTCACAAACAGAAATCCTGCACTCTCCATACAAAAATCTCATAGTGCTAGGGTTGTCAGTTTTGATTTTTACCCGACTACGCCAGGTTACAAGGTAGAGTTATGAGTTTAGCACAGAGTTTTTTCCCGTTACTGTAAACAATTTAAATTCTTATTTTCTGGAATAAAATGAATTGCGTACCGTTTACTATGAGGATAATCTTGGGTTATCTTTATTACATAACTTACCTTACTTCGATTAGGTACATATCTATATAATGTTTATCTTCTGTATAATTATAAAACTAATTCGCAAAAATATGTTAACGGTTTTTCCCAAATGGATAGAGGTTCTTGAGACGCAGGTTTTAATATATCATATTCATCACGGCGGTACCTGTGTGAATTGTAAAATGTATTCGAAGTGTAACCCCGCAGCTTTTATGTAAACGCATTTTTCCGTCTTTGTTCTATAAATATTGAGGTTAGAGGCGAAGCAAAAAAATTAATCAGTTCAATAAATTCCTACAAAAGGAAATATATTTAATATATTCTTATCAAAACTATTAGTAAAAATCAGCAATGACTTTTTTTATAATTTTCACCTATATTATTGTGACTATTAATCATAAATCGAATCCTCAATAATTATAGGAATAATATATTTTTTTCAATGTTTCAATTCAATTGTATGTATTATTCTGATAATTTCGAATCACAAACATTACAAAAGAAACGCGAGGTTTTGAAATATAATCACGACGCACCGATAGATAAATTACCGAGAACGCGGAGTCGCATTTGTAGAGGTTGTACCTGCCGTACGCGAAAATAAGAAAAAAAGAAGTGGCTTGCCCTGAACAAAATATTAAATTTTACACTTACATTCTGTTTTTGCTAGTTAAAATCATCAACAACCTTGTTTTACGCTGACAATACAAGAGAAGGAATTTTTTTAATTAGGAATGGCAAACCACCACTACATAGGCGATACCAAGCTATCGATAATTCACCTATAGTTGTGCAACTATTACACACAAACAGTGACGTATTATAACAGTATCATTATCATGTGATAATCGAAATTCGTCTCATCGTAGTTAGGTATGTTTTCTGGAGGGACATCTTTAAGCGTTTCATCTAAGTTTTCAAAATAGTCTTCTATTTCTTTAATAGTCTTTTCTGCTCTTACTTTTTTAATATTTTGTGTAGTTCGATTCGTCAGTTTCGATTTATGTCTTTCCAGAAAACTTGCCACCCATATGCTACTAGGCAATTTTCCATTAAATATAGCGCACTAATTTTTTTCACAATATTTCTGGACCACCATTTTTAAATCTAATTTAGTCACTGGGCTACCAAAGTCTCCAGCAGCAATCAAAACTTTCACAAGTATTTTTTCTTCTTGATCTAATAACCTTTTTTGCCCTCCAACCGGTTTCATATATGTTTTTATTTATTTAATATGGTTCGTCTTGGGATAGCCAACTGTTTTTCAGCATCTCGACTTGATAACATTTTTTTATCCACCATCACCATGTCAACAGCAAGATCTACCATTTCGTCTGTATAATTTTTGTAGTTTCTCAGGCCTACTTTTCGTCTAACTCTTTTTTTTCGACTGGGACTGTGCATTAGGGTGGAGCGTCGATGTATGGAGAAAAAAAAAAGTTGTCTGATCGACCTGGAACATTTGTAATATGTTGCCTTTAGATAAGATATTAATGAATATATATATATGTAATTGATTTTAAATGTTTCTGCCCTCTACTTGAGCTAGAAAAATTTTTTTTTACTCATAATTGGTAAAAAAAAAACTTTTCTTTTTTACGTTATTAGTATTAGATTTATAAAGAAGGGTTTCAACTTCAAATGTTTTGAGCTTATTTCATACTTACGGCAACTACTACGTGAACCTGTGACCCAAATTAAAATAGAGAGAAAAGTAAAAACCAACTTGTTTAAAATAACTTTTGGGTGACAACCCTAAGGGTCCAATTTTGCTGGGCAAAGTCATATTCAGTGGCCGAAAATCTGCTTATGACATTGCCCATCGCCATAATTACGAAACTAATAAACATTCAGAGATAAGCTCCCGCCCATGACGTTATTTAACTACATAATAATCACAGTCAAAAACACATATCTGTACGAGTTTCCGTTACCGAGATACAACTAAAGTTTTCGAGTACTATTTGGCCCGCAAAAAAATACGTCTGTACCTACTTAAGGTGTACTTAAGGTTATTATTAATTACGTCATATCTTACTTTTATTTTATACTTAGAGGGCGAGTGATCTGTACAATCGATACCGATACTACAAATATAAAATAATATAGAAAGATCCATTAACGTCAATTTTAAAGCTACTAACAGGAACTCCGTTCGAAAATGCTCATAATTACTATTGTGTTTATAAAATATTAACTAGCCAATTCGGTTTGTTTGCCTTACCAATGTTATTTATGCCGGTTAGTCGATAAGCTAACGTAAATTTCATCAAATCAAATTAATTGTACCAACTTAACTTCAACGTACTAATTTTGGTGAAATATCACAATGATATTTAACATCAAGATATAACAACTACAGAGAACAATTGTGATAGGTTTCAAAGCTGACAATCCGAAAATTCCGAACTGTAACAGAAATGGTATATACTATCTTACAAGGAACGGGAACTTAAATGTCTATAACTCCTATTGTATTGTATAGTTAAGACGGAAGACTAGCATGATTACACCAGATGCAACCTACGCTGCTAGCCTTATTCCTTTTAATTTTTGTTTTGTAATTTTATGACAAATATATTTATAATTTCAACCAACTTTTTGAAGTAAATAATACTTTTCCCCGAGTTGTAGGTAATACCTAACAGCTATTTTATGCTTTCATTGCGTGCAGTCGAAAATAAGAAAAAACTAACTGTCAATTTCGAGTAGTTTTTGAAACAACAATTATCAATGAAAAATTCAAACTGTAGGTTTCAAATACATACCTATCAATAAATCCTAATAGCCCTGTTTTAGGTAGTAACATCAATAATATGTTAAGAGAGATGTCTGATCATAGAGAAAAATGTCTAAAACAAAAGGATTAAGGCCTCTCAACTTTATACTGATGCTAGCAAGAGTATTCCAATTGTCCATTCTCCAAGACTTTAACTTACGATACAATCGGATTGATAATAACCGGTCTTTATGGATATGCCGGCCGGCAATTACGAGTATAAAATTACAAACCACTTGTTTTTTTTCTATAGAATAACAACTAACCGCGCGCTTATTTTTAACGCTAAGCGATCCATTAAATGTGGACGAAGCTACTGGATCTTAGTTGGATTAATCTTAAGTAAATCTATCCGCCGTTAGAAGTTATTTCTGCCGTGTTGGCTGGGTAAAACTTCTGTCTAACATTTCTGCCCACTTTACCAAAGTGACATTATGCATTAAACTATACAATCTACTACCCAATATATAGTTGCGGTTTGGCCCTGGGATAGGGGCGCTACAAATATTTTCATTATGTTGATAAGTCATACACATTCTGTAATTATTAAATGTCAGTAGCGGTCTAGAGGCAATTTTCACGTTTCAGCAATCGCTGGGAAATTTTTGGCTTTACTATGCGAACATTATTTTATATACTTATTTGGAAAACTTGTCTGTTTTCTCTTTGTTTACATCAGTGACATCCAATGACTTACACTACAGCACAGCATTAATTACCAAGGAGTATTCTTTACCAGTAAATTAAACTAGCGCCACTAAACATGCAAAATATGTAGAGGCATAAACAACAACGTTACGCAGCCAACAAGTTTTACTCAGCCTAACAAAGTCAAAGACACAGAGGGACAAAATGAATCAAAAATTATCGGTCTCAACTCGTGCGTATTCGGATTAGTTAGCTAAAATATTTCATCAAAAGGTGTTCAATTGCAAATATCAGATATTGCCGAATAGCGCTTTGGTAAAGTAAAATAAGGCCCGAGGAAATGAGACGCGGGCTCTGATTTGGCGCGGAAGATGTTTTGCCAGCTCAACAGGCTATAGGGCCATTCTACTTTTAGTTGCCATTTTAGCAAAAAAAGTTAGGAAAAAAGCCATTAGTATTTATTATTTTCATGCACCTTTCAAAGTAAAATGTGGATTAAAAGTGTTCGTACCTTGTGAAATTATTTTGAGAAGTCAGCTATGATATTTATGATATTTATCAAAATCCTACGAAATGTCTGATTTAACATGCTTTGCGAGTACGATGCGAGAAGCGACCAAATGCGCACATGATTAAGGTCCTCGGATGATTAAACTATAAAGAGGAGGCCGTTGGACTGTCTTACAAACTTAATTTGATTTGTAGTATTCTAATATTAAACGTGTCAAGTAACTAACATTTCGTTTTAAATAATAATCTCCGAAGCTACTAAATAATAATCTACGGTCACGTTTCTGACATTTATTATTAACTCCTTTCATTAAAACAGTCTTTTATATTAAAATGCTTCGTAGACTGAGCTTTTCTTTGAGCTCTCTGAGCTCCCTTTCTGGCGTCTTGAGCACACCAGTGCAATTATTTCCCCTATTATTAACATACCTCGTGGTTTTCGGTTCACAAATGATTTGACACCGTCTGTCGGCCTACGGCCTAGTGTTACATCATGCACTGATAGCCCCGGGTATGTGTACGTTTGCTTTAAATAGTCTCGGTGGCGTTTATGTGACTGTTATATGTTATCTCGGGCTGGTTTTCCGCTACTCGATGCTTACAATGCGCCTATTTGCATGAGGGGTCGATGGCTCTACTCATGCTAACTTAACTCTGCCAGAAAGCCTAGCAGTCCCTTGCCAAAAGCTGAAGCAGTTGTTGTTGCCGAAGACTCCCGGAATTGACCTTGGAGACCCAAGGTGTTGGTAATGCCATAGGTCGGATTGGTTTGGGTTTCTCTGCTTCTATCACCGTAAATTTTTCTCGCCAATTCGTCAGCTGCGTCGTTCTCTCGCGAGTTGCTGTGACCTTCGATCCACTGTAGAGTTACGTTGTTACTACTACATACCTCTGCCAATGCTCCGTGACATTCGAATATAAAGGGCTTGTAAAACCGATATGCAGTCCTTTACCTTCCTCGAGATGACTGCATATGCTGCCTTTATGATACCCACACATTCTGCTTCGAAGACTCTTATCTTACTACCTATCAATTTATACTTTATTAAACATTTTTGATAATCAGTGGCTACCCAGATTACACTTGTTAGTAAATTACCGTACGTGCCAGTTCGTTGTACACCAGTTCCACGATGGACGATGGCCAGAGTAGAGCGGGTAACGTCACATACCGTACCTGTGTGATTGTTGCTCCTCAGTATCACTATGTTGTCAGCATATCATACTGCACCTACACCGTAAGAGGCTTTTCATGCAAGTTTATGTGCCTAAGCACCTTCATAAGAGTTATTGTCTTATGAAGGTGCTTAGGCACTCTTAAGTTATAACTCATGAGTTATTGTCATTTAGTGTGGCGATGAAGTCATTCACCACCAGTTTCCAAAGGAGTGGTGAGATTCAAGTCCTTGGGGGCACCCCTTTGCCACCGGTGCCTGTTGTGTCTCGCCGGTTTCTCTTTGTCAAAGGCTCCCTGGATATTTATGAAAGCGCCTAGGTAAATAGACTTGCTTGTAATGGATTTGCAAACTACGGCATGGAGTGCCGATTTTGTAGGTAGTATTTTTTTTACTGATGAATGGTGATCATTCTCAACGACGCGACTAGACGGTTAAGAATTATTAATCTTTCCCACAATTCGCGAATATATATAATGTTCTCAATTGAATTGTATGATGTCACTTAACACGTTCACTGCGGGTTGAGTCAAATCGGCCTCAATCGCGACTTTACATTGGTGCGTATTTATGTTTTCCAAAGCCGGACTCGTTGGTACAAGAAAAACGTTTGAGGTCTTCATAAGCCTCAAACGCACTGGGTATATTTTGTTTTCACTCAGTGCGGATTGAGGTTTATTAATGTCTCAAAAAAGCGACCTCAAAGCCGCACTGAGCGGGACGCGGGCGGCGCGGGAGTCGATCGCTTCACGTTAGTGCGGCCACAGTTATCGATGCAGAACCACGTGTGTTTCACGATAATCACTTTGCTCAACATTGCCTGATTGATTATATTTTTAAAAATGATTGTTTCTACAGATTTTTTTAATGTATGATAATGTTTTGTTTAAGTCTTATTCTACTACTCAATAATAAATTAATAAATCTATAAGCATTCTTTTAACTTTCCTTAAATATACTGATACTTATAAAAATAGCTTTTCGTGAAATTAACTTATATAAAGAACCATATATTCTTTACACAAGTAAATATGAAGACAAGTGTTTTTTATCGTACATGTGACTATATTGTTTACAGAATGTCATAAATCAACGGGTTTGTTCTAAATAATCGAAAGATTTATTTCTTCCTTTTAGAGTACCTATTAAAACAAACCTTTTAACCAAGTAAAGCATGTAGGTAGGTACTCTAGTTACAAGGAAACCAATAATAAACTTATCGATAATTTAGCGATATTTGCCATTCTCTTCACTAGGTTTAGGTAAAATCTAGTGCGTTTTGAGACCTGAAAGGCCTCAAAGAATCTGAAGGTTTTTTTTTCTTTAACCAGTGTGACGTTCGAAGTTAAAGTATTAATAATTAGGAGTAGTAATAAAACAAACGAAGTCAACAAAATTAAAATTAACAATTTATTTTCAAATTTAACCCGGTAATAAAAATGGGTCGTGGGTCTAATGCCGGTCTAGTGTTTGCCGTCGTGATCCGGTACTCCCCTGACTGGACGACGACTACGGCGAGGGCGGTCTTGACGACCAGCGGTCATCACGAGGGGCAGGAGCGGCGCGAAGCGAGCGGCAGTATAGCGGGCTCCAGCTCGTCGCCTAGATGGTAGTGTGCCTTTTCGTATGGTAAAACGGTTCTCCAAAACCGTAGCCAATTTTCAACGCAAAAGTCCGAACCAAGGGCGACGCTAATGGGTATTTTAAGCATTTACTGACGAATGTAGAGCACATGAAAAAAAATGCCTAGTCCTAGTATAGGCAAAGTTATGGAGGATTTAAACACCTACTGAAATTCGAGGTCGATTAGGCCTCACCCGCACTGAAAAAGAGCTTAGGTTTGGGCTGATTCGAGCTCAACCGCACCAGTTGAAAGTTCCTCAAGATTTGTTCCGCAGTGAACGTGTTAAAAATTAGAGAAAATTAATATTAATTGTTCTCTGCCATTTATTTATCTTAAATTACCACAAGAAGCTTAACAAATAACATAGACAAGAAACATATTCATAATTTCTCCGCGGAGACTGCGGCGGCGGCCGGCGGCCTACACGGCGCGGTGCGGCGCATCGGGCAGCTTGACTGACAGTTGTCAATCTACAACAGCTGTGAAATGTGTTTTTGTTTTCAAGTTTTTGCTAATATTTTGCGTGAATCTCTATCATGTTACGAGTGTGATTGCTATCAGTGCATGAGTTCTATCAATTTATGTGTGCAATTATAAACCACCGCTCCCCCCAGGAACTTTATGGGGCAATTTGTATGCCGAAACTTGGAGCGGTTTTTTTTAAATACTATATTTGTTATCGTAGCCGTTAGTTTTTATCTAATGCGTTTTTTAATAGTTTACTTGATGAATCCTAATAGCACGGGCTCCTCTCAGAATGTCGCTTCCAGGTCTGTGTCGCTGGAGAATTCCGTACAGTGTCCACATTGCTCCCAGATTCGTTTCTTTAAAGGTCAGAAAGGACTTAACATACACATCAGTAGAACCCATGGCATTCGTGCTGGCGCAATTACGTCGCCACCTGCCTCTTTACAGGCAAACAATTCACAACCAAGTCAGATCAGGCCTTTTTCTGAAAAAAAACAGTGAGCTTAAACATTCAATTCCAGTGGTCAAACGAATTCCCCGCAGCGCTCGAATTCAGGTTGCACAAAAACTCTCGGATGATATTAAAATCGCCATAAACCAAAACTCACAAGAATCCTGGGAGCACCTCCTTACCTTCCCTTACCGTGTCCTACACGTGAAACAAAATACAGAGAGAGGTGCATCTTTAACATCCCGAATTAAACGAAACTGCCTCAACCCTCACAACGTCAATGATTTGCAAAGCACCACACTGAAACAGGATTTTTCGTTAACTCGCCGTGTTGAGTCAAAACTTGGGGAAGGTAACATTAAGGGCGCTGCCCGGCTTTTATTCTCCAGCGACACCACTGCTCCTAACACAGCTGACACCCTTGCAGCTCTTCAAAGTAAACACCCGGCCCCCAATGCTAACCTCTTTCTTCCCGACCCTCCCGACCCCTCTGATCCGTATCTTCACGTGTGTCCCGAGGAAGTTCTCAAAGCTGTTTCCTCCTTTCCAAATGGCTCGGCTTGTGGCCTCGATGGCCTATCGCCACAGCACTTAAAAGACCTTTTGAGCCACACTTGCGGTGAAGCCAGTGACTCACTCTTGAGAGAGCTTACGGCACTAGCCAACCTCATGCTGTCAGGTACAGTGAACCCGGCGATTACTGACACCTTGTTTGGTGCCAACCTTTGCGCGCTCACAAAAAAGGATGGTGGCATTAGGCCAATAGCTGTAGGAACCACTTACCGCCGCTTGACCTCTAAATGCTGCTGTAACGCTGTCTCAAGCGATCTTTCTGTTTACTTTCAACCTGTCCAATTAGGTTTCGGTTCTAAGGGTGGGAGTGAAGCAGCGGTTCATGCTCTACGTACTTTTATCACAAGAAGGGAATGCGAGGTGTTATTAAAAGTTGACGTAAAAAATGCGTTTAACTCCGTCGACCGAGGCACCTTGTTGACTCAAGTTAAGCAGAATGTGCCGAAACTTTTTAATTTTGTCTGGCAATGCTACAGTACACCATCGAATTTAGTTTTTAAAAATAACCCCTTACTTTCTGCGGTAGGCTGTCAACAAGGCGATCCTCTAGGCCCAGCTCTCTTTAGCTTAGCTATTCAACCTATAATAAAAAATCTAAATTCAAAATTCAACGTTTGGTACTTAGACGATGGTACTTTAGGTAGTGATGTTGACATGGTGTTCTCAGATCTACAAACCCTCAGTGAAAAATTCGCTGAGATTGGCCTAGACCTAAATTTTTCAAAATGTGAAATATACTTTTCCGATTCTTGCAACCAGAAGAACCATGCCTTGTCTAGATTCCGCGTAATAGCACCAAACATCAAAGAGGTAGATAACACTTCTCTCCACCTCCTTGGGTCACCCATTCTCTATGAATCTTTCCCTGGCTTCATCGACGAAAAGAACAAAATTTCCACCTCACTCTCGGACCGCTTGCTCCAAATTAACGCTCACATGGCTTACACTATAATCAAATATTGTCTATTTGTGCCTAAATTCACGTATGCACTTAGATCTAGTCCCCTCTGGAAGCACCTCACACTTTTGGAAAAACTCGACAATACTATCAAATCCGTTATTTCTTCTGTAATCAACATTCAGTTACAAAACGACCAATGGACCCAAGCCGCCTTGCCCGTCAGGCATGGAGGTTTAGGGATCCGGAAAATTTCTAGTGTTTCCTTACCCGCATTCCTTTCTTCTGTTCACGGTACTCAAAATTTAATACTAAAAATTCTAAAAGAAACCCCTACCCATTTGGAAATCCCTTGTTTTTCAGACGCCCTAAATTCTTGGAGGTCTAACTGCCCCACTAGCGACCTGCCTTTAATCCCCCATTCGCAACGGCAATGGGACGAGCCGCTCTGCGCGCTGGTACGGGATAACTTAGTTGAAACGTCAATCAGTCCCGCAGAGCGAGCTCGCCTCCTTGCTAGTTCCCGTTGGGAGTCAGGCGCGTGGCTACAGGCACTACCCTCTAAGAATTTAGGAACGCTTCTATCTAATAACAACAAGCCCCTAAAAATAAGAAAGAGAATTGCCATTGGGTCACAAGTAAATTACAAGAAATGTCAACTAAAAAGTATCAATTATTAAAAATCCACCTCAATGACCCTAGCGACAAGAATAACGAATTGCTTTATAAACAGTATAGAAACAAAACAAATAAACTTATGACTAAAGCCAAAAATGATTACATTAAAAAGGAAATATGTGACAACTACAAAAACCCTAAAAAATTGTGGCAAATATTAAATAGACTAACAGGAAGAATAATAAAAGCTGTCGATGAATTCCTGCTGAGGTCATTCAGAACTAAAGCTAAGGATCTGTGTAATAAGTTTGCAAGTGACTTTGAAAATAATGTGACAAAAATACTGAGTACCTGTGATGAGCCATTGCTTGACGAGAACATCTATAAAAATACCCCAGACGTAACATTAAAATTAAGTAAAATAAAGGAGCACACAATGGGCAAAATTATTAGTAACATAAATGATAAAAAAAGTGCCGGATATGACAACATAAGAGCAAGGGACATAAAACTTATACAAAACGAAATGACACCTGTACTTACACACCTAGTCAACCAGTGCATAAAACACAAAACATACCCAGATAAACTAAAAATTGGATTAATTCGGCCGATTCACAAAAAAGGAAATTACACAGACACAAATAATTACAGACCTATCACTATCTTACCAGTTATTGACAAAATTGTAGAAAAATATATAGGAAACAACTTAAATAACTTCTTGTCAAGCAATGGCATCATACATAGGAGGCAATTTGGGTTCCAAAAAGGCAAAAGTGCACCTCAGTTGCTCGCACAATTCTCTGACGAACTAAACATGCATTTAAATGATAAGAAACATGTCTTTCTGGTACTGATTGACTTCAGCAAGGCATTCGACACCTTAAATCATAAAAAGCTTTACGAAAAGCTCCAGCAGAATGGTATACAGGGGCCCACCTTGAAATGGCTTGAGGATTACCATACAAACAGAATGAACACAGTCAGCATTGCAGGAGAAAAAAGTGAACTGCGGCACTCGCTACAGGGCACTGCTCAAGGTTCTATAATCGGACCTACGGAGTACCTTTTTTATGTTAACGACATGTGCAACATATTCAGGGAGGCCTCGGTGTACCAATTTGCTGACGATACATGTTTACTGATAGCAGATAAGGATGAGTGTTTAGCAGAAACAATGATGCAAAAAGAATTTGATGTGCTATGTAAATGGGCTCATGATGCTGGGTTATCCCTAAATTATGAAAAAACCAAGGTAATGCATGTGCACTCGCCATACATAAAAACTAATTTGGTACCTAGAATCGTGGCTCATGAACATACATGCCTACACGCTACTCAACTCACCTGTAACTGTGAATCCCTAGAAGTAGTAACACATCATGTATACCTGGGTTTAAAAATTGATAATAGGTTCAACTGGGGCAACCATATTGATAATGTATGCAATAAGCTACGAGCAATTCTCTGCAACATCAGCATAATTAAAAATAAGATGCCTTATAATACTCTTCGACTTTTTTACATGGCCATGGCGGATTCTGTCATTAACTATGGTTTATCTAGCTATGGCAGAACGTTCAAAACGTACCTGCAACGTATATATAACCTGCAAATCAAGCTCCTGAAAGCCATTGTGCCACTGAAAATTAAACATAAGTACAGAAACAACTATGACAACCTGTTCAGTCACTGTAGAGTCTTAAATATATATGATAAAGTGAAATTAGCTGTAATACTAGAATATAAAGACAGGGTGGGAGATTTAACCAGGTATGAGAGGCCGACCAGACTGAGAAGACTGGAGGATAGTAAACACTTTATAGTTCCTAGGAGCACTAACATATATGGTAAAAGAGTATGGACAAACCTGTTACCTCATACACTGAATGGATTCCCCACTCATGTCATGGATGGTATCATAAATAACTTAAATAAACCAGGGTATATTAAACATATTGTCAAAAACATGTTAAGTAATAAAAATACAGAATCATAAATATACATAGGTGTATTTAGGATTCTGAGTGCATATTACTGGGAATAGGTATGAGCCTATACCTAGTGGTATGCTTAGGCTTAGTAATATAATCTTAAGAAGTTAAAGATTTTCTCTAAGCTCTGTAAAACTAAAAATATTTTTTAAGAAATAAACAGCTGAAATTTTAAAAAAAATTTAATAATACTTTTAGGCTCGCTGTATCGCTGCGCCTGGGAGCTGCATGTGTTGCCCCGCATCGGTGCCGTTGCGGCAATAATGTCTCTCCATCCGGTCTCCATGGCCTGTCCTGTACGAAGAGCGCTGGGCGCATCTCGCGGCATGCTTGCCTCAACGAAATTTTGCGCCGAGCGCTCGCAAGTGCGGGAACACCGGCCGTCTTAGAACCTTCACGCCTGGCGAGGGACGACGGAAAGAGGCCGGATGGCATGACCCTCGTCCCCTGGAAGCTGGGACGGCCTTTGGTATGGGACGCCACGTGCGTGGATACATTAGCGCCGTCCCACCTTCCAGTGACCACCACCAAAGCCGGGGCTGCTGCGGACGCGGCCGAACACCTCAAGCGGCGCAAGTATGCAGCCATCGATAGTGGCTACATGTTTGAGCCGTTTGGGGTGGAAACACTGGGGCCATGGGGACAAAGTGCCCATACCATTTTCCGTGAACTAGCTAAGAGACTAGTCGATGCTACGGGTGACCAAAGGGCTGGTTCATACCTATGCCAAAGAATAGCCCTGGCTATTCAGTGTGGTAATGCGGCCAGCCTCTTGGGCACCCTCCCGGTCGGCACCGATCTGGAGCCCGTTTTTTATTTATAGTTAAGTTTAGTTAAGTTTATATATATACATATATTCTAGTTTTAATTGTTTCTATGTATTATCTTATTAAATTAATTATTAGTTCACGAGGGAAGTTAAGGGGAGGATGGAGATGGGCGTATTCGTGGTGGGAAGGAGAGGCGAGCACGTCGCCTATTATTATTTAGGCTTTTACAATTTCGGACCAGGCTCAGTAAACAATTTCTTTTTGTTATGCTAAAGCCGGAATAAATGAAAGTAGCATGTCAATTGTACAGTGAAAGGCAGACAACAGCTAAAAAGGTACGATTTTAATTTCCGTGACTGTACATGTTCATGTTTTTAAATATATCTTCAAGAATGAGAATCGGATTTTCTTCTTAGAGTATGAAAATTAAATATATAATTTTAAAAATAAGTTCTACAGATAATGAGTTTCAATAGGAATAAAACATCCTACCATCTATCCACGCATGCTATCAACGCTTTCGCTGTAAAAAAGTTATCAAATCCCAGGAAAAGCCACGCCCCTAAGCCCTGAGTTCACTAACCCTACACCTTGGTTTCAAAAGAATGGCTTGGCCGTTTCATAGAGTACCGTAAATAAGTCCAACGGACCGTCTGGCCTGCATCTTAACCTGTGAATTTGGGCGCTCTGGTGTTAACTGGGACGAAGCTATGAGGGTTTGAAAATGAGACGAAACGGTTCGAGAAAAGGTGTCCCGCTTTTTTTTGTTCGTCTTGGCGGGGGCACTACCGTGCTCTCAGATTTGAAGATATTGGTGCTAAAGTTCATACTTAAGTATGCACTTATGAAGTAACTGTTCAAACAAAATGGTCAAATTAGTCTAAAGTTATAAATAAATAGAATGAATATTTTTACCCCACAATATTTTTCCAGAGCATACGCAATGTACTTAAAACGCTAAACATATTATTTGAAATTGCGCCACAGGGTATTAAGTCGCCTGCGATCTCATTACATGCTAACGTAACTTTATTAGTGGCGTAAGAGTAATACCTAGTGGCGGAGAGGCAAAATGAAGGCTTCAGTAGAGATACAAGTAATTAAAAATGAACGCGCTTCCAAACCGAGTGTCCTTGCATATTTTATTAAAAATTCTTATATGTTACCTATAGATTAACATATAGCAGGTGTTTCATGTAATAGGAGCAATAAATTAAAACATAGATTTTACTCGTTAAACTGAACAACATTTGTTCAGCAACTTTAATAAAAAGTCCGTTTTCAAAATTTTATTATTTCAAACAAATTAAATAGTATTTTCAATGTACGTCGTCCAACATTGTCATTCCCTGAGCATTGACATAGCTGTCACTCTACTAATATCGGACATTTCGCAATACATTGCTTCTTTGTCTAAACATTGTTCTACAAAATATCATTTAACACACGTTATTTTCAGAAGTTGCTTAACAAATGTTGTCCAGTTTCAAGGGAAGAATCTATTAGTAGAGGATCCCTTTAAGAACGACCTTCAACGAGATGTTTATTTGATGAAATGTATTTTATATTTAATTTAATATGTCAATAAATATATTACATATGGGTTGCCTAACAAATTTTAGTCCAGGGTATGTTTAATTAATGATTAAAAAAAAATTTTTTTTAAACATTTGATTATTAGATAAATTCTATACCAATCGAAAGTATGAAGCCCATAGAATATGCAAACGTTAGGTTGCCTATTCTTTTCCCGTCACAACTATCGGGTAGCCAGGTTTAAACTGGAAAATCTATACTAGCATTTTTCAACGGTCTGATTATTGAATTGAAATTAAATAACATTAAAGATTATTTTATTATGAACACGGTGGTATAGGGTTGCCTGCGAAAAATCAGTCCAGAATTCCGGTTGTCGAATTTTGCAAAGTAAAATATTGCTGCGAGTGAATGTGTGCGACTGAGAGGTCCCAACCAAAACCATCCCATACGATAGAAGAGGACACAGCATAGCAGCTGTTTGAAGTCCGCCCATTTAAAAAAAGAGAGTGCGCATGCTATTTGTGCTTGAAAATGAAAAGGATAGCGATAGACTCGTATATGCTGTGCATTATTTTGAGGAGATTGTCGCTATAGATACAATAAAATTCATGTAATAATATACTCCGCCTGGTACTCTCTTCCGAGACTCGCGAACCACGTGACTGACACAAGCCTACGTCATCATGGTGTTCAGATATTCTCATACTTTTAAATGTTGGAGAATTTTAACCAATGGTGAAAAGTATTTAAACGGCATTAATTTTAAGTGATTCAAGTAGAAACATAGGTAGTAGAATAAAACAAATCTAATATATCTAATCTTTCGGAGTTTCTTCTCAACAGTGGTCACCTCTTGTGAAATGTCGATAGACTCAGACATGTAAAAGTGCCCTTGTGGCCTACTTGCAGAATAAAGTTCATTGTTTCATTAATTAATTGATAAAAAAAAAGTTAAATAACTATTTATCTATTTTAATAATAAACTACTCCAAAATAATGTACAGCATATACGAGTCTATCGCTGTGCTTTTCATTTTCAAGCACAAATAGCATGCGCACTCTCTTTTTTTAAATGGGCGGACTTCAAACAGCTGCTATGCTGTGTCCTCTTCTATCGTATGGGATGGTTTTGGTTGGGACCTCTCAGTCGCACACATTCACTCGCTGCAATATTTTACTTTTCAAAATTCGACAACCGGAATTCTGGACAGATTTTTCGCAGGCAACCCTATACCACCGTGTTCATAATAAAATAATCTTTAATGTTATTTAATTTCAATTCAATAATCAGACCGTTGCAAAATGCTAGTATAGATTTACCAGTTTAAACCTGGCTACCCAATAGTTGTGACGGGAAAAGAATAGGCAACCTAACGTTTGCATATTCTATGGGCTTCATACTTTCGATTGGTATAGAATTTATCTAATAATCAAATGTTTAAAAAAAAATTTTTTTTAATCATTAATTAAACATACCCTGGACTAAAATTTGTTAGGCAACCCATATGCAATATATTTATTGACATATTAAGTTAAATATAAAATACATTTCATCAAATAAACATCTCGGTGAAGGTCGTTCTTAAAGGGATCTTAGACTATATGTTTTAATTTATCGCTCCTATTACAGGACACGCCCGGTATATATTGAATCTTGATTTGGGTGCGCTCATTGACTGTATAAGTATTTGTTAATAAAATGAATAACTCTTATTATTATGACATACGCACTTTCATTTTAAACTGGTTTTTTTCTTTGGCTATGTGTACAGTGTGACCAATGCAAATTAGTCAGCGTATTTATATCCATTGAGGAAATAGAGTCTAGCCAGCCAAATAATGTTGACAGATATTTCCATAATGTATGAATTGTCTATGATTTAAACAATTTAGTAGGTCCTCTATAAATAATTTTGATACTTTATGTACTAGTTCTAATTCCAACATTCCGATGGGGTTGAAATTTGGCAGAGTACTTAATGCATTTTTTGTGGTGATGAATTAATATATGGTATTATCGAGCTAGGTCTTATTTACACCTTACGTGTGTCTAGAAAAAAAAATCTAGTATCAAAACTATAATTCCTGCTACACAAAGTGTGACCAACCGCATTTTTTTTTAATTTCCCGCCAAAACTGAGTAATATTTCATTAGCCAGACTATATTGGAAGACCTTAAACTAACTGTGACGCCAAGACAAACATAAAAGAAGCCGCGGCACGACCTAAGTACCTTTACTTTACCCATATCGCCACATTTTCAAACCGTCATAGCTTAGTCCCGGATAATACCTAACAAAATCACAAATAATATCATGTGAATACCTATAGATGTGGTTAGGGAACAAAGCTAAATTTACCTATGAAACTTCGGGTAAGTTTCATAGGTAAATTTAGCTTTTGTACTCAGATTTAATTGACATGATATGATGATTGATGACCTAATTTTCGACGATTTGCCGTCGAATTTTTATGAGAAGTTACGTAAATAGGTACAACTTTCCCAGTTTAATGTATGTATAAAAAATGACGATAATGCACGAACTCTTACATGTTGGAGTCGTCGTTTCTCGTCTCTGTCTAGGTAGACCCGCCGGCAGATAGCAACAATATTATGATGTAACGGGACCGATAGATTGCGTCATTTTGCCAACAATTTTTATACAAACCTGTAAATGTGGTTTATCATGAATATTGAACCTACAACCAACTTGTTACAGTATATTTATGTAAATTCAATCAACGTTCAACTTTAAATCGAGTTTTAGTTGGAGTCTTAACTCAAAGAATATGGTCGGTACTCGTAAAATTTCTCTCGCAAGGTTAACTTATATCTTGTATCCAGCCCTCAAGAAACATGTTGGCAACTTTCAAGAGCATTGATAAAATTGTTATTTAACACAGAGAGAGAACATGAGAGTACCTACCGTTATGTGCTACTATCAGGTTGGCGAATGAGATACACTTGAATGTACAGGAAACTGGCGAACATATCGGAGACGACGGGCACGCCCGCGCTGGCCACCATCTGCGGCGGCGTGGCGGCCTCCTTCGTGGCGCTGCTCACCCAGCTCGAGGTCCTCGTTGAGATGATGAGCATCGGTGAGTGTTTGGAGACACCATTGTGTGCAGAAAATAGCGAACATCTCGGAGACGACAGGCACGCCCGCGCTGGCCACCATCTGCGGCGGCGTGGCGGCCTCCTTCGTGGCGCTGCTCACCCAGCTCGAGGTCCTCGTTGAGATGATGAGCATCGGTGAGTGTTTGGAGACACCATTTTGTGCAGAAAACTGGTGAACATCTCGGAGACGACAGGCACGCCCGCGCTGGCCACCATCTGCGGCGGCGTGGCGGCATCTTTCGTGGCGCTGCTCACCCAGCTCGAGGTCCTCGTTGAGATGATGAGCATCGGTGAGTGTTTGGAGACACCATTGTGTGCAGAAAACTGGCGAACATCTCGGAGACGACAGGCACGCCCGCGCTCGCCACCATCTGCGGCGGCGTGGCGGCCTCCTTCGTGGCGCTGCTCACCCAGCTCGAGGTCCTCGTTGAGATGATGAGCATCGGTGAGTGTTTGGAGACACCATTTTGTGCAGAAAACTGGTGAACATCTCGGAGACGACAGGCACGCCCGCGCTGACCACCATCTGCGGCGGCGTGGCGGCCTCCTTCGTGGCGCTGCTCACCCAGCTCGAGGTCCTCGTTGAGATGATGAGCATCGGTGAGTGTTTGGAGACACCATTGTGTGCAGAAAACTGGCGAACATCTCGGAGACGACAGGCACGCCCGCGCTCGCCACCATCTGCGGCGGCGTGGCGGCCTCCTTCGTGGCGCTGCTCACCCAGCTCGAGGTCCTCGTTGAGATGATGAGCATCGGTGAGTGTTTGGAGACACCATTTTGTGCAGAAAACTGGCGAACATCTCGGAGACGACAGGCACGCCCGCGCTCGCCACCATCTACGGCGGCGTGGCGGCCTCCTTCGTGGCGCTGCAGCTCACCCGGCTCGAGGTTATCGTCGAAATGATGAGCATTGGTAAGTTTTTTTAACTAACCGAATGGTTAATCTGAATTAATTATAGACTGAGTTGCTTCCGTAATTTTACTAAAACAGTGCATCCTATTCTTTTAGTAGCCTTCTTCTCTTACTATCCTATTATCGTAGGTATCGTCAAAAGTATTATATTTGCTATAGGTAGGTAGGATATCGGTAGCTTTGTCGAATACAAGGTTTACCCGTAGAACCGGTCTTTGTCTCCATCTGAAAGTTAATCCCACCTCACCCTCATCTCCACGTAGCATCGTAACAATTAAACTATGAATTGATATTAATCACGCTTCTTATATGACTATACTTTTAATTTGGTATCTCTATAGCAAAACATGCAGCAATTAAACAAACGAACGGTAAAGTATCTCTAAGGTACAAATTAAATTGCTCGGAACGAAAAAATAAAACGAGTGGAGCCAACTGTCACTTACAATATATCCCGTCAGTTCCGCGAAGCTCTAATAAGAGCTGTTCTCTACGCCGCCTACGTAGCTACGAGCTTTAATGAGTCATACTTTTGTTTTACCTTTTCCTTCATGTTTCATCTTACCGATATTATTATTAGGTATTTGTTTTTTACATTTCCTGCTTGAATATTCCTTAGGTACCTATTTTTTATACTCATTATAAGATTAACCGTATTTTTTTTTAAAGTATAGCCGAATCTTATTTGGCGCAACCCTGGAAGAAAAAAACTATTCAATCAATATTCCAATCGCTCACAAGGACGAAAACGTGAAAAAAAAATACACCAATCCTGTTTTCCGAAGCCTGGTAGGTATAACGGAATTTGCTTGAATGGTTCAGTACACATAGAAGGTTTCACCGCGATCCCAATTTTAAGTGCAGCTGCGTCTCGTCCGTGTAAGTTGCACTTCAAGGTACAATCATTGCATTCGATATCGCTCTTCCCTGCTAATCGAGTTCCATTATCAACTTGAGCCGGTTCAAGCACGCGGCTAATAACGCACAACCTCGAACCGTGCTCAATCAACTGATGCATGCAAAAGGGAACAAATATTTCCAATATTCGCATTACCAAGAACGCTCCCGTGATTTTATTAAAACGGGGCCCTTATAATCCTACTCGTATATCAATAACTTCATATCGGATTACTTAGTAAGCAGTTGCCACACGAATCTCATGAGCACTAAACGGCGTCAATTACCTAGACCGAAATTTAGAATAATTACAAATTGCAACGTCGAGGTATCGGGCTACGCGAATAATTTCCTTCCAAACACGATCGTGCGTATAAAAGAAAGCAAGTTAGACCAAGTACAGTGAGAATTTTAAAATCAATATTTGACACGTGATATAACCTAGCTCAGTCACTACAAACATCAGCAGATAAGTGTCAAATATGTGTTCTTAGAGTAATCTTTCATACCACTTTTACGATCATCATGACGCCACGCCATTAACTAACAATTTTAAAGCAGAAAACCTAAAGTACCTCTCTATCTGGAATTGAATGTCGAGATTAATACATATATGATATATCATATATGTAACCGTATACGGTATAATTGCAATCACCGTTAGTTTATAAACTAATGGGTGTTTTACGGTAACATACATGGGCCACTGTTGCCTCATAATATTGTTTTATTTAGCAATAGTTCTTACGCACAGTTCTGCATCGGAACGGCGTAGTATGAATAGAGACGTAGGGTTGGTATTTACAACGTAGAACTATGCGATGTTCATAGGTGTTGGTCAGCTCATACGCCGCCCGTCAAAGTTGTTTATGTATAGATTTAAAAGATTCTAATGTTCGTACTTAGGTACACTCCTTGCCTACACACTGGTGTCGAGTTGCGTGCTCGTGCTGCGCTACCAGCCGCAATACACGAACCTCATCGAACTGCTGCCGCGGAGCCTCCGCACCCCCGTCGACCCCGAGGGCACCGCCGCCGGTCAGAGAGATACCGCTTTTGACGTGAGTAACTGCTTGCATTGTGTTTTTATTTGTAACACATTCACAGCCGTGATTCGTAGCACTACGTGCGTAGCCGATAACGAAGGGAAATGCGAATGTAGCGATAACTTGCTACGAGCACGGCGCCCACGGAGCGACCTGCCCGTCTAACACAACTTGGCTTCGCGACTCTTGTCGGGCGACATAGCATCGCCCGTCACTCTCACACAGTACTGTGAAGATAGAGACAGGTAATAATATATCTCGCGCGAGAAAGAGTCGCGTGTCACAGTTGTGCTAGAGGTGCGGGCAGTGAACGTATTAATATTTGTATAGGGTGTAACTGCAATTAGTTATATTATAACCATATATGCAATTATGCACTAAAACCACAGCTAAAACTACAAAAGTGAATCAAAGTGTAACAATCATATTTACCTAACGTTGAAGTTATACAAAATAGTATTTCGTTATGTCCTAACATCATGACAACTTTATACCTAACAAATTAAAAAATATTTATTATTGATGGAAATTAAATACTATTTCAGTAATTTAGTTGACGTACAATGCTTTTTTTGTGCTTTAAAATTGAATTTCATTATTTGTGAAAAACGATATACGTAGGTGGTAATATTATTAAGAAAATTTGCACTTTCACTTTTTTTAAGACTCTTATGATTTCCTAACTGAAGACAGGGCAAAGGCAAAGTGGAGGAATAAAGTAAGGAAAGCTGACCTGACAGTAATGTCGGATTAGTAGTTAGGACGAGAGAGGTGCTTCATATCCTAACCCATGTAAGTAAAACATATTGTAAAAGTCAATATCAGCATCAGCAACTACCCAGTTATATGAGTACCTTCAGTCAGAAGTTCAACAATAAGTAGTTACCTACAATACGCAATGCTGGTTTGAGGTAAATCCCTCTGTCTATGTTGTTACTTATATATCTTTTATAAATATTTATGTATAACGATACGTTAATAAGCGTTTCTCAAAAAGTTTGTACACCAACAAGACTTTTCTAAATTAAAGTTCAATATAATATTCCTATTTTGTTAACTATTATTTTAGTAATTTTATATCAATGTTATGGGTATATTCGATAATTAAGGTTCTGTTATGCCAGTTAGGGTGGTCCACAGTTGTATGGAGAAAAAAAAACGACATTCAATCTTAGCTCCACATGGCTAATTTTGTTTTGCTATCAAGTAATAATCATTGTACCAACTTAAAATTAATTAAAACTGGTCGCCCAAACGTGAGACAAATTTCTGATGTTCATATAAATTGAATTTTAATAAGTTTCTGTCAAAAATGACATTTTAGTGGCAAGCTTTTATAGCCGACTGTACTTTTCTTTGGATATCCATCAAATGCTCACTGAGACGATTCTAAAGAGCCCAAGCTCGGTAGGATTGCTTTTTTTCTATTATAGAGTTCCTATGGCCACCTTCCGGCTCCATCATCAGATCAGCCCCATGGTACCATATTATTGTATTGTCATCAAAGTTAAGTAAGTATGCAAAATTTCAGCTCAATCGGTTGACGATATCTGCTTCAAAATTGAGTTGCAAGATTTCACCCGAACAAACATACCAATGCAAGTTGACAAAGCTTTTAAAAACAAATCCGAAAGATGATAAAAAAGACTGTATCTCTTAATCGCTTGCGATAGTCGACGATAGTGACAATTTTATAATTTTTCAATGTCCTTTGCCCACATATAAAGCTTGTTGTAAGTTTCTCTATACAATTTTCTATACGAAAATTGCTACATTTTGGGCGACCTCTAAATGTTATGGGATTGATTTGAAAAATGGTGAGTATCATTTTAGTGGGTTTTGGACAAAAAAAATACCCTGTGGAGAAATAATATTCAAATATTTTTTTATTGGACCACCCTAATGCCAATACTTTTTAAATTATAAGATATAATCTGAAATCAATGTATTGGAAATCATAAAAAATTGGTAACAAAATAGGAAAAACAAAATTGAACATTAGTTGACGTTTTAATTTTGTACAAACTTTTTGAGAAATGCTCAAAGAATGTAGTTATAAATCTTGTCTTTACGGTACTTTTGACCTTTTTGTTTTGGATGTACATATGTTTCCCGGGTTTTAATTAATTAAGAGACCTTATTCCTTTTAAAATGCTGACTGATTTAGACATTTTTTACTAACATAATATTATTGATGTTACTACCTAGAACAGGGCTATTGGAATTTATTGGTATATATTTGAAACTTACAGTTTGAATTTTTCTTTGATAATTTTTGTTTCAGTTGAGAAGCGGTGGTAGCCTAGTGGTTAGGGCATGCGACTTTCAATCCGGAGGTCGCGGGTTCGAACCCGGCCCGTACCAATGAGTTTTTCGGAACTTATGTACGGAATGTCATTTGATATTTACCACTCGCTTTTCGGTGAAGGAAAACATCGTGAGGAAACCACCTAAGCCCAATAAGGCCTAGTTTCCCCTCTGGGTTGGAAGGTCAGATGGCAGTCGCTTTCGTAAAAACTAGTGCCTTCGCCACATCTTGGAATTTAGGTAGCCGACCCCGATTGAGAATAATTCATTCTCAAAAAAATGGGACAAAAGGCTAGGAGGATGATGATGAATTTTTGTTTCAAAAACTACTCGGAATTGACAAAATTTACGCGGAAAATTAGTTTTTTTATCTTATTTTCGACTGCACGTAATGAAAGCATGTAATAGCTCTGTTACTACCTAGAACTCAAGGAAAAGTAGGTATTATTCACTTCAAAAAGTTGTTTGAAATTATCAATATCTTCGTCATAATATAAAATTATTATTTTTTTAGAGGAATAAGGCCTCTTAAGCATTCTGAGAACTTGGGTCAATTTAAAACCCCTCCGTTAAAACTTTCGCAACCAAGGATTTCGTAGCGCTACGCGCGTAGCCGATAACATAGATAAATGCGTATGTAGCGAAAACTGCTACGAGCACAGCACCTACGGAGCGAGTTCCTGTTGTTGAAAGTGTTAACATACTCCAAAATTTGAAGCAACATGTTACCACTGACATCCTTGGAATATAAGTAACCAGTTCTACGTAGTTTGGCTGTTCGATACCTAATTTTGCCGCGCGTCCGGTGGCGCGTAGAATAATCCCCACACATCGGTAACTCGTATCACTTAGGTAGCACTTCACAGTTTCTAACAGACTAGTGATGTGACAATGTTCTTCCTATACCAGTCGAAAAAAATAAACCACTAAAAAAAGGAATTTTGATCATTTAATATATGACATTCGTGATAAACAATACTACTACTACCGCTTCCCCCAGGAACTTTTTGGGGCAATTTGTATGCCGAAACATTGAGCGGTTTTTTTTTAAATACTATATTTGTTATCGTAGCCGTAAGTTTTTATCTATTGCGTTTTTTAATAGTTTACTTGATGAATCCTAATAGCACGGGCTCCGCTCAGAATGTCGCTTCCAGGTCTGTGTCGCTGGAGAATTCCGTACAGTGCCCACATTGCTCCCAGATTCGTTTCTTTAAAGGTCAGAAAGGTCTTAATATACACATCAGTAGAACCCATGGCATTCGTGCTGGCGCAATTACGTCGCCACCTGCCTCTTTACAGGCAAACAATTCACAACCAAGTCAGATCAGGCCTTTTTCTGAAAAAAAACAGTGAGCTTAAACATTCAATTCCAGTGGTCAAACGAATTCCCCGCAGCGCTCGAATTCAGGTTGCACAAAAACTCTCGGATGATATTAAACTCGCCATAAACCAAAACTCACAAGAATCCTGGGAGCACCTCCTTACCTTCCCTTACCGTGTCCTACACGTGAAACAAAATACAGAGAGAGGTGCATCTTTAACATCCCGAATTAAACGAAACTGCCTCAACCCGCACAACGTCAATGATTTGCAAAGCACCACACTGAAACAGGATTTTTTGTTAACTCGCCGTGTTGAGTCAAAACTTGGGGAAGGTAATATTAAGGGCGCTGCAGCAGCTTTTATTCTCCAGCGACACCACTGCTCCTAACACAACTGACACCCTTGCAGCTCTTCAAAGTAAACACCCGGCCCCCAATGTTAACCTCTTTCTTCCCGACCCTCCCGACCCCTCTGATCCGTATCTTCACGTGTGTCCCGAGGAAGTTCTCAAAGCTGTTTCCTCCTTTCCAAATGGCTCGGCTGGTGGCCTCGATGGCCTATCGCCACATCACTTAAATGACCTTTTGAGCCACACTTGCGGTGAAGCCAGTGACTCACTCTTGAGAGAGCTTACGGCACTAGCCAACCTCATGCTGTCAGGTACAGTGAACCCGGCGATTACTAACACCTTGTTTGGTGCCAACCTTTGCGCGCTCACAAAAAAGGATGGTGGCATTAGGCCAATAGCTGTAGGAACCACTTACCACCGCTTGACCTCTAAATGCTGCTGTAACGCTGTCTCAAGCGATCTTTCTGTTTACTTTCAACCTGTCCAATTAGGTTTCGGTTCTAAGGGTGGGAGTGAAGCAGCGGTTCATGCTCTACGTACTTTTATCACAAGAAGGGAATGCGAGGTGTTATTAAAAGTTGACGTAAAAAATGCGTTTAACTCCGTCGACCGAGGCACCTTGTTGACTCAAGTTAAGCAGAATGTACCGGAACTTTTTAATTTTGTCTGGCAATGCTACAGTTCACCATCGAATTTAGTTTTTAAAAATAACCCATTACTTTCTGCGGTAGGCTGTCAACAAGGCGATCCTCTAGGCCCAGCTCTCTTTAGCTTAGCTATTCAACCTATAATAAAAAATCTAAATACAAAATTCAACGTTTGGTACTTAGACGATGGTACTTTAGGTGGTGATGTTGACATGGTGATCTCAGATCTACAAACCCTCAGTGAAAAATTCGCTGAGATTGGCCTAGACCTAAATTTTTCAAAATGTGAAATATACTTTTCCGATTCTTGCAACCAGAAGAACCATGCCTTATCTAGATTCCGTGTAATAGCACCAAACATCAAAGAGGTAGATAATACTTCTCTCCACCTCCTAGGGTCACCCATTCTCGATGAATCTTTCCCTGGCTTCATCGACGAAAAGAACAAAATTTTCACCTCATTTTCGGACCCCTTGCTTCAAATTAACGCTCACATGGCTTACACTATAATCAAATATTGTCTATTTGTGCCTAAATTCACGTATGCACTTAGATGTAGTCCCCTCTGGAAGCACCTCACACTTTTGGAAAAACTCGACAATACTATCAAATCCGTTATTTCTTCTGTAATCAAAATTCAGTTACAAAACGACCAATGGACCCAATCTGCCTTGCCCGTCAGGCATGGAGGTTTAGGGATCAGGAAAACTTCTAGTGTTTCCTTACCCGCATTCCTGTCTTCTGTTCACGGTACTCAAAATTTAATAATAAAAATTCTAAAAGAAACCCCTACCCATTTGGAAATCCCTTGTTTTTCAGACGCCCTAAATTCTTGGAGGTCTGACTGCCCCACTAGCGACCTGCCTTCAATCCCCCATTCGCAACGGCAATGGGACGAGCCGCTCTGCGCGCTGGTACGGGATAACTTAGTTGAAACGTCAACCAGTCCCGCAGAGCGAGCTCGCCTCCTTGCTAGTTCCCGGTGGGAGTCAGGCGCGTGGCTACAGGCACTACCCTCTAAGAATTTAGGAACGCTCCTACCTAATAATACTTTTAGGCTCGCTGTATCGCTGCGCCTGGGAGCTGCATGTGTTGCCCCGCATCGGTGCCGATGCGGCAATAATGTCTCTCCATCCGGTTTCCATGGCCTATCCTGCACGAAGAGCGCTGGGCGCATCTCGCGGCATGCTTGCCTCAACGAAATTTTGCGCCGAGCGCTCGCAAGTGCGGGAACGCCGGCCGTCTTAGAACCTTCACGCCTGGCGAGGGACGACGGAAAGAGGCCGGATGGCATGACCCTCGTCCCCTGGAAGCTGGGACGGCCTTTGGTATGGGACGCCACGTGCGTGGATACATTAGCGCCGTCCCACCTTCCAGTGACCACCACCAAAGCCGGGGCTGCTGTGGACGCGGCCGAACACCTCAAGCGGCGCAAGTATGCAGCCATCGATAGTGGCTACATGTTTGAGCCGTTTGGGGTGGAAACACTGGGGCCATGGGGACAAAGTGCCCATACCATTTTCCGTGAACTAGCTAAGAGACTAGTCGATGCTACGGGTGACCAAAGGGCTGGTTCATACCTATGCCAAAGAATAGCCCTGGCTATTCAGTGTGGTAATGCGGCCAGCCTCTTGGGCACCCTCCCGGTCGGCACCGATCTGGAGCCCGTTTTTTATTTATAGTTAGATTTGGTTAAGTTTATATATATATATATATATATAAACAATTAATATTTGTTCTAAATTTTCACAAGTCAGCCTACGTCTTCTACTTGAGAAAATCCACTTTGTGTAAGAAAACGATCTTTCAACCTCCACTGACGTAATGGGTATAAAAAAAGCATTTTATTGTAGTTTTAGCGTTTTTATTGATATTCTCTTTGATTTCAACTTCTTTATTTTGTAATAAGTTATTGATAATACTCGTAATAATTATTATGAATGACAATATCATTGACATTGATGTTTTTAAACTAGTAATCAAACCTACTTCGTCATATGTTAAGACCATGTAGGTAATGTTAATTTATTATTTTATCTTATCTGAAAAGACACTTAGAAAACGTGTCTCATCACTAATCTTTTAAGTGCTACCTAAATGCCACGAGTTACCGATGTGTGAATTAATCCCATCAGGGGGTCATACTCCAAAACAAAGTCCTATAATACCATTCTAATAGCCCGCCCGCTTAACAAAATGGTAATTTTGTTATGGTCTGAAATATGATCAATATGAAACATAACAATATTAATTAATAAATAAGCTACTTAATAGAAAAAAAGTATGTTGCATGTCAAATAATCTAAGTTGTATTAGAAATACCACATGAACGAGTATTTTACCAGCCCTGTCAAGGGGTAGGTACATGAGAACGTCGCTATAATGTCATTCGCTTTGGCACTATTACGGTCCATGCCATGAGCTTAAGTATATGTATAACTAGTTTTAATCTCCACCTACTCCACGCACACGCTCACCCTTTCTTGGCAACCCCCTTCATGGTGCGAGAGGTTTTTACAAGCTTTTCCAACACAGTTGCTCGTAAAGAGGCCTTTTTAGTCCTACTCCGTTTTTATGGCCGTAATTTGTTCAATTATAACATAAAACGGTGTATTTACATGCGTGTGATTTACTAAAAAAATGTTTCATTATCAGTTTTAATACATATAATACAAGTCTTTAGATACATATTGGAAGGGCTGTATTAGGTAGGTAAAGTTCAAAGTTTCTCCGTCTAGCGCTGAAATGTCGTCCCTAGACATGAAACAATGTCCTAATCGAATCTCAAGATACGCGATGTTGTCTACGCTTTGAGTTACGTTGGCCGATTCAATTTAACTCATATTATATTAGGTCTTCGGTCGGCTGTGATTTGTTCTGTAGAATTCACACATTGCTTAGGTATTTTTGTTTTATTGTTTCGAAGGTATTATATACACGATGATTCTTAATCGGTGTTCAAGAGTAGACAAATATTAATATCCAGCTAAAATTGAACTTAATAGGCGAGGTCTCACACAACTACCTCACTGTTTAATTAATAAAAAGTGAAACATATATAAAACTAATAACCACTACATACATGGTCATCCTATGATACTTTAAGTACGATAATTCCTACGTCAAGTGCCATCGCTTTGGCTGGAAATTTTACAAAATTTACTACGACTGTTTATGTAATGACAATGTCAAGTTATACTCATAAATTGTCATTGCCATTAAATTATGAAAGGGGTTATAAGCTAGCATATACAGATTAGTAGGGTGACAAGGAATTCAAGTCAAAATTGGTTTTTAAATAAAAAAATAAATAGAAAAATAAAAAGTTGTGATTACGATTTCTACGTGACTGCCATCAATAACTGAGTTAGAAAAGGTGGTACCTGATCACCGATTAAAAATCATCGTGTATACATAATTAATTGAAAGCCTATCTACCTACCGCGATCTTTTACATACCTACGTTCCGAATATGAGCCGATCTTCTTATGGGATTATTTAGTGCCTCTGTCGCAAGACAGTTGCATAACCCTCTCATATACCTAGTAACATTATGGTCGAGTTAATAAATTTCTGTTCCCGCACCGGAAACTATTTTTGAATGCCTCTGTGTTCCAAATACTGTGCGCATCATCCACTATCCGCTAGCTGGTTTGTGCCCGGCCCTTATACATTTATTTTTTGTTCTGTCCAGGGAATTAATGTTCTCCATGCTCGTGCGCTGCTTAATTACGCTTTGTATTTGGCTTACAGTAACTCCACAAATATGTTCATCCAACGATACTGCTTAGAGCGATTTGCTATAACTACATTTAACGGAATAACTAGTATTATAATATACATAAGTCAGTTTTCCCCAATGTACAAATAACAATTAGTTCCCTCAAAATTGTACTTTTTTAATAGGTAGCTAGAAACTTTGGAACGGGTCTCGTACCTACGAGCAATTGTTTAAGTTACGTAACTTACAATTACAGGCCATTTGAACAAGCGGCCCTTAGTTCATGGGTCAAATTAGGCGGGGACGATCTCGACGAGTAATTTCCGAACGACCCCCCTGAGATCGTATCAATTGTCTGGTTACCGCGCGCCCTAGACGGCCAGCAGGCTCCAGTTAACTAATTATGCCGACCGGAAAATCTTTGAACATGTGTAAGGGTTAAGTGGGCAGCGAATGGATAACTTACCCAGTGTCACCAACGACCTACTTATTTGTATTGATTTATCCTAAGACCATTAATGGTAGATAAATAGGTCAGTCTTCATTTTGAAACAGCACATAGTGGATACTTACATGAGTTTTTTCTAATCATAGCAAGATCAAATTTTGTTTGTGATTGTGTGAAATACATTGGAAGCCTAACTATTTTTTTAATTGATCTCCATTATAGTATACGTAATCTGGATGTAGGTACCAAACTTCATATTTAAGTTGACACACAACTTAGTATAGGTATATATTCTTTGACACAACACAACACACGACTGTTTACGTTAAAAATTATAAGTAGGTACCTACAGCAAATATTTCCTTAGTTGCAAAAATGTATACACATTGTATTTTTGTAGGTAACAACGTAAGAATTAAGTCACCAAACGGCAAGGAAAAATAAAATCATATGCAAGGATTTAATAAGTTTCCGTCAAAAATTTCATTCTTATGTTTTACATGGGTATCTTCTTTCTTTCTCGTTAACTGAATTAATAATGTGTAATTTGCTGCCAGTATAGATGTGTGTATGTTTGAGATTTTCGATATATGATATTTAATGTATTCGCTTAACGAAATCAACTAAAATTCAAGTCGAGAGTAAACAGACATCTTCTAAACAATGATGCTTTATACACACGGGATGAGTTCGAAGTCAAATATTACACATAAAAATCTGAAATGTGAAAACAATATTTTACCCATGATTCTCATATTATACTAGCATCGATCGGTGACTAGGTATTATGTGAATTAAACTCTAAGGCTGTTAGGTATTAGGTAGGTAGCAAACCAAACCAGATAATCTACTATGAATCCCGACAAAAAGGGCTTGAAACTACAAAACTGTGTATCCCACTACACAAATAAAACTGCTGTTTACTGAGAATTGCTCAATACTCACCAATATCAGATTTTCTATATTATATTTGGCGTTCCCGAACAACGTGTTGCTCGGTTCCCGCTGTCGCCCGTCCCGTCGCCGCGACTCGGGACTCGTCCTATTTTCTCACTTCAATAAAATATTTACAACCAACCAGACTTTACTCTGCTCATCGCGTGGCTCTAAATAATGAAAGCTATTGGTGTCTTATTGACAAAAGTACCTTTTTCCGTCGTCAACTAGGAACCCTTATAGTTTCGCCATGTCCGTCTGTCTGTATGTATGTCTGTCTGTCCGTCCGCGGCTTATCTCCGTGATCATTAGTACTAGAAAGCTGAAATTTGTATCACGCCGACAAAACTTTTATTTGGGTTCCTCCTCCCGTAACACCTAAAGTGAGGGTGATTTTTTTTCGTTCCAACACTAGTGTGTGGGGTGTCGTTAGGTCTTTTAAAAATAATAGGGGTCTACAAAGATATTTTTTTGATAAAGTCAGCAGTTTTGTAAATATTCGCTCCAGAATTCCAAAAAATTGCGTGGCTTCCACCCTCCCTCTAACTTTTCAACCACGGGTCAAAAAAATATGGAAAAATTCATAAAAATGAGGCCTTATAAGAGGCACTTTACAACAAAACTATATTGAATAAAATCGGTCGAGCCTTTTTAGGGTTCCGTAGCCAAATGGCAAAAAATGGAACCCTTATAGATTCGTCATGTCTGTCTGTCTGTCCGTCTGTCCGTCCGTATGTCACAGCCATTTTTTTCCGAAATTATAAGAGCTATACTGTTGAAACTTGGTAGGTAGATGTATTCTGTGAACCGCATTAAGATTTTGATGCAAAAATAAAATAATAATAATAAATATTGGGGGCTATCTAGTAAGTAGTTTTTTTTAATACCTAACTTTCCACCTAATTTATATGGGGTGCTATACATACCAGGTGCAAACTTAACTTAACCACTTAGGGATGGAAAGTGTTTGTACGGAACCCTCGGTGCGCGAGTCCGACTCGCATATCTTGATATTTTTTTTCTAAACCGAATAGTTTGCGTGACAGACGCTTCCAAAGTGGAAAAAAGTTCTAAAATAATAAAATGAAAAATCTAAAAAAAACATACGATGTACATTACTATAAAAACTACCAACGAAAATTGTTTTGAACGAGATCTAGTAAGTAGTTTTTTTTAATACCTAACTTTCCACCTAATTTATATGGGGTGCTATACATACCAGGTGCAAACTTAACTTAACCACTTAGGGATGGAAAGTGTTTGTACGGAACCGTCGGTGCGCGAGTCCGACTCGCACTTGGCCGGTTTTTGAGTTATTGCAAATATTCATAATTTTCTTTAAAATGATGTAAGTGCAGCGCGGTGTCCTTATACTTCGAAAGTTACACATATTAGTTAAGTGCCATACTGTATTAAAACATTTCGCTAAATCTGGCGCGTATAATCGATAACTTCCAGAAGGGAATAAGTAATTACAGTTACTTTGACGTTTACGACCTTTTTATAGAGCTTGAAATCTTTCTTGTAACTTAAACCTCGGGCTGAAAACCGCAGTGTTAAGCTCGTCTATTGTGAAGAATGGGCAACTACGGAACCCTACACTGAGCGTGTCCCGACATGCTTTTGGCCGGTTTTTCTGAGTTCATTATATAGTTTAGACATTAACCTCGTTTCTATTTTGGAAGATACAAAACAAGCGCTAATAGCTAAAATATTAGCTGTTATGAGATGTTCCCTTCTTCCTGGTCTCTTTTGTAAGATTTTTTAGATTCACAGCGTGGTCCGTGTTTGATTAACGATAAACAATAAATTACACAAGGTCTATTGAGAGTTCAAACAACGACCCTAGCCTTTTGGCCAGAACTGCGCGTTTCAGACATCTTTGATAACACAGAGGTACCTCGCTGATTCTTTCACATATGCATATATCGTGTGCTATGTTTGGTTATCCTTTATCGTTTAGTTTGTTGCTGAGCGAAAGTATAACCTAACAAGTTGGTTTTTAGTCCACGCCGTATAACGGATTTTGGTGGTACTCATTTATTTTACTGGCAGGGACAAATTTTTGGTAACACGTTAAAAGTCAGTGAATGTCACTGATGTAAAAAAAAGCGGAAACAGGACTTAGTATTCCTCACATTTCTAGTAATATCGCACAATAGAGCCAAAATTATCCGCAGTGATGAAAGTCAAGGTTTTTTTCAATAAGATTCAGTATTCGTTTCAAATGAATAACGAAGGATTAATTAACATTCCGTTAAACAATGTTTTGAATTTGTTTGATGACATATATGTCGCTACTGATATTTTATATTTGATATGATATGATGTTGTTTAATGGGAATAGCCTTATGAAAGCTGATTGTAGAGCCATAATCCTAGAGCAAAACTGCAACTTGTTAGGCTAGTTATAACGAGTTGGGTTACCATTGAAATTTGTCAATATTTATTTATAATAATATATAGTCCTTGATAATAATATATACTTAAGATTTAAAGACACATGCACGAAAGGAAAATTTACAAGTTCTGATCCGCAACGCAGGCTTCGTCAGGTGTGTCCGTATTATCTTTCAGCAGCCTTCATTTTCGTATAGGAATGTAAGAACGTGTTTATTGTTTCAGGGCCGGAACAAGAACCAAGTTACTGCATCCAACCACCGGGTCATGGTGCGCCGCGTCACCCGCAGGTAACGGTTGCTCTCGACGCCATGCGATTTGCTCTGCACCCAAATTAACCCCTTGTGTTTGTGTTAAGCCAAGCGAAAGGCCGGCCGTCTTTTACAATAATTGTTTAATTATGTATAAACTTATTATGGTTGCTCGTAATTTTTAAGCGATGTAAGCGATATATTCACAGCTCTCCGGACTCCGACGATACGATGCCAGGCGATGACAGCGAGGAATTTGGCAGGGATGACACTTTCCTCATGAACTCTCATACTGAAAATAAGTTCTATGGTACGTATTTTCATACTAATTAGGGTTGGTGTCGTTAGCAATTTCTATTGCAAATATTGGGCAGTAGGCTGATAGGTACAGTCTGCTAATCCATCCGCGAATTATTAGAAAGCTTAGCGTTATTAAAATTTCCTGGCCAATTTCCAAAATAAAATCGCCAAATCTACTGCGTTTCTAGACAATTGTTTTGTACTTAATGTACAAGATACGAGACATATTATTTTTTCTGGGGATTATAGCTACTTTTTGGTTGAATTTGCTTAATAGCCTCCGACTTCTGCCACGTAGCATATCACATTTCACAATAATTAATTCATTAGGTATTTATGTGACTATTACTAACAACTAGTATTTTTTGCGATATTGATTTGAAATAATACGGCAGCTGCAGTACTGTAGTAGTAAAGTGGGAGATTGATATCTCGGGTATCCCAGGGGCCGTGCCAGGCGGGTCTACTGGCCAACCAGGGCGGTTCCGTCGCTTCATGGACGCCGTGTCCCGCCAGCTAGTGGCGCGCTCCTACCTGTGCCCTGGCGTCTTCCCCTGGGTCGACCAGGGCCCCGCCAATGACAATACTGGTAAGTGACTTAACGTCGTGTTTTGTAGAATTAATGACGTTAATTATAAAAATAAAATATCGGACAACCTCACACAAATCGACCTAGTCCCAAATTTGTAGTACCTACTTGTAAAAAAGCCTCTTAACGGAACAATTGATTTTTTATAAAAATATTTTTGATGCGGTTTTACTCATAGTATATCGTACCTACAGTCAACCAATTTGATTTCTAGGCCACTATAGAACCTTGGCACAATGACAATAATATTAGATTTCAAGCGGCTTTCATAATGACGTTCACTGTGACAAGCCAGCTACGTAATGGCCTAATAGGAATCAAATTGGTTGACTGTACCTAATTTCGATATCAGTTTAATATTTTTTGTATCTAATATTTTCTTCGGTTTCCGCGACTGTCACACATTTAAATAAAACAATTTAAACGGATTATATCGCGTATATTAATTATTTGAGCCTCCCTGACGTTTCAGTACCTTTACAGATACCGTTGTCAAAGGTTGACTGAGAAAAACACAATTTTTCTCTGTCAAAGTTACATTTGTGCAAACTACCCATTTTGTAAATATTAATTTAAAAATAAAGGTGTTCATACATGCCAGATGGGCCTAATGTGTAAAGACAGTTACACATGTGCCAGAAGGGCATTTATTATTTATTTAAAATATCTACCAGCGGTTCACTAAAGGCTTACTGAGGAGAAAGAACCGCCAAAGAAAACTCCCAGATTGCCTTATTTATTACTATAAAATACTTTTAAACAAAAACTCTACATATACTACTTTTGACACTAATTTGTTTTACACCGTTCGAGGCCCAAAGGTTTCCAGTCTTGTGTCTTGCTTGATCCTTGATAAGATGTACAACAGGATCCCAAGCCGGTGGTAATGACAAACCATCTTCTCTATTGAAATTGGGATATTTTTTGATTTCAATAGCCTCGCGCAACATTCTGGGAAAATATCGTTTCTCTCTGGCAAGGATTGAAGTGTTATCAAACTTAATTGAATGGTTTGGTTTGTCCATGACATGCTCGCAGACTGCAGACCTGTTGCAACGACGGTGCTTGACATCGGCTACATGCTCCTTACCCGTGTAGCTAGACTACGTTTCGTTTGGCCAATGTATGACAGACCACACTCGCAGTCCAGCTTGTAAACACCAGCACTCTGCAGAGGGATGCTACACTTCACGGGCCTCAGGTATTGAGACATCTTCTTCATCGGCTTGAAATATGTTTTAATGGAAGCCCGTTTCAAGATGTTTCCAATCCTATCCGTGACCCCTTTCACATATGGCAGGACCGCAGGTTTACGCTCGACTGTAGGAGTCTTCAGTCTGTAGGAGTTTGCTGGTGTTTACAAGCTGGACTGCGAGTGTGGTCTGTCATACATTGGCCAAACGAAACGTAGTATAGCTACACGGGTTAAGGAGCATGTAGCCGATGTCAAGCACCGTCGTTGCAACAGGTCTGCAGTCTGCGAGCATGTCATGGACAAACCAAACCATTCAATTAAGTTTGATAACACTTCAATCCTTGCCAGAGAGAAACGATATTTTCCCAGAATGTTGCGCGAGGCTATTGAAATCAAAAAATATCCCAATTTCAATAGATAAGATGGTTTGTCATTACCACCGGCTTGGGATCCTGTTGTACATCTTATCAAGGATCAAGCAAGACACAAGACTGGAAACCTTGGGCCTCGAACGGTGTAAAACAAATTAGTGTCAAAAGTAGTATATGTAGAGTTTTTGTTTAAAAGTATTTTATAGTAATAAATAAGGCAATCTGGGAGTTTTCTTTGGCGGTTCTTTCTCCACAGTAAGCCTTAAGTGAACCGCTGGTAGATATTTTAAATAAATAATAAATGCCCTTCTGGCACATGTGTAACTGTCTTTACACATTAGGCCCATCTGGCATGTATGAACACCTTTATTTTTAAATTAATATTTACAAAATGGGTAGTTTGCACAAATAAAACTTTGACAGAGAAAAATTGTGTTTTTCTCAGTCAACCTTTGACAACGGTATCTGTAAAGGTACTGAAACGTCAGGGAGGCTCAAATAATTAATATACGCGATATAATCCGTTTAAATAGTTTTTTGTATCTGTTAATTTATGTAATTTTATAACCTGTAAAAACATTATTTTTTGTCGATTGGTAATCATGACCGAGCATGCCACAAACTCATTAACTCATTATAGTCATATTATGATTTTCACGTACTTACCTACACCAAATTCATATAGGGCGTCCCATTAATCATTGCAAACTCTTCAAACTTTCCGGTTCAGGGAACTTTCAATTTCATTTTCTAAGCGTAAACCATGAACGTATGTCCACGGACAATATTGGTTTTTGTTTAAAAACGTTATCGGTCTAAATGGTGAAGTGGTATATTATTTGTATGTCTAATTTATTCTACAGATTACAGATCGTCGTTAGGGTAGTGAAATTAGTACCTAATAAAATTCCCGACATGTGAGGACAGGTGGTCATGTTACGGCCACTTTTAAATAGGTAGACAAATAGACTTTATACTTATATTAAAATGTAGTTTCATTTCACATAAAATATATAACACAACAAAATAAACAATAACCCAATAAAAATAATACTTTACTTATATTGGTTTTCAATCCACATCCCTTTCGATAAAGGTTACACATTTCCGAAAAACAGGCTTTTTTGTAAAATGTATAAATAGAGAATGTCTAAATTAGCGGGGATATTTTCCGTTTTGGGAAGGTTTTAATTTATTCGATAAAACAGCTTCTTTAAAGAGTACAATCGATGTATCAATGGTTAAGTACAATCGAGTTCTTTGATTTAGGAGCAACAATTGGATCAAAACAATGTGAATTTCCTCAGTTATTACCGCCATAGAAGCGGGTACAAATATTTTTGATCACATTTTTGCTCATAAATTTATGATCTCGATTGTACGCTGCAGATATCTGTCTGTGTGCCTGGAGTTATCATGATGTATTGTTACAAATATCTAACGTTTATCTAAACAAGCTCTTTGTACTGTGCTTTGTAATACAAAGCTCTTTTTGCAATCCATTGAAATATAAGCTGCTCTGCTTGTACCGTGTCTTTGTAAGGACGAGCGATGGGATGGCGGGTTTTCTTAGGATGGCGTCTGATAGCGGCGAGGCGGTTGATATGCTGCAATAATGGCACACAGGCATGTTCGTGATCAAGGCGGTGGGCGTGCTATACGTGTTGATCATCGTGTTCGATCTGCTGGCGGCGTACGGCGACCCCGCCTCCTCCAACTTCACCGCGACCCTCATGGTTGCTCTAATCCTGGCCATCTTCATTATCCTCCTGCTCATTTCGAGGAAACCACAAAATAGGTAAGTTAACTTGTGATACTCTAACTACAATAGAACTGTTGGCTTTTGTCGCACAGTTTTCGATTAATATATTTGAATTCCCGCGACACGTTTAAATAACTGAATGCAGTTAGTTATGGATATAATTTTATTTTCATATGTGATCTGCTATGAAACGTGATTGGTTTTTGATTAGATATGTACTTTGCCAATAATTTATTGGCAATATCTTTATTTGACAAATATTGATTTGATATTTATAGTAATGTTTTAGAAAAAATCTGCTACGCACTGTTTATTTACGGTGACTTAACTATTTTCGTCCAACCCACGTCGTCTTTACACATGATCGTCAATCCAATCCACTCTAATCTGGTAACCGAAATAATGTATTTTTTTTACTGATGTTACAATAACCCATGTAAATAGATGTGTTATATTGGAGCCATCGGTATATTACACGTACTGGAACAGCACGGTAAACAACAGTAGGTATGGATATCTTGGCGTCCCCTAATACACATACGAATATAAATAGACTGTTTTGTGATAATTTGTTTGTTGTGCGCAGCGTGGCCCTGGTGTACTCGACTCCGGCGCTACCGTTCATACCGGCGACGGCAATTATCGTCAACATCTACTTGATCCTCAACTTGTCCATCCTCACTCTGTTCCGGTTCACCGTGTGGATGATCATTGGTCAGTTACTAATTATGTTCTCAATTCCTACATAATGTCATAAAAAGGCCAAAAATGAAAAACACTGAAGGAAATATAGCATGTTAATACTAAAAACCTCCAGTTTTCGGGGTACTTTTGGCCGGTATTAAATCATCACTAGTATTTAATTTTATAACATTATGTGCCCTACATTACCTGAGAATTAACATGTATTACCCGAAATAATGTTGAAACGAATTTAGTCGATCGCCTCTACATGCATAACGTTACCTCCAATGGAATCAACGATTAAAGGGTAGATGAATAACCAACCAACCATACACAATACGAGTATGTATGGATAGCTTAATACTTTGACAATAACTTCTACTGCATAAAAATGCCAATATAATAAAATAACCAACCAAATTATGCTGCAACACTTCATACTAAAATAAAATTCATCAATCATTCGCAACTTTACCTGTACGTCGACGTCACTCGCCTGCGGCGCTCGCAGCTGGTGAATACCTCGCTCTCTAGAAACAATACGTAACAAAGTGAATATTCGGTATGAATATGATTTTGATTACTCATTTAAGAATTTTCCCGCGGCGAGCGAGCAAATATCAGAACATTTTTCGCTTCATCCTAGCCGTGTAATAACTGTACGATACCGTACAAGCAAATAGACATAAGAAGTATATGTATGTAGGTATGTGGGTAGATTGCTCATACTAAACGGCGTATGTGCCAAAAGTGAGTCGTAACCTAACCGTCACTCGCTACACATTAAAATTAAGTAACCAGATTGTGGAAGTGGAAATATTGTCTTATATAGTTTATGTTTGGTGTTTCCTTCAAGACCTGCGCCGAACATTAATAAAGATAAACAATAATATATAGAGCTATCTCTATGCCATAGTTAATCCACACCAGGATACTATTTTTTCGTTATTTTGTATACGTAATTTATGTAACAACAAAACCTCTTTTACTTCTCGTTGATGTTAGTAATAAAAGCAAGTACAGAATATCCCGAGAAAACACCATTACTATAGAAAGTTTACGATGTATATTTAGATATAAATAATATCCTGCAATGTTGGATTCGAAGTGGTCTCTAATTTCAAATATTGATTACATCTTTAGTGCCTATAACTAGAAATATAATACACTTAATCAACACGCAGGTCTGGTGGTTTACTTCAAGTATGGCATCAAGAACTCTTCGCTGGAGACGCGGGAGGAAGAGCCTCCGGTATCGCCACCCACGCCCAACCCCCTGGACCGCACCACGCTGCCGCCGCCCGCCCCGCACCAGCCCCGGCCCGCTGGAGACCGCAACATCTTCGAGGGCGACGGCAACAGCGGACTCTATGGCAACCTTGAGTAAGTGCTTCGTTCGTAAGGGGTAGCCGCACCACAGGTGTCCTTTTTACAAAATTTTAGTTGCCCCTGTATTTTTCATGTCTGTAACCAAATCTTGCAAGTAATAGTTGAGTTTTCAGCTGACTTTAAAGCTTGCATACTTAGGTAAATCGGATGACGATGTATTATAACGATATGAGGGTGATCTTCTGATGAATGTGGTCATGGTACCTCTGTAACTGAAGAACCTACGTCATTGAGTTAGGGACGTTAAAAAATATCAGAATCAAAATATGTTTTACATTTTCTTTTTCCCGCGCATTGCTCATTAACCAAGGTTAGGTTTGTTTTATAAAATACTAGCGACCCGCCCCGGCTTAACACGGGTGTTTTGCTGATAAATTATGCATATAAATCTTCCTCTTGAATCACTCTATCCATTAAAAAAACCGCATCAAAATCCGTTGCGTAGTTTTAAAGATTTAAGCATACAAAGGGACATAGGGACAGAGAAAGCGACTTTGTTTTATACTATGTAGTGATGTGGAAAGGTTTTGATTTCTGAGAAAAACTTTAGGAAACGAGATGAGTCAATAAGTTATTAGGTACTATGGGCTGCACAAATGCATGGCCCGTTTATGAATGAATTCTTTCATAAATGGGACATGCGATTCTGCAGCTCATTGTACATAAACCCGACCCACGGATACGAAAGGGATTCATTTAGAATATTGAATATTTTACTTCATTGTGGTAAATTATTATATTATTAAAAGTAATAAAACGAGCCAAGAGCATATTCCTGCCCAGTGTAGCGTTACTAACTTACCTACAACCAACAACTGACGAACATAACTTGCTATTGTTTGACTTATCAACATTTCCCGGATGAAGTAGGTAAGTATCTCGCGTATTACTCGCCTATAACTCGAGTACGTGTTAAAAAAACTTGTTAAATCTACTTATTTGTAGATTTCGTGTGAGTGTTCCATTTATCATAACGAAGATAAATACCACTTTGTGTGTGTATATAACTACCTACTCTTGCCAAATTGCAGTTTCCTAGTCCTAAGACTCCTTCAGACTCACAGACAGACAGGCGAACATATTATAAGCGTTTCTCAAGTTAGATTGTGGAACCCTAAAACATCCATATTTTTATGAAGCAAAACGCAATAACAATATGTGGATATGTTAAATAGAGTGCAAAATTAAATATGATTATTTTTATATTTTAATAGTTTTTCTTGCATCTTGCATTTTCGTCACCATAGTGAGGTGGAAAGTTGTGTATTCCGCACGGCTTATTATTTGCCTTCTCGTGTCTTGAAAGCCTGGCTACGTTCAGGAATCTATCTTTGAAATCAATGATAGATAGGTACCTTAGCTCGCTCAGCTTTCAATTACAACACTTGCGCCAAGTAACAACTTTGCAGCGTTGCATAACAAATAACTATTTCAATAACTTTAACTTTGCAAGTAATATTTTGCAAAATTAAACGAGAAGTTTATTTGGTGTTCTAAAGTATTACTTTGGTCTTGTTTGTCGTTGTTTGAAGCTAGCCGAGTTTGAAAACTTCCAGTAGTGATTTTGCAAAGAGCTTGATATCGATCTCTTAAAGAAAACCACCAAGTTCTTGATATTGAGAGTCATACTTATAAAAACTCATTAAGTCATTACGCTGCTAAGTAAAGCGACGCTCATTATCATTATAAATGTTTGGCTTAGTTAAGGTAGGTATCGTCGACGACGACGACGATAATAATTATTAGATTTTTCATAATTTTTCATGTTTCATGTTTTGCTATGTGATATGATGTGATCGCGAAATAAAAAAAAATAAAAAATAAAGTTGATTTGATTTTTCATTGGAACTTGAATATTGCCATTCAATCGAAAAGCGGGAAAATCATTGAAATAAAATACTTTCTTTAAATTATTGTGTGGCTCTTACATCTTAAGAATATGCTAATAAATATTGATAACTCGCAGATCGGTTTTATAGTTATTGTGTGGGCGTGGTGTACCTATCATAATAATTAAAATAAATAGATATTGAACAACCTCACACAAATCAATCTAGTCCCACAGTAAGCTCTAGTAAGCTTGTGTTATGGGCACTAGACGACGATAGACATACTTATATAGATAAATATTAAATACTTAAATACAAATAACATCCAGGCACAAATATGCGGGATTCAAATCCAGGACCGTTGGCTCAGAGGCCTTATTCCTTTTAAAATGCTGATTGTTTAGACATTTTTCTCTATGATCAAACATGTTTCTTAACATACTATTGATGTTACTTTCTAGAACAGGGCTATTGGGATTTATTGGTATATATTTGAAACCTACAGTTTGAATTTTTCATTGATAATTTTTGTTTCAAAAACTACTCGAAATTGACAAAATTCACGCGGAAAATTAGTTTTTTTAACTTATTTTCGACTGTACTCAATGAAAGCGTGAAATAACTATGTTACTACCTAGAACTCGGGGAAAAGTATTATTCACTTCAAAAAGTTGGTTGTCAATATATTTGTCATAATATGAAAAAAATAAATTTTGAAAGGAATAAGGCCTCTTAAACGGTAATATGTTACAGTTTCCCGGACCCCCTGCTGGCGTGGCACACGGCCGAACTCGAACCCCCGGCTCCCGCTGGCGCTCTTCGTACTACCAACACCAACTACAAGCAAGTCGAATCTAGGTGAGACAGTCATTATAATGATATACATACCTAATACCTACTCATCCCCAAGTATTTACCTACGATTATTTTGTAGAGGTTCCTGACTCTAATCAAATAAGTAGAACATTGCACTAAATCATTGCAGACTATTTTTTGGCCGACTGTTACATTTCGTAGAAAGCATTTTCTCTGAAACCGTCAACTATTTGGGATTTTAAAAACAAACCTAACCTAACCTAATGCAAGAATTATCAAAAATGTATGACCACAAAGGTAAAAAAAAACCGCGAAGTGAAAAATTGGCGAAATGACACATTAGCTATATATAATATATATAATAATAGCTCGTATCTATTTTGCTGTACGATCATTTTCTATAGTTTAGGGCATGACACAAAACATACTTATCGCCTATGAAGGCCGCATTTATGATGCAATAAATTCATTTTAATATTAAAGCATCCATCACTCATGCATTCACAGACTTGTCGAAAAGAGACGTATACCTACTTTAAAATATATTTTTCCCGTAATAAACGCAACTATCGTAAGCACATGTCAATGAGTAAAACTAGTTTGGAATCTTGGCAGGGAGTAGGTTGAAAGCTGTGCTTGAACGTTACTAACGTTAAAGTCGGATCAATCTTTCATACTTATATTAAATCTATTTGGCTTGTTCTAATCGTAAATGTGGCGATATGTTCCAGGTACAATGCGAAGACCAACAGTACTTCCTCGCACACTTCGAGCCGTCCGCTGCCGTGGGCATACCCTGGCCAAGAGTACGACTCCTGGGACAACTAAACACTAACTTTCTTTACTCGCCTTCAACGCAAACTTTTATGGTTATTTCTGCGACTTTGTTCGACTATTTCTTCCATATTTGAAGCACCAGAAGGACTGGCACAGTTAGCCGCTATAGCTCGTCGCGGGCCATCTCCCACACTTACGCACTGTAAGTAAAATAAACTAGTCAAGCGGTCTTTATAAATATGATGAACGCATTTGTTTATTCTGATGCATTTAATAGAAGATATTTCGGCTATTATTTACTTGTTACCGTCGTTGTAATAAATAGTTACTATAAGTGCAGGGACCGGGGTACATCTACCCATACTAAATTCAAGATTCGATAAACGGTAAAAATGACAGTATCAAATTCGGAGCGAGATATCCTTTGGTTTGCCTTAAATTTTAATTAGCTTCTTGTGTTGAAGTAGAAAAAAGACGCATACATGAATGTAGGTAATCATATACATTCATGTATGAGTCTTTTTTCCCTTGAAAAGCCGTGAGTGGGGGCGAGTATCTCAGTTGTCGTTGTTTTTAGTTCAAAACCATTTTCCGTATACGTAAATACTAATTAATTGTTTGTAATGTAAAGTTAACTTCGGATTGCATAATCATAAATATCATAATAGTAACTCGTTGCTACATGTTGGCTGTTATGTCTAAAAGTTCACGTTTGAAAATAATCTGTCGATAACTAGATATTCTTATAGGTAGGTACGTACCTACCAACCAGACTAATCCATAAACCTGCACGGGGAAATTGCGAAAGGTTTAAGTTATATTTTCTACACATAACTGATGTACAGATTACTGATATACTGTACATATTACTTTTCGTTTATTACAGCGTCATGCTTATGAAATACGGGTACACGTACAGGCACGCAACTTTAATTTGGGACACACTTAAAGCGGACATGCGTATAGCAGACTGGAAACACCTAGAGCTACAATAACATTGTAACCGAGTATGTCGCCGTTGACAGTCCTTATAGACGTTTATACGTGTCTAGGGGCAACCACCTGGAACCAGGACAAACGATAATTTCTGATTTTCTGACCAATTTTCTCCTACACGATAATTTAAATAAGTAGATAATTTTCTCCCGCCTTTCAACTGCTGCCTGCCTAAGCTGATTCATAATGCCCGTCAAATATTTATGTCAAAAAGGCATGATGCAGGTTATCAAGGAAATATAAAACATAATAATTAACAGAACACAAAACAATTGGTAAACATTAAGTTTTTCAGGGGTATACATGTTATTTACGGTACCTATAGGCACAAGTTATATGGATACAGAATTTACGATGAGTTCATTTTTTCGTCGCATCATCTTTTATTATTTTTAAACCCTAATGTGACATTAGGTTTAGGACTATTTGCCTTGATCTTAAAGGAATTAGTAAAGTAAATTAAAAAATAATCGTGACTTTGTGAGTAAAGTTCTTCGTTTTTAATTTGCCGTACTTACTAATTTCATATAGACCAAAGTAATGTTGTATAGACACCTTCGAAATGTGACCAAATGTCACATCGACTGCGACTAAAAAACTACGACGTAAACATAAACTAATTATAGGTTCTGAATCCCAATAATGTATACTATCGTACGTAACCATTCAAATCATAGGTTTATGTTACGTCTGAAAGTCATTATATCAGACGTAACATAAACCTAAGAACCTAATTTTATGTGGATAAATGAACAAAAGGTCACGATCCCAGAATACCTATTCAGTGGGTCCGTAAAGCTCTTTGGCAAATTGTATAAGAGTTAAGCACAAACGATAAATCGTTAGTGGGTAATTCTGGTACAAGTGCCGACGACAAAAGGGTTTTGATTTCATGAAACTGCTGACACTTAGACCATAATTAATATAATGTGAAAGCTTTTCGAGTAGAGCACAATTATTTTGCCAAAACTCATTTTGTAAATTTTGAACCGAGAGCCTTACTATGTAAACTTTCAGACAAAATGACACCCAGACTAGATAGACAGTTAATGATGCCTTGGAAATATTTTCACTAAAAAAAATGTTGACTGTAGTATATCTTTCCCTTAAAATATTTACACAGAATGACCTGGTAGCACGGACATTTTGTACTTTTATCTCAACCTTTAAAGCATTTTAGCAATAAACAAACTCAAAAATACACGGAATCAACGTGTTTTGATTACTGATTTGTATGACGTCACATGCCAGTATTTTCATAGAAACTTCATACTAACAGATCGTTTTTGACATTTCATAAAGTGTAGCTGATTTGAGCTGTCATCAAATACCGTATACTACTTACTAAAATTACCTGTTACCAACTGAAGAATATTTCTAAAACCTGAAAGAAACGGTTCAAAACTTGAAACATTTATATTATAATTTCAAGGGACTTCACTTGACATTTCACAACTATTTATTATAGAAGTGACGTTTTCTACGTTATTGCATTGTGAATTTTCTAATAACATTTCAAGAAAAATACTTTCAAATCAAAGTTCGTGACTGTATATACGATACCGAGCTTGCACTAAGTAAATTTTAGCAATTTGATAATACTGTATACTGCAATATAAATTCTTATTCATAATAAAAAAAAACGCAAATGATTGAACGTGTAGACGTCGTATTTAGGGTGTCATGGGGGATGACGTGTGCCCGACTTTGACTTTTATCGATGTCTCGAAAGTGACGTATTTAATCCTTATAAGTCCCATGAATGTATTTTGTTTACATTCATGATATACTATCCCGTCAGTTGCATGGCGCTGTAATGAACGATGCGCCTCAATTTAAAAGCAAGTTTTCTATATGCGAAGAAACTGGCATCGATTAGGATATATATTCATTTCATATGTTTAGTTAACGTGATGTCTTGTGTATCAACCATTGACTATCTAAACATATCAAATACATTTTAAACAAAATACTTGCGTCTTACATCTACGTCTGAAGAAACACGGCATTGAGACGTAACTGACTTTAATAATTTTACTGAATTTAGAAACCGTGGTCATCTAAAATCCGCTTAGTTATTTATAATTGCAATCCTCGAAAAGAAACATACAATCGGTTTACTATCAAACTAAAATCATGAGATAATTAATATGTTATTAAATTAAATATAATTATTCAAAGTTATTCTTGTAGGGAAAACTTAATTGTTGATTCATTTTAATCTTTATCAGACGCACATAAATTATTTTTATTATTGTTGATAGTAATTTTATTATGATAAAATATTTTGGAAACGTTTAAGAGGTCCTTTTTTTATTACTACGTATAATACAATAATTGTTCGATCTTCATCATGTTGACGTTATCCAACCATATTTAATGATATTATATAGTTAGATAAAAAATATCATAAACAGGTCTAATATTTTCTGATGACCATTTTGACGCATTCTTGTACTAATGCAAAATTATGAATTCTTGTAGTTTTTTAAAATAATTTGTTTCTTGCGTTTTTCCAAGCCTCTGTTGCGCCTATAGTTAAAGTATTACAAAAAGGACTATTTGAAAATATATTAACCTATTTACAACTTGTAGTTCATTTTATCCTTTACAAAATAAACCTAGTTTTTTACATGTTCTATATTATGTATATCAAATAGGTACATACTTCTAATACGTTTGCCAATTTATCTAGAAAAGTATTTTCACAACTGATAATGTGATATTTTAACTAATACCTACCTATACATAACTATATTTTAATTATAACAAAGATAATCATTTGGTTAATCTTCTTAAATATACGTTAGTTTAGTTAGAAAATAACTTCGTGTGAATTTAAACCATAAAATTATATAATTGATATTCATATTCATATTAATGTTGAGTCTACTTTCGATCAATTTTATAAATGTTCGCTGCTTATTGAAGGCACAAAAGTTCAAGTCATCTGTATTTAATTATAAAAATATTTATGTGATTGTTATTTGTTACTTTATACTTACCTACTAAAATTAGAACCTTTAAAATGAATCCCCTTTTTTTATAAATCCGTTCCAGCCATTAGACAGTATACAAAAAATAGACATCATTTCAGTGTTTTAATGTTCAGGTGTTTACTTAACTAAACACCTACTAAAGAAACTTTGGTAACAAGTTTTGATCATATTTTACTTAATTATAATGAATTCGCTCCTCTCGTTAATAGGTATTTAAAAATGAAAACTAACAAACACTCCTCCACTTAGGTACTTCCCTTGTAACATTAGACTGTTATTTGATCTAAATCGAGAACTGATTATGCTATGTCAATAGTTCTGTAGCATATTCAATATAAACATATCTTAACAAGACTTTTCGTTGGTATTGTTAGTTAGAAATGTTGATGGGTACAAGGTACAAGTTACGATCTGCAGGATCTTGAAGAATGAGAATTCTTAATTTCAGTACCTAGTTCTCTTTCCATTAAGGGCACATGTCTTGTAGAGCTGTGCAAGGTAGCTGACAGCGGTAAGCAAGAAAATAATCTCTAGCCACCACTTTGGGAAAAAGGACTAGCCAAGCTAGGTTTATAAACATAAAACAAGAGAAAAAACCGGACGAACTACTGCACTATCTAAAAAAAAACATAATAAACAGTTTAATGGCCTACGTTTTCACTATAGAGATTCCTGATGGAAACGGTCGTATCTTCGCTATGCGGCCTCACACCGATCCGCTACCTCGCACAACTCTCGTGTCTATAATGCTCGTTTTACAAAAGGCCAGCCAGCTGTTATTTTTAGGTTTATACATGGGCTGTAAATGTTTCCCAACTCGCATGGAAAGAAGCCGCCGGGTGTAATTTTTATTTAATTCGCGATCCATGTATGTACCTGATTTTCGAACAATGTTCCCTCTATGTATTTTTTTACTGCTATATGAACACTTTTCTATAAAACTGTAGTACGTAAGGGTTAGTTATAGGCATATATGTAAAGCTACTTGTCAGAGGCCATTCTCAGGACAAAATGCTTCGGGGTAAAATGTTTAATATGGATAAATAAATGATAGGCCTTAAAATTGTTAATGTTTGATGAATGCACAAAGCATTTTCTATAAGGGCAGATTTTTGTCCGAGTGAAGTGTCTTTGTAAGACGTACTTTCTTGAATATTGATATTACCGTGACCGAAAAAAAAATGGTGTCGAAACGACAAATACCTAATCATAATGAAAATTGTTTGGCATATGAGTACTTATAAGTACCGATGTAATTATAAGGTACCTATTACATTTCTAAAAAATATAAATCATGAAATATATCCACTGAAAGTTTTCAAAGACGGGCTACTAAGGATCGAGGTGCTTTTTATAATCCCCGTATTACTTGTACGACAAGGGAGTACGCGCAAGGCTATGTGCGCGGCGCGTGCTTGCGCCGCCCTTTCCATACATACGTGTCGCCTACCCCTCGCAACAATAATATAACTACTTAGTCAGTATGAACACTATATAATCACTTGATGTCAACCGTTCGTAGCGGTCAGGCTTCAAAAAATTTGTTACCTGACTGAAATCGATGTTTTGATTTAGATTAGTAATCGACAATATACTACTACTATGAATCTCTGTCCGTGAAATTAATGGCGCGATGTGCTCAACATTTCAGTTGGAAAGTATTGATATTATTTTTTAATTATAGATAGTTATTGAAGTTTTCTAATTGATATATTGTTATGGAAAAGGGCTTTATTATCAATTAACAAACACCTACATTTGATAGGTACATAAGCATATACAAAAAAGGCAAGCCGTAAATACCTTACTATGAAGAAATTTTAGATGTCATGATTATGTACACTGTACAGGACAACAAACCATATATTGCTGACTTTTGATAATAAAGCCATTGATATTAATTACTGTAACCATAACCTAAGCCATGTTGTTGTAAGCATTTATGTATTAATAATATAATCAAAATGTTGGATGTATAGCGTATTCATTATTACTTCAGGTTTATAAATCAGCATTATTGTATGACGTCACCCGTCACGAAGCGTCATTAGCTGTTATTACATTTCAGAATTGCATCGTATTTTTTATAAGTGATACACGCCAATCGCTAATACTCATAGAAAGAAAATTTTAGCCTTTGTCGTTCCTTAGAGGAACACAATGCATGATTCACCGATTATCTATCAACATTACGGTCGTGTCGTGGGATGGGATGAAAAGATTAGAAACCCGAGAAGTGGCGCGTGTCTCGCAATGCAAGTTTGTATTGTCTTTACGAAGTAAGATTATTAATGGCATTTACGCTTATAGACCGAACTTACATCTCATCATCACTATTTCGGGAACGGAACTAAAATAATTATTTTAATTCCAAACAATATGTTGAGTAGTGTTTTTAGGCTCAAAGCGCGTTGAAATTTCTTGCAAGGCTGTTTAGAAGGGTTTCTAATGGAATTACAGCCGGTAATGTAACTAAAAATGTTGTGCAATGCAAGAAGTTATGACGTCTGATTCTGGAACATTCGGAACAAACAGATTCTTGAATTGATTTGTTAAAACATAATAACGCTCTCTCGCTGTTCAGACATTCCGAATCACAGTAGCGATATATTCGGCTTAATTGATGAGAAGTAGAAGTGGACTGTGGCCCAATAATCGACTTCATTTGCTTATCTTTACGAACATCACTGAGGGGCTATATATTACCTTTCAAGGCATTTTCCGCGTGTGAATTCTAGTCTTTTTTATAAAACTGTGAATGACATTATGTCATACACGACATACAGAAACTACATAATATACATAAAGTATTTGTAGGGAGTGCGATGTTGGGCGACAGTCTCCAGGACGTACCTATCGCGGTAGGAAATATGAAATTGTTTTTTGGACCAATTGGGATTATAAATTTCGCTACTCAGCCACTATGATTCGGAAAGTATTTTTGTGATATGTAAACGATAATAGAATAAGTTTAACCTTACTATTATAGAACGGTTAAAGTACTTATTCATTTTGTGTTTTACTTCCACACTACCTAAATTGTAAGTATTTGTAAGCATTCTACCCATCAAAAACAAAGATGTGAGACAAATCTGGGGGCACGGTAGTGCCCCCGCCAAGACGAACAAAAAAGAAGCGGGGCACTACCTACCTTTTCTCGAACCATTTCGTCTCATTTTCAAACCCTCATAGCTTCGTCCCAGTTAACACCAGAGCGCCCAAGTTCACAAGTTAAGATGCAGTTAGGGAACATATGAATAGTACTTAATTTAATTGATCTAGATTTTATACTTTAGGTTTTATTGGTACCTAAAATACGCCGATTTTGCCAATCACTTCTGTGGCTCTAGTGAAAAGGGGTTAAACTCGAAAAACACTACTTTACAGGAGACGCAAAAAACCGTTGCGGCTTAAAATTATTCAGACTTTTGATCACTGTACTTACAAATAAACTTTAAATGCAGTTTTAATATTTAAAAAATCCTCTTTCACGGGGTAATATTCTTACTTCTCCAAAGTTAACGGAAAAAAAATGTGACATATCCGTGCCAAAACGTGTTCTTAAGGACATAACTTACTTTATACCCCTTTTCACCCATAACACTTACACTACCCGGGAATATAACTGAACTTATACCAATTTTCACCATTATTTTAGAAAGTGTAAATGGACTTGCTGTTCAGTTTATTTAAAGTTATCTCCTTTTTAAAGGAAAAATACATGAACACCCTAAATAAGAAATACCTAACTAAACGAAACCTATCATTTAAGAGCTTTATTTCAGAGATAATCCTAAGAAAACAAACTTTTACCCTTTTGCACTCAATTAATTTAGGTGTACTGTAATATAAACACACTTTTACCAATGGTTTTTTAGAAGTTATATCAATTTTTGCGGTGCAGTGATAATAAAAAATCTTCATTTTTATTTATTCTTTATTGCAAAAATAACAGAAAAAGTCAACATTAGCATATAAAATTATTCTCATCGTTTTTAACTTTTGGACTTTCATCAAAACGAATAAAATATTAAGTAATCAACTTTCTAAATAACATGTATCACGTTTTGAGGGTCAGCTTGTAAAATTTCAATTCTTGTATAAAATCAATTCTTGCCTGTGCTCTTTTGGCGCCAAAGGATGGGAATCTACCACATTTTCAGAATATAACAATTTTTCGTAAAAGATCTTACACTCGGGTTTATCAAATTTAACAAAAAACCGTTTTTTTTACCGATATCCGTATTGGACCGCTGAAACAGCAGCCAGCCCTTGGCAGCTGAACAAACATAGTAACGTACATGGCAAGTTAAACAACTTAAAAAAAAATGCCTACATCACTACTGTAGGTCAGTCTAACTGGTGAGCCAAATTTAATAATGGGATGATTTATTAGATTCAAGTGCACTTAAAATAAATGACAGCGAAGAGACTTTATAATACAAACTTCTTGATACAAGTAATCGTCGTGGTGTAAAATGATACATCTCACTGGTATAAGTCTATAGACACCCATAAATGCTAAATATTTATTCGTGAATATGGATTAATTTCGATTTATTTTTATAAATTATGGGTAAATTGCTGGTGCACATTGGTACAAGTAAACATTGATCATTAAATACCAGATTTCATAAGAGATACAATTCGACGTATACCATTAATGTTTAACATTATACAGATTAAAGTCGATTTATATTCTTTAAGGTTTGTAATGTTGTTTTGTAAAAAGGTATAAGTAAACATTGATCCTGTAACACAGGATGCGTCAAAAGAGACAAATGAAATCGTTCTCCACATGCAAAACACCAAATTCTTCAATGTTATCTTTAGTTGCACCATATTTCAGGACATAATTCACCAGATATACCGTTTGGCACAATCCTAACTTTGTCATTTTAAAAGATAACTTAGCTCCGATTACACCAAAAGATGCGCAATTTTTTTTGTGAATTTTGGTGTACGCAAAAAGGTCATAAGTGCACTTTAACCCCTTTTCACTAGAGCCACAGACTTATACTCACTTATACACTCATATCAAAACCTCCGGGGTACTTCCCGATGACCTAGAAACCTGACCTGAAATTTGGTATGGAAGCTAGTATTAGTGCACAAACAACAAAAGAATTCTAAAACTTGGAACTGGAACTTTTACCCCCCCCACCTCTTAATCCAGGGGATGGATGTCTGTATATGTATGGGATAAAAGTGTATATATATGGGGCTAAACGTAAGTATTTCTTAACCCATATATGCCCAGAACTATTTTTGCTCTCCGATTTCCTTAATTTTTGGATATGTGGGATCCTAAGGGGTTCTTATAAAAACTGCATTTAAAGATTTGAGATGAGAGGGGAGGGTGTTTTTTTAATGGGTTGAAAACTTACCCCTAGTGCAAATATGTTCCCTAAGGGTCGTTTTCGAGCCATTGTGTGCCGTGTAAGTTAATGTTGAAAAAAATTACTTAACACTGTTTTTAGGGTTCCGTACCTCAAAAGGAAAAAACGGAACCCTTATAGGATCACTTTGTTGTCCGTCTGTCCGTCCGTCCGTCCGTCTGTCAAGACCCTTTTTCTCAGGAACGCGTGGAGGTATGAAGCTGAAATTTATATCAATTACTCAGGTCTACTGTCCCTTGAAGCTGTGAAAAAATCAAACTTCTAAGCCAACGCAATCAAAAGATGCAGCCGTTTATGCCGCAAATTTTCGACACTTGCAAGGGAATCAAAACCTACAGGGTGCTTCCCGTGAACTCAGAATCTTGAAATTTGGTACGAAGCAACGTCTTATAGCATAGATAAAGGAAAAATTACGAAAACCATAAATTTTTAGTTACATCACATAATATATATTTTTTTAATAATTTTAAACTTACTACCCATTTCCTCATAAACGCGTAGAGGTATTAAATTGAAATTCATACCAAATACTCAGGTCTATAATACCTTTAAGCTGTAACAAAATCAAACTTCTATGTCAACGTAATCAAAAGAAACAGCAATTTAAGCTGCATATTTTGAAACTCGCAAGTACTCGCAAGGGAATCAAAACCTAAAGGGTACTTCCAGTCGACCTAGAATCTTGAAATTTGGCATGAAGCAACGTTTTATAGCACACATAAAGGAAAAATTCCGAAAACCTTAAATTTTTAGTTACATTACAAAATATATATTTTTTAATAAATATAAACTTATTACTTTTTTCCTCATGAACGCGTAGAGCTATCAAGTTGAAATTCATATCAAATACTTAGATCTAATTGCCTTTAACCCGTGAAAAAAAAAAAAATCTAAGTCAACGCAAAAACGCAAAACGCAAAAGTACAACCATTGATACCGCATATTTTGAAACTCGCAACTACACGCAAGGGAATTAAAACCTAAAGACCACTTCCCGTTGACATAGAATCTCGAAATTTGGTAAGAAGCAATAGCTTACAGCACAGGTAACAGAAAAATTCCGAAAAGCTTAAAATTTTAAGTAGTTATACCACCAAAAAAATTGTGATTGTAAACATAATTGTAGTTACAGCAATGACCGCGAGTTATTATACTATGTATGGGGAGGGCAACATTTTTCAAACGGCAAAGACGACCTCACTCATCGTCATTCAATCCCGATGTTTTGGTGAATGTAGCTGTATAATCTAAATGCGTCCTAACTGCTTAAAGTGTTATACTTATAATTAAATTCAATGAATTGTATGAATTTACTTAAACGATAAAGAGATCTTTGTCTTAAATTTATGCTCCTCCATCTTTCCCCATTGTAATGTTATGAATTTCATTTATATATATAAAAATACCATAGTTATGACTCGATTGTCGTAATGAACGAACTTTGTAAACCTTGCAGGTTTGTACGGAACCCTCGGTGCGCGAGTCCGACTCGCACTTGGCCGGTTTTTTTTTTTTTACGTTTAAATTGTTTATTTAGAGACAAAATGATGACAAGAATGAAACCTGGACAACCCTTTTATGTGCAAATTAATACCTAATTTCTTACACCCAGTTTATTTTTACATAAAGCACGCCGAAGTCTTTATAGACATCTTTTAAACATAGTGTTAGAAATTATGTTTTTGCACCGAATAAGAGAAGCTGGTTTGATTTTTTCTGGTGGGGCCCAGGTCTATTTCTTGCGCTAATTCTGCAGCAAAACACGGGCAATGCTTCGCCGTAACTTCAGTGTACCTATATATGTCACTCCTATACTCGCGAGTTAGGAGTGTAGTATTATGAACAGCGACGTCAATGAGCCTAAAAAAAGAGTTTAGTCCATTCGTTGCCTCTCATTTCGACTCTACTTATGCTGATCCAGAGTCCAGTTGATCCACTACCCCTGCAACCCATATTAGAAAGTCATTTTCCGCTGTGGTACATCAATCGTCTATTTTAGCGCAGCAGAAAATCTTCTCGCCGTTTGCATAGGTTGCACACCGTGTTCAGTTGATAATAGAGGCACAAAGATATTGCCATGCCACGTAACAGTGCATATAAAGTTTGTCTCATCCAGTTGGTAGCCGTTGTATCCCCTCTCTTTATTTTTTTATTTCTTTGACATCCTCCAGTTGGCAGTTTTCAAGTAGAGTGTTGCGCACTATACCATCAGATACCATCGCCAGGATAACCAATATAAATATCAGTACCTTATCTCATCATCAGACTTAATTCCCGAACAAATCTTGGATGTAATTCGTTGTAAGTACTCGTCTGATCTTAAATATAACAAAATAGTAATTAAATACACTTCTGTCCACAGGGTCGTTAATGACCCACCAAAGTTTAAACAACCACTACTTTTCCAAAAACGAATACTTTAAACTAGTTTTTTTATTACGAGATAAATAAACTGTCTAATTTTATCCCACCAAAAACATTCTGTAAAAAAGTAGCCAAGTCTCGATGGAGCTGCTTGTTTATCTCTAAAAAGTAATGAAATCTAGACAAAGTCGTACCAAGTCTCAGGTTCCTTACTGCGATTTCTTTATTATTATAGTTAATGTTGTGTGACTAGGCCGTTGAAGGGTACACCAGTATGGGCTATTATCTCGCTTAACAAACATAGGTAGTTACAACAGATATAACATTACGTGTAAACAAAATTGACTTGTAGCGGTTCTAGCGACAGATTGGTGCAATGGTGTCATGGAGCACCTGTTTTTGTACCCTTGTGTAGCCCCTCCGCCCTAGTACGTTAGTACTCTTTATTATACTGTGGCCCTAGCCCTAGCGTAAGAAAGTGCGGGCATCAAGCGAGTCGCAGCGGCTGAGGCTGGTCGCCGAAGGTGACTAAAAAGCCGAAGCTGCGGAGGCGAGCGTTGACAGCTTCGGTTCCAGACAAGTTCGGTTCGGCTGGCAGTCCATGACAGAATATTTTATCATAATATCGAATATTTAGTGTCATACTTAATTTCCCACTTTCCCGGACTCTTTCCTTTTCTTAATCGACTTGCCACAGAACCGAAGCTGTCAACCCCGATTCCACGTGGTCTTGCCTGCCCTACCCGTAGAGTGTATATAAAATCCCGGAGGCGCGGGGGGAGGGCAGCCCCCGGCCGCCGTAAGAAAGTGCGGGCATCAAGCGAGGCGCAGCGGCTGAGGCTGGTCGCCGAAGGTGACCAAAAAGCCAAAGCTGCGGAGGCGAGCGTAGGTGCCGCACTTTCTTACGCTAGGGCGGAGGGGCTGAACATCCCGCAGCACCGGAGCAGATCGGTTCCACGGAAAAGTCAGATTAGTTTAATGTCCTGACACTTTCAAAGTGCTCATTGACTTTCGGTACCTATTATAAAATTTCGAGATTTTAAAAATTTCGGGATTATGAAATTTCGAGATTTTGAACTTTCGATTTTCTGAAAATAGGTAATTTGAGCTGCGGTTTATTGAATATCGGCTTTTTGAACTTTCGGTATTTTGATTTTCGGTATTTTGACCATCGGTATTTCAACTGTAGGTATTATGAACTTTCGGGATTGTAATACGTAACCCGCCCAGCTGTGGGACGCTATAGGCTAGATTAAATTAGAAGATGTGTCCCACTACGCTGGATTTTTGCAATGACAGTCGGTGTTTTTTATGTACCAATAGTAGAAGGGGGCATTACCATATCTCTAATACAGCTGAGACCAGCTGAGGGTTTTTCATTAAATAAATAATAATATAAATAAATATCGGACAACCTCACAAAAATCGATCTAGTCCCAAATTAAGCTCTAGAAGGCTTGTGTTATGGGTACTAGACGACGATATACATACTTATATAGATAAATATATACTTAAATACATAGAACAACCATGACCCAAGCACAAATATTCGAGTTCATCACACAAATATTTGCCCTGGCCGGGACTCGAACCCGGTACCGCCGGCTCAGTAGGCAGGTGTTTACAAACCGAGCCAAACGCGTCGTCAAAATACTTCAGACCTTCGATTTTTGACATCAAATGAAGCGGCCCAACAAGTTGAATATTAAAATACTTAAACGGGTTTACTCACGTCGTAGAAATCGAATAACACTCGACATGTTTCGAATCGGTACGCGATCCATCATCAGGAGAGACGATCAGTCGCGACGGCGGCCAACCGAACACAACAAGTTGAATATTTTTTGTAAAGGCGGTATGTCGATCTCTAATAGTTTTGTTGGGCTCTTGTGTTTTCTAATCAGAGTACTCCAGATCTTCGATTATCCTAGTTTTTAGGGTTCCGTACCCAAAGGGTAAAAACGAGACCCTATTACTGAGACTTCGCTGTCCGTCCGTCCGTCCGTCTGTCACCAGGCTGTAAATCAAGAACGGTGATAGATAGACAGTTGAAATTTTCACAGATGATCTATTTCTATTGCCGCTATAACAACAAATACTAAAAATAAAATAAAATAAATATTTAACGGCTCCCATACAACAAACTTGTTTCATGCTACGGAACCCTTCATGCGCGAGTCGGACTCGCACTTGGCCAATTTTTATAGTTTTCGCTTTATGTAGCCATTAAACCCTAACCCCGTACCAAATTTCAGCTCTCTGAATTTATGGGAAGTACTAGTTCTTTACTGATGATCATGAGTGAGTGAGTGAGTGAGTGTCGTAAATGCGAAACTTTGCTTTCGCTTAACTTCGGAACAAAATGACCTACAGACTTGAAATTTTGGATTTTAAGTATGTGATTATAGCTTACTGGATGACGAAAATTTCTGCGTTCTGGTCTTATCCAGAGGTGCTCAAATAGGGGCCTGAAAATGCGGCGAAATGGTTCCAGTAAAGGATGGTACGGCAGTGTTTGCTTCGCGCTCGACTTGGCGGGGGCACTGCCGTGCCCCCCGATAATAGCAATAACATAATAAGTATATTTACGAAGAGTAAAATATTATTTACAATTTGCTCAGGAAAGATGCCCTTTTTGGCCGCCTCAAATCAAATCATGACTTGCAGTGACACCAGCCTACATTTACCTATTAATTTTGAAATAAAACATTATCAAAATCTCACAGATGGCGCTAGACGACGTAAATGAGCGTTTACGCTTATAAACTCGCCCGTTATTTGATACCTAATTTTCGGGACAAAAACGACTTACAGGGCATATATGGGTTAAATACACAATTATTGGTACTACTTCCATATGTACACTTTGACTTCGTATTTTAAATGTTTCTTTCTATACATACCGAAATGCAATAATAAATGCAGCGGCAGCCAAGACACACACGCTCATAACGCTTTCGCTGTAAAAAAAATATGATGAGATCTAACTGAAAATCAAGTCCTTCTAAAGAAACTTGGATTACAGCTCCATCCATAACCTTTTTTCTTTTGCTTTAAATTATTTACTATGTTATTTTTTACTCAATTAGTGACTTGGCAAGTTACTCTTCCCTTAAGAGGACTTATACATTTTAAAATATATTTTATTCTCACTATGACAAAAATATTGATAAGTAATTTAATGCTTTCATGCGTGCAGTGCAGTCGAAAATAAGTTGAAAGAAACAGTTTTCTGTGTGATTTTTGAAAATGTCTAGTGGTTTTGGAAATAAAAACTATCAATTAAAAATTCAAACTGTAGGATTCATATATATAAATAAATCGCAATAACCCTTTCCTAAGTAGTAACATTGATAATGATCATTAGAGAGCGGATTTGAAGTAGCGATCTCAATATTAATATGGATATGACTGGTATAATTTATTATTTTTCTACACACAAAAATAATGTAACTTATCGGAACAAAAAGTAAAAACCTTTTTGGAAGCTTTTGTAAATATTGGGCAAAAATTATGATGATAATAAATTAAAACATCGTTAAACAATGAGTCATTCAAGTGTGCATTCACGTTTTATTATACTAAAGTGACATTGTTGACATGAACTATCATGTAGGTGCGTAATAAATAGGAAATTCTCTAAATAGGAAAATCTTTGAGGTGTATAACCACTCAATTGCTTCGAATTTTGAGTTGGACTCTATTTATATAATAAAATAAGAGCGGTGACAGGTAGCCGTAGTTACCAAAAGCAATCTAGTGGATAAAAACTCCTTTATTTAGAATATAATACTTTTCTTTAAATGTAGTTTGTTGCAAAAATAACATTCATTTAATCTAATTATTTATTTAGCTAAGTTTGCGGAGTGCGTAAACAACATGACATGTATTTAACAAATTGCACTAAGTAGTCATATCCATATTAATATTGAGATCGATACTTCAAATCCGCCCTCTAATGATCATAGAGAAAATGTCTAAAACAATCAGCATTTTTTAACGGATAACTACTAGACTAGACTACTAGACTAGACTAGTACTAGATTGATCTAAAGAGCAAGCAAGTATTTTTACTTACAAGGTCCATAAGATACGAACTTTGTTCTACTACTTAATATGTAGGTGAAAAATAACAAAAATATCTGGGAGTAAATTGGCCTGGGTGGAAGAACTATGAAATTTGGCAAGTAATATCGCATTATACTACAAGTACAGGGAATAATCTGAAAATAATACATTTCAAATGAAATCATAAAAAAGTACGCCCGGTTACATTAAGTTGCACCTCATTTGTATGCGGCGCCATACGTACTAGGTGTAAACTTAACTTAACCCGACCCTACCAGTTAACATGGGCTGGGCTATAAGTACTTTCAATGAAAACTATATTGAACAAAATCGGTCCATCCGTTTTTGAGTTATCGCAAAATTTCATAATTTTCTTTAAAAGGACGTAATAATAATAAGTAATTACAGTTACTTTGGCGTTTACGACCTTTTTCCGTTTTTGACCGTCTCTAGTGAAGGATGAGCAACTACGGAACCCTACACTGAGGGTGGCCCGACATGCTCTTGGCCGGCTTTTTTCTTAGTAGTGCTTCTTTTTCGGGTCTTTTTGCCGTCCCCTATAGTCCAATACGGGAAGGGTAAAATTGTCCCTCTACCTACTGTCGTAAAGTTACACAAGACCCTCACTTTTAAACCATCACTACACAACATTAAAACTGAGGAGAAAGGACAAAGTAGTTGCGGTTCCCCTGTGTAGGTAAATCAATTTTTGCAAATAAAGCAATTTGTAAATCAATCTGTAACACCTATTTAATAACATTAATAAATTAATATCTATATATCCGCTTCAACTCCATGAATGTAAAAGAGTAGTAATCCATACCTGGGATAACTCGGGGCACTTATACGAAAGTGACGTAGCAAAATATTTTATCGACAAAAAAATATATCGATGTTACTGTCAACATCTAAATGTCATCGACATATAATGACGTCAAAATGTGGGGTTGCCATGGTCGCAAAAAAAACCCATAAAAAGTGGTTAGAGAGAAACGTTCCAAGTAGGTACACGAATTCACAACATTTAATTTTTTTTACTCATTTTCCGATAACATCAAATAAAAGATAAAAAAATTATGCATTCCCTTTTTTATATTTTTGAAAATAATCCAATTAACGATTAAAAATCTATTTGTTCCTCATTTTAAAAGACCATAGGCGAAAGGTAAGCTGGTCACAGCGCAGTAAATCATACAGTCGGACTATTACTAAGGCGGCTTTAGTGTGAAAATTGTAGCGCTGTTCTTTTATAGGGCTAAGACTGTAAATTTTCCACAAGGTGTCGTCATTTGAGTGCTGATTGATTTGAGTCATAGACGACGCTGCTTTCACCTTTATCTTTAGCATTTTCAAAACTAGTCCATATAATCAAATAAAAATAACATACTTGGGTTCTCTGATAATAAAAATAATGAAATTAGTTTAAACTTTAATTAATATGTATTTAATTAATATGTTTTTGATTCCGCGCTTGAGCATGGTTTTCTGTCTCTAAATAATGGAAGTGCGACAAGGATAAAGCTTGTGAACGGGTCGCTGCAGGAGAGTTCTCCTGATGTCACATTTTGCTCTTCGGATATTGTAGTGGGTTTGATCTGGAATGTGACAAACGAGCATTTGGGTATAGCGACCATTTGATCATTAAAGTATGTTTAGATTATGATGATATTCACCATTTTGTGAAAAGGTTAAATTTTAAGAAAGCTAATTGGACGGGTTATTGTGATTCTGTGAAAGAGTTATTTGCTGATGTTGCTACTTTTTCACAAAATAGTATCCAGAATATGTATGACAATTTTGAATTTCGCATTAAAAAAGCTTTAGAATTAAATGTTCCTCAAATTAAGGTTTGTACTGATCCAACGCAAGCTTTCAAACCGAAACCCTACTGGAGTCCCTTACTGTCAAAGGCTATTGCTCAAAGGCGGCTCGCTTTGTGTCAGTTTAGGCGGAACCCAACGCCAGATAATTTGAGATATTTACAGGAAAAGGTCACAGATGCTCAACGTCTTATTCGAAAGGCTAAGTCTCAAAATTGGCAGGAGTTTTGTCAAAGTGTAGACGAAGCTACATCCGCGTCGGACATGTGGAGTCGTATGAGATGGATGAAAGGTTACAGACGTTGTAGAGTAGTCCCGTCTGAGGAAAAAACGCAGGAACTTTTGCGTTCCCTGACTCCTGACTATGTTACACTTGAGTCGCCTACGTTTGTTTCTGTGAACTCGCATCTCGAGATGAGTTTTTCATTGGAAGAGCTAAGTAGATGTTTAAAAAAGAAGGATTCTGCACCAGGTATTGACGGTATAACTTATGCAGTGATTTATAATCTGCCATATGTTGCTAAGTTTTTTTTGATTAAGTTATATAATTGTATCTTCGTATCTGGCGTTGTGCCTAGGCAGTGGCGAGATATACAAGTTGTGCTTATTCCTAAGTCTGGTCAGGATCCTGTTTCGAAACTAAGACCCATCTCCCTAATGTCTTGTGTGTGTAAAGTATTTCACTCCATGTTAGCTAGACGGCTTGAGTGGTTTATGGAAAAGAATGTTATTTTATCTCGGAACACCGTAGGTTTCCGGAGAGGCCAGTCTTCTATGGATTGTTTAGCTCGCCTTGTGTCCTATATACAAGTAGGATTTTCTAAAAATATGTCAACCCTAGCATGTTTCCTGGACATCGAGGGAGCATATAACAACGTGTCAGTTAGTAGAGTTACTGAAATTTTAGTTCATTTAGGTGTTGGTGCTAAATTTTGCAAATATTTGTGGTCTTTTTTAAGTGAGAGACATCTTATTATACGAAATCAAGATGTTAATGTTTCCATGATACGTTGGACTGACAGGGGTCTGGCTCAAGGTGATCCACTTTCTCCTTTGTTGTTTAATATTGTTACTTACCAGATTTGTCATGAGATAGATAAAGTTTCAATTTCTCAGTATGCTGATGACTTTGTCTTGTACGTTAGTGCGAAAAATTTGCAAGATAGTATTTCCATGATGCAGGACTCTTTAAGTAGTATGATAAGTATTTTGGATAGTTTGGGGTTAGATGTCTCGGGTAGTAAGTCAAAATTTTGTGTGTTTAGTAAAGGACATAGGATCCAGCAAGTTAATCTCAATATACGTGGTCATCACTTGTCTTCTGATACTACAATTAAGTATTTGGGAGTGTGGTTAGATAGATCCTTGCGATGGGGAAAACACGTCAATTATGTTGTAGAAAAGACTCAAAGATTTCTTAGTATTTTAAAAACTTTAGCGGGCGCTTCTTGGGGAGTTCACCCTAAACACCTCCGTAGGTTATATATTTCTCTGATTCGTAGTAGAATGGATTACGCGTGTTTCTTATACGACAATTGTGCTAAAACATATGATTATAAACTTGAAAAAGTTCAAAATCAGGCCATGAGAGCTGTTGGTGGTTTTATTAGGTCAACACCTATTCATGTCATGGAAAGCGAGCTTTGTATAGTTCCTTTACATATCAGAAGGTGGTTTCTGGCCATTAAGTTTTGTTTAAAAGCTATGTCTCTTTTGAATAATGTAACTCTCGATGTTATCCGTGACTTAGCAGCTTTATGCCAAGGCGGTAGTTGGAGCAGGAAGAAAAAGCCCCTGTTGGCTAGTGTGCTTGAAGAGGTTTCTGACGTATGTATTTACGAGTACTCTTCATATCCCTTACCTATGTTTGGGTTGGATGTATGGGTCTCTAGATTTGATTTAAATAGTGTTTTGTTTAGCAGTTTGGATTGTGTTATTGATGCAAAGCGTGCGTATAATTTGCACATTCTTCGTTTGGAAGTATTCTTAGAGTTGGAAAGTAAGTATTCTAATTTTTACAAAATTTTTACTGATGGTTCAAAATGTGGTGATAAGATTGGTGCGGCGTTTTTTGATCCATTTACCGGTCGCAAGGCACAGTTTAAAATTTCTCCTGGTTTATCTATTATGTCTGCAGAACTTTGTGCAATATCTGAGGCTTTGTTTTATGTGAGCACGCTGAATTGTTCTAATGTGGTGATCCTTACTGACAGCAAAAGCTCTCTTCAACACATAGCTCAATGTGGCTCAGGTGAACGGTGCTTTTCTTTGGCTTATAAAATCTTGGAACAAATTTATTGTATTCAGAGTTCTGGAAAGAGTTTGAAATTGCAGTGGGTTCCGTCACATATTGGTTTGGCAGGCAACGAGGAGGCTGATCGACTGGCCGGGACGGCTGCTTCTGAGGGACTGGAGATTAATATTGCGCCCGACTTTTCAGAGGTAGTCGCACGATACAGAACAAAGTCTTTTACTATTTGGAAAGAATATTTTGATAATCGATCTCGCGTTAAGGGGATTTGGTATAAGACTATCCAGTCGGAGCCTCCTCGTATTCCCTGGTTTGATCACGCCAAGTTGTGTAGGGCAACTGTTGTTCGAGCTTTCAGGCTTAGGTCCGGACATGTTCCATTGAATAAGTTTGCACATCTTATGAAGAAAACAGCCTCGCCGAATTGTGAAGAGTGTGGAGTAGTTGAAGATGTGCAACACTTTTTAATGGAATGTGTCCGGACTCGAGCTAAAGGCAGATATTACTTCGGGACTGGGGGGGTGATTCTATTCACGTAGGAGTGTTCAATTCAATATTGGCGGAACCCTTAGCGGAACCGGCAAAATTTGTATACAGTTTTTTTTTATCTAAATAGTGTATACAAATTTAGTTGTTTTCGTGTACATGTTATTTTTAAGTTTAAACGGTTTATGTTTTTATTCAACTATTTTTTTTAGATGAATGATTTTGTATATTAGGCCTGCTGGAGCTGGCATGTTCATAAAAATGATCAAAGCTCCTTAATTAAAAGATTAAAAAAAAAAAAAAAAACACTTGTTTCTAAACAAAATTTTTGATTTGCTCTTGAATACTGTAGAATTTTTCTGGCCAGTACTAAAAAAAAAAGGGTGAAACTTCTTCTTTCTTCTTTTTCTTCTATTCTACTCAGGATACTTTTAATCCATCGTGACAGTCCACGTTAATGGACGCACCGCCTTATTGGGACATTCTGTAACAAAGCAAAATTAAATAGTAAAATTGTAAACGACATAAGTAGATAGGATATCACCCATACTAGTTGCAAAAATCAAATTTTTCTCAGGCCTTGCAATTCATGTTTTACACCGTTCTTTCTCTGTCGGAATCGGAGAACTGAAAATATCAATTTGCTATAGATTCCCCAAATATGGGGGTAATTTTTATATTGTATCTAGGCATCCCCAAATTGGATTATAAAGCGACTGATTTATTTAGACGTCTATGTTAGCTGGCTTCTATCGTAGATTTTTGCTACGTAATTTGACCGATTTGCAATATTTACATGTCAAAATGCTCCGAGTTATTTTGAAAATAATCTACAGATTTTTCCTATTTTATCAAGTTTTTCATTATATAACTAATGATTTAACTTTGTAACTTGATTCTTGTGAGATTTGAGCAAGATATAGGTGATCAAAACACAAAAAAACTTGTACTTATTATACGGATGAAATGTAAAATCCGCTTTTTTCGTTAACTGTTGCTTTTCCAACCAAACACTGAACACCCCATCATTTTTGAGGCTACACACCATTGAGGTATTATTTATTATAGAGCCACAGACCCGAACAAAAGTGTCAAATAAAGTGGCACCGTTGTCATGTTCAAGTAGATGCCAATAACGCTTATTTATAATTTGCAGCAACATATTGACTTCGTACAAAAGAACTCTTTATTTAATCGTTTAAGTGTCAAATTGACTTAATTACTTATTACCACAAATATTTTACGTGTAAATTAACTTTTTTAGCGTATTCTGACTGAAGTCTCTTGTCAAACTTGGAACATGGCACGAATGGATCAGATTTTAATATTTTTACATACTAAAAATATTTTCACCATTATTTTATTTAGGTATTAAAATATATTTTTTGTTTGAACTAAATAAACTCGTAAATTGTTAATAACTAATTTAGTTACGTTTTTATTGTACCTAAATTGTTAATAACAAATTTAGTTACGTTTTTATTTAACAACTGCATAAAAAGTTTCCGATAGAAGGGATCAGTAATAATGACATTATTTCTCCTTGTTCCAGTATGTGAAATGAGAGTAAGACAAGTGCAAAATATTGACATTATTAACCCTTTAAAGTTTGATCTTATTTGTCGGTGGCGTGGTATGCACGGCAGCACACGTCGCCGTCGCCTTTATGTGTTCTTGGCGTTCAAAGGTTTAAACTGACAGTGTCTAGACTCTGTGACAAAATAAAACAATAACAACACGTATTTTTTAGTAATTTATGAATGTCACCATTTTACGCTTCTGTTGATTAACATAAAAAAACATGATTATGCCGAACACACGAGAGACGAATTATTTGGCTTCAATTATTCTTCGCGTTTGTCTCTTGCTAAATGTGATCTCCATTTTTACGTTGTTGAGAATGGGAATCTTGAATAAAAAAAATAGGATAATTATTTATTGCACTCCTTAATTTATTAATAAAATATAAAACTATAGCGACTCCTTCGATTTTTGTTCTGTGTTGAGGTGCATTTTGTAGGGACAAAGTTAATAATTCTAATACAAAAATTGCTATGATTTTACATAGGATTCGTTAATTAATCGATAGAACTTAAGTAAAAAAGAATATTCCGTCCTGTTCCTATATTTTATAGTTGTTATTTCTGTAATTTTTCACTGAAAATTAAGTCACTTTTGAGACCCGTCACGTGTCATGGTCTAAACGAGACTGATCGCCCAACTAATGCGATTTGTGATTTTGCATTAGTTGGGAGGGTGCCATTTTTTCCGTCTGATTGTGTGTCCATGTAATTATTACGTCAATGCTACACACAAACACTCCACATCCGTTAATATGTCAATTATCTGGTAATAATAATTATTTAATACACAAAATCTTCTATTTCTATACCGCTTTTGATACTACCTGATTGTTTTGCTTTGAATTTGAAGTGTGCCAATAAGGCTCAATTCACACGTACCACAACCACACCACGTCGCAGCGTTAAAATGTGGTGTGGTTGTGGTTACGTGTGAATTGTACTATTTATTAAACATACAAAATATGCGCCCGACCACGTGGTGTGGTTGTGGTGTGGTTGTGGTTACGTGTGAATTGTACTATTTATTAAACATACAAAATATGCGCCCGACCACGTGGTGTGGTTGTGGTTGTGGTTGTCGTGTGGTTGTGGTACGTGTGAAACAACCCTAACCCGACCATGAAAAAATGCTCGGTCGCTGATAAATACAAAACATGACACTCTTTTCTATTTCTTCTTTTAGGAATCGCAATAAGGCTATCTTTATCTATCAAAGCGTGTCAGACCCTTGGTCTCTACATTTTCAAATAAAAAAAAAAACATATTAAAACGTGTATTTACATGTTTCGTTTAAAATAATTTTCGTATATACGTAAATTGTCATTTTGATTGAAATGACATCCTCATACTTTTATAATCTTAATTTAAGAGCATAGACTACAATGTAACATAGGGTACACACTTGCTATAACTAAGTGCTTGATAGACACAACTACCATTATGTAAAAAAAATCGTTAAATATTTCCTTGACTTCTGGGGCGGCGAAACTAATATGCCCGGGGCGCCAAATTTCAAAATACGCCCCTGTCCTGATTCTAATTACTTAATGCCTAACATTGGCTTTAAAATCATAATTTCAAAAATGAAAATAATATACTTTTTTACTTACCGTCTTCCGAAGTCGTTGGACATCCACGTACACAGCAAGATTTTTGTGACATGATTGAAATTCACTGTTCACAATTATGGGTCCAAACTGCTGCCGTGCTAAGCTAAAAGGCGACCTTTTCGTATGGAGCTCCATAGCAAAAGGTCGCCTTTTACCTTAACACGGCAGAAACTGGCCTATGCTCACAGGAACTTCGCCAAAACTACAAGTTCTTGGTATTTCTTACGATACGACGAGGACTATTGTCAACTACGCGTATTTACGATAGATCTAAGTGTTGTAATACGGCACAGCACCTCGGAGGAACGAATGTTCAGCTCAACGCGGACGCTCACTAGAAAAAAGCAAAACTAATACGAATTATACGAAGCAAATTGTAAATAACGGCAAATGACACGGACACCATTTGAAATTACCACGCGTTAGCTTGACGTTTGCGGTGAGCGGTATTGCCATTAACGAAGAAAAATAATAATGCACATACTTTAACATAGCAACACTTAGCTTGTAGTACAATATCTGCTAATTAGATGGCGCTCAAAATTTAAGATTTTTATAGTTCCGTGTTGCCACAGCATGTTTAAGAGGCTCGATATCAGATCAGATATGACATCGAACCTCTTTATAGTAATCAAGAATGTTCTTTTATATTGATATCCTATCCCTAGAACGTGCCCCGAGTTAGCACAGGTATAATCAAATCACTGAGCGGTTTACTTAACCGCTCAGTTAATAGTAGTCATAAAAACGCGTAAGCCTCTGAAATTCAAAACTTACAAGTAATATATTTGATTATAATCGAATTCTAAAGCATTAGTGTCATAGGGTGAACATAAAACTTAACCGCTAAACCTCTATAAAATACCTGTCTTTTCGGACTATATGTACAGACATATTATGTAGGTATCTAACAGCCTAACAAGTGTCGGTCCAGCCAAGGGATAGCGGCGCAACAAACAGCTTTCATATTGCAATAATAAGCATACGTCATATATTTGCATAATTAAACGTCAGTAGCGATTTGTCAAGGATTTGTCATTAACCAAATTTAAAACATTGATTACCGGAATGCTGCTCAATCATTCGATCCTCTTGCAAAATAAATACTAAATCCTATCGAAAAAAACTTGACTCATCACTGTGGATAGTTTTGGCTTCATTATATACAAAAATTACTTGGAATATTTATTCGTGTTTCCTCTTTGTCTACATCAGTGACATTCAATTACTATCAACGTCAGTTACCAAAAATTTGTCGTTGCCAGTAAAATAAATTGGTATAGTCGGGTTCATTTACATCTACTTACTTACGAGGACAGAAATATCTGAACACGATTTTATGCTCCTGACAATAGGGTCGTGTCCAGATATTGTTCTCGAAAGTGTGTAAATGTAAATGAACTCGACTGTACCGCTAAAAATCTGCAATATGGCGTGGGTTGAAAAACATCCTCCTGGGCTATCCCTGTCAACGGTCAATCAACTTACTTGCAGGTTTCCTATTGTAGAATTGTGCAAAATCAAACCAGACGTTGTATTGGAATTAAATTTTATTGAATAACAAATTCCATATGCCTAGGTATGTGCGTATACACTCTCGGTGATTTTATTTAACAGAGTATTCAATTACTTTAAGAACTAAGTCCTTTCATTATATTCTACTAATACATTCATTGGCAAACCTACAAACTACGCCGCATTATTTTCATGGCCAGTTAAACAAATTAACATAATTAATTCGCCAATTGAAACGACGCGGTTGGCGCAGTGGCACCTACCTACTGAGTTGGCGCTACTGGGTTCGAATACTAGCAAGAGCAAACAACTAATTTTTAAAAGCAGTGTTTAAAACGTGTCTAAACTAAAAGCCACTATGACACTCGGATATACGAGCAGGTTTATGTATATGTCAACGCGCACTTCATACCCCCGTCCGAATAATATCACTTAGTGTCATAACGACTTATATTTATTTTAGTAAATTTACTATCATTATATTTAAACAATGCAGCATTATCTCCAGCTTACACCTAACATAAAATATTGTACGAAGGCAAAAGGTATTTTTTTACAAATACGCATCATTTGCAATAACCAATTGAGAGGAAAACAGGTCATTTGCTGTTGGAGTGAGTACCTACTAATTATTAGTGTACAGGTTTTAACAAGGTCGTGGGATCGTCCGTTTCTTGAGTTCCTGGCAATGAAAGTGTAATAGCTAATAGCATACTCGGAAACACCAGCGGCGTCTATCCACATTTGCTGTATTAGGTACATTGTAATAAATAATAATACGACGTGTTTACAAAAACTTGGTGACATCATTAACCTTTAGAACGCTGATACTCATAAATGTGAACGTCTTATTATATTAACGCCCTAGAGTCTCGAGAGTAAATTATTCGTCTTGAACGTTAAAAAGGTAAAATAATATTACCTCATCATATCAAAACAGATTTGAATAATACTTACAGAACAAGTGAGGAGGATCTTGATGACGACGAGCCGAGCCGCGAGGCCACACAGGGTCTTTCGCGATGCCGAAACTAAGTACACACTAAAACCAACTTAACATAATACCGGTTAACAGCAGTTCGTTGATATTGATAGAAATCTGTATATTAAAGTAGTTCACAAAAACGGCAGATGATGATTAATTCAAAATCCTAAAAATCATTAGTACATAAAGAAATATAAATGGCAGGCGGGTAAAACAAATGCGATACAAGTCTACGGTACGTCAAAGAACGAACCAACTAGGTATATAGGTATTAAACTTCAATGGGAAATGAGACGTCTGGGAACATTTTTATATCCATTATCTTCAAACAAAGTTTACCTTCATGTAACAATAATAAGTGCCGCTCCTTGTGGAGTACTTTGGGAGAGGCCTTTGTCAAGCAGTGGACGTCTATCGGCTCATAGCATAATGGTGATGAACAATAATAAAAAAATACTATTACAGATATTCATCGACCTGAACTTATTATGAATTATGATTTTCTACCTACTCATTCCCGCACTAAGTAGGTAGGTACTAACATAAAATATTTTATTTTTACTAATGAATGATAATACTTTTTTCACCACACTTTCTTGTAAACAAAGGTTTACATGCTAGAAACGCGGGCAGTGTCGTTAATTACGCCCTAGGGCGGTAAGCAATTTCCATCACACTTAAGGGATTACATGCTAGAAACCCGGGCGGTAAATCGTATATTACGCCCTAGGGCGGTAAGTAATTTTGGTATTGACTACTATTTATTACTTTTGTTTTATTTCGTCCAAAGTGTGATGAAAAACGTCGTATGTGACTCTGGTGTAGAGGAATTCCAAACTCGTGTCATTAAAGCCCTCTCCTTCGGCTTCGGGCTTCTAATAGACACTCGTTTGTAATTCCTCGTTTACCACCCTTGTTACGTAATGTACTACTCCGGACCACTTGTTAAGAAATAGATGACATACAGATAGTAGGGCAAGCCATGGGCAAGCGTATACAGCCATTATAACTTTGAGTGTTACAAGTATTGTACACGTATAGGAGTTGTTATAAATTCTATACCACTGTTTTCATATTATTTTCAATATTATACTTAATACCTATATTAACTGTGTGTGATTTGTTAATTTGGATATCATCTTCTGCACTTATTGGATACCTTTAAATCAATTTTGAGGTAGTTAAATTGGGTCAATAACCTTCTCTCCCCTGACAATACCAGTAATGTATATTATCAACACTTTTGTAAGAAGTTACACCACTACCTTTTGTGCCCTGGCTCGCGGAACATAATAATAACAAGAAAAAGTTGATCCACCCAATTAACAATAAACAATTAGATGTACCGCGATACAAGGAGACTGTTTGCTGCGCCGAGTTAGTCTAAGATGTAATTGCATGGATTGCCTTCATCGATTTTAGGAATATGAGTTAGGACTAAGCAGGCTTCGTACTCCAACTACTTGATCCCATCGGAAGATCAGCGCTGGCTCTCAAGCTACCATTATGCTGAGGTGGGACCTTTTCGAGGCAATTCGTAAATAGTTCAGTTTTAATATACTTTTTTTGTTTGTCATGTCATGTTTTGTTCCCGAATAAATGGTTTTCTTTCCTTCTTTAACTATCAGGAAATGTCTAAAACCTAATGGAACTGTGTTTAAAAGTGAATACATACAGGTTGCGAGTGGATCGGCTCTATTGGATCTTTTAGAGGGTAACTAGGCGGTTAGCTACTATAGTCACAAAACGTTTCAAAAATAACCAGCTCTGTGACATCGTTTAAATATACCAATAACTATACGTAATCGCATATAAATCACCCCCTGGGCTTCTATTTAAATCTGTATCTGTATTACGTCACAGTTTATACATGGGTGTTCATCACCCCATCTAAGTGTTTTTTGTTACTATACAAATTGGTATTACTATAAGTTATATTATATACATAACGTAAAATACCCATATTTGGATATAAACAAGTAAACCTGGATAGGTTGGTTATTTACCCGGGATCTACCACGCATTTACCCATGGAATAAAGATTTCTTAAGGTGAAATCATATTAAGGTGAAACCCATAGCCTGAATAAAGACGTACCCTTACCATGAGATAAGGAGGGCGTACTCGCTAGCGACAGCGTGAACGATTTGTATAGAGAATAGTAGAGCGGCCCTACCAGTGACTATATAGAACTACAATTTTCCACACAAGTCGTTTACGCAGTCGCCAGCGAGTACGGTCAGAAACTCATGTTGTTCATTTGTTTGATCACCGCCGATGAAGAAAAGGAAAACAAACATGCTCGGAAGACAACGATTTATATATAAGTGTTGATCATATAATTGTGAACAGCCGTAGTAAAAATAACCACTTACATAAAGATCGATATAAAATTACAATACTTGTGATACGTATCATGACTTTCGTTCAAAATGTGAATGTTAATTATTAGTAATAAACAATATATTTTATAATGATAAAGATTAGTGCGTCTACGTTTAGAATCACTTCGAAACTTAATTTTATATATTCAAGTTAATTAAATAAAACGTTTACCTATTTGATTAGTTAACAAACCACAGTTTTTTATTTCGAAAGAGAGGTGTATTTCGAGTAAGCAGTATTAATTTCTACACAGTTCTTGTTATACATCGGGGTTCCGATAATTTTGCTAAGTATATTTTTACATAATACAAATATACAAAATTTGCCCTAGCTTGTCAGACAATATAATCTACCATTAAACGTTATCGCTACACTTAGTAATTGAAACATTTCATTGTCCTTTTTTTTTGTAAATTATTAATGTCTGACACATAAATATGTCGGACTTTAACAATCGTATACAGTAATAGAAAATATACATGTGATTTACATTTGTAGAACCCAAAGGTGTTAGCGAACACTAAACCCTAAAACGACAGCGGTACTGCCGTGCTAAGCTAAAAGGCGACCTTTTCGTATGGAGCTCCATAGCAAAAGGTCGCCTTTTACCTTAACACGGCAGGGTAGTAGAGTAGTTCCGCAGTCTGTCTTTCTTACGATTTTAACCAGGCAGGCAATTCTCGATATCAATTAAATTTACTTTCACTGTACAGTCAGTAGGAAAATAGTCTACCACTTTCGGATCGTGGAATAGCGTCGGAAAGTGATAGAACAAGTTTCGGCTAACTGTACGATCGTCGGCTTGACTTCGACTATTGCCAAGGCAAGGTGGGGATTTCGATGGCACCGAGAATTGTGACTCTGTAAGTGTACTTTTGGTAAAAACTCAACAGACACGCGACTTACTCTCAACATGGGATCCCTCTCACATCTATCAACTGCGGAACAAAGGTTGAGAATCAAGCTCTTAAAATTTGCATTTAAATAATTATTCCAAAAGTTGTGATATATCCCTGCCTGTCCTGTGATCGCTTGATTCTCTAAATTTGACCACCCGCACTCATACAAAGCTAATTTTCAAAGAAAATTTAATGTCACTGAAACTAAGTGATAAATATATACAGTAGGTACCTATTTTTCTATACTATTAGAAGTTGAATTGTATTTGGCTTCAACAGTAACGCAAACTGCAAATATTTCAACATACACACGATCCAAACATGCAAACAAATATCATTATCTTTTAAATTAATTAAACACCTATTAATGTTTTTGTTATGGTTAACTAATATATATAGTTTAAATTAGAAAACTAAATGGAGGTTATATACAAACAATCACTTCTTTTTCATTGAGTAAGGTTTGTTTGGGAATGGCCGGGCGTCCATCGGTCTCTCTAGGGTCGGGTTCTATTTACTCTTTTGGCAACCGAAGTTCTATCTTGTGATATGCAACCTAGTCAGCGGAAATTTTCTAGTATATTTTTTCATTACCTCACATTTGTACACTATTGTTGGCATCTTACTACTGACTAGACCCCGGATTTTCGTCGCAGTCACGTGACAATAGGGTAGTTTGGGGAGTAAATGACCTGTGTTAATTAATGAAGAAAAACTAACAGTTATAACCGAACAAATTTTAAGATTATCACATTAATTTCGTATTTTTTATTAAGTAATACACTCCACTTGTTATTAAATTATTAACAATAACAATTCTTGATCCAAAATATTTTAGATGCTTTTGTCTTTGTGTATGTTTATAAATTTAAATAATTTACGACAAATATTAAATAATTAATTGAATTACCTAATTGATCAATATTATTTTGGTATATTAATGCAAACCAAACATTTGATTTGTTACGGAGAGTCAGTTAACGAAAGATAAATAAATCAATTGAATTAGACCTATAGGTAATATTAAGAATATTAATTAATTTAATATAATTTATTGTATTAATTAACACCGGTCCGTTTACTCCCCAAACTACCCTATTATGACGTCAACGCGACAAATGTCCGGGGTCTACTGATGACCAATTTTCGACGAAATCGCATAATATAAAAGTATTTGTTAAGAATACGTAACGCCTCTCACCAGTTCTGTCATTAAAAAAACCTAGGTTGATATAAAATATTAATCGTGTCGGTTCAGTGCAGCTCACATTTCAACATCAGTTATATTATAGCCCAACAAGTTGTTTTTAGCCCACGCCATGTAGCGGATTTTTTGTGATTTCCATTTTATTTTACTGGCAACGACAAATTTTTGGTAATTGACGCTGAGAGTCAGTTAAATAATCCGCAAGTCATTTACGCATAATAAAGCCAAAACTATCCACATCTATTTCGGAAGAAGAACCAAGGATTGAGCAGCATTCTGGTAAAAAATGTTTTGAATTTAGTTGATGACATATAGTTCCTGACATTTTATAATGCATATACAGTGTGTGGCCCTTAACCGGGGCAATAAATGAAACAGGTGATAGCCTTAAATACCCAGAGTTACCTTTAATTAGTCCCAATGCTGCAAACCCCGTATATCCAGAGAAATAGTAATTCAAAGTTCAGGTCCATAGTCGATGTATTTGGTATCGCGATACTGTCGCTAACCGGTCGTTGGATGCCTTGGTACAAGGTATATTATGACAATTTCCTTGGTGACAAGCCAAATAAGTCCTTATTTCCACGCTACGAGAACATTTGGCATTAGCAAATTGCTCGTTGTGCTAGTTTGTTTACATTGTACCTGCCAGATTGCCTAGTGGAAAAATTCGCGTCAGGTGTTTATCCCGATGTTAACTAATAGCTAATCCCGCTTTTTATCTCACTTTTTCATGCTTAAAATCAGATCACATAGTTCACGACTTAATTAATACGATATGTGATATTTTATTATTATTAAGCCGAGAATGATTTGCGTACCTACATGACATTGTCAACTGTTAATCTACCATAGCCAAACCCAAACCATATCGTTTTTGCAGTAGTACGTATAGGCCTCTACAATGAGGTGTGTGATAAGATAGCAATAAAAAACCTTTTTATCTTACGCCTTTCAATCTCTTTAAAAAAAATAGTGATATGGTTTTCTCTTTCTATGTTTAACGTAGAAGAAATGTATTAACTGTCGGAAGAAATTTCTATGATTTGCACTGTTTTCATCCATCGTGACATGACAATACCATGTAGTTTAAATACGTCGTTTTAGTTAAATGAGTATCAAACTTTTTGCTACACTTCTTATATTAAGATCTCTTTGAAAAAAAAAATGTAAATTAAAAATAATAATTTTGATTAGTAAAGTCAAAACATTGTCACGAGAATTTATTTAATTTCAATTTTAATTTAATATTTGAATTGATGGTTTTATTTACACAATTTGTAATGTAAAAATGGCGGTACACTACTTGCGTACAGCAGAAGGGCTGACATATTGAAAACGCTTTGGGTCTGTATTTATTATTTGTACATTAAATAATTTACTATTAACTAGAAAGTGGTTTATTTATTATTTGAGTGCAAAATAAACATTCATGACGTGCGACAATATTATCTTTCTATCAGCCGACACAAGTTGTGTCAGACAACCCATAAATTGTCAGAGAGACGTTCCGAATAGCTCCGAGTTAGTACGATGCCGAATGAACTTAATCGATCGAGTTTCATTGTTTGCATTACATTGAATTTACGATTAAGTTGGTTAGAAAAAATCAAAAAGTAAAGTTTTGATTTTAATTAATTGGGACCCTAATGATTCAATTACTAGTGACCTATAGAGGCTTCGTCTTTAATATTATCCCCGGTTCTAGGCCACACACTGTATATATGACGCACATTATTTCCATATTAAGCTGATTGTAGCGCCACTATCCTAGGGCAAATCCGCAACTTGTTAGGCGTTAAATATCTAATAGGTATACCTAATTTCACGTAAAAAGAGCGATGTTAAACTCACTGCGCAGTATAAACGACTGGTACGTGAGATTAGGTACATTAAATATAAAGAGTACCTAATTAGAATCAAAATTTGCATCGTGTGTGCACATATATTATTTTAATGTAAGTTAATATGTATTAAAAAGTGGTCTCATTGAACAAGATATCGCATGGGCTGCCCTATTTTACCAATAGGTATTTTATTGGATAGGTACAGTACGTTATCCGAAAATGGAATCTATACAATATGGGTACTTCATAAAACTTTACACGTACCCGAAAACGGTTTGAGCGTTGAGATGCAAGTTATGATCATGGATCGTTAACAAGGAAATACTTATAATCAGCCACATCCGTCGCCGCAGACCCCGCGCGCCTCTGAGCCACTTACATGGCAGGTGTTCGCCCCAGAGATGATCACACTAATCAAAATGGTGTAAACCAGCTGAGCCATCAAACAAAACTAAAAATGGAACATGCGTATAAATACAACCCCGTTTACTAATAAAAAATAAAACATACAAACAAAAATACACATATTCAAAAGACATGCGACCTGATTAGCGTCGGGCCCAATTTATAAAGTATTCGCGTGTGCATTTTTTATTAGTAAAGGGGCAAAACATTGCTATCAAAATTCACAAGTAATATAAATGAGCGACAATCATAAGCGAGCCTCAAATACAATCGACAAAATTTGACCTCAATTCACAACCGTTTCGTAAACAGTTATCACTGTCCGACACTCGCAGATGCGCTGTCTCTAACAAATATAACTTAAACTAACTTCTACATATATGAAGTGAAATCACATTGACTTTACTGATCTTGGCACTCGACGTGGCTCGGTGCGGTGTCGGTATCGAACGAGGCGGGGTCGCGGTCGGCGTCGTCGCCGTTGTCGGGCAGTTCGGAGCTGTCGTCGGGGGAGAGGTCGCTGTCGCTGGCCGCGTCCAGGTCAACTTTGTCCGCGTCGGCGACGAAACCAATTGTCTTGTTGCACTCCGCCTCCCTGCCGACACTCTCGTCCCGTTCTTCGATGGAGGACTGCTCGTTGCGTAGACTGGTGCCGCTGCCGCCGCACTCGCCGGTAGGTCTCAGTACGAGGTACATCAGCAAATCGGAAAGGGATATAATACCGACGACTTTATCCTCCTCATTTACGACTACTAGACGATGCACCTGAAAGTTGAATTAAAATATTATACAGAAATCTATACGAACTCCAAAACTGTACAATACATGATTTGATTATAAACATACCTCAGCTCGCACTATCCTTTCCATAACTTCATACAACGTTTCGTCTAGGGTGCATTTTTGAACACCTTCGAACCACTCGTTTCGATGTTCATTTGCCGCCTTCAGAGAAACGTCTAGGTTATTGTATGTTTTCTCTGCAGCTAAATTCTGTAAAACGAAAATGTGAATAAAGTTGGGTATTGTGTAATGTTGCAAGTAATGAAAAGCCGAATAAAATTTATCATATATAATATGACTTCATACTCTCTTTCGCTCCACTTACTAAGTAAGTATATGGGTAAGGACCAAATTCTTTGCAAATACTGTCATACATTTATGTCCACCTCATCTCAAACTAAAAATAGAACATTTATAGTTAATTTGTAGAGTAGAAAAACACGCCAAATAACAGTTCCTATTAACCCAATCATCAATAAACGAATTGATTTTCAGAATAGTTAATAAAAAAAATATTCAGAAATATACTTTTTTATCTTTATTATACTTCCCATACAAAATGAATATGTCCGTACTCTGCTTTCTCGAGAATATATTGATTTTGTTTTAAAGTACGAACGCCTTAACTTATACAGTTTATTTGTATATATAGTCTTAGGTTTTGTTAAGACGCAGGTATAGTGTAATATTCGATATCCTTCATCATTTTAAATTTTGCGGCTATTTTATGCATGTCCCAAATATTCTTCCATTGTGCAACCTCCAGTTGTGCGACGACATTACACGGAACTTACAACGCTATTCCAGTAGATTCTTCAATTATTTTAATGGAACACTGACTCCGAACTTGCAAGCTTGACTTCGATAGTGCTGCCATGTTGTTTTTACTGACAGTCGAGCATCGTGTTGGTGGAAGCTCCGCGTACAGTTAAAATTCTGTGACTTCTTATGTAATTTTATTGTTTTCCATCACGTTTTCTCTGCTTGCGAATGATTAACTGCAAACTATAATAGTATATTGTTGCTACACATCAAAGTTCACTAGTAATCCTCGTTTATTTTATTGAGTGTGAAACATTTCTGGTTAGGTCGTGAAGTATTTTGCCTCCATTGTGCGACGAGTGACACAACATTGTGCGACGAGTGACACAACATTGTGCGACGAGTGACACAACATTGTGCTACGTGTCACAACGGAAATTCGTCGAAACGAAGACAACGTTACCAATTGTGCTTATTACAAGCTTTTATTTAGTTTCACCTGTCCCGATGTTTATTTATTATTCATCTTCAAACCTTGTACACGTACATTTACAATTTTATTGTGCTACTTTTTTCCCGGTGTGACACATTCCATTGTGATTTCCGTTGTCCAACGATGCAAAGAATTTGGTCCTTACCCATATACCATGGGTAAAAAAAACATGTGCTTACAATGACGTCAAACTTGGCGTAGATATCCTTGAGGCGGCCCTCGGCGTCGATGAGCGGCAGCGCGGAGACGCGGCGGTTGACGAACTTCTTGAGCGCGTCGATGATGGAGGTTTCCTCGGTGGCTGTCTCGATGTCGTTCAGCGTGCCGATCTGCAGGTCGCGTAGCTTGCACTGCAGGTACGACGGCTTCGGCAGCTCATTTATCTGCAACAACAGTAGGTACTTTGATCAATATTCAGCACATACGTTCTATGACAATTGATAACGCGAGCTTGAAACTAACAATAACACTCTAAAGGAAAATGATTCGGTAATTTAATTTGGGGTCGTTTTTTTGTTCTCTTGTCTAATTTCAACATAAGCCATACGATTAAATAATTTCAACAGCATGTGATATCGAGGCTCTGAAAATGGAGTTGATTGAGTGCCAATTGACCATAGTTATGCAGAAAGCGACCAGTGTAGATTTTTTGTCAGTGACTTAAGTCTTAATCAATGAATGAGTTTGGTCGCTTTTTGCATTATGAAAAAAAATCTTTGGTCGCTTTCTGCACAACTATGGTCAATTGAACTACCTGAAAGTGTTAAGAGAACAAACTTTATAAGTGAAATCGTAAAAAACTATTTCTATATCGCGCTTGGTTGTTTTTTAGGAAAAAACACTACCTACTTATAATTAGAACCTCCTCGGGATAGATCACATTACAAGTATCTTTCCTAAACAGCTACAATGTCACCTTTATCGTGTTCCTTTTAGTAGAACAATGTGACGACGATACCAGTAATGGACGCGATCATTAATATGCACGTATGTCTGGGAGATATGAAACCATACGATACTAATGCTTTTATTTCTTAAGACACATTTATCCGGCCTAATATCGATCGTATGTTATTATTTCAAGCTGATTTCTGGCCGGATGGTTTGATGGAAAGTATCTTTTTTCTAAACACGGGTGTTTTCACGTTCTGTCAGAAAAGAGGTAGAGACAATTAACAGAGAAAATATTTTTTTCTCAAAAATGAGCGACAATGTTGACTTTATTGATAAAAAATCAGGACGCGAAGTGCATAGTTTATGGTGAGTCCTTAAAAAATCCTTACCGGCCCGGCTTTATTCATCGAGGTACAAACTGTCAAAACAGCCATTTAAAAATAAAAAATCGCGACTTTTTAGTTGCCTCAAATAGCTTATGACGTTTTCGGAAGAAAAATACTCTCCTACTTTTTTAATAAAAAAAAGGCGACGAAGCAAGAATTGAGTTTTGACATATAGTGACTAATAAAACTTCTGTTTCTGTACCTAACTTATTTTGTTTTTCTGCACCATTTTTGAGAAAAACATATATTTGTCTCAGCCGGAAGAGCAACTGCTGTCGTCTTAAATTAAAAGGGATCCCAAGGTCATCCATTCAAAATTAATACTCAGCCAGCAATTGCCTACTTTCCTCGCTTCGACAGTAATGTACTATTAAGCATTGCCCTTTTACAGATAATAGATATTGAGCACGAGCATTGAGCACCTTCACATAACTAGCTTAGGTATATTGAAAGGCACGGAACATGAATTCTTCAGTTAAGGATAGAACGATAACTAATTGATTTCAAGGGCAAAAAACATAGACTATAATAAATAGCCTCGAACGTCAATTTATAGAAAGAATTTGAAAGGGTGTTTACAAAAACAACATAACTGACTAGACTGGTTGACACCTACTATCAATAGAAATGTTTCGTTATAAGAGTCAACCAGACTAGTCAGTTTTATTGTTTTTGTAAACATCCCTTCAATTAGGATCTTTTCATAAGATCAAGCACATCTACTCACGTATAGGAAGAGAAAGCGCAGTATCCTCTTGTGCGTCAGTATGTAGAGCACGTTGCCGGTCTCAGGGTCGATGACCGGTAGCCTGTGGATGCGATTGGTGATGAGGATGCGGATGGCGTCGTACAGCGAGGAGTCGGGCCCGATGGACACCAGCGCGGAGCCCTTCAGCACCTCTGCAAACATATATGGCACATTAAAAACGGTTTACGGGCGAACGGGCAGTGCTTCTCTGTTTCATTTCGTCAACTGTTTCGGTGAACTTTCCAGAACTTTTATAAAACTACCAGCGGTATCATTTTACCGCCGCCTCATTAGATTTCTGACAAGTTTTTGATTCGTCTCATTCTGCTGTCGTCATTCTTTCGTAATTTTTGGTTACACTTGGTGTTTAGTAGATTGTTAACCAAGGGTAGAAAGTGACCCATTGCACCCGAGATATTTCTGGCGCTCGAACGAAGTGAGAGCGCCAATAGTTCGAGGGTGAAATTGGTAATTTCACCCAAGTTAAATACTCTACTTTTCATTTCGACTGCGAGGAAAATAAAATACTACACGCACATATGTCATGGGTGTGTTATTAATGTCCATGTAATTTTTAACACATAATCAATTAAAGACACGGTATTTATATTTAATATCGTGTTCCCGCTTTTTCTACTGCAAACTTTCATTCTTCTTATTTTTAATAGATAAAAAAAGTTAAGATTTACGTACCGCCAACATTTAAAAAGTTAAAACAAAAAAACTCTCAATTTTCTCTCCCTACTCTCTCTTCAATTTTATGTTTTAAATAAATGTACGATCTATCAATAAATGTGGGACGGAATTATATGTATGTATGTATTATGAATATAAGGCAAATTTCTATTTAATAATGAGATATAATTATATTAAGCTTGACTATATCTAACCTTTGGAGACCTCTTTTAATGGCCACTTACCACGGCCGACTAGATTGTACCTAATTTAGTTGGTCACGACGTGCATCTAGAAGGCAATTATCTTTGACTCCGTGGCAATTAAAAAAAATTACTTTCCACCCTAGGGATGGAAAAGCTATTTTCCAACCGGCTATCATCATGAAAATGACACTTTCCAAACAGGAGAGATGAAAAAGTATTTTCTTGTTTAGGTCCTTTCGGTGTTCGTCACTCTTTGGGCACGTAAGAAATCATACATTCGAAAAACGGTCACGGTTTACGCAATGACGTGTCGTATCCGTGCCGTTCTTTAAGCAGCAGTGTGAGACATTGCGGTAAATACAGTACAGATACGACACGTCACTGCGTGTGCGTACCGCAAGCTCTCCGCACGTAAAATGTACGAAAAAGACGTGACGTCACGCATATTGTTTTTAATGCATTTAATTGTGTTTACGATGTGTCACCGTCTGTAGGAAATCTATGTGGAGAGCTTTCGATAAAAACGTTACGGATAGGACACGTCACTGCGTAAACGCACCGTCACCGTTTTTTTGAGCGGCGATGTGGTCGCAACTTTACTGACGAGACTAAGTAATGGCCTAATGAGATCTATTTACACCTGTATTAAAAGTGTCAACAACACTTCCGTGCTATATTTAGACCTCTAATTTTCAACAGGTAACACTGAATAAAAAATGACATGCTGGTTAAAACCTGCTTAAAATTATATAAACGTATCTCAATATTTTTGTACAGCCTAGGGTAGATTAAAGTGTACTAGATTTTCATATTAACTAGTTTTTTATTGTTTTCCACAATTCTTAAAGTGTATGTAATTCGGTTTTTTAGTTTTCATTAAATGCCAATACGTATACGTACTAGCTAGAATAAATAAAATGATCATTTTGAAAAGAAATCTTGATATTTATTAAATATAAACAATATTTTATGGCTTTGTATAGTAAACTGGATCATTCATCCATTTATATTTTTTCACTCGTTTCGTATTGGGCTGACATAATCTCTCAACAAAACTGTTAGTAAATAATACGGATTGTTAAAACAGTAAAATGCGATGCCCGAGTGCAGAAGAAATGAATTTGAATAATCTTTTCTAAGAGGTTGCTTACAAAAACTTTTTTTATACCTAACGCACACTGAAGATCCGTTAGAAAATGTTCATACCCAATAGTACTCAATATAACCTTGTCGACTTAAAAAAAAAAACATACAATGCGAATTACTTTAGTTTGAGGGGCAATTAATTATACCCTTCCCGTATTGGACTAATTTACTGAGTCAGATTTTCCCACACGGCGCATGAATCCAATTTTCAGGATGCTTTCGAAATATTTGTTTGAACTCTCAATACACTTCCGCTTCGACGCGAAAATCGGTCATCTAGAAAGTAAAAGGCACTTACGATTTTGTTAACTTGAATGTCCGACTGTGCTGAACATTTTGAAGAGATATTAAATATACGTTTGATTCCTCCCTCCGATTTGTTAAATGCCACGATTGTACTCGTAGCGATCACACAACGTGTGCAGCGTAGGTTTGTGACAGAAACGTACGTCTTCCTTTCTAATAAAACGTTTTTTTTTTCTACAGGAATTGTAATTTAGGTGTAGGATAGTGATGGATATTATGCCATTTCTCTGATGTAATCGATACCTAGGTACATTATTATGATATAGAACATATGCGTCCGTAATGGTAAGCGACAAAAAGTCACACAATTTTTTTCAAATTTAGACATTCAACTTTGATTTCATAAATGTTCTACACCTGAAAATGAAAGACTTTACGAGTGGGACCCATATGATGATGTGTTGAATACTTACGTCTCCAGGTCTCGAGGCGGTGCTCTTCGAGCTCCTCCATAGCGACGTTGGGGCTGGTGTAGTACATCTGCAAGATCTTGATGAAGTCTGTGATGGTCAGCATACCGATGAACTTCTGTTTCTGTGAGTCCCATAGCGGTGCCGCGCGGACGCCTACGTCAAACCAAATATAATTCCTATTACATAACCGATATTAGTAGATATTAGAAATAAGTCGTTTTAATGAGACTTATTATAATATTGTAGCGTAAGCCAAGTAATATCTTTACAATCTCCACTCTAATACAGTACGATTATTTCCACTTTGACACTCGGTATGACACGGTTGACGGTTTAAATCGTAAAGGTACGTGTTTTCACATAGAGTATATAAAATCCTACAATTTACTCCCATCAAATATTTTATCTACCCAAATATCATAAACTTTCCATGATGCGTTCAAGAACCGCACATTATGACCACCATAAAAAAATACTGATTTGTTACAGCAATTTTTTTATCTGTAATAATGTTATTGCTAAATAATACCATTAACTTGCCTTCGGCTTGTTTCATAAACCCACACTCGTGTTTAATACCCTTTATTATGTTCACGTACAGTCACATAAAGTACTATAAATCTATGTTATATCTTATGTGTAGTTTTGCGTTTCTGTATTTTGTTATAAAATACCTTAAATTAATTTAATATAGGTAATTAGTAATAAAAGCCCAACCTAAGTATAGAAACTTCTTTAATATTTTAAATATTAAAATAGACTCTAACCAACCTATGCGACGGGTTAGCTTTCTAAATCAAAGGAGTTTGCTTTGAATGAAATTATCTGTAATTTATACGGTTCATGGTTTATTTATGGTTTGAGACTGTATGGTTTCGTTTTGAATTATACAATTAGTACTTATAGCAAATAACCCTTTTAAGATATAATAAGAGATTAATTGCCTGCAGAAATTCAAGTTTGTGTTTTTTAGTAATGCTATGTTTAGTAATCAAACAAACTGATGGACCTATGTTGTCTGGAAATAAAGATATTTTTTATTTATTTATTTATAATTAAATGAAGCCGCATCTGTTACTCATAGGTATACTGTAAAAAAAAGGCATATGATTTACATTACGGTTTTAGACTGTAATATCCTATTAGGATGTTATGAACATGCAGCAATGTATCTCGTGTCATTCGTAGTTCCGATCTCTCTCGGTAACTGTCGAGAATTGCCGAGTGTCAAAGTAGAGATAATCGTACCTTTATAATATAATAATAGGGAAAAGTATTTCGGAAACGCAACGTGAACTCTTTTCAACGTCTGACTTACCACCTCAGTAAGAAACAATACTTATGTGCAACATACATACGCAGAAGTGGAGACTGTAACGTTTTCCTCTTATTTTAACCTTACAACAATGAAATAATAGCTATTATCCGACTGGGTTTTAGCAAATTATAATACATATGATATAATTATATGATAAGTATATTATGTCCCGATTCCTCAGAACGTGGAACAATAACCACCTTTTATCCCATGAATAAGGATCCGTATTGTTTCTTATGGGGGTTCGTAGTCCGGACGGAGTCAAAAACTGAATTGTCTGTATCAACATAAAATACGACAATTACAGAACTGTTAACCCTTTCGTAGGCATTCGCGCTGTAGTTACGCAAATGATTTGACCTTGTACTAATTAATACCTATTATATTATGCATAGAAATGTATAATTTGATCGCCCAGCAAACACTTGAAGAGGCAAACAGGTGCGAAATTCGCTAGGTCACATTCGCAATAGTCAAAGACACATTCGCTCAGCACTTAGGTAATGTTTAATTATGTTGAAAATTGGGACGAAGATTTATTGTCAAATTTACATTAATGTAGGTTCGTACATCAGCATGATGTTTTGTTGATATGGTTACGCGTTTTTATTGTTTTCACACTTACGCAGTGCTGTTTACACCAGTATGAATAGGTTCTGCTCAATGGACGACGCTGTTGGCGTAGTGGTAGTGTGGCTGCCTACTGAACCGGCGCGGCGGTCGGGTTCAATTCCCAGCAAGGGCAAATACCTAGACCTATAAATACCTATGTGATGAACACGAATATTTATCCCTGGCCGTTTTCTACGTATTTAAGTTTATATTTATGAACTATTTATTTATTTATAAATGTATCTCTATACATATACGTCGTCTAATACACATAACAAGAACTTAATAGAACTTACTTTGGGACTAAAATAATAAGTCGATTTATGTGAGGTTGTCCGATATTTATATTATATTTATCATAGGTATATTTTCAATATGTATGTGATATAGATAACGAAGAACTACAATATCATGTATAAATCCAATGTATGTACATAAATGTCGTTTGAAAGTCTAGTCTGAACTGAAACATTTCGCAACTATGCCATTTAAATAAAACTATTCAAACTGGTCATATCCGTATATTAATTAATTGAACCTCCCTGACGAGTTTCAGTTACCGTTGTCAAAGGTAAGGTGCCTAAATGTGTCAGTCGCGGAAACCAAAGAAACTATACCACATATCTAATAAATCTTTCAGTCCGCCTAGCACAACTTGGCTTCGCGACTCTTGTCGCGCAACATAGTATCGTCCGACTCTCTCACACAGTACTGTGAAGAAAGAGATAGTCACGCTTGTGCTAGAGGTCCAGATTTAGCTTTGGTAACCTTTGATATAACCTTTTCAAGGAAAATCTAAAAAAAACTGCAGTTACAAAACGGTTTGTTCAATAGCTTTTGATTAAACGTTAGTGAAACAGGTCTTCCACAATGGAATCCAATCAAGAAGTTAAGAGCATTTCTTGTGTTACTTGGATCATGATTATGTGGAGACCCCGCGTGGATGTTTAACACAATTGTTTCTATCCCGGCTGCACGGCGAGACACCGAGTAAATAAGTATATATGCGCGAGAGGTCACGGCGCAGTTATCCATTAGTGGCATCCGTGCTCCCATTATATAAAAGCTAGAATTTCACGCGCCTTTGACTCACGACTGAAGTTAACTTGTTTATACTTCGGGAAGCCTGCATTTTGCGGGATAACAAATTAAATTCATACAAAATCTCTATGCAAACCGCGTTGATTTATTGCCGCGTTTTAGGAAAACGTCAGCAATCTGGTATACAGAAACACTTTCGCATTATCACAAGTAACGATGGAACTGATGGGATCGAATAATTAAAATAAAGACGCCTTATTAAAGTTTCTCTAATTCTTTACTTTATATTTAAAAAAAAACACGGCATATATTATAATATAACACGACTCTATACCTATTACTACAATAAAATGCAATTCGCCTTGTGTATTATTCCGTTAATCAACAATACATACGCTGTTAATTGATTTATGTCACTCTCAGCCGTAAGTGGGATTTACTACCCGCTACGCGGCGCTACGTGAAGAGAAAATCTCACTTCCTGGCCAAGGCAAAACGTAAAACTTTAGAGAAACAACGGGAGGTAATTAGTAAATCCCCAGATCGCATAGGTATTTATTCACCTCACCTACGGTTCGGGCCACAAATACTTGCGACCTGGGACATCCACTAATTCAGCGTCCTAAGTATGTAATGTACAATTACGCAACTGATTGTTTTACAGTGCGCCCCGCAGTTATTAAATTAATGTGTTTTGTAATTTATATCTGACATACGCTGAACCTGTCGGACACAGGTACCTATCGAAACATTGATATTTAATGTTCGTTTGTAAATAACAGTGAGGATTAAAACAAGCAGCAAAGCAACGCATTACGAAATTTCTAGCAATAAATAAACCTCCACTTAATTACACCGTCATTTATAACACGTCAATGCAATTCGCCAAATTGTTATTTGATTAGTGAGCGCATTTGAAATATAACTAACAAATAATTCGCAATTCCTTATTGTATATGACATTTGATATCAACATCAATCAACACGAAAATAAATTAATTGATATTGGAATAACCGACAGCGAAGTTAAATTACTAAATACCGCACGTCTGAGATTTGTGAATACCCACTTTGAGGTAAGACATAATAACCATCGAGAAGCATAGTAAAGCAAACAGCCGTTTGAGTCCCGAAACGTAGGCCCTGAAAAACAATAACGACGATTTGTATCTGCTATTTAAGGGTGGCCGCGGTTAGCTAGAAAATGTTAATAATGCTATCATGAGTGGGTTTAGTAGTAAGGCATCCACGTGTAGCTAGCCTAAGCAGTAATACAACATGACACTGCTCACATACCGTTGTAGACCAGAGCGAAAAATGCCTTCTTTACGAGCAGCTGCGTGTCGAATACCACGAGCTTGGCGGAGGTGGGGATCAAGTCGTAGCACTTGTGGAACTTGAAGAACTTCACGAAGATCTGAGACTCGTCCTCTTCTGAAAAACACAAAGATATACTACTTCAGTAAACTGCATTGTCATTCAATTCACTAAATTATTATGTACATATTAATATGCAGGAAAAAAAACTGAAATGTTTACTGAGTATTATATTTATATTACGGATTTTTATCTGGGTACTGTAAAGTCCTTACATTACTTACAGTATTTCAACGGTTCTACATGCCAATGACGATAATAAGAATAGTGTGACTATAATGTCTACAGGAATTTTACAATATTAAAATAAATATTCTTAGATATGAGCTGAATGCTCCATTCGCGACGGTCTAAAGAATACTTGTCCTATCTCAGCAGTAGTAGTAGGTTACCTCTCGGCATTTCACTAACTTGTAATTTTTCCGCGTAGCTATTTGTTCTATGTTACAGCAATTGTATTTAGGTACGAGTCGTCGTGCTAGAATAAATAGCCCACTTCAGACCGTTGCGAATGCGTCGCTGGCGAGTTGAATAGACTCGTTAATTATGGTTCGGATTATGAACGGTCTCATTTAAGCATTGGGTGATAACACTAGATTTGTTTGGGCTCACTGTTAACTAAATTACGACATTAATCTTTAATTTACTAATATCTTTATACAGAGCCTTAAGTATTTCGTACACGAGTAATAAAAACGGATAAATACATTTGGGTTGTTTATTGATAATAATGCTATCACCAAGCAGACATGTGTTATATGTCATCGAACCAATCGTACCTTTACATGTATTGATATAAAACACAGATATAGTGCATAATGATTTCTATCGTTAGTTGTCGGAAAAGTTTGTTTCAGCAATTGGGATCATTAAGTTTTTCAGAGGGATTCATATTTTTTCCCGATAGTGCACGTTATTTGAATCCAAAATCTACGAGTAGTTTATCTTTACGTCGTATTGATTTTTATGATGAGGCATTTGGTCACATTCCGAAGGTATACAACAATTTTTTTTGGAGTGTTATGGCCTAGTATTCTACACTAAGTACCTTGGTCTCCAAGGAATTAGTAAGTAAAATTAATCGTAGTAAAAAAGTAGTCGTGACATTGACAGTTCTTTTTTTATTTGCCATATTAATTTCTTGTAGACCAAGGTAATGTTGTATACCTTTAGAATTTTAACAAACGTCACTTTGAGGATTATAAAAATGGTATCTAGCAAACTATACGGCTTAAAAATAAACCATTCGTAGATTCAGGGTCAAAAAGTATACGTTATCGGAAAAATATATAATTAATAATGAATACCTTTGGAAAACTTAATGTTCCAAATTAGAATGCTTTCTCTATCAACTTCGGTGATAAAGGTGAGATGGATGCTTGCCCGACAAAATACGATGGATAAACATAATGCACCATATATACTGTGTTTACTTTTGGCCGTCGGTATTCATAAAATAGTTACCATGGATACTTATATTATATTAACAGATATCTTGAGTATGTATATTATCAGTCCGTGATAAGCTTAAACTAAATATTTGTTAACCCTCCCAATTCAAACGATATGGTCGATATTTTTCTAAACAATTGTAACTTATGAATTATGGCCCTTTATTTATTATTTAATACCAGTAAAGACATTGCCGCTTTATGTGTGACTTGACAATATTATTATTATATTATATCATATATATTATATTACAATTCTTCAATGCAACGGATGCAGACATTAGAGTTATCCATGCATGACTAAATTATATCAATGTAAATTCAATTCGGTTAAAAACTATGCAGCGATCATTTAATTTAATGAAAGGTCTTCCAAGCTCCCGGGCTCAAATCGCTAACGCACTTGAGACGTAAACGTTTTTAACGTCATTTCGCCGTCGTTCAGTTTGTTTATTTATGTTGGCGCCTGCGCCTACAGGCGGCAGTGAACATTTCGCGCTACACCAAACTTTCAGAATTACAATAGGTAAGGAAGGTACTGTTTACCAATGGAAGAATTGATGATGATGATGAATTTCCTATTTTAAGAATAATTTATATTTTACGGCTTCTGTTTAATACAATTCGTAAAATATATATTGCACATGACACGTTTTACATTTTAGATTGATTAAATAACTAAATTCGCTACTGTGAACGACGCAACATGGACGTAAATCATCTGGCGCGACTGAAACCTCAATGTAATATTACGTACAAGTATGTACATCAATGTACGCATATACGCTATGTACGCATTATTAAAATCTTCTTAATCGGTTGCTCCTCTAATTTCCTTTTCTTTATACACACAATATGAACGACCTGGTTTTTTCAGCTAAAGATGAGTTGAATGACGCACGCGATCTATATACACATACATTGGATACGTGTTTATCGCCTTGGACGCAGACACACCGTAAGTCAAAACAAAACCGAATATACTAATTGATTAACACAACGAATACTCACTCACTGCAACATTAAATTATTCATAGGCTTTATGATACCTATATTATTCCAGTTTATTAAATTATGCATTTATATTTATGATCGAACAAAATCAGCCAGGAAATACGAGTACACGGAAAGAAAACCTCGTCACAATAAGTCACAAATTGTATAGGAATGCGTGAAAAGCGGTACGGGCAACACCAACGTGCGGCGTGGGCGCCATAAACAAGCCGGCACCTTTCAGAAGACAGTCAGCGAGGAACGCCTTCCACGCGCGGCCGACCTCTTCGAACTCCTTGATGAGATCGATAGAATAGACGGACTCTTCGCTGTCGCCGGCGGCGAGAGCGGGGTTGTCCGAGAAGTAGTGTAGACGCAGCATGCACGGGGCCGCGCATCGCCCGGTGCGGCCCGCCGCGCCTCCCACGGCTCACTGCTAATTATAAGCGCAGAGGCACGCCGTGCGGCAGCGAGCGCCGGGAGACGCGACGAACTTGACACCGCTGGCTTGACGCCGCCGCCTCGCCACCGTAACGCCACCGCACCGCGGTCTGCGCCCGAGTGCCCGCGCCACCATTACTCTGTCACCACGTATTTTCACCACGCCGCTGTTACGCTACATGTGATGCCACGAATTAAGCCGAAGCCGTCACTTCACTTGTTCTGTCTAAATTGTTTGTCGATTGAGGTAGTGTTGAGGTGTTCATACTTCATGTTGAAACTTAAACGTTTTCACATGAAGTGTATGCAATTTCCCAAATTCATCCATCTATATTTCACATGGACCTAGCTAGAGATGACCAGACGTTAAATAGCGGTTGCCTTTGTGTGAATATCCTTGGAAGCACAATGGATTATAATGCCTAAAATGTACTAATCACCAGATGCGCTCGGTTGTAATCACAATTCGAGGGCACCAGCATACTACTACCTCCAGTGGTGTGGGTTTTAAATATGATCGGTGGCTAAGCCGCAATATATTTGGCTAACGAATAACCCATTGCATTTTTTAGTATAATTTAATCGTGCCAGGAATGTCTTAAATACTATTGTATTTAAGACACACGTACGCTTGCCTATTGGCAAGCCACACTACACCGCTGTTATAACCATACGGTAACCATCATAAGCAAAGATTTTTGAAATCATGTTATATTTTGCGATCGTGACTGTACGTATTAAGTCTGACTCACATGCCCACAGAAATTGATAGAATATTAATATTTATTAAATATTAATACAAACACAGATAAACACAATTTAAACAATATAGTTAACTATATTGTTTTAAAGCAATGACGCGTAGTTGCAGACAGCAAGAAGCAGCCGGATGCCATCCGCTCTGGCTGGTCGGTTATCGGTCCGTCAGAGATGTAAACCAGAAAAAAAAAACAACTTTTAGGAATGTAATTTGACGGATATGAAAGAGAGAAGAATGATACGATTTTTATGATTAATTGATTATCCTGTGGTTGAGTAATGTCAATTCCTAGCACCAAAGATTATAAAAAATGAAAAACTTACTTTGACCCACGCTCGAATCAAAATCGCATTTTCATCATTGTTATCTCGCAACAAAAGCAGCATGTTTGAGTTGCTGAGGTGGAAAGTACCTTCGCGGTTCAGTTCTGGTTCTCAGAATATCTAAGCAAAACGGTTAAAAGCAAATAATTGCCCGCGCGACTGGGCTCCTGTAGTAATGACTCGAGTGAATACATGGTTCGTTCCCACAAAGCTGATACATAGTTAGGTCATCGGCGGTAGCAGATAGTGGTCAAAAGCATATTATACTTGTAACCCGCTATCACTACTGTTTACGCAGGTTAAACCTCTCGTCGTCGTCTCGGTTAAACGTCCAGTTTTCCGTATACAAAATGTAGAGCCAACACCAAAATTGCTTACACAAAAGTATAATGGTACAGATTCTTACCTAAATCAGATAGACTGACTTTTTCCAAAAACGGATCAGCAACTGGTAACTGTAACAAGAAAATTTACATGGAAAATTTACAACATAGGCCACACATTTAATTTGTAACAACAATACTATGTCATTGTATTGTGCCTTATTGACTATACTCGTATAATATAGATATCCATGTAGAGGCACAAACAAGCTCTCGGCACGTACCGCTAACAGTCAGTGAATCAAATCAGTGCAAGTAGAGGAGCCCAAACGGCGGCTTGTAACTAAATAATCGACCGCTTGGAAATGTAATTTCAAATCGTGAATTCGAATGTAAATTAAATCGTATCGCTTTCAATTCTAAAATATTTGGGAAATACTGTTGGAAGTAAACGATTTGTTTCTAATGAATTAACGTCTGCCGTCTTCAACTACAAAGCGTCAAATCCTAATAAACCCGCCGAAAACAAAAGGTCGCTTTGTATATAAGTTTTTATTACTTACGGTTTATGTTCATTAAGGAAAAGTGACATTGAAACCACTACTTTGATGTTTTGAGGGTACCATAGCCAAACTACAAAGCTACCGAATGGGATCTTAGTTTGGTTACGAAAGGATAACCTTCAAAAGACATACACTGAAAGATACGAGTATCGCCTAATTTAATAAACATAGGAATTACCTACTTTACTTTAGTTTTTTTTTAGCGTTACTATTCTTAAGTAGTTGTTTTATCTGACGACCGCGGATCGCCCGTGATTGATGGAAGACTATGTACAATGTGTCATTGTGTTTTACAGCTCTTATAAATACAGTTATAGGTTTATATGTTTCACTTGCAAACTATTTATAAAGCCTGACCAGAAATAATATATGAAGATAGTCAAGAGGGCGCTATTTATAAGATTTAAATATATGGCAAAATTTTGCAACCAATCGCAACCCACTATAATGACATTAGTTTAAATACCTGTTAGATCCACTATGTTAACCTCGTAATATCATTTAATGGAATGCACTCTTTTCTTGTAGTAAACACGTGTACATTTTATTTATAATCTTACGTTGACGACTGAATGGTTTTCGGCATTTTCTTTGGATAGGTAATTTTAAATGTTTGTCTTCTAAAGAAAACACCACGAATGACATTGACATTGTTGACAAACCATCAGAATCATTGCCAGTGTAAGAAATTAGTTCCAGTGAAATTTCGCAATATGGCGCATCCTCATATATTTCTGATCTGGGTTTACATATAATGTGCATCATCCCCAAAAAGTTTGACAAACCCGCGTTTGTGAGATAATGCATCTGTACTAGGGATTTAGTGGGTGTCTAGGACCTAGACACTTTAGGTACACGTTTGACTTGAAGTGCCTGAACAATGTGGCACCTTTTAATAGGGTCAAATGGTGACTCACCCCTCTGGAGTCGCGGAAGAGCATGGCCGCGTGATGCGGGTCGAGAAAGGCGTCCGACGCCCGGTGCCGAGTGGACACATTCCCCAGCGAGGATCGGCGCTTCTCAGCCTCTTGCGATGCAGCGCGTCGTAGATGTGCTCCTGTCAATACAAATTAATCAAATTAAATACGTTCATGTACGAGACCCCTATTGTTACATGATTTAATAATGTTGATATCTTGCTAACATTGTTACAGCTTGTCATTAGTTGTCATATAGCTAACATAATATGCACTAACTAAATGCCATTTAGGAGTACAAGATACGAGAGTCAATTTAACTTAGTGCTTGTTGCCTGCGATAGTATCATTGTTTATTATCAGAGAAAAGTCTTCTGTTTATAAGCTCCTGGAATCTTACTTATTATAAAACAGTTTAACCTCTGAACCCCAACTTTACGGACAGCAAACATAAATATCTTTTATTTACAGTACGTGTTGTACCTATTCAGTTTGTAAACGGAAATAGAAGGGTTTCCGTTTGCAAACTTCATCAAGGGGTTTCATTTTGAAGTTTCCTCATAAACGATAAATCTTCATTCACAATTAGTTGTTATTTTGTCACGTTTATTTAAGTGTCCCATTTTACGACAGGTTTTTTTTTAAATACAATTCATTTTATAAATCATCCACTTGTTTATATTTTTTTAAATTGGCAAGCCGCTGGGATTCGGGTTCTATGCATACACTAGTGTAACATACTCGTTTGTAGTTTGTAGGCAACTTATTAAAACATGCGACCTCTATTGCAGAAGTTGGCAGGCGCACATCGTAGGCCTTGATTATATTTTCATGTACTGATTAAGACATATTATTTATTAGACAATAGAGTTGTTGAACAATATCTAATCCAATACAGTATTATCGAGTTATCGCTTTTGGATAGCAAGACAGGACAAGATAAGCCTCGTTATTATCGGAATACTGCGTGACCTGATAAAAGTACATTACTGCAGCAGGGGCAGGGAAAAGTCAGTTCGTGGATGAGTACCTATGGTTTATGGTCTTCAATAATACCAATCTGCAAACTGACATTCCCGCCGAGCCCGGTATAGTGCTTTTCTCCAAATATGCTTGGAAATAATCACCAATCTACATTTTGAATTTAATATATCAGTGCCATGAAGTTCATTTGGTACTTATTTTTTTTAGGAATAGGAATAAAATTTCGGGTCCGAATCATATGTTTGATTTAAAACAAAATATATTAATGAGAATTAAAATTATATGAAAACACAATAATAAAAAATATGGCCATAGTTACCAATTTTTTACGCACGATTTTTTGTATAAACCATACCATATTTATCATTCGGAGAATATCGTAAGTTCAAAATTACTTTTATATTGATTTGGACACAATCACTTGTTTTATTTTTTATTTGTTTACGTTTGGTAAACTTATTAATTTTCAATTCACTCATTAAATACCATCATATATTAAAATTAAAACTTTCGTGAGAAATTTCTAATTAATAAATAAAAATCATGAAAATAAATTAACCGCATAGGTAGGTATAAAATTCTTATTTAAATTGTTTGTCCGTTATTCGAAATTTGTCGACATTTAAAATACATTGACAGTAGCAGAGCCGAGAAGTGTTCAGTGCGAGAACTAAACGCAGAGAACAATTAAAAAGTTTAGTTCTTATTTCTTTAATTCAGTTTTTGATACTTAATTCAGTTTTTGATACTTGGCTATTGGACAATTGGCTGTATGGTGAACTATCAGTCTTTGAAAAAATCAAAAGTGAAATTCTCTTCACCACTTATAATAATGCATTAACCGGCCAAATAAAGAGTACCCTCATTTGTATGAGGCGTCATAAACGGAATGTGTGTTTTTTACTTAATTCTTATTTAAATTATACTTATTTCGCGGCCGAGACCAATTTTTTTTTTTATTTGTATTAACGCCTTATAAAAATAACGAACGATTTCGCGGTCCAGTTTTACTACATTAATGGGAACATTTCCGAGCAAGTTGGAGAAAATATATTATTTGCATAAAACTACAAATTATTGTAATTTATGTATTTTATTAAAACTATAAACACATTATCGGCGATCAGGGTGTGAATGAATTTCTGACAGGTATTAAATTTACTATATTACTTACAAAAAATTAAAGGATAATACAGGAAATCTGTTCTAAGGAACCATATGGCGTCGATTTTAGATTTAATAAAAGCTGTATTACATTTTCACAATCTCTTAAATAACCCGGTACACACAGGATTAACTAGAATAACAAGTAGGATATGCGATCACTTAATTAATTTTATCAGGTTAAATGCTCGTTATTATATTATAAATTACAAAAAAAACCATTATTATTAAATTCTTAATCGACGCCATGGTTCCTTAGACCATATTTCGCTATCTCTCATGGTATCTGACTTGTCGATACTGACCTATTTGGATTGGTCACCATGAAGATTATTGTGTTGTCATTGTCACATTGTTGTGTTTCTTTCTTTTACATTCTCAATAGCTAAGATTAAATAAGTAACCTCTAGATGTATAATATTTCCTACCTATTTACCAGTTAAGGAAGAGCGGGGCATCCTAACACAGGTCTACTTACCTAAAAGGAAGTCCCAATCACTGCAGACATTGTACTTGTTAAAAAAAGGGAAAATAAACAATTTTTCATTTTCATTTTTTTTTTTTTTTCACCAATGGGAAGCACGATTAAGCACTTACATATAAAGAAAGTAACGAACAGACAAAAGTTTATTCAATTATATTGAATTTTTTACAATACATTTAATTATATGTATACAGATTTTTATGTAGCTTTACTAAATCTAGCATGTTTTATTCGGAACTTATCCTTGGATCCTATTCAACGTAAACGTAAATATTTCAAAACTTATTTTACTGTCACTCACACTCACATTTTGACAAAACGTGACGGATACTTTGTTACTTATTTATCGCGTGATAAAAAGCAACCATCGTAGGCCCACAGTACAAGTTAATAAAAACAAGTCAAACCAATTCGGTTCAGGTTCACACTGTATAAGGAGGTCAAAGTCAAAGTTTTTATTTTGTAAAACATAGGTGAATACAGGCCATTATTAGGGTCAAGGTAGTAAGGTCATTATTAAGGTTACGAGCAAGAGGATCGTTGCGAATAATAGTAAAGAGAGCCGAATGTGATGATGGCACAGAGGTTATCTTGATTAACGGGTTACGAGAGAGACGACTGAAGCGCGGCCAATATTATTTTTGATGTTATATTGGTAGTTACAGTAATATTAAGCTAATATTTCATTATTTATCTGTACGGTAAGAAAATTATGGTGAAATTACAAAAAAATTAGGATTTTTCAATATTAGCTCAAAGTAGGTATAATAATATATGTACAAAGTATATACAAAAGTAACAAAAATCAAACTGATCAGACGAAGACGGCTCTGTCGATATTTCATCAGACACCATTTCATCTGTATGAGGCCCCATGGGAAGCAGCATCTCGAGAGTTTCTGTTGCGAATGGTTTTGTCTTTTTACGCGGTGTTGGTCTCATACCTGTTATTAGAGCATCCGAAACCACGAGTAATCTGTTAAGAACATCCCTATTGCATGAAACCGTCGAAAACTTTCGGGAAAAGTTTTGACGGTATAGACGCAAATTTGGCAATTCCGTTTGCTGCATCAACTGAAATAACTTAGATATTAATTTAACATTAGATGGCCCTAGAAACAATAAAAAATCAAAATTACCAAAAAATTACAAATTCATAAAATCATACCTTTTGACCATATAACGTTTGGATGCCTAATTTTCCATTTTCCGGAGTGTTTCCGTGGAAAATCAAAGCTAAATCGTAAACTAGAATAAATGAGGTATGTGCTACATGTCCTATTTCTGCCGGGACACCTCGGGAACTACAACTAAATGTTTCCGATAAGTCAAAATACAAGCAAAACGAGAACATTAAAAGGGTGTACTTTTGAATGACTAGCATATCGTCATAACATAATCAATCCTATTAAAAACATATACAAACGAAACATTCTTACCTGCCATCATAACATTTAAGGTAACTTATTATATATTCTACCGCAAAAACGTACAAATTCACTTTTAAAAGTCACCCCTTTTTGATGTGCCAATTGAGAAAATAAGTGCTCGGGAAATACTTAATATTGCAACCAGCTATACGAGCATAGTTTAGCGATAAGGTCGAATACATTGACGGATTATAGTGCGTCAATAAGTAGACTTTCTGAACCTACCTCATTATTCTACCCACAATCAGTTTAAAAAAATTGACTTTTGGCCGTCCAGATCAGTGATATTACCATTCTGCCATTGAGCCGGAGATAATGTAACCATCAATTAAAGCACTGTCGTATTACAGAGCATTTGAGAGATGTCATTAGCTTGGAACACATTGAGTGGCTCAATTATCCAATACGGTGGATTTATCGAGGCAAACGACACCAACCGCATTTACATAAGGAATAAAGTTGCCTGATAGTTTAAAAAGGGTTTATAGAGACGGATTGCATTCTAACCTGTATGGGAAGTAAACACCGACCTTGCAGCTACTGTTTTCCTGTACAAATACCAAGAATGTGGTATGTCTATATAAATAAACCCTACAGGGCACAGTTTACCAAGTATCGGTGCTCACGGGTGCTGATGTTATGCTGGATCACATCAACCGTAAAACTATGATAAAAATAGAAAGTGCACACATTGTCGTACGCGTAACAGTTTTGTCTTGACTATAATCCGGTAAAAAAGAGCTATCCTCTAACCAACTTCGGACATCCATTTTTTTTACCCGACTAACGGTAACGCATGTGTAATTGCGGGCACCTTCTAGTAACTCAATCACAGATTTAACGATTGATCACCATTTATGTGAAGAGTTTACGCTTATTTCCTTTTTTTTTGTAGTTTATTTTATGGCATATTTGCCAGCACATTGAATCAACATTAAATAAATACGTTAGCGCTTAATAATATCGCAGCCGCTGGGACTCTTCCGATTTTATTTTACTATTAAATATACCGTGGCAACTGTTTCCGCATTGTTTCTATCGAAGTTTTGTTTTTATCTTTCTTAGCATTAGTGGCCGCTGCTACACGTTTGCATGACGTTGTAATATTATAATCGATAGTGACCTCAAAGCAAGTGTAGGATATTTATTTTGCGCGCTGTTTCACCCATTCTATCCAATACTAAGTGGATTTACGTACATGTCTGATATTTAAACAGACATGAAGGCATCTCTGACAGGCACACGACCTAAGATCAAAGAAACCTATCTTTTATTTTATTTTAAGTACGTGTAAATTCAACTTGTAGGAAATACTTCTTTATTTTAATAAAAAGAATTACCTACCTTCCTTTAAAATAGTATCGTAGATGTGATAGGTCGCACCACAATCTTCCAATACTGGTTTCCTGAGGATTCGATGCAAGTGATCGCCGTCCAGGGACTTGGATCGGGAGCGGAATTCATCAGGGTCGACCACCGTGGTGTCCTTCGCGACAGTGGACGGGGCAGCACAAGACCCTCGCCGACCCTCGCCCGACTCGTGACGCCAGTGGCCCACCTTTTTACCGAACGTTCGGATTAGCTCTTGTATCGAGTGGTGCTTGTGTCGAGTGCCACTAGAACTGGAGCCCGACCCTCGCCGTTCATGCGGATGATGCTGCTCTTTAGACCCGCTAGCGCTCTCGCTCAACTTCTGCGCGAAGCTTTTGTTGTCGAACCGATTTTTGTAAGAAACATGGTTCAGTTTTGGGTTACTGATCTCTCCATAACGCTCACATTTGCTATATACGTTTTCCTGTATGTCGTCCATAACATCGTTATATAGCGGTGAAACATAATGGCGGCCGTAGTCTTGGCGTGGCCCCTGATAAGCGTTCATACTGATTTGAATCCTTTCACCGTCGCCTCGTTGCCGAGTGTAATCGCCGTGATGAGTGTGATAGTGCTGTTGCGTGTCGGAGCGAGACGCACTGCGGGATTCCATGACCTCGCGGAAGTAACTGGCAAAATTGGGGTATCTATCCCGAGGACTAGAGGCGCATTCGAAGGGTGCTCCTGTCTGTCCTCGTAGACTTCGTTGAGCGAAGGAGCCTCTCGCGTTGATCGGGATAGATCGGGGATGATTTTCATTGTTTATGCTAGCACGGGAATCTTGCGTACTCGAACTGGAATACCAGCTTTCTGTGCTATCTTCTTTCTCTAACGGAGGTGTAGACTCCCGGGAATTATGTTTGTGTAGGAAGTGTGTAATTCCGTGCATTGTGTCCTCAATATCTAAGGGTATATCTAAGGGTATGTTATAGACAATTCACCCATTCTTCATTAACAAAATCTATTTGATAGGACATCTTCCGGTTAATAAATTCGTATGATACTAACGAAGGTAAACGTTGAAAGAACGCTGGTCCATGTTAATAAATTATAAGAATCCTTGGCAACACTCATTAAGTATTGTCACAAAAACAGTAATAATATTACCAACAAACGCAGTCATAACCCAACTTCAGTTATTTTATTATCATTGATAATTAATAAATATAGCCGGAAGTATTAAATATCAGACTAATCGCAAACTAATTTCGTGATATGACAACATCTAATAAATCGTTTTGAGGTAGCATTACAAAACACAAGGTACAGTGACTGTCGCTCGTTACTGAACGAAGCCACCAAGCGCGTTATATTTCTGTTTCAAGGTTAAGATATCGGGATATGTTTGTATTCGGTCGGGTTCCATTAATCCGTAGGTACTTACTATAAAAGAGGTCGGTCGGTCGTGTACGGGGCGAGGGGTTACGTAACGTCGAGTCGTCCGAAGGCCGCGCCGCGCTCGGAGCTGGTTTGGATTTGAGATTCAAGGTCGGCTATTATTTAGGGAGTGCGTTCATGTGGCACCGGGAAGCGAGCGCTTGGGGGCGCCCCTTGCAAAACGCATGCGCACGTGGGGGTCACCTTCATGCCAGTCTCCAGACATGCCATAAACGGATAACTTCATCATCATTACGATTAGGTTTTATAAACCGGCTATAAAAAATATACTACTTGTGTTTTAACTATACGAGTGAAAACAAGCTCGTATAGGTTAGTCAAATGCTATATCGGAAGGCAAAATGGGCTTTTCATGGTTAAATGCGGTAACGTTTTACTTAAATCGATATTCTCGAGTTTTACAAGTGCCATTATAGATTTTTTCACTTCTCTTGCTCTAAAAGTTCGACTTTATGCGACATAAAGTCGCTTTTTATGCTCTAGAGCATAAAGTAAAATCGTCGTCGAAGACCAAGGCTATCGGTCCAACAGCCACACGATAAAAGTTCCTTAATAAACAGTTTAAAAAAAACATAAAACTTCATACAATAAAACCCGTTTCAGACCTTCCGATCCGATTTCTCGGAAGTAATCGGATAATGTGTATAGTGTATTAGATCCTAACAATTGCACTACACATTATCCGATTTCTTCCGATAAATCGGATCGGATCGTAATGTCTGGAACGGGTTTTAACTCTTTATTTTATTTCGTTTTGTTAGTATTCTAAGACCAAGGCAAAGATACCAACAGCCAAAGTACACAATAAAACTTCTTGAAATAAACTTGTAACTTTTATTTACTATCATTTATTACTTTTCACTTCTCATGCTCTAAAAGCTCGACTTTATGCTGTGCGTAGGCGACATAAAGTCGCTTTTTATGCTCTAGAGCATAAACTTTGACGACGCGTTTGGCTCGGTTTGTAGACACCTGCCTACTGAGCCGGCGGTCCCGGGTTCGAATCCCGGCCAGGGCAAATATTTGTGTGATGAACTCGAATATTTGTGCTTGGGTCATGGTAGTTCTATGTATTCAAGTATATATTTATCTATATAAGTACGTATATCGTCGTCTAGTCATAACACAAGCCTTCTTGAGCTTAATTTGGAACTAGATCGATGTGTGTGAGGTTGTCAGATATTTTTTTTTATTTTTTTTATAAAGTACAATCGTCGTCGAAGACCATCGGTCCAACAGCCACACGAACAACATAAAACTTTATATAATAAACTCTTTTTTTTTTTCGTTTCGTTAGTATTCTAAGACCAAGGCAAAAATACCAACAGCCAAAGTACACAATAAAACTTCTTGAAATAGATTTGTAATTTATAATTACAAATCATTTATTACTTTTTAAATTTATTTCTATTTTAGTAAATCAATATTACTATATATTTAAACTACAACAATAATTTGTCGTAGATATAAAAAACTAAATGTTTTAAAATTTTAATTAAATTTGTTTTTAAGTATAATATTTACATGATGTAGTTTAATTTTCTCGCAATCGAAGTGAAAAGTAGAGTGTGCAACTCGTCCAAAAAACGCATTTTACACTCTACTTTATATTCATCCTCGCTCGCAAGCTCGCTCGGATGGATTTGGATAAACGTCTCGTGTAAAATTATGCGTTTTATGCACTTGTCGTACAATCTACTATTATGGTTTGGATATCAAAAAGGTACTCGTAGTTAAAAATAATAACAATGATTAATTATTATAAAAAATATGACTGAAAATACACTTGTGTGCGAGTTAAAATCAATCAAGTAATCAGCTTACTATCGCGAGTTTGCCACTTAACTTTTTGGTCGTATGTAATTGTTTCACTCTTTGATTCAAGCTATGTGTGAATCAACGATGTCGATTACCATGAATATAGCATTGGCGACATTCTTACACAATTTTATTTTGATTTATGACTATTACTGATAACACAGACTCTACACTACATACATAGGCATTGCACATGTAACATTGAAATGAGAAACACGGTATTTGACTGTTGGAAAAATAATTAATTTATTCATTTCCCACCAGCTAAATATACAGGCAATAAAAGAAAGACAACTAAGTACTACTTAATTCTTGTTAGTGTCCGACCGAAAATGGATTTTCAGTCGAAAACGAAAATGATTTAAACAATAAAAGATATACATATTTCCGCTCTACACTGAAATCTTGTTTGCAGCTATGGAACGAAGTAGGCAGAATGACGCACTATTATTCATACACTCCATCAATTTTATTTTCATGATTTTTGGATGTAATTAAACATAAATTCGGTAGGTAACTACTTCTTGTACATTAACAATAAACAACTAAATAAATGTCAGACGCAGTGCAATTAATCATCATAATAAATATAGAAAACAATAAGCATTAAATTAAAACAATAATACAATTTAAATGGACATAAGTTCATTAATCAATGAATTCATATCGTGTGAGATATTAATAAAAAAACAATAGTAACGACATTGAAGTATTTTCTTAATCATTTCATAGTCATACAAACATCCGTTCATACTTAAGTTCTCTTTTTTGTCAGTATTTATCAATAAAAATAGTACCTGCATTAAAATGTACGACACGCAAATTTGTTTTGCTAGAATTTGTACGGTATAGCACTTTGTAGTTGAAATAGTGTAAAACCTATGTATCTTCACAAGGAACGAAGGAATGATCATTTTTTTACAGCCTAATAGTGGCATTGGACACTGGTGAAAAGGCGGAACGCATTGCATCTATTTTCGAGTGATTACCATCAACGGAACTCAACTATCCTAGGTACTAGATTAGTATGTAGTACATTTTATTAGCGCCATTATAGCCGGGGTTTAGCGAGAGTGTGCAACAGTCTGTACAAGTTAGATCTATGTTTAGAGTAGAAAAAGTTGTGCAAAGAGGGCGACGCTCGTAATTTTCATATCTTCGACGAAGATGTAGAACAAATATCTGCTACAATTGAATTAGAACTCTGTCTTATAGCATTGCCAATCGCTGTCTGACGACTCGCTTTTTATCGTATATTAAGGACCAAAAGCCGTGACCTAAATATGTAAATTGTGTTAAAGAAACGGTGCATCAGTTCGACTTGTACGTATACATACATACAATGGTAGTATTATCATGTTTACGGTCCGACCAAAAACAGTACAAATAAAAAAGTGACACTACTGTAGTGTCGTCCCCGTTTTCTAATATTGATTAGAAAGGAAGGACACTACAGTATTGACAGTTCTTAATTTCTACTCTTTTTGGGCGGACTGTAAGATATGGATTCCTATAAATGTATGCAACTAAGTTATATTTATATGGGTACTATTTAAACAAGCTTCTTTTTAATAGCATTATTCGCCTCAGAAAATATAAGTTACCTTCTAGATTACTAAGTCGGCCACAACCAAAGCGCGTCTATTAATAATATCTCAGCCACTAGTTATCTTCTTTGTATGCCACTGGAATTGTAACTTACTCGTAGCGTGGTGGTTATTTTTTAGCATCTAAATTTGAGGCATGCATTCAAATAGCAAACTTCTAAAATATTAATATATGACCCCAAAATAGTAATTCTATTAGCTTCTAATTGTATAATTCAGTATGTTTAAAATGTAAGTCATCCTACATTAATCGATCATAAAATTTACCTAAAATTGTCATCAAATAGTATATTAAAGCCATTATTATTTATTACATATGAACTATTGAGGAGAGAACAAAATAAAATACTTAAATCTCATTTTAGGTTAGGGTCGCAGTTCAAGCTAACACTCCTCCTCGCTTCGCTCGTCGTCGTACCTAACCTAAGCCAAGTCGGACCTGCCTTAGAACTAGATTAATTGGTTACGTACCGTTATCAAATATCTAATGTTTAAACTCGATATTATAATTAATGTTTAACCTAACCTAACCTATTGCAATATGAACGCACGAATGACAATAAACAAACACGGGCAGGTCGGTACAAGAATCGAATAGCGCTCTGATTGGTGCAAATGGCCGGTTGCCGTCATGTCGCGCACTCGCGCCAAATCGTACCTACAGTGGCTATTTTCACGATAAAAGAATATGAAGTATTATTTTACATGTTAAGTTATAATATATGATGTTGTCTATTGAAGCTCGAATATATAATTATTGAGGAGCTTGTATTGAAGCTGTATAACGTAAAATGATAATGAGCAAATTCCGTGGCCGAGTTAGTAAACTAGTTGGCAATGTATAAATCAGAAGGAAAAGTAAAAATAAAATTGTTGATTTTGACTTGACGCTTTCTTTAACATTTCTAGTTGGCGTTGTAAAGAAGATGAATTAGTTCATTAGAGGCTATCTCATTTTCCCGATGATTAGTTATTAAAGGCGAAGTACGACCATGTGGCCAAAAAAATCCGTGGCCGAATTTATTATTTCTCTTTTTATATCTATTCTATCTGCAGCTAGGTGAAATATATGTGCACCATCAGTCGTTATTTGACGGTTCAATTGGGGCTCCTCTTAACCCTGCTAAATATATTCCCAAATTGGATTTGGCAGCCGCAACTACGGCGAGAGATACCTATAATAACATATAGCTGTAAACTCTCTCGAAGAGCCAGAGTTTAAAATGTTCTTTGGTACGGCGATAATGTATCTAGGTGACATTTTATCGATAATTAATTGACACATTAGAATGAGCCTATTAAGCTAGATTGATGGGACATGAGATGTACGTATATGGACAATATTCGCCGTATGGTATAAATCGAACTAGTAGGAAAGTAGTATAAGCAATTGTTGACAGGTAAGGACAAGGATAATACTCGTAGGTATAGTCAGCGTCAGAAACGAAGGCTAGCGATGATGCATCAACTATGCTTCGTGTATAAAAACTAAAATATAAATACTATCGTGCCTCTGAGCTGTCTTTAGACTTCGCGGACATTTTTTTAAGTTACTACATTATTTAGATATGTAGGTAATATTTTACGTTTTCAACCGACCAATAGATTCTATATTTATAGTTATAGTTAGATTTACGAGTTGCAGGCGAAAACGCCTCAAAACTGGCCAATCAAACATCCGGACATACGAAATTATTTTTGACTAAGCTCAAACGGAGACGCTTTGCTCCCTCGCACTTGGGAAACCTCATTCCTATTATTACTATTTATTCACCTGCCTCGCCAGGTGAATAGTAACAGCGCCCTTATACACATAGAAATATTTTATTCAGTAATAAGGACACAAGGGCACTTTTAAAAGTCAGATTGTGGATCTACCGGCATTATCCAAGAGGAGGCCGCTGTTGAGAAAAAGAAGAAAAAATTACTTACTGATGAAGTATTTTTTTTTATCAATACGTAAAACAATCAATTACATTTATGATATATCTAATTACATTTATGATATATCTAATTACATTTATGATATAACTAATTACATTGGTACATGTAAATGAGATGTATAGATGTGAGGATGTGGCATAGAAACGCACGGGATGCTCTTTACGTCGTGTATTTACATAATCTACAGCATTTCCAACTACTAAATATTTACAAAACTCCGCCAGCACCTTATACTCAATCAGTACAAATCCCACATTGTTGTATCTAAGCCTGATTGATCCTTGTGCTACAACTTCTTGTTCTTGGTATGAGACAACTTCAGAATTCACTTTTTAGTTCCTTGGCAGTGATTTTGAAATCAGATTCGGATTCATTAATGACAAATTATGGTATTTACAGAGGGAATAGGATTTATGCCGAAACGTATAACATCTACCCGCCGATTTCAGTTATCAGGTAAAAATCAAGCCTCGATTAGACGTGGTAGTCGAATAATCGAAATCTGAGGAAATATTGTGGAATTCCGATAATGATGCAACCACTAAAATCAGAGCCGCGAATATACTCGGGGTAAATACCCTGAAATTCGAATTTCCGCTTGAACGGAACTCAAGAAAGACGTAAGTACTTGGTTAAAATTCAATAACATATCTAATCCATGTTAGCACATATTGAGGTCATGCGTCCCTCGGACTCCGTCCAACTTTCCGCCATCGTTTTTCATTCGTTTTATTAGTTTCCATTGTAGATAAGTGCATTAGTTTGTAACCAACACTGTAAACAAATCTTGGAATTCAATTTTAACCTTCTCTAATTATCGTATCGAAAACAGTCGGCAATAAAAGCGTGACTCAAAAATATTTTTTTGACAAATATGTAAATCCTATTGAAAGAACGTTGTTTACAATAGAAGGTAGAAATAAACACGACGCGCTAAAGTAGCCTTCCTACTCGTATCTTTTAGCCAAGCTGCTGAGTGATCTGGCTCTCTTCTATACTTATGGATTTTTCTTGAATTTTAAACATATGTGGCCGTTCTTCTTCCTTTTCGTGCTTAAATGCCAGATTATTAGCGGCCTCCACTGTTTTACTTAAACTTCACGTTTGTAGAGGTAATTCCGCCTGTTTTAGTATCTCAAATCTGACCGCATCACAACGAGTGCCATTCAATTCAATAGCCACTCTTTAATTTCATCATCTAAATTTTTAAAACCGGAATTTTTTGATATGCCTTTTAGTTCCAACACATATTGCTGTATAGTTTCTTCTCGTTCTTGGCTTCGCTTTCTGAATTCCGCTTGTTCTAAAATATAGTTTTTTATTGGATGATAATGGTTCTGCAGTTTATCACAGATTGTTTCGTAATTTTCCTTTACCGGTGTACAGTCGAGTTCATTTACATCTACACACTTACGAGAACAAAAATATCTGATCACGATTTTATGCTCCTGAGAATAAGGTCGTGATCAGATCAGAGTCGTTAACTCGACTGTACATACCAGGAGTGCAAATTGTAGTAAGTAGTTCAAATACGTTTGGGCTTAGTTTGGTGATAAGCAAGGGTACCTTTTTGTCCTCCGCAATCTCATTTAGAAGAAAGAAGCATTCCAATTGCTGTTATAAGCGTTCCAGTTATCGCCTGTAAAATTTTCCATGTTCGCAATTGGGTTCATGATTGGAACATTTAAATTATTTTGCGGCTGGTTGCGATGATCTTCGATGTATTCTCGTATACCTATAACTCCTTATTTCGTCAACTGTGCTTTTATCCGAAAAGTAACATGCGGGGTCATCAATCAAATTGTTGGCAATAATTAATAATTCCTCTTTTCTTTTTGTTTGGATCCAAGCTTTTTTCCTGCACGTACAAGTGAACAGGTTCCATTTTTGTTCCTTTTATACATATGCGCCTTTGTTAGGTTTGACTGTTTTTTTTTTATAAAAAAATCGCCTGTTTCCTTTCCTAACTTACTCCCTTTAATATATAACAATATTTATATCACGCGCGTTTGCCTCGTCGCCAAATGTTATATTCGGTAGTAATTAATTAATACATCAATATATTATAACTGACACGTTTTTATTTCGTTCCTATAAATCAATATCTGACTTTGGCAGGGATGACAGTCTATGCTAAGCTTTCATAGATATGTACGTCAATGTAGATATGACAAATTGTTTCAATCCGGCTTAGAAACCCTTAGGCCTTGGAACATTCATCATTTTCATGAATACTTACTCGGTAGATGGCGTTAGCTCAGTACGCGGTGCGTTCAGCTACATAATAATCTTGATCCGTTTTATTAAATTGCGAGTGAAATTTTTTCTCGGGGTTACATTAACACTTTATATTTTATGTGCATATTGTAATAAGAAGAAAATATGTTTTAAGGAAGTATAACAGACCAGAAAACAAAAAGATTGTTTACTCCCATGACGAAATTACTTTGAAAATTTCTGAGTTTAAATTAATGTCTCAGATACAAGTGTAGGTTTTTTATTAGAATAAAGTTAATTATTATTTCTACATTTTCAATTCGTAGTGTACCTATTTCGTATACAAAGCTTTAAAATTACCATCAACTGTTTATCTTCCAAATTTCATACTATTAATATTATATAGTAAGTATACCTACTATCTCCAATCTCGCTCTTGCTCTCCCTCAGCTCTTCTTGATCTTAAATAACTGTATGCATTCAGCTATAGACTGCGTTTTACGCGGCACGCATGACCTTGTAAATTGTAATGTATTTCATCCCACATCTTGACCAACCGGCGTTGGATTGAAATCAAATGTGGCCGTAAGTAGGTACTCCCAATAGTATTCCCAATTTCCGAAGGTATAAATTATGTTAAATATTTTGATTACATTGCGATTGGCCTTCTGAGGTCAAAAAAATGTCTTTTGAGGACGAAAATGGAAACTTACATACAATTACCCAATACACACAATAGGACCTTAGTTATGGGCAATTGGGCATCCTTATTTAATTTTCTAATATATCACATTTAAAATCAACCGTTGGCAATTGTAGTCTTTGAATTTTGGTATGTGAATCAGTGATGCCATTTGAAAGTTATTATCAAATTGTTAGGAAATCTATGCTTATGCATTCGCTATAATTTAATTTTCTTATTATTTTGAATTTTATCAATGAAGCAAATAAATGTTATAGCATATGTAGGGGTAGATATTATTATATACTTTTTAACTAGCTTGCAATTGACATTTCATATTTTTAAGACTACAATTGTATTACTTTTCGGAATTCTGCTTAGAAAGATGAAGGTGACTAATGTTTTTATATATTTTCCGATAACTATTTATTTTATTATAAATTTATAAAAACTTACTAATGTGGCAACACCAAAATCAAACCAAAATACTCAATGAAACGGTTACTTAAGTCCAATTTCTTATTAAAAAAAAAATAGGTTGAGGTTAACATGACATTGTCAAAATTCAAAATTATCGATTTGGTTTGATTGTTATTACTGATTCTGGAAGTAGTTACTATTGAACTTAAATCAAGATCAAGTCAACAAACTTCCCCTAAATATTAATAAATGTAAACATATAAAATTTACCAAAAAGAAAACGTTTTTAAATACTACCTATTTTATCGATAACGTGCCCTTGGAAGAAGTTTCTCACATAAAAGATTTGGGAGTATTGCTTGACAGTAAACTATAGTATAACACTCATATTGACTATATTCTAAATAAGTCGAATAAACTTTAGGCTTTATCTGGCGCAGTTGTAAGAATTTTAAAGACGTATCTGCCCTAAAAGATGCTTATTTTGCATTGGTCCGTAGCCTGCTAGAATATTGTTGTAATATCTGGAGTCCTCAATACAAATGTAATATACAGCGGGTTGAGCGAGTACAAAAAAGATTTCTCTTTTTCCTAACAGTTCACGAGAAGAAACTCCAGTCGCTGCACACATATAAAGATAGACTAACTTTTTTCAATATAGCTAACCTCGAAGATCGGCGTTGGGTCGCCGACCAGGTTTTACTTTATAAAGTGGTAAACGGTGGTATAGATTGTCCTCAGCTATTGCAGAAAATTAACTTCACTGTTCCTAGACCCCGTGCTCGCATCTGTAATTTCAGGCCATTTGCTATTAAGACATTTAGGACCAATGTTGGCTGTCATAACATCATACCCAGAATGTGCAAAGAGCACAATAAATTCTTCAAGGAAAGTCAAACAGACATTTTAAACGTTTCCTTGAATATGTTTAAAAATAATTTATATAAATTTAAGGCTGGTCTAAATAATTAATTATTTTTGAGTAGTTTTGATCCCTCCCTTGATGCATCTAGTTATCTACCTATTCCTAGAATTGTGTATACGTAAATATGACACTTTAGTATTTTAAGTATAGTGCAATAGCTTTTTAAATATTGTAAATTTTAATTCAATTTAGTGTTTTTTTTTTCTATGTTACCTATTGAACATTTTATTGAATCAAGGATAAATAAATTTCACCGCTACAACCATTTTGAAAATTTGTTGTTCGTTAAAGACGGCTTGTTAGATTGCTCCAAGACCTGAATCGATCTCGACACCATGGACCTCATATTATAAAATATCGATCTGATAATCAACTATTGACGACCTCATGGGATCTTTGGGCCACATTCAGGTCAGAATTAATAAGAAAACCACGATCAGTATTCATCTAAAACTTAAGAACGATGAGTTAAGATAAACTTGGTATCTATTATTAAATAAAGTATCTTGATGTGTCAATCGCACTATGCAGCACATTCTCGCTTGGGACGGACGGAACAAACTGACTAGGTCCGACCTCTGAGAGCGCTGCGGCCCGACCATAGAGTAAATTATATATGCTGAGATAGAGTCATCAGCTTCCTTTGTGTACTAGCGCCATCTATTGACTGAGTCTCGAGTTATCTGAGTCATGTACATATGTAGACATAGCGATCGCTATGCACTGTACTGTAGGTACTTTCAATACATATTATATGATTCATCTGTACCTCACACTTAACATAATAAGTGGGCTTTAAAACTAATTATGTTTGTAGGAAGGTATAAAAAAGACACATTTATAATTAATTATTTTTATTTAATTAATTTTGGGGAACATAATTAGAAGAAACGCTTACCACAGGTAGACACACACAACATTTTTTACTGCTACCATGACTTTAAAATAGTTTAAAACGAGGCAATCGTGATCCACAAAGCCGGGATCGAAATCCTTCCTGGAACTTCTGTCGCCGGAATCCAAGTTAGCGTGAAGGTCAACAACGTAGAGCAGATTCGCTAATAACCATAAAGCACGGCCGAAGAAAATTTCTTATACCCGTTTGAATATCCACCAGAAAACAGACTTGTCCATAAAGTAAACTGACAAACAGCACTACGCTACGCGTTCTTCTACACCGAATTGTATTAAGTAGTCTTTTAGATTTCTTTCTACTATTGTTTTATTACATTTAAAAAAATACGCATTTATTATTTTCCATTTCTTGTGGATATTAAATTTTTGTGACAATCATCATATAACTGCTTAAAATATAATAGGTGAAATCTAAAAAATAAATGAGTGGAATGGAACGGGGATCTAATCTTAAGCCCTAATCATGCCTGTAATGATAAATTAAAATAATGCTTCATAATCTTTCACAATAACTTATAATTATGTTTTTATTATATGTTTATTTATCGATAAAATAATAACATAAAAAGAGATGGGTCGTTCTTCTTTTTAACCTACATTAGTTCGTCCTTCGTCTTATTATGGCATCTCAGAGTAATCATATTCGGTTTTATAATGTTCGAAAAATCATCCATATTTTTCTATCTATCAATATTATGTAATCTGTCAGTTTCTCTAACCAGCATTTTTTTTTCAAACGTTTGTTTATTATTTCGTAAAATGGCGTGACAGAGTGGTAAGCTAAAACGCGGTCTCCCCTTAAAAGGACCACTCTGTCACGTTATAAAAAAAAACACAATAAAAAAACTGAATGGGCTGTAAAATAAATTATAATTAGGTAATAGTCCTAATAATAAAACAAATGCATTTTTTTTTTAATTCTACTCTGAAACCTCAATTATCGATAGTTCAAAAGCCCAAAAAACGGAAAACCTTCGATTTAGTGTAGATAAAAAAGAAGAACGACCCAGATTTCATTTTAATAATGCTAATTCAAATATTTAATTTAGCTCCATCTATCGAGCAGATCTCGTACTAAACGCACGCAAGTTTTAATGTATTAAATCTGTAAAGTACTGAGTGAAATGCCCCTGGGGCCCGACTGAATGTCGCGGCCCGGCGCAGCGTGATTTAGAGGAATTATAGTCAATGTTTACCTTGGATAATATAAGCCCTATGGTGATGGTTTTTTTTTATGGGCCGAAATAGAGTTAAATTTTATTTATCAATTATATAGTTTTTAAGCCAAAATATTATTACCCTTTGCGAGAAAAAAAAATCTAACCCTGTTTTTATGTCAAAACTAGCGAACATTCAGAGGGTAATATCTCGATTTCGGAAAATGAATTTTGTATTTTCAGCCCGTTACTACCTAGATAAAGATATGAAGAATAGAAATATAATATAGTTCTTGGCCCAAATAATTCTTAGCTACTGCAAAATCACGATTTAAAAAGACACATCTATCTGCGAAATTCGAAAAGGTATGTCAAGAAAACTCATTATTTTCTTTACTCTTACTACCTAGTTTATGAAGTAATCTATCTGCTGCGTCAATATTCCTTACATAAATACAAATATTTTTGCCATAATCTTGAATCAAAAATGGAGCATTTTGCGAAATACGCTCGGTAGAAGGCGTAAGGGCTCTTAGATATAAAGTAAATAGCGCTTCAACAAAGATTCCGCAACTCGTAGGTATGAAAGCGTTTCGGTATTGGAAAGTCATTTAGAGTTTGGTGAGAATGGTGATTGTAGCAAGAGAATGCAATAAAGGATTTAATCAATTCTAGAATTGTTTTTGTTTATTTCGCTACAGTAATGAAATAGGCAATATCGTAGGCTGCTGGAATAATTCCGATAAGTCGAAGAGACTTTACTGATAGCAGTACCTACGTAAAAATTCATAGAAACATTACTTTTTGGCTTAGTGATTACTGGAACTTCTTTGCACGGATTTCTAGTGAGGAGTGGGGTTAACTGATTACATGGTAAATACAATGAAAGAACTCGTGTATTTCAATACCAACTCGCATTTTAATAAAAAAAAGGAAGGTCAAGGGCGAGTCAGACTCGCGCTCCGAGGGTTCCGTACGAACTACGAAAGCACTGCATAATGCTTAACAAAAAGATAAACTGTGGTACTGAGTGACAAACTTAACATTACCATTGGAAAACTGTTTTAAGTACTTTAAATAAAGACTATAATTTTTATGAATTAATTATAATTACACATGTATTGTTTACAAATTTTTCCCTATACGTGTAGTATAAGACTTACTTGCCTGCCAAATTTCATGGTTCTAGTAACTTGTATATAATCTGTGGTTCTAGGTCAACGGAAAATACCCTTAAATTTAGTTTCCCTTGAGACTAGAAATATACATTTTTTGCGGCATTAACGGCTGTATCTTTTTTACGTTGACTTAGAAGTTAGATTTTTTCTTACAGATTCGTGCTTAAGTATAACTAATTCGTCCAAGCGTTCCCGAGATAAAGGGTCTTGACAGACAGACGGACGGACTGACACGGCCAGCAAAAGGTTCCGTTTTTTCCGTCCAGAACCCTAAAAAAACAGTTCAGTTTCAATTTTAAATATGACTCATATATAAGTCAGTTAGCGGTATCGTCCACGTGATGTTTAGGCGGTTAAGATAATGGAATACAACGGCACGTTACCGACTAGTAACTACACACCAACCTAGCTAATTACTTCGTTTATCTTACAACTACTATAAATAGGTAGGAGTTAACGCTATAAATAATACGTCGATAAAAACATTTCAATCTGCTTAGGGTGCTCCAAGCGTTACACTACAGGTGAAACTGCACCCTTACTGTACATTAGTTCACTGATAGCTTTTTTTTATGAAGCGGGAATGTGTCGGAAGTAATTATGTATTTTGGCTGGAAAACTTCATTAGTAAAACGGTTTAAAGTTGTTTATTAAGTAGGTAACTAGTCCTACTAGGGTAATGACCTATTCATAAAATTCGCTTACTGGGAAGTGTTAAGTAAGTGAAATAATTTATGTTTAACATCCGACGAAAAAGAGGGGTGTTATAAGTTGAATATAGCTGTATATCCGTCTGTGGGATCGTAGCGCCCAAACGGGTGATCCGATTTGAGTACGGTGTTTCGATCGAAAGTCTTTTATCTGTCGAATTGGTTCTTCGTTATGCCTGCTGAAAATAAGAGCTACAATCTCCAAGATATTTAGCAGATTACTACTTAATACTTATTATTGGGTAACGAGATTTTGCGAACTAATATGAAAAAATTGTTTAGGAATTACCATCACAATTAAACGAATCCTGAGCTATTTTCAAAACGGGAATGGTAGAAAATAGTAAGTATAAGTATTGGAATGTAGGCTTTATGGCTATGACTTTTCTTTGACTTTCGTATGCAGCGTTTTTTCATGAACTAAGTATGTAGGTACAATTTAAGATTGTTTGACGAGGGGCTAAAATACTTAAGTCATTATGACAAGAATTGATTATTAGATGAGAGAATTAATTATGTCACCGCTAAAATTGTTATATGCCACCGCACGCAAAACTTACTGACCTTTTAAAGTAAAACTGAGATAAGCGCGCATAGACAACTCTAATGTCAGAAAGTAAGACGCCTAAAAACGTCAGATCGAAAAAAGAGACGTCTAATTGGACCAGACACTTTTTTAGGCGAATTTAGTTATTTACGGGAGAAGAAGTTTAGTTAGCCTTAGGAAAAAAAACGATCGGAAAAAGTGCCGTTGTGCGACCAAAATTAACGACACAATAGGTAATGAACCTCAACACAGTACATTAAGGTTATTCGATGGTTACCTACTTAGTCGTCGTACAGTGGAAAAACTTATACAAATTTTTATTAAATGAGTTAAGGCAGCAAACTTTTTGGTCTTCACCCTTATGATATAGTCTGGCTAATGAAATTGTACTCAAAGTGTTGGCGGGAAATTTAAAAATTCTGCGGCTGGTCAAAGTGTGTAGTAGGAATTATATAGTTTTGATACTAAAAAATATTTTTGATTTTCTATGCACACGTAATAAAGAAATAAGTTAAATATAATTATGTTTAAGTGCACTCATAGTCAGCTTACATCATTTGTACCACTATGTACAGCACAGTCAACGATAAACACATATGTATGTTTACACTTTGTAACCATATACAAGGCGAAAAATTTAATGTAGTGTAAATAAGACCTAGCTCGATAATACCATATATAAATCCATCAACGAAAAAATACATAGCACTATGCCAAATTTCAACTCAATCGGAATGTTAGAACTAGTACATTTATGTACTAGTTAGTAGTATAAAAAATATTTATATATGACCCACCTCCAATTTTTTTTAAATCATAGACAATTGGTGATACCACAAGGAAATATTTGTCAACATTATTTGGCTAGCCAGACTCTACAATTAAGTGTGTAAGGTAGGTGATTGCAGACGAGTGTAATTTTTATTCACACACGACTTTCATACAAAACTAGAGTATGCATGTACGAGAAAACAGAAAATAATTTAATACTCACAAAGACTGTTTGCATTGTAAAAAAAGAATTTTATAAAAAAAACCGCCGGAAACGCAGAGGTCGCAGGTTCTAGTCCTGCTTAGATTGTAGTAGTTCACATTAAATTTTTCTATCGTAATTTACCTTTGTGTCAATATTTATAAAGTATTTTGATTTCATGTATCCAGCAAGAGGCCGTTGTTAACATTTTATACTTCTTCAATAAGATTTTACGGGTTTAAATTTATCTATTCGTCACTTTAACTCTACACTGTTCCAGCAGATTTGCACAAATCAACTTCGAAATAAACAAAACATCAACAAAAAATTGCGGGGTTATTCGAAGATCGCGCTCGACATATCTTATCTACTACTGCTGAGCATGTGCAAAACAATTTTTGTTATATTCGTCTTACGTGAAAATGGCATGAGCGCGTGTACATTCAGCCAAATGTATTTAATGAATAAGGATTTGAAGTTCGTTTATTAATCAAATTCTAAATAGACTGTAGTTAATAACGTGTTTAATGAAGTAGTTTTATTGTTCTTTTATAATATATATTAATATTAAATAATACAATACAACAATACTTTATTGCACACCAACAAGAAAATAATTACATGAGAAATCATAAATTAAATTATGGTAGACAATAGGCGGTCTTATAATAATAATCGGTGTTTGACTAAATTATCAAACTTTTTAATATATAATAAAACCTCTTTGCGATGGGCTGTCAGACTCAGCTAGGAAAAAAAAATGAAAGTAAAATGCACGAGTGTGGCAAAGCAATACTTTACGCACAGTTTGATATAGAAAACAAACGAAAAAAAAATATAGATAATAAATTGTAAACATTTTTTATATTATAAAGGGCTGCCATATACGATCTATAATAATGGGCGATATGATCAGGTTTGTTTGTTTTAAATTAATTATACAATGATTTCCTTGTAAACCGTAGGCAATAGCCCCGCTTCGCGAAGCTAAAACAACGTACTTTTTGAGCAAGAGAAGTGAAATAGTTATTTACGATATATGTACAAGTATGTAAGGTAGGTGATTTTTAATCACGAGCGAGGTACGAGCGAGTGATTAAACAAACACGAGTCGGAAATCATCTTACACACGAGATTCGTACAAAACTTTACTATGCATGTACGAGAAAACAGAAAATACTTTAATACTCACATAGACTGTTTGCATTGGAAAAGAGTGTTTTGATTTGATTTATCCAACAAGAGGCCGACGTTAACATTTTTTGCTTCTTCAAAAACATTTTACGTGTTTAGATTTATGATTCGTCCCTTTATCTCGACATTATGTCAGCAGATTTGCACAAAACAACTTCGAAATAAACTAGACATCAATAATAAATTGCGGGGTTATTTGTAAACTGCGCCCGACATGTCTACTACTGCGCATGTGCAAAAGTATTTTTTTAAATATTCGTCTTATGTCAAAATGGCACAAGCGCGTGTACATTCAGCCAAATGTATTTAATGAATAAGGATTCAAAGTTCGTTTATTAATCAAATTTTATATCTAACTAGCGACCCGCCCCGGCTTCGCACGGGTGCAATGCTGATAAATTATGCATGTATTATACATATAAACGTTCCTCTTGAATCACTCTATCTATTAAAAAAACCGCATCAAAATCCGTTGCGTAGTTTTAAAGATTTAAGCATACAAAGGGACTTAGGGACAGAGAAAGCGACTTTGTTTTAAACTATGTAGTGATGTAATGAATGACGTGTTAAATGAATTAATTTATGAAGTATTGGTTTTATTGTACTTTTATATGTAGTAATAATCGGTATTTGACTAATTTATCAAACTTTTTGTAAATAATAAAACCTCTTTGTGTGAGGCTGTTAGGTACAGCTAGAAATTTTAAAAAAATTGAAAAGTAAAAAGCACTAGAGTGTGGAAAAGTAGTACTTTCCGCACAGTTTGAATACCTAGAATACGCTCTTTTCGAGCACATGCATTGTAAAGGTAGTTATATTATTAGCCCCTTGCATGTCAGTTAGTAAACAATTAGGTATATAATTTAATATCTTGCAACTGCAACAAAAACTTTATTTTTGATCAAAAATACCACACTATAAGACAAAGTTCTAGGTATCTACTCGTAGGAAGTTCCTGTTTTAATACAATAATATGTTTTTAAGTAAAAAAAACAGACTTACAAAGTTTATAAGAGAGCAGAAAACTTTATAAGTACAGTACATAGGTGCCTTACCTAGCTTGTGCCTATGCAATAATGCCATCAGGTTAAGTGAATTACTTTTTTGTTTTTTAGTAAGATTCACGGCCAATGGGAACTACAAGTAAGGTGAATAACTAATAACTAGGTACTTATTTTATTTAACCTTGTGACATCGCAGTATTATTTATAAAACATATTTTTCAAGTACCTAATTATATTAATTTGCAACACACATAAAAGTGACGATTTGAGGACTTCTTCCCTTCTTGGTGCCTCAGGCGATTTTTTTACTGTGTCCATGTTAATAAAATTAACACCTCCGGAGTTCAATTATTAAAAGAACCAACAAAGCAATTTTAAAGTAAATAAAATATATAAATATTAAGGGACAATCTTACACAAATCGACCTAGTCCCAACCAAACCAAGTACCATATACAACAACCGACCGATATACATAATATATAAATACACATATAGATAACATCCATAACCCAGGAACAAATATTCAAGTTCATCACACAAATATTTGCCCCGGCCGGGATTCGAACCCAGGACCGCCGGCTCAGTAGGCAGGTGCACTACCAACTGCGCCAACCGCGTCGTCATAAAGTCAATAGTCGTAGCGTTTTAAAATTTCGCGGTCATTAAATCAATACGCATATGCAACGAACAAAGTATTAAATGTTTCGTCGGTGTTTATTATGTCGGTAGACTGTATCCTCATAATATTGCTTGGAGTAATTTCAACTTTTAAAGAATAGGCTTTAAGAAATAAGTCATTAACGCTGAGGATACTGCCATCACCCGGAAGGAGAGATACTGCGTCCGTAAATAGCAACATAATTTATGTCGTAGTTCGGTGCTAATGGACGGGAGGTGTGGGAGGCCGGCGTGGTCAGTCAATGGACTACGTAGAGGCGGAGAGTAATAAGTTTATTTACTACTACTGGCGCAGTGCGCAAGGAAGGACCAGCGGACGTGCACCGCTCACCATGTGCTATATGCTACATTGTAAACAGACCGACAATCGCTAGTATCTTACGATTTCCCTTAAAACAACTCTTATCACACACAAAACATCACATAGGTAATTAATTAACACATCATTTCACTCGCGTCGCGAGAAATTTAAATAATACAAGCTCATTTTTCTTAGTGTTATCGAAGTTTACGATACGAAAACAAGCGACACGTCGCGCACTCGCAGCTGTCGTAGGAGCACTAAGTTAGTGAAATAAATAAGCAAAGCGAGTGTGAATGAGAGGGCACTAGCGAGGACTGAGGACGCGGCGGCACCGCGTGGCGGGCACGCGACGCGAACCAACGTATTCCGACTCGGATCTTTAATCGCTTCACCAAATTATTTAATATCGCCTTATAACAATCTCAAACAAGAGAAGATCCGTAAAGCCTTATTTAGGAGTCGCCGTTATTTTATTCGGTACCTATTCGTAACATTCAGAAATAATAGAAATAAGAATAAGTATGTTACGGCCGATAAGTAGAGGGTAGGATGAATAGGTTGAAAAAATAACCGTTTTAATTAGGTCGCACTCACGAGTAGATTTTTTTTTTCGACAACTATTCCTAATCTCGAATGTTACGGTTTGGACCTAACCCAAAAATAATTAGACATTTAAAAATAGGACCCCTTTGATCCCTCTTATAATAATAGCGATAATGGCTAAAGCTTGATGGTTGAACCAAATAGAACATAAATCAGATTAACAACTTGATTTTAAATGAAAATAAAGCGATAATCAGCTACAGAACATTCTTAACTAAGCACGCTTGACATCAATCATTTAGATTTATGTTTATAATTATATTAAATATTACCTTGAAAGCGATGAATTGCAGTCGAGACTTTCCTCGAAAATTCAAGAGCTGTCTTTAAAGACGAAATTTAATGATAATAAACTTATTTATTTTAAACTTTGATTTGATGGATGTTACCGGTCAGGCGCCATCATGAATTTTGTTGTTGTTATATTGTAAGTTCTAGCAGAAAATGTTTAGGTATTGTCAAGAGAGTTGAGGCCATTACCATATAAGATTGGTTAAACAAAAAGGTTCTTGAAAAACGTTTAGCATGTATGAACATTTAACGGATAAGTTACTTAAGCATTGTAAGAAATTCTATTAACCTTTTGACCGCCACAGTCGGCTGTGGCCGTCAACAAAAAATCGTGCCCCTGACGCCACGTCGGCCACAGCCGTCCAAATTTCAATGCTCAAAAACTTTGTAATTCTAACAGCTACAAGTATTTTCCATCCCTGTTGATTTTGGGGCACATCATTTTTTTTTTACTCTGGCGTCAGTGGCACGGTAAATTGCTAGACCGCTTGGCGGTCAATAGGATAAAAGGAAATGTCAAATACTTAAGTAGGAAAAAAAATAATTTGTCAGTAGGAGCAAAGTTCCTCTACAACGTGTAGCTAACAAGGAACATAAAGAAAATAATTTGTCAGTAGGAGCAAAGTTCCTCTACAACGTGTAGCTAACAAGGAACATAAAGAAAATAATTTGTCAGTAGGAGCAAAGTTCCTCTACAACGTGTAGCTAACAAGGAACATAAAGAAAAAAATTTGTCAGTAGGAGCAAAGTTCCTCTACAACGTGTAGCTAACAAGGAACATAAACAAAATAATTTGTCAGTAGGAGCAAAGTTCCTCTACAACGTGTAGCTAACAAGGAACATAAAGAAAATAATTTGTCAGTAGGAGCAAAGTTCCTCTACAACGTGTAGCTAACAAGGAACATAAAGAAAATAATTTGTCAGTAGGAGCAAAGTTCCTCTACAACGTGTAGCTAACAAGGAACATAAAGAAAATAATTTGTCAGTAGGAGCAAAGTTCCTCTACAACGTGTAGCTAACAAGGAACATAAAGAAAATAATTTGTCAGTAGGAGCAAAGTTCCTCTACAACGTGTAGCTAACAAGGAACATAAAGAAAATAATTTGTCAGTAGGAGCAAAGTTCCTCTACAACGTGTAGCTAACAAGGAACATAAAGAAAATAATTTGTCAGTAGGAGCAAAGTTCCTCTACAACGTGTAGCTAACAAGGAACATAAAGAAAATAATTTGTCAGTAGGAGCAAAGTTCCTCTACAACGTGTAGCTAACAAGGAACATAAAGAAAATAATTTGTCAGTAGGAGCAAAGTTCCTCTACAACGTGTAGCTAACAAGGAACATAAAGAACATAATTTGTCAGTAGGAGCAAAGTTCCTCTACAACGTGTAGCTAACAAGGAACATAAAGAAAATAATTTGTCAGTAGGAGCAAAGTTCCTCTACAACGTGTAGCTAACAAGGAACATAAAGAAAATAATTTGTCAGTAGGAGCAAAGTTCCTCTACAACGTGTAGCTAACAAGGAACATAAAGAAAATAATTTGTCAGTAGGAGCAAAGTTCCTCTACAACGTGTAGCTAACAAGGAACATAAAGAAAATAATTTGTCAGTAGGAGCAAAGTTCCTCTACAACGTGTAGCTAACAAGGAACATAAAGAAAATAATTTGTCAGTAGGAGCAAAGTTCCTCTACAACGTGTAGCTAACAAGGAACATAAAGAAAATCGGAGGTTAGGTGATGAAGCATATATTTAATTTAAAAACATATTATTATTATTATTATTTTATTTAACCTATTTATAAGGATAAGTATAATTTCGATTCGATGGACTGATTTATGACAAAAGTCACTTTAGTCAGAAAACACATTTTTCACGACACTGTTCGAAAATGTGGTTAAAGATTATCTGAATCCAGTACACAAAACTATTTGTTCATTTGTAAACTGTATATCTATGTTAGCTCGCAACACGGCAACAATGTAGCACGTTACGGTAACAGTTCGTATCTTTACATTAACTTTGTAGTAAGATACGACTTTTTAGAAAATATTTCAGAGTAATTTTCTTGGCCTGCTTATACGACAATTTAACCAATCAAACCTAATCGTCTGCTGCATGTCAAATTAAATTGACCAGTGAGAATGCATCATTTGTGAGGTATATTTTATTCTTAAACTTATAAATACCCGCAAACGAGTTTATTTTCTTAATTAAGATAATAAGCTTCAGGTTTACTTTTATTTTAATTTTTGCTAAAACGGTTTTACCCTGAAAATCATGAATATTTATATTTTAAAGATTGCTATGGGGCGTAAAAGAATTTCCTTATTTCAACAATTACTTATCTTTCAACAAATAAACAGTTATTTGCATTTAAAATTGCATATATTAAGTTAATAATATTTTAAAAATTATGCTGGAAAGCCATGCCTCAATTGCATGAGATGCGCGCATACCCTACGGGGCAGCCCGGCATATTTATAAAAACAAATGTATTGTTTAGTAATTATTAAATATTGGTTTCGTGAAGTGATTAATTTAATAATAATTACATTGACTCACGAAATAAATAATATTAGGAACGTATGTTAATATTACGTACCGTTACAATGACTTCAGTGTAGAATGTATCGTAGGGTTGTTTACATGAGTATAACCTAGACTAAACGATATTTAGCTGAAAGTGAGGTAAGATTGAATATTTTTGTTGTTTTCCCATAACTGAGTTGAAAATCGTCGTTACATCGATGAATCTGGAAACACGATCAGCTTTATATATACAGGGTGGAACAGATCGAGGGACTTTTAAGCAAACAGGGAATTGTTTAGACTGAGTACTTAATTTTTCACTAATAATGAACTATGTAAATATTTCTATCCATTTTTTAGATACAGTTTGTTAAACATTTGTAGAAAATTCTGCACATATCAACCCTAGCATCTTTTGAACATCGCATAAGTTAGAGACAGGTGAAAAATGTAACTAAACCTTTGAATTAGTAGGGTTGTCACCGATATCAAAATATTTTACTTTTATCACTTTTTTACTTTTAAATCCAGCTTAACAATTAGAATAATTCGATTGTAGATCACTCAGATGACACTATCCTGACAGCCTAGTCTTTAGAAATGTTCCACTCTGTATAATAGTTCATAGCCCTCTTTTTTACAACAATGAGGCTGCTGCAAGGCGCCGAGATTATTGACCAATGTAACAAACCCGTATTTTAAGAGGCCTTATTCCTTTTTAGATGCTGATTGTTTTAGAATTGTTTGTCTATGACCAAACATGTTTTATAACATATTATTGATGTTACTACATAGAACAGGGCTATTGGGGTTTAGTAGTACATATATATTTGAAACCTATAGTTTAAAATGTTCATTGATAATTTTTGTTTCAAAAACTACCAACTGGAAATTGACAAAATTCACGCAGAAAATTAGTTTCTCAACTTATTTTTAATTGCACGCAATAAAAGCATGTTATGTTTTGTTGAATAGCTATGTTACTACCTAGAACACGAGGAAAAGTATTATTCACTTTAAGAAGTTGGTTGAAATTATTTATATATTTGTAATAATACGTTTTTTTTTAAGCAATAAGGCCTCCTAATTTATTTCCTCGCATTAGTCTGAGAGTGCAATAGATGACTTAATTAAATGACTTTTACTGATCTTAACCAAATATGTATATCAATTTAATATAATTTTTAAAACTTAGTGGCCCTATTTATTTAGACTAGTATATATTTTATTTGCGGTATTTGAAGTGGCATGATAGTCGTAAAATTGCCACGGAACCCTGCTCTTCACAAATAATTGTCAAACATTTTATTAGTTTCACGTGTTCTAGTGTTCTTCGGTAATCAAATCTTAGTGGTTTTTTCATACGGAAGTAAATCGAATATTACAACGCCGTGTGATCTTATGATGGAGCCGAGAGGGAGAGAATACGAGGCAACCCCGTTTAAGTAGTTTGCGCTCGTTTGATTCGCCTTGACGACCAATTGACATTTGTGAATAAGTAACTAAGTGTTTACCGACTGCGGCAATACATCTCTTAAATATTTAATTTTATGAATTCTTCTTTTATTTAACAATATATAATATACTTATAATAACTTCGATAAACCCTTAAATCAACGAAAGGACCTGATACTAAATAACATCTTGATTACGAAGCAACAAAATGAGCTTGAACGTTAAATCTTTAGCATAAGTACTTTCATTTTGGTATTCCTTCTTTCTAATTTCCCAACTCGCACTTTTCACCGAAATCGAAAATATCTGGGAGTTTTTAGCATACTGGGGATGGGGAATCATTGAAATTTAAAAAAAAATCTAGAAATTTTTTTCTGTAGCTTAAAAAACTAGAAATATAAAAGGGTTTTGCCGTGCTCCTAGATAATATAAACTCATTTTATGTCATTTCGGGCCGTTTCCGGAGTAGCTTTATCACATATCAGAAAGTCGCTCAAGTTGCCGTCGTTTTCAAGTGATAATTGCGTTTAACGATTTTAAGTACAGTTTGTGTGAATTGTGGTTGTGCCAGAATGTGTCTGTTTTAATTAGCGTTTTTTTTATCTAATACGAACCCTACTCTCGTACCAATATTATTACTATTGATCATTTTCATTATATACGCACTGAAAAAAATATCCAGTGGAGCCTACTGACATTACAGTAAGCGTAACCGTTATTGCAGTTAGGTTTACTGAAATGTCAGTAGGCCTAACTGTTATTGCAGTAAGTCTTACTGTAATGTCAGTAGGCTCCACTGGCTATTTTTTTCAGTGCGATATTAAAATTAGAGCTCGAACTACTGGCGATTGCAATCGGTGTCTTTGATACCTTCCTTGTCTAACAATCTACTATAAACGTCTGCACTTTTGCTGTGTTTGTATAAAATAAATAGATACAAGAATAAAGTTAAACATAAAATAACCGAATGTTTTTTTTTATTTATATTATAAAGGCGAAAGTTTGTGAATGTGTTTGTATGTTTGTTAATTTTTCACACTCAAACGGCTGGACCAATTTGGATTAAATCGGTACCTATCACGGCAGACTGAATCCAGGGTATTAACACGTACTTTTTATCCCAAACGGGGATAGCATCGCGGGGCGTAGCTAGTAGTCATACAAAATCCTAAAAAAAATATCTCTGCAACATCAAATTAGAACCAAAACTTTCACTGACTTCAAAAGGTCATTCAAATGTAATCTGTACATGAACGGGTTATTTTTGGCTTTTTAGTTTTTTTTTTTCAAGTCGGTTCTTTTTGTTAATTTATTTTTCTGCTTTTTAGTGTTTCAAATAAAAAACGCGAGGTGATCATAGAGGTCTTGTTTGCATGCATCTCCGTTGAATTATCCCATAAATCCTAACCGTTAAAGAGTTATACCTTCCATGTAGGGAATGCAACGGTTAACCGTGTTTGTATAAAAAGAACCGGGTTTTGGTTAATAAGCGGTTAGTTAAATTTGCGTCTGATAGTCATCATCAGGAAGATGATGACTATCAGACGCAAATTAAAAAAAAAAAACAAGATTAGATAGTGCAAGATTACAAAGTTTTCATGAATAGCTTTATAATCGCGGACAAACATACGTACTTACATAAATACGGGTCAAACTGAGATTCTCTTTTTTTGTAACTCGATTAATAAATATAGTTCAAGTCGCCTATAATCTTGCGTCCGCTTCGTAATAGTGACGACAAAATCTAAAAGATGCCACTTCACGCCTATAAAGCTAAAGGAAGATGCCTATAATGCCCTTCCGTAATTAATATTGATAATAAACATTAACATAAAATCTGATCATCCGTCACATAACCATAAACTAAATCAACAACACACATTTGGCTCTTGATCAAGTTTAATTGACCATAGTTATACAGAAAACGACCAGCGCACAGTTCTGTCATAGTGAATTAAGTCTTAATCAATCAATGACTTGGGTCGCTTTTTCCATTACGAAACATAATCTCTGGTTGCTTTCTGCAATGTATGTAAACATTACAGCAATGATATGAATATGACTCAGTCACCAGACAGAGATAATTGATCAAAGTAAATATACATTTGAAAACAATTACGTGCATAACTCAAGTTTAAAGCTCAAATGTACACGGTGCCCCTGCTCGGTGAGGAATCCGAAAGATTTAGAATAGAATAGAATAGAATACTCTTTATTGCACACCTCAAGAAGAAAGAAATTACACGAACTAACTTTATTGAAGATAAAACTGACACATATGAACAAAAGTAATACAAATACAGATAACACTTAATATTACAATAGAGGTAAACAATAGGCGATCTTATCGCTAAAAAGCGATCTCTTCCAGACAACCTTTGGGTAGCGGATTAATATAAATGAAATGAGATGAGTAGGCGAAGAGGCCTTATTCCTTTTAAACGTTTTTTTTTTCATATTATGGCAAATCTATTGAAAATTTCAACCAACTTTTTGAAGTGAATAATATTTTTCCCCGAGTTCTAGGTCGTAACATAGCTAATTCATGCTTTCAGTGCGTGCAGTCCAAAATAAGTTGAAAAGACTATTTTTCCGCGAGAAAATTGTAAATTATGAGTAGTTTTTGAAAAACGTGTGCATTTTATACTGAAAATAGTTTTACAGTTTTTGAGAACTTATAATTGAGCATCTATTAAGCTAAAAAACATTGTTAAAAACGGAAGGGTTTTGAAGATCCAACCGAAAATATCTACAAATAGGGTTATGTTTGAGAGATAAAAGTATCGAGAAAATTATTACCAATCGTGTTTTCACGTTGACAAGATTGAAGAAAAACTGTTTAAGTTTTTTATTTCCAAGGGACAGATTTTTAATCACTAGGGATGTTGAGATCTAGGATCATTCACCTGACGAATTGTGCATGGGTGGGCTCTCTTAAACAAAAAAATAATCAAATTCTTTATTTCCTTATTAGGCCTACTCGTTCTCACCACGTCACACTGGTTCCTCGTCCATACTATGGTGCGTCAAAAATACTAATGCCCATTATACCTAAGATTTAAAAGTAAAACCGGCTTATTTTAGTTAAATAAACACATTATTAAATTAGATGATTCAAATCTTTTATATTAATAATAAATTAAATAAAAATATCTTAAAAACTGACATTTCTTTTTTTTAGGCAACTTCCTGATCATTAATGGATCAGAGCTCAGAAGAAGCCTGTTCAAGAGATCTGCATTAGTTACATTCCTGGACATCTTCCTTGTGTGTCGTAATCGGAACCCACACCTTGGCCTAGCACCCTGATTACTTAAAATAATGGAAGGTTCTGGATTAAATTTGACTTGCTTTAGTAAAAGAAGCCTTATATCTAACTAATCAAGATAGACTTAAGATTATACAACCGTCGACAAAGTACTAAAAGCATTTCAAATAAACTAAATATAAGGACATATTTTACTGATGATATAGCAGCCAATTTATCACACTAAAACTCAATATTTAAAATTAATCAATACGTTAAATAATCATACATATACCTTGATTCTGAATATCTATTACAAAAACAAATTACAACATAGAAGTTTTCCCCTAATATGGGTAAAACAACGAGCGGTAATTGCGTGAGTTACTGAGAGCACGAGTCGCGGGAAGATAGCCCACTTTTCGATAACAATATCAGAATGAGGGTAATTAGCGAAATAGATCTTTTTATATTTTCTGATTGTTTGGACATAGTAGACGTTAGAATAATTAGTAATATCAATTTTTGTCATATGAAAGAAACCAGTGCACGTGTATGTATGAACAGGTATAGTGAATATGTATTATATTTAGCGGCCGCCCGCGACTTCGTCCGCGTAGATTTTTGATGATGACAAAGATATTAAAATAGGTAAGTGAATTTTATTTTTTGTTAAAATGTCTAGACATTACATTTCAAACAGTGACAGACACTGATATGCAATTGTTAAAGAATTTTAGAAGATTTTCCAATTAGATTACGGGAATTGTTTGCAGGATGCTTAATATTTATTCCGTCAGTTACCTGATGCTTTTAATCTTTGGCAAAAATGACTGCAAGATATAGAGCGACGCATGGATTTGGAGTTAGAAAATGGGGATCTTAGTTATTAAGAGTGAGATTTAAAAAAAATGTTAAATATCGTAAGGCTGTTAAAACAATCTTAAACTCAGCACTGGAAATCGAGAGATGGAGGCAGTTTAATGAAGAGTATCTCTTTCAACAATAATAAATAATAAACTTTATTTCAAAACAATAATAAATAATGACCTCTTTTCATAAGAAGGCAGCACTGGTATTTGTACACGCCGGCCTGGCTATTAAACGAAAAGAGTTGTGTGGCGGAGTTCCCGAGGCTAGCCAAAATGTTTCTAAATGGTCTAGCAGGTACCCCAGTTATTAAAAAGGCTAGTGTTCAAAGAAAGTGCTGAAATGTGACCATTAAAAACTAAATGCACATAAGTGAATTTAATGATGCGATTACTATTTTGGTCTACAGGCTAGTAACGTATGCGGAATGAAATCTGGACAAACTCTTTAGGCGTAACTAAAACATTAAACGTTCGAAATTTGAAATTTTGTGAATGTCATTTGTTTCCGAGTACATTTTTCAGTAATTTGCATAATTTTCATGGTTGTGTGTTTTTTATTGAATTTATTATGGCAAATTGAAAAGAAAAACGTCTAGAGAATGTGTGTAAATTTTGCGACATTCACCCGGACTGGCTTAAGTCGAGGGTCGTAAAACATTTCACACAAATGGGGGAGAGCAGAAGTACTATTTATAATATTTTGTCATCTTATTCCTTACGAAAAACAACTACTAGAAAATCTGTCTCGGGGAAGGTTAGCAGTTTAAGTAGTTCTTCGCAGAAGAGTCAATTAAAGAAAATGACGGCCGATCGTGTGGCAAAATCATACAGAGAACTTGGAAATAAATTCAGCTGTGACGGGAAAACCGTGAAAAAGCATCTAAATAACATGGGTATTGTTAAACGATCAAGAAAAGTCAAACCGTCCGTCTCCGAAAAGCAAAAACTATCTACAAAAAAAAAACTTAAAACTTTGGTTAAAAATATATTCTATGCAAAAAACGACATAGAGTGCGTTATGGATGATGAATCCTATTTCACCCTAGATGGGAATGAATGGCAGGGTAACTTTTATTTTGAAAAGGCTAATGACCGGACCGAAGAATCCGTGAAATATGTAGAACACAACAAGTTTCCAAAAAAAGTTCTACTATGGGTAGCAATAAGCCTTCGTGCTATGTCGAAGCCGGTGTTTTTTAAGTCTGGTTTGGCGGTTACTGCTGACAACTACATCGAGCGATGTTTGCCAGTTGTGCGTCATTTTATACAGTCAAATCATAGAGGAGCTAATGTAGTGTTTTGGCCAGATCTAGCATCTAGTCATTATTCAAAAAACCTACGAAGGAAATGGATGAGCCAGAAATCCCGTACGTACCGAAAGAATCAAACCCGCCTAACGTTCCCCAACTAGGGCTAATTTCAGATTTTTGGGCCAATCTGAAAAGACGTGTGTACGCAAATAATTTTCGACCCAAAACTATAGAAAGTTAAAAAAGAAAAATTAAATCGGAGTTGAATTAAATGCCAACATCCTCGTATACGGCGGCCATGAAGAAAGTGCCAGAAAACTGTCGAAAAGTAGCCGGGATGGGACCAAATTTCTTTTCACATTAAATTTTATTTATTTTGTGTTAATATGAGTACAAATAAATACATATTTGGTTAAACTAATTTAATTAAATAGCGTATTGAACTTTGTCCAAATTTCATTCCGCATACGTTAGATTGTTTGAAGAGTGATTCAATATATTCTGGTTACAGTTCTCTATATTTCTCAAGAAGCTAAATAAAGTAAGAATAGGTATATAAAGTATAGATTATTCATGTGCTGATAGACAACTCACTAAATATAGGAACACATAAAGTTTGGAACACAATGAATAAGAGACAGCACTAAGAAAATATTGTTGACAGTCAACCATAGAAAAGGGGGTGCAAGTTCGTTTTAAAAAAGGACGTAGTCACTGGGTAGAAGACAGGAAATAAAAAAAATATAAACTGATAACCTTAGCTTAACACTTCTTTATAAACAACATTAGCGGCCCCATACAAACTTTGCACCCCTTTTTAACCCCTTTAGAGGTGAAATTTTCCAAAACGTTGAAATTACTTTTTTTTGTATTTGATTAAGTAAGCTTTCTACAAAGTTTCAAGTCTCTAGTTCAAAAAATAAAGTTTCTCCCATATAAATACTGCACCCCTTTTTAACCCCCTTAGGGGTGAAATTTTCCAAAACGCTGAAAGTACTTTTTGTGTTTTTGAATAAGTAATCTTTCTACAAAGTTTAAAGTCTCTAGCTCTAAAAAAAAAGTTTCCCCCATACAAACTTTGCACCCCTATTTAACCCTCTTAGGGGTGGTATTTCCAAAAATCCCTTCTTATCTCTAGCCCACGTTATAAAAGTAACCTACTGTGCAAAAATAAACTCTCTAACATTAGTAGTTTCGGCTGTGCGTTGATGAGTCAGTCAGGACTTCTTCTTTTATATATATAGATTAGTCCTTAGTGTATCTGTGCATACTAACTTGTTCGTTTGTCTATCTTCTTGGATATCCCATTATTTTCTCATTTGCTCAAAGATTAACTGGAAGAGATCCCTTATAATAAGTTCGCCTTTGTACATGTTTTTTTTTTTTTTTGAAGTTTTGTGAATTGTTTTTGTGTACAATAAAGTGATTACATACATACATACATAAAGTGAATAAAAAGGAAACCAGTATGGCGGCACATATCCTTAATAGAAGAGATGCAACAGGCCTGAAAGTTATATTTATCTGAATCGGCAACATTCTAATTTCCTGTAGTATTAACTGGAAACTAATGTAAATCAAAAACATTTTATAAACGTTCCTACTCTATGTAAGTGTGAAACACTTTTGATATGAGGTTTTTAACAGTAATCGGATAGTCAAAGTTTTTCAATATTGGTTCTATTAGATTAGAAATATGCTTTAAAAAATATGTTGTTAATTGAACCATGTGAATTAATGATTGCAAACGGCAACTAAATTAAATCATGTTTCGAAAACTTACCAGCTTAATTCTTAAGAACTTACCAGCAAAATGTTGTTGATGCTGTAGCGTCCTCTGTAACAAAATAAAATAATTATCACAACTAAACTTGACAATACGAATGAACAAAATTAAGAATTTCGGTTATCTTCAAGGAATCGTTTTGTGGCTTATAAGTAAAATGTATGAATAAATCATACTTTATTTATTTTTCATGTTATTCTAAGCGTTCAGCACATTCCTCCTGCTCCCTAACTCTCCACTTTTTATCGTCTCGTTATCGTCTACAATATCTCCATGTTCAATATAATATTAGCGAGCGTCAAAATAATATCAGACTCATGGCATTCTTCAATTGTCTCACCTATTTTCCCCGACTAATTGCACCTGTATTCATTAGAAAATCTTTCAGAAATGCATTTTTAATTAATATTATTATTGTTTCATTATCAATTTTTAATTAAGTATCAGTAGTACATTTAGTATTTATCAACTTTAATATTGTAAATATGTTTTTTTTTGTTTATCTATAAATAAACAAAGCATTTAATTTATTTAATAAAGTGGATACCATACAAATAAGTACAATAAATTGTCATAAAAAAATATATTTGAATGTATTCATTAGAATAAACCAAGATCGGATCGACATAACTGTGGGTGGCAATCATTATCACAGCGGTAACCATAATGACTCTTCAATCATAACTGAAGTAACATAAGGAGGACTTAATGGGCTCCTTCACCAAAGAACCGATATTAATGGCGCCAAGCAATCGAAGCACAAGGTTTGAATTTAATGCGTTTATTGTTCGCATAAATTCAACACCATTTCCAATACTTAATAATTAAGGTGCTTTGGGGTAAATTCGACATATTATGAGCTATAATTTATCGTTCTCTACATAAAACTCTGAAATTTAACTAAAAAGGTAATTCAAATGATTAAAAAGAAAACTTATTTAGGTACTTCATGTCGCGATAGACTCGTTATAACTTTTGTTAATTGCGATGTGAACAAACCGCGAGAGTATAAAATTACCAATTCAAATGTATATAAATAGTCCCCCAAATACTATAAAGAAAAAAGCGAATGTCAAGCTAATTTTTTTCATTAAAATATTTTTATCGTTTGAAGCTTACGCAGAACGAATAATAACAAAAATTATAAATATTTAGAGGTACCTAACATACTTTTTCTCTAATAAGACAACGCGGAAGTTTTCTTTCAGTGTACCTTTCTCCTCAACGAGCCTAGTAGATACTTTTATACATTAATCTAATCTAATACATTTAGTATGCATGTACCCCTTTATTTTTGACAGTGTGTATACAAATGTAACTTATTTTACAAGTTCATAAGCTTTTAATTAACAAAAACTCAACATGGATATTTGTTTTATCGCAATTCATTATGAATTATTAAGTAAAAATTGACGATAAAAAGCAATTCTACTTTTTAACAATTTTTGGCCAGTGTTTCAATCGCTCATAATACATCGATTCAATGGTACCATTTAGATCAATTATGATTTCTAAAGGCCTTTATTAATACAATTATTTAAGAACCGCAGTCGCTTGTATCTTATGGGGCGGCTATTACCTCGCTCCTCGAATGAAGCTAACATGATATACTTACATACTTACCGTGCTAATAGTCAACAATCGACTGGCGTTGGCGCGTTCGTTTTAATTTATATGCGACAAAGCAACTACTCGACAACAACCTTGAACCAGACTGACATATTGAACTAAATTTGCCATGTTTCTTTAATACTAGGTACGTGGCGTGTGCTGTGCTCTACATAAACACAGCTGAACTAATTAAAACCTCATCGCTGCTGCAGGGATGTAACAGGACGAAGCTATAGGATACCTTGTACCCATCATCAGAAAAACAACTGAGGCAAATGTATGACTAACGTCCGCACTCTTGTCGCAATCACGTAACAATAGGGTAGTTTGGGGGGTAAATAGAATGGTATAAATTAACCTAATTTCATTCCAAAACCGAGATAAAATAGTTCAACGAAAAAAAAGTCTGTATAGACCCTTTATCTCGAGAACGCGTGGAGGTATCGAATTGAAATTACAATTATATACTCAAGTCTACAATCCCTTGAAACTGTGAAAACATTCAATTTCTAAGTCAACGCAAAAAAAAGATACGGCCGTTTATGTATATTTCACTGCTGTCAAGAGAACCAAAGTTTATAGGTTACAACAGAAGTTGACCTAGAACTATGAAATTTGTCAAGTAATATCGTCTTATACTACAAATACCGGGGATAATTTAAAAACAATACATTTCTAATTAAATCAGAAAAAAATGTGTTTTCAAAAATTATATGAGGTTAATCCGGTTGGGTTAACTTTGCACATCATTTAACTTAACCGGACCCTACCAGTCAAGATGGTATATGGGAAATGTAAAAAATTGAAGGAACACTCTGTGTGCGAGTCAGACTCGCACTTCGTTGTTTTTTTTTTTGTTAGTAAAACTTGTTATTCGCGTCTTTTTGCCGGTCCCTACGCTGCGCTGGTATGGGGCATGAATTGGCCATCGTCTAGTTACCTGATAAGTGATAACGATACCAAACTTGATTCAAAGGTCCGAACTAATCCGCCAAATAATTTGTTCTGAGCGTCGGGAGCTCTGTACTATTGCTTACTTTCCAGCCTCTACAACAATGTACAAACGAAGACACAGTTAACTATACTCCCACAGGCCTTAACACGTTGCAATAAGGTTTAAATTTGTTTACAAATGTAGTTATCAGTGTCTTCGATAGTAGTATTAAAATTTCAGAACGTATGGAAAGCGAGATTAAAATCGCACACGGCAGTACGTACGAGTACTTATTCTCGGACGTCATGAAACGACATCTGTACAAATAATACCTCATCTTCACAGAGCTGCGAATGAATCTTTGTAGATTTAATTTATCAAATTACGATGTGACCATGAAGTAAAACTAACTGTGTAGGTACGATTATTGAATGGAAACGGTTAACCGATTTGTATGAATAAACCGCGGTTGACCGTAATCATACTAAAGATAACCGATTGGATTCCTGGAAAGTACGATTAAAGACGTTAATGAATGAAGGAACGATATTGGCCAAGAATCTTTCAGTGGACCGCAATGTTTCTCAAAAATATATGGTAGGGTAAAAAACTTAACAGTCAGTTATTTTTTAGTTTACCGAGCGGGCGAAACTTGTCCGTTTCAGCTTTGCCAAAAATGATTTCGTATGTTTGAATGTTCGGATTAATACTATATACTTATCGAACCTACTCACATAATTTCATGAGGATCGGTTGACAAATGTGACCTGTAGGTGAGAAAAAATACTTTATATGATTGGTAGTTTATATTATACATGTACCTTCACATGTATAGGTATAGAAAGATATCCTATATTTTTTATGTATAATTTCTTTATGGATTCTGATGGAATTAAAAGGATTCCTCTTTTCTACCCGGGATGCTACTACAAAAGTTAAATTAAGAAGTTTTTCCAATATCACTTGCTGAATACAATAAAAAAAATTGGGCAAGTGCGAGTCCGACTCGCGCATGAAGGGTTCCGTACCATAATCTATAACAAGTTTGTTGTATGGGAGCCCCCTTAAATATTTATTTTATTTTATTTTTATTATTTGTTGTTACAGCGGCAATAGAAATACATCATCTGTGAAAATTTCAACTGTCTAGCTATCACCGTTCTTGAGATACAGCCTGGTGACAGACGGACGGACGGACGGACGGACGGACAGCAAAGTCTCAGTAATAGGGTCCCGTTTTTACCCTTTGGGTACGGAACCCTAAAAACGATAAACGACATCACACTGAAGGTACGAATCACCTATTGACATTGAAGAGCTTGTCATAAAATCGTGACAACCTGCTGTTAATGAATCTATAAGTGTGCATGGTAGTACGTGTAGAATATATTTCTGTATTCTTAGAATTCAAATAAATACCATGTACTTAGTTATAACAGATAAAACAGAAAGTCGAGAAGCACGTAGCACAAAGGTAAAATAAAATACAAAGAATTTAAATACGTATCACTCGGATGCTTCGCTAAGTTTTCTCGTGCATTTTTATATTTAAAATAATTATTATTGTTATTTAATATTTTTATAACAAAACGGGACTTAATCGCGTTCAAAAAGGTGTTTTATTTATTTGTGTGTTTATGTTTATTACCTGGTCTTAAAGGGACTGAAGAGGCGGGCATAAGCATCTTGTTGCGCGAGTATGGAGTAATATGTGAAAATCGTGTGTTTAAAATTTTAACTTAAATCAATGTAATTTATATTTTTGTCCGTCGTAATTTTACGTGGATTTTTGGCAAACTAATTTTGAAATTACTTAGATAATGTTATATTTATACAAATATATGGATTAATTGATCCGATATAAAAGCCTTTGAATTGTATATCTTAAACAACGAAAAATACAGGTGGGACTAAAATATCACCACAATACTAGTGGCTTGGCTCTTTGAGCTTGTAACCTCGCGACTTTATTTCGAAATGGCTGAAATAAGTCAATTCTTACGTTTTCAACTCCCATATCGCCGCCATTTTTGCCAAACATCCCTAAAACTGAATCGACAAATAAAGCTTTATACCTATCGAACCTACACAATCTGTGGGTGGAAACAGAAGAACATATGAACTGAATTTTTGGACAATTTAAAACGGAGACACTTTGCTCGGTCAAAAATATTTTTTACATTAAATAAATCTGCCACTGGACATCATTGATAATTGAAATACTTATACGGAGTATATTATGAAAAACCTTTAATCAATCATTACTATCACGGTTCATCGATAGCGTCAACGCACGACGAATTGTCAACTCAAATATGATAAAATGTGACGTGACCACTTCAGACGAAAACTAGATGAAAGGTCAATGATTAATGAATCATACATTTTAGTAACGTAGAAACGTCAATGATTAGTTGCCGCTCTACTCTCCCAAGCCGGAGCGGAGTGACATACCTTGATTTCTTATACCATGATTCGCCGAAGCTTTCCGAACGCTGTCGCAATAAATTTAATATATAATTGACAGAAGTACATCTGAGACCACGGCGTGTGCAACTCCGCCGAAAGCCTAAGTTTAAACCAGATCACCAGCGTAAGGCGTATCTCGGTAGTCGCATTTCCAAATCATAGTTTAGACTTGTATTTTGTATGCCGATAATACCTGGTGCAGTAATGAAGGTATCGATCCTATTGGTTGTTGCTTAATTAGAAATTCTGAATCCCCAATAGCCGAACGTGTTTACTTAATCTACTGAACGGATATTCAACTTACAATTATTATAGTTACTTACCGAAAATGGGTAAATCATTCAACTAGCGGATATTAAACAAATTAGGAACACCTGGATAATAATAATTGTCGTTTATAATTAAATTATGAAAATCATAACATGTTTGTTAGGGTGGTAGTAGTACTGTAAATCAAATTTTCAAATAACGATTGAGATAGGTATAGCTCCGTCCTACGGACTACCGGTATGTAATATCGTTCGATATTTTTTTCTAATCACGAAAAGTGATATACGTATACGCAGCGGGACCCCATGTAATTATGATTTAGGTCCTAAATAATCGAGTTGGTATATATTTCTACCTGTCGATTTATGTACTTTAAAATTTCTACCTTTGCAAATTAATGAAAAAAAAATGATTTTGTGCCAGCGGGGCCCTTTGTTAATTGTAAGTTTACAGACTAAATGAATTAATTCATGGAGCCTCTTATTTCTACCTTCCAAATACTTTTCACTACACCCTAGATATAAATAGTTTTTGAGAAATACGCGTACGAAGGTTTTGTCCTTTTAGCAGGGCCCTTTGGTATTTAGTGACTTACATGACCCCAGGTAATTTTAAAAAACAGCCGGTTATTTCTACTTACCTACTGAATCAATTATTATTATTACCAACTGGCTAGTGACAGGTTTTCAAAAAAAATAAAACACAAAAATATTATTGTATTATATTATCACCGTAGTTGCCCATCCTTCACAACAGACGGGCTTAAAACAGCTGTTTTAAGCCCGTGGTTTAAATTACGAGAAAGATTTCAAGCTCTATAAAAAAGGTCGTAACCGCCGAAGTAACTGTAATTACTTATTACCTTCTGGAACTTATCGATTATACGCGCCATATTGAGCGGAATGTTTTAATACAGTATGGCACTTAACTAATATGTGTAACGTTCGAATTATAAGGACACTGCGCAGCACTTACGTCATTTTAAAGAAAATTAGTAATTTTTGCGATAACTCAAAAACGGCTCGACCGATTTTATTCACTATAGTTATAATCGAAAGTACTTATAAGGCCTCATTTTCATGAATTTTCCCATATTTTTTGACCCGTGGTTGAAAAGTTAAAGGGGGGGGGGGGGGAAGCTCTTATTTTCGGAGCGAAGATTTACAAACCTGCTGACTTTATCAAAATTTTTTTGGATTAATTATTTTTATAAGACATATTTAACGACACCGCACACATTAGTGTTGAAACGAAAAAGAAACCCCCCCCCCCCCCCCCCCTTTTAAAATATATATTTTTTTTACCGTTTTGTCGGCGTGATACATACATATACTCATAGCAAATTTCAGCTTTCTAGTACTAAAGATCACGGAGCCAAGCCGCGGACGGACAGACGGACAGACGGACATGGCGAAACTATAAGGGTTCCTAGTTGACTACGGAACCCTAAAAAGGAAAGACGTATTTGAAACACTCCAAGTTTGAGCTATTGTAGATAGAAAACCGTCGAATGAATTTTTATTAAATATGCGTCATCTCATAATATATATTTGCATCAAACGGCATAAAAGCTATTTTGAGTATATTACAATTTATTTTGTATGTTTTTTTTACAATTAATCACATTCGTCATATAATTATACTAACGGGGATTATAAATTGTGTATACCTACTTTAATACGTGAATAGACGAAGGTGTTATGATATTTTTTTTGTTATGTAATCGCACATAACAGCATCTTGTTTCATGTTAATGGGGCATGGATGAAATTTAAAGAAATCTTGATTTCTTTGTTTATAGGTAGGAATCCTCCCCTCGATCCCAGAACAATATACAGATTTTTATGTAGCTTAACAAAATCTAGCATTTTTCGTTCGGACCTTATCCTTGGATCCTATTCAACGTAAACGTAAATATTTCAATATGTAACTTTTTCTTCCGCTACTGTACCCCCACGGAAGGCTATTTTATGTACTGAACTATATGATGAGGCGTTGGTTGGGATGGGCCGGAATTCAGACTAGTACTGATTGAAACATGTCACACACTGAAAACGTCTCCCACAAGTTTCATCAATCCGCATCCGTGTGATAAAACTACGTATGCACATTGTACGAGAGCACAGACAAAGTTGTCTGTGTACGAGAGGGATCGCACCTCAGAGACCACCGAACAAATGCCGCAAAATATTACCGCAACAATGTATCATAAAGCCTGCGGTACCAGTTCCGTTCCGGATTTATTGTTTAGTCATTGCATAACCAAGTGGCCGAATATCATTAACTGGTAATGATATAATAATACTTCTCCATCAAGTACAAAGCGCATTTAAATCAGACTCGGTGCTCGGAGATTGGACGCATAAAGCAGCCTCGTTCTTGTTTGCGCATGTAACTAAGTAAACAATAACACACTTCTAAAGGTTATTGCACACCTGACCGCTCGGCACCGAATCAGTGCCCTATCAACTCATTAGCTCGTCGTCCGCCAGTCGGCAACCAAATCAAGCATGTATCGGCACCGGATCAGTACCGCTGACATGACCGCTTGCGACGGCGAAGCGACGTACCGCTTGCGACGAGACCTCTACTATTTACGATTGTTTTATAATCGCGGGATCCACTTGCGGTCCCCCCCTAGCGGCGGCTAGTTACAAGCACGACGTCCACTTGACGTAAGCGCGGTGACGGCGTGTTGTACACGCACCGTTAGCGTGTCGAGGAGAGTTGAAGCCGTTACGAATTTGACAGGTGTGCGTTGCATTACTTGCAGTTTGAAATGTCATGCTAACGGACATGACACGACTTCGGTCTTAGTGGCGGGCGGCACGCAGGGCGGTAAGTCATGCCGTCTTTCCTAGTCACCGATATATTTGTTCCCGCCGCTCGCCGCGACGCGATTTACTCGGCAGATACCCCTTAGAGCGGGCACCGCGCGCGGCTGTTCGTGGCATGCTTCGTATATTGGTAAGATTTTGTTTTTGCCGCTGCCGCTGGTCGCGCAAAGTCGAGTTGAGCGGGTGTCGTTCCGGTACTGGGCGATGTGATTTGCAATAACCTTAAAAATACCTAAAACATGTACAAGTCGTGATCGGATTGTAGTTTAATTTAAAATAATAACTTTTTGTTAAATTTAATGCTTTGCCACCCTCTAGGAACATATCAAGAAGTTTATTGTAAAGTAGTAAAACATATCTTGACATGTGCATTGACGTAATAATGACGTAGCAACATTAATAACTTTTTCATCACATTTGCTCGTAAAGGATGGTATTACATGCAGGTGTACTGGAGGACTAAGGCCTATATAGTTCCCGCGGGAGTTATAAATTGTTATAACTCCCGCGGGAGTTATGGTTTTAGTTTTAAAAATATAGTTAGCACTCGCAGATTACTTCAGACTAAGGAGGTTTTAATCCAGCCAAGGTTTTTTGTTGTACGAACAAAACTTGCCTACCAGCAATTTTTATTGTGTATTGAATTAATACGGTACATGTAACTGCATTAATATTTATGTTTTACAATTATTTAAGTGTATTTTGCAATAATTTTATTAAATTAAATTTATCGTTAATGTAATTAGAATTATCGTTACAATCTGGCAGTATAGCCTGTCATGTTTCTAAACTAAACGCAGTTCTTAGCATTATCTGTGGTAGACGACACAAAAAAAAGAAAAAAAGTTATAAAATTATTTGGTACCATTTACTTTTGTAACAAAATTACTGTTCGTATTTAAGTTTTATAATATAACCGGTGTTAATTATTGCTGCATAATATTGTTAATTGTTATTTGTTTAATGATAGATACAGTAGCCGGCAAACTTCTTGAGCGTGACCTTGACTGCGCAGTAGCCGATTTACGTACAAATTTACATGCGCAGATCCGCCATTTTGGTTCAAGTTGTTTGCCGGCTACTGTAGTAAGATTCTGTGTATATTTGTTTTCTGTTTTAAGCTGATGGCCGTTTTGCCAGTGCTTATAGTAAATTAAAAAAAACCCTACAGAAAAAAGTTGGATGTCAATCGTTATCGTTTCATTAGTTTAATGTTTATTTTTTTCTTACGTTTTTGTTATTTACTCCCAAATGTGATGAAAAATATTGTGTGTATGGCGGGTAGTAAGGGGATTACAAACTCAGGACATTAAAAGCCCTCCGCCTTCGGCGTCGGGCTTCTAATAGACCTTCGTTAGTAATCCCCTACTTACTACCCTTATGATTATGACACAATATACTATTAGGTACTGAAAAAAAACGTCTTCACTAAAAAGAAACACTATTCTCATGAAATCCGTTAATGAATCCGTAAAACAGATGTTACCTAATGAGGGACTCCCCTTTATCTAAGGATGCATCATTGGAGCCAATGCATTAATCAGAAGTTTATCCAACTGTTGTGGATCTATTGTGAAATATACGAGTTCCTTCAAATTTTAAGTAAGTAAGTAAGTAAACACTTTATCGTACACAAAAACAGTTAAAAATACATCAATCACAAATAACATAGGTACAAAGGCGATCTTATCCCTATAAGGGATGCAATTTCTTGCGGACCTACTTAAACCATCATCAGCTTTTCATACTGACTAGATTATTCTGTAATCTACGCTCTTTAATTGCTATTAAACAATTGAACTTTCACCGCAATTCGTTAAATACATGTCATTAAGAGACTGTAAATGATTTGAGATTTTGATCGTCGGGTTCACTGATGACGTTTTGAGGAGACGTCGCAATATCAGATCTGAAGTCTAACAAAAAGAGGCTATACGGGGGGTTGCAGCTACCGAATCATTTTCTAAATAGATTTATATAGGGATCTGAGGTATAATCTTAAAGCAAAGTCGACTCGTGAACCTCTTTTTTGAAGTCGGTTGATAATTATTGACTTAGGCTATTTGAAAATCGCTTGAAAAATATTTTTGTCACGACACTGCTCGAAAATATGGTTACAAATTACGTGAATCCATTATACAAGAGCTTATATTTTTTCATTTGTAAACTGTTTAGGTATCTATGTTAGCTCGCAACACGACAACAATGTAGCACGTTACGGTCACAGTTCGTATCTATACATGAATTTCATAGTAAGATACGACTTTTTTCAGAGTAATTTTCTCGCCCTGCTTGTTAATTTCACTTATTCGCCGTGTTGTTTTTATATTTTTTCTCGATAGTAGGTATACGTTATGTGGACTCAGAATCTATTCTATAGAAAATAAATTTTAAGGCGTTTGCTGTATTTGGATATCATTTATTAAATCCTTGATGTGATATTTGATGACCGGCCGAATGTAACTAAAAATATAATTGTAACTACTGTTATATAAACTAACTAGTCATATTGTGAACATACGGATAGATTAAGTTAAGTTAGTTTATAACTGCACTACATTGCAATCTGTAAATTATAAACTGAGGGTGTTCACAATCGGACGGTGACATATATACACATTACTTCGGTCTGCATGCAATTGGTAAAAAAAAAAATGTTGTCGCAAAGATTTTGTACAATATATGTTTATTTTAACGTATTCTATACGATACAATCATAAGAAATAGGTGTCAATATCGCATCAGACCTGTCAATTTTTTTTAAGTACTGGGTCCCCTTTGCTGGGGACCGTAATACTAAAGACAAAGCTGAGAATTCACGAATATAAGCAAGGTTTATCTCCTTCCTAATTATTCCCTATTGTAGCATCGTAAATCTTCAATGTGTGTGATGGGCACAAAATTATTACAAACTTATTTTCTATTTACGAGTGCTTTACATATTATTCAGCTCCGATGTCCCGAATCTATCATTTGCAGCATTTTAACAGTGAATTTAAGTAGTTCCCCATTGAAAAGTAAGTGCACGGTAAATGGCAGATCATTTTGACATTAACTCTTCCAGTTATTATTGCTGTGGCCTCGGTACTACGTCGCGGCGCAACTTTAAACTAAACGTGGACGCGTAGGTAGTTCACAAGGAGCCATATCGTCATCATTTACAATGACATAACGAGTGTTATACTCAATAAATAAATAACATCATAGATATACAAAACAACCTACTGTCGGCATATGACAAAACATATTCGCAAGAGCCTTATCAACTTTAATGAGTGATCATTAAAGGGGGTAGTGGAATCACTGCAACATGAATGATAATAACGCTTTACCCACACAAATAATCTTATATGGGAAAGTTGTGATTGAGAATACTCGATGGAAATCGTAGAATACAATAATATATCATAATACTCGTATACTAAAAAGATTTGCATACTTTCGCTGTACCTTTTGCTCATAGTTTTGAGCCACTATTCTGATGCCGCTCAGTTCTAAGGATCGAGTGTCCAGGGACCGGCTTCGGGGCTTCTCCGAATAAAAGTCATCCTTTTTCCCCTTTTTCCACCTGAAGTAGTTCGCCATGGTAGCACACTTTCAGTCACAACTTCCACTAGCACATGTTTGCGCGACGACGGCACATAGCCGCGTTAGGCGCGAGGTTATAACGCGCAGACATCTCCGTAAGTACTGAGCGATAACGTCGATGTCACGAGACGACTATCGTTATGCAACGGTACAGTACGTACACATACGATTTCCAACTTTGTCCGGTAACGATACGGAACTGGGAAGTGAACACGGGAGATGCACGGACTGCACCACGACTGCGACGGTGCGACCTGCTGAGCGGAACTGCCTCCCGCAACTCAACGCACTAGATGTACTTAAGTACTAACACTCGCTTACAACAAAAATATACGAAAAAATAAGACATTTAATCATAATACGCATGACACACTTATTCGTACTCAAATCCACGATTACGATTAATTCTTTTAATAAAACACACCAGAACTTCTCGACTTCAAGGTAAACACTTGAAAACAATTGGTGACGTCACGTTTAACAAGTTCATTTGTTTATCTAGTATATGGCTATTACTTTTGTTCGTACTTAAGCGTAATTTTATCGTATCAGTGACGAAAGGTCATCTTTGCAGAAATGTCTACAAATAATAAGTTGTAATTTTAATCACATACCTACCTACAGATATAAATATATAAATAATAGATACAAGCACTGTTTACTGCTGATACAAAATGCGTAATGTATTATCAATGGCGTAATATCTTCGTTCTGTAGAAATATTGAATAAACCCATACTCAATGAATAGAAATTAATACGTGATCAAAACAGTTTCTATTTCAAGCGCCAGCTTAAAGCCCTTAAAGTAATTCAGTATGAAATAAAAGAAAGGTAAGCGTAATAATATCGTAGGAAAATATTGGTATAATTCGCTCATCATAGATTTAAGGAACAAGGAACATATGAATAAGTTAGAATTTAGAATACGCAATTCAGATTGAAGAGTGGTGTTAGAATTAATATCATACAAGTATCTTAGTGTTATCTCACTTCATGAAAAGTTGACGGTTGAACTGTCAGGAAATTACCTTTTAAGAGCAGAAAGTTAATTCATATCAGAATCCGCTACATTATCTGGTACACGATACCTATAACTTTCACACGCCAATGTAGAATCAGGCCAATGTAGAATAATATACAGGTCTAGTGATAAGCAGGTCACTTATTGATTCAATATATCACCATTATATGAAACAGACCTTCAGTAGAATCAGCATAATGGCACATCATCAATCCTCGATGGTACGGCACGAATGCGTTCTAAACACTCAACTACACTTAAAACAAGGTTCAGGTTTATAAGCAACCCTATCCAGTATAGCGACAAAGTGAAAAGTTGATTGCCTTCTACCATTACCATTACGGCAACGTTTCTAGTAGGTAGGTATCTACCTGTACAGTCAACGTCAAACGTAATTGATAATTTTAGACGCTATTACTAATAGCATCCATATTGTCTTCTAATAATGTTCGTATGTAGCGGGATTTTAAACAGAAGTCAATCAAGTCAAAAAAATGGGTAGGTAATTTACAAATAGTCCTATTTGTTATGAAAAAAGCTGCACTTTGTGATGGAAACAAGCCGTTTTGCACAGTGATAATATAGACCAAAATAAACGATTTCACTCGAGGAGAAATTAGTTTCACCCCTTAGGAACAGAGATGGCGCCACTTATTCAAAAAAAGTTTTAAAAATTCTAAATCCTGAACGGATACTCCGATTTTGACAAAAGAGGTGCCGAACGGCAGATAATTACCCAATTTAACATAAAAAAAAATTAAAACAGGTAAAAAATTATTTTGGGTACCCAAAAAATTATAATTTCTGAAAAAACTATTTAAAATTTGAGATTCTAATTACTGAACGGATACTCCCATTTTGACGAAAGAGGTGCCAATCGACAGATAATTACCCAATTTAATATTTAAAAAATTAAAAACAGGTCAAAAATAATTTTGGATACTTAAAAAATAATATTATCTGAAAAAGTATTTGAAGTTTGTGATTTTTTGGAATTTTACTCGTAAAAATGTATATACATGGTACTTTTTTATTTATTTATATTAATATGCAACTAATTTTACATTTACGAAAAAAAACCGCATATCATTAGCTCGTATAGTTTCAAAGTTATTAAAGAATACAGACATGGCGCCGCTGGGTCAAAAATCTTACAAAAAATCTAAAACCTCAACGGATATTCCGATTTTGATAATTAAGGTGCCAAACGACAGATTTACTTAAATTAGTTTTATAAAATATAATAAAAATTAAAATAGGCAAAAAGTAATAATAAATACAAAAAACATACATTTTGAAAAAAAAAAAAAACATTTTTTCGGGAATTTTATGTAATTTCATACAAAAAAATATGTATATGACTTTATTTTACTTATGTATATTATAACACTATTAATTGATCGTTTAATAAAAAACCGCATATCAAGAACTTGTACAGTTCCAAAGTTATTGAAGATTTTACTATAGGGTGCCGGTGCGATGTTGCCGCCGCACGTGCAACTTATGTACAATTGTACATGTATTTAGAAAAATATTCTCCCGTTTCGAAGGTACTGATTACCCTAAAAATATAACCACAATTGAAAGTACAAATAATAATCATCACAAGTAGCACACAACACACTTATATCCCTTATACAGCTTAAATTAGAGTTTTAACGGGTGAATAGGCTCTTATACAACCTGTTTGCTAATATCACAAGTATATTAGATGCTAAATAGCATTTCTGAATCAATATTTTACTTACTTTACGTTTTATTTCACTTTGGTCTTTGCAGGCTTTGCATTGTAACGTGCAAGTTAGGCCGTCGCATCAGCAACAACAACGCATTGTGCCACAGCCCAATTTGTATCCATAATGTTCAAGGAGTTTTCAAATTGAACTAACCATCAACTATTGTGGATCCCACCTACCTTTGATACCGTTTCATTCCCAAAAAGAAGAACTTGGGACTCGATATTTCCAAATTAAAACGGTTTGCATGAAACGGTATTCAATTTCAGCTAAAATAGATAGACTCACAAGTTTGTTTAGTTTAGTGTTTTTTAGTTTAAACAGATCTTTTCGAATCGCATTAACAGTAATAATATATGCTCTGTTGGAGCATCGTATAGCCTGCATGTGAATCTGGGACCAACAACGTTACGATTAATTGAGAACCAATGAATGACATTAATATAGTGATTGTATCTTACACGATTTTCACACATAAAAAAAATATTAAAATAATAAAACGGGACTTAATTGTGGTAGATAAACATTTTTGAACTCGGTTAAATCCCGTTTTGTTATAATAATGTATGACATTAATTATGTAAACACACCCCAAAAAAAAAGAAACAAAAATGGCCCTAAGTAACCGTTTAACAAGGGCCATTACGTATCCAGAGAGAATTTCTATAGAGAGCGATTTACTGCATGCACATTACATGTATGTTTTAAAACAGGTATATTTTCTTATTGTATTGAAATTAGACGTCTTGTCATACTCTGTGAAAGCCTTGAAGTACAGTCATCATTTCATTACTTAAAGTAATAACTGTTTTGTAAACTGCTAACTACTAGTACGACCGTCGCACTGATGACTGCAATTTGAATGCTTCGATGCTTTCACAGAGCTGGCGACAAGCCTTTCGCCGACTACTTCAGCTGCCATTGAACAACATGTTCTGCGTGTAGCGTTTCAAGCGAGCCAAATGTGAATAAAAAAGAATTTGGATATATATCCTGTCCCAAGTCCTTTCTTTTTGGGAGTTGAATGTCGTTGGAAGCAGGTTGCAGGTGCGATCCACAATAGAACAGTAATTATGGGTGCAAATCGGGCTGTGGCAAAATGCGTTGTTGCAGTCGATGCAACGGCCTAACTTGCACGTTACAATTGAAAGTTTAGTGAAAATAAAACATAAAGTAAGTAAAATATACTTGTGATATTAGCAAACAGGTTGTATAAGAGCCTATTCACCCGTTAAAACTCTAATTTAAGCTGTATAAGGGATATAAGTGTGTTGTGTGCTACTTGTGATGATTATTATTTGTACTTTCAATTGTGGTTATATTTTTAGGGTAATCAGTACCTTCGAAACGGGAGAATATTTTTCTAAATACATGTACATAAGTTGCACGTGCGGTGGCAACATCGCACCGACACCCTATAGTAAAATCTTCAATAACTTTGGAACTGTACAAGTTCTTGATATGCGGTTTTTTATTAAACGATCAATTAATAGTGTTATAATATACATAAGTAAAATAAAGTCATATTCATATTTTTTTTTGTATGAAATTACATAAAATTCCCAAAACACTGTTTTTTTTTAATGTATTGTTTATTATATTTATGTATTTATTTGTTTTTTATGTATATATTATTATTATTTTCCGATTTGTGCACCGCCTAATAACAAAATCTTATTTTTTTTCAAGTTCTCCACTACCCAAAGGTTGTCTGGAAGAGATCGCTCTTTAGCGATAAGACCGCCTGTTGTTTACCTCTAATTGTAATTTCTTGCATTGTATTTCTCCTGTATATTTTATGAGGTGTGCAATAAAGAGTACTTGTATTGTATTGTATTGTATGTTTTTTGTATTTATTATTACTTTTTGCCTATTTTAATTTTTATTATATTTTATAAAACTAATTTAAGTAAATCTGTCGTTTGGCACCTTAATTATCAAAATCGGAATATCCGTTGTTTAAGATTTTTTGTAAGATTTTTTGACCCAGCGGCGCCATGTCTGTATTCTTTAATAAATTTGAAACTTTACGAGCTAATGATATGCGTTTTTTTTTGTAAATGTAAAATTAGTTGTATATTAATGTGAATAAATAAAAAAGTACCATGTACATACATTTTTACGAGTAAAATTCCAAAAAATCTCAAATTTTATATCGTTTTTTCAGAAATTATAATTTTTTGGGTACCCAAAATAATTTTTTACCTGTTTTCAATTTTTTTTATGTTAAATTGGGTAATTATCTGCCGTTTGGCACCTCTTTTGTCAAAATCGGAGTATCCGTTCAGGATTTAGAATTTTTAAAACTTTTTATGAATAAGTGGCGCCATCTCTGTTCCTAAGGAGTGAAACTAATTTCTCCTCGAGTGAAATTGTTTATTTTGGTCTATATTATCACTGTGCAAAACGGCTTGCTTCCATCACAAAGTGCAGCTTCCGGGCCAAAACCGTCCATAACAAGTAAGACTAAAACTGGTTACTGAAAGCTACGCACAGTGGTTAACAAAGGGGGCATCAATTGATTACGTAGGTTATGTATGATTTTTAGAAAACATATAATTTTCGTGTTAATATTTAGGTATAAAATTATCTCTTAAATTATATTTGATGTAATTTAGAAGAAAACTGAGCCATTCGTCTCGCTATAATATCGAAACAGTTTAATTTACTTGAAAGCTATAACACCAAAAAATTGCAACCGGCACCGAAAAACGCCTCTAACGAAATATGTCAAATCATGCGCTACGCGGCTACACCGTACACGGGAAGGAAATCTCACGCTCAGCACCCGTAGCACAACTGTAACACACCACGTGACGACGCTTAGTCACGCGACAATTATTGCCTGTCTCCTTCCTTTCAACACCGTGCGAGAAAAACAAAGTTGTCGCGAAAAAAGCGAAGACGCGAGGTAATAACGCTAGCCCTGCAGATGAGCAGAACTAAAATGATCTGTTTCACAAGCAGCACTAAATAAATCGTATAATGCCTGGTAAATGCCCTCGACTTCGACTCGTGTCATAAATACAGAGATCATTGTATGATTGCCTTAGTTGTATAATGTAGTTACTACACATTACACCGTGTACGCCCTCCTTTCGTCGCATTGCATTGTTATACCTACTAATAATACACGTTACATGCTAACTGGGGCAAAATTGATCGGCCAGATTAGTGATGTTGTCGTTTCAGGCTAGTCTATACATAACTTTGACATGATGACAGTCATAGATATAACTTAATTTTCACAGTAATACATTTGTCTCAATATGCTATGAAATATTAACAGCTTGTATTCAAGTCAATGGCGGGAATTTAGGCTCTGGTTCCATACTATGGAATAACTGCAGTATGAGCTCCTTTTGGTGTAAAATATCAATATCTCGTAAACAGCGCGTAAATTAGAAAATGCTGTACCTTTTTGAAAACTACAAAAAACCATGAACGTTTTATTAAGGTCAAATTAACTTAATATGGTTTCTTATGAGCTGTTCTATCACCCCTCTTCATTTTGGCGTTGGTTTTAGGGACACCCTGTATGTAATACTTCGATTACCTGGCGAGTTTTTGAAGAGAAAATAGGAACTCATGTAAAAATGTGATGTGTACTTCCTGCTCAATTAAAGTAAACCTACTCAGGCATATATTACTTAATGTAAGTTTATGTAATTTATGAAAGTATTAATTAGAATTGGTGTCAAAAGGTACTGACTATGTACCTACCTTTCAAAAGAAAGGTAAATAACCAAAAAAGTTAAAACTCAGTGATTGATTGTTTAATTAATACGATGTCGCGTATAACTATGTATCATTATATCACGTTAATATTGGTAAATATCACGTTACATTGTTGAATGAAAAGCTGCAGTAGCCTAGACATCACTAGTGTTTGTATCCCTAATGACAAAGTGAGGCGGCGCTCAGAGCTCTTTGTGTTATCTGTGGCGTGATTGATGCGATTCTCCCAGTTCTATTGACAATAAAGATTAAGGCATTTTAGCTAGGTATGCTTTGACAGTGAAATATACCAATTTTGAAACAGAGATAGCACGAATCGTGCACTGAAGCGTTGAGGAAAAAATTAGGCGGCGTCTTTGTGAAGCCCAAAAGTAGTACATTTAAATCTCAGAAATGTGATTGGTCCATTTTACACAACTCCGCTCCTCTCCAGTGGATAAGGGCGCGTCTCCACTGATTCGACCAATCACAAAAATGAAGCGGAACTGAGATACAGATTTCACTCCGGTGGTTGGACTATTCCGTCTCCGCTCCACCTCGCCTCAATAGAGAGAGAATAGACGCACCGCACCCTAAGGGATATTTTTCACTAGATTCCATTAAAAAGGACTCCGTAGACGAAGTTTGCGGGTAGCTTCTAGTACTAAATAACGAGCATGTCGGACTATCGATCAAGTTTTCATGCAGGTAAGGATCTGAACTTAGCCAATTAACTGAACTCGTGTAGCGTTTAAGGTGACACTAGAGTAATTTAGCTGACATTGACACAGCTATTTAAGTCGTAAAATACGTATCAAAAGAAATATCACCATACTGAAGAACCTTTTATTTGAATTTGATTAGTTATTACATAAAATAAAGAAAATGAAGCCTATCTCGAACACTTTCTCATTTTACTCATTTTATAAAATATGTACCTAATATCTAACATATTTTCATTATATGTAATTAAATATGACATTTAGGAGCTTTAGCAGTCTAGCGTTGGGTACTGATATACATGAACGACAATTAACAACACTGGTTGATCAAAAATGTAGTTATATCTCTACACTTTTAAACGTTTCGTATTATTAGGTATAAAGATTATACAATCAAGGCCGAAAATACGCTGACAAAGTTTCATTAGTATGCAACCTTTTCTATGTAAATTTAGAATGGGTTACGCAATTAGTTAAATACTATTACAAGCCAAATGCCATCTACCATATTACAGGAACGTAAAAAAACCCAAAAGAAAAACAAGGTGTCGGGTTTTTCTATTTATGAAGTAGAAATAATAGTTATGCTAATGTTTACGTTTTACCATAATGACGTCAAGTTCGAGTTGCGGGGTAGGTCATGTCACTAGTCTTAAAAAAAATAGCATGTCCAGCCAGTTATTGCAATACTTAATTTTTTTTATACAAAACATATAATGTAACTTAATAATAATAACATTATTATCAGATCATTAAAAAAATAATACACTGAAGTGTACTGTGTAATTTAGGATCCGCGTCGATTTCGTTCCTGATATAATTTGTTACGTTAACATGATCGAGATCAGAGGCCCACATTTTATTATGAAAAACATTTAAAACGTAACGGATTAACCGATTTAAAACAGTAATGGATTTAAACAAGTGAACAGTGATATGCACGCATCAGCTTTAAGCTGCCTGTGCATTAAATAAATAAATAAATAAATAAATAAATAAATAAATAAATAAATAAATAAATAAATAAATAAATAAATAAATAAATAAATAAATGTAGTCGACCTTTTGTATTTTAATTATATGCATCTCTACCTTTTAAATTTTAAATATGAACTAGTTGGTTGAGCAAAATGTTTTTAAAACTATCATGCATCTATACTACGAGTATAAAGTCTTCCTAATAGGTACTGCTTATTGCAAATTTTACAGTCATTTTTAAATATATTCTGCAAAACACGTTAGACAATACCATACAATAATTTAATACCTAATAATTATTATTAATAATAATCCTCGTCTTGGAGACTCAGTTTAGAAACGTATGTTTCGCCTATTTTAGAATAGAATTAAAAAAATAATATATCAACGGAAAACGGCTGTGTTATTTACATTAGTCCAATAAAGCATTGTAGTACTTAGGTTCAAAGGTTAAGTCTAAATTTTAAAAAGTTCGGAAATTTTGAGAAGGTATTATATTATCCAATATTATGATTAAAGACGGTTTTATTTTGAATATTGAGCAAGGGCGGTGAACGTTCGCATATTACTGACACAATTCAAACCCAATGAGATGAGCACAGCATCCCTTTCCATTACGTCAGGTTTCTTAAGAGAAATTACCTTTGTTATAGATCACTATATTAAATGTGAGAATGGAAGCTATTGGAAATGTATTTCTATACAATATCTACCTATCCGTCGTTTCTAGATACAGTTCATTTATAACGCAAACTACAAAATTAGAGTTCTCCAAAAATTTAAAGGATATTATTTCTAGGTTATATTCCCTTATTAACTGAATTGTTGTTAAATGACAATATCCTTTAAAAGGTCCAGAAAATCAGCACGTCTATTTATTTTCTTACGAACATGGGTATTTTTACGGTCCGCTGGCTTAAAATTATGTAATATTGGTGCTTAGAATTGGACTTCGTATCACTATGGCAATGTTTAAATTTCAAATTCTCACAAGCGAAATCCAACAACTTATCTACTGCAACACAAAAATACTTATACGACTATCAAGAAATGGGTAATCGTTAAATATAACTCGTAAACAAACTTTTGTAAGAGGACGTCATCAGCATGAATGAGTAATGGACATAAATCGTGTGATGTTACGAGTATGATGGATGGACGCGAGCGTCGGTCAGGCCGGGGCGATTCCGGACGTTGAGCGTAGGGGCGACGTTATCCTCCCGACCAGGACCACAACACTCTCTAATGGTTTTATTAGTAAGTAAACTAGCTCTGCCGCGCGATGTTACCCGTTCATCCCAAGGAAACACTAAATTTTTACGGGATAAAAAGTAGCCTATGTGTTAATCCAGGGTGTCAGATATCTTCATACAAAATAGTTATTTACGATACAAGTGTGGAAGGTAGGTGATTTCAGACGAGTGTGATTTTTAGTCACGAGCGAGGTACGAGCGAGTGATTAAACAAACACGAGTCGGAAATCATCTTACACACGAGTTCCGTACAAAACTTTACTATGCATGTACGAGAAAATAGAACACAAAGACTGTTTACATTGGAAAAAAAAGTATTTTGATTTGATTTATCCAGCAAGAAGCCGTCGTTCACATTTTTACTTCTTCAATAACATTTTACGGGTTTAAATTCATGATTCGTCCCTTTATCTCGCCATTATTTCAGCAGATTTGCACAAAACAACTTCAAAATAAACTAGACATCAATAAAAAATGGCGGAGTTATTTGTAAATCGCGCTCGACATATCTACTAATGCGCATGTGCAAAAGTATTTTTTTTTATATTCGTCTTATGTCAAAATGGCACAAGCGCATGTACATTCAGCTAAATTTATTTAACAAATAACGATTTAAAGTTCATTTATTAATCAATTTTTATATCTAATGTAATTAATGACGTGTTAAATGAATTGTACTTTTATACGTGATAATAATCGGTATTTGACTTATTTATCAAACTTTTTGTAAATAATAAAACCTCTTTGTGTCTGGCTGTCAGATACGGCTATAAATTAAAAAAAAAATTGAAAAGTAAAAAGCACTAGTGCGGAAAATTAGTATTTTCCGCACAGTTTGAATGCCTAGAATACGCTCTTTTCGAGCACATGCAGTGTAAATATATAACTGGTTCAGCCGTTTGACCGTGAAGAAGTAAAAAACATACACATCAACACATGAAAACATCAACTAACTATTCTTCACTACGAGCTACGGTCATATACAAGGCTTATATAAAAGGCTTAGTCAACTTTTTGCAGTTGCTTACACGTTTAAGTCTTTATTCAGTTACTGTGAATAAAATGCACATAAAAATAAGCCTGAGCTGATAACTTTACCTATTTGGTCTTTTAATTATGAAATAAAAAATACATTGCGTCGCAGTTTGTTAGCTTCACTAGATAATATAGATTCGTAATTGATTTAGTACACATACTTAATCCAGAGATAGCTAATCTTCGTCAATTTACGTGACTATAAATAAAATTCTATATGAGCATATTGTGCATGAGTATAGGATTTTTATGGTACTCCCCTACTTGACCTAATAACGCAAGTGCTAATATTATTACACCTATCAACGTTAGCTCTAATTTTCATTAGCCCTAATGTCATTTTACCTAATTTTTATACCCTAATTAGTTGTTAGACCTAATAATCCAATACTCTAATAATGATTTGTACTAATTGTCAACAATACTAATATGAAATAACCTAATAATTACCACACCTAATGATTATTAGACCTAATCATTACTGAAACTAAATTTCAAGAGTACTATAGATTATTTAACCTATATTTTACGTTAAAACAGAAAAAAACGGATTTGGACAAATATCGAATGGGCTGAACCCCGAAAACTGTAGGTTAGGTTAGGTTTGTATTGTGACCACGTATAGCGGAGCGAGCGAAGCGAGCGGAGCGTCAAAAGATTCCCATGTACATCCAGAGTCTATGGCAATCCCGACTCCACGTGGTCTTGTCTGTCCTACCCCTAGAGTGTTATTCTAAAACCGGAGGCGTGGAGGGAGAGCAGCCCTCGCCTTAGGTTTATGGATATATAGGTTTAATAAAATGTAGGTTTTAGCATAACTAGGTATTATAATATTAGTAGTCTAAAAAATTCGGCCAAGTGCAAATTAGGGCTAGTGAAAATTCGGTATGAAGTAATTAGGCATTATGAAAATTCGGAATCCTGAAATTAGGGCTATCCATTAATTAGGATGAATGAAAATTCGGGTTTGTGGTTTTAGGGTTACCAAAATTAGGGCCAATGAAATTAGGATGAAAGTTTTTCGGGCTAACGGAGGGGAACCGATTTTTATACGTTTAGCTGAAACCCCTGTACTTCTTAATGAATTTCCACAATTCATTATATTCGCAACACTAAATGTTTTAAAATAACAAGGAGGTGGGCACCTCCACAAAACATTTTCGTCCGCGTATTTTTTAATACGGGTAATAAGTATCCTATAACCAGTTTTGGATGTCCAGCTATCCCTGTACCCAACTTTACTAAAGTTGTCCAGCCGTCCGGCGTGATGAGAGCCGAGAGAGAAAACAGATGGCGCCAGACTGATATGGCGCCGCGCGCCCATACAAAGCAATGATGATTTTCAATGCAAATCTAGAATATTAATAATAATAGTGTGATTTTTATTTAAACACACATTTGACAGTTCTCTGTTGATGTTTGTAGCAAAGACTGTATTGTTTGCCAAATCTAACTATTATGATTGTTTGATCGAATCAATTTTATCGACGAACTTTTTTTCGAACCTGCATATATTTTTGTTTATTTTGTGCAAATCAATATCTTTTTGAGCTACGAGCCGTCGGGTTCACTGTAGCGTTCTATACCCCTATAGTAATTTGTACTTTATTGATATCTCTTTGGTCACAACACAGCTTTAAAAAAAAAAGAGCACGTAGTACGTAACTGTTTATGTAATGATATTCTCGTTAAATACTTCAACACCGTGTTAAGAAACAATATAATATGAACTCAATTGTACCAAACAAAAAGTTAAAAACGTTTATAGATACTAGAAAAACCACTATGTCATTGCTTGTTTTTTTTTATAAAATTCAATAGGTCGTGCAGATTTACGTTAAATATGGGTCCCGGGGTGTGTCAAATGTGTGTATAAAAAACAGCCTGACCAGAAATATATGAGGATTGTCAAGAGGGCGCTATTTATAAGATTAAGACGGCAACAATTTTGCAACCAATAGCAACTTACTATATAATGACATTAGTTTTAAATACCTGTCAGTTCCACTATGTTAACCTCGTAATATAATTTAATGGAATGCACTCTTTTCCAGACTCTTGTAGAAAACACATGTCCACATTATTTATAATCCTACGTTCACGACTGTGAATGGTTTTCGGCATTTTCTTTGGATAATTTTAAATGTTCGTCTTTTAAAGAAATCACCACGAATGACATTGACATTGTTGACAAACCATCATAAAATCATTGCCAGTGTAAGAAATTAGTTTCAGTGAAATTCCGCAATATGGCGCATCCTCATATATTTCTGGTCAGGCTTTGTATACTTTTCTTTGAACATCCATCAATACGGTATTTGATGACAGCTCAAATCTGCTACAGTTTGGGTCATTGTCAGTTCAAAAAACAAAATTTGTCCCTTCGGTGGTCAAAAGTTAAGAGCTTGAATGAATCTAGGTTATGTTGCTGACATCGGATTACAGAAGAGGGAACTTTCTTTATTCTCACAGGCATTGAATCTGAAAATTAGGCCCTGGAATCCTTAATTTCGCAAATGTCCACCGGAAAGACGCGCGCCTAAATCTGACAATGACCCGTTTATAAATGTCAAAAACGATCTTAGTATGAGGTTTCTATGAAGATACTGGCTTGTGACGTTATAAACATCAGGAGTCAAAACACGACTTTTTTTGTTTTTCTCCAATTAATAATTTAATGGTAGTATATTTGGTTCCGTGTATTTTTAATGAGCGTTGTGGTTTCAGATATACAATTTATTCTCAGTATTGCCAAATACCGTATTGCTCACTGAGACGATTCCAAAGACCAAACTTGGTACTAGACAACGATATACATTATTATAGATCAATACATACTGAAATAGATAGAAACATCCAGACTCAGGAACAAATTTTCGTGTTCATCACACAAATATATGCCCTTACCGGGGATCGAACCTGGGACCTTTTGCACAGAAAGCAGACGCTATACTGCTGCCACTAATGGAAATGGACGTTCGGCGCCGACCCCAAGTAAATGGGATAAGGGCAAGGAAAGGCAAACTTTTTGAGCATAACCTTGACCACGCAGTAGTCGATTTACGAACCTACAAATGTACATGCACAGATCCGCCATTTTTGTTCAAAAAGTTTGCCGGCAACTATACTTACCTACACTGAACATAAACAAAAAAGTATTACTACCGACATTATAGACAATAATAAACGTAATAAAATTTATTGCTACCTTGGATTAATACTACGAAACTACATTAATGAAGGCTGGTACATACTAGTAATATTTATTTACCCTCGACGTTTGAAACAAATTATGTTAATGTGCTGTGAAAACAAATCGTGCTGCGTTATGGACATTCAATGACGACCACCTGGCAGGTACGGCTTTAAACAATGCGATATAAGTATACCTAAGTATACTGGTACTGGTCAGGATTCTCGTAAGTGCGCACGTAGGTATTGATTGACGCTTTAAAGATAATTAGATATGTCATGGATAATATGAAAGTAATAATATGAAGTTAAGTTACGGTTTTTTTTGTGTGATGTTCATGGGTGAGATGTTAAATACTACCGCGGCGTAGAAGCTAAAAGGCATTGCCTAGCGGGCTGTTGTTTAGTTTTCGTTATTAGAATTTATTTATTCAAATACTGCAAGGTAAATCATAATATAACCCACTTTTTAACCGACTTCAAAAAAGGAGGCGGTCCTCAATTCGAACTTTTTGTTTTGTATGTATGTTACTCGATATCTCTGAGAACCGTGAACCGATTTTCAATTATTTATTTTTTTATTTTTATTTAAAGGGTATAACTCCGAGTTGGTCCCGTTGGCACTAAGTCGGGATCTGATGATGGAATCTTGGAGAAATCGAGGGAACTCTTCAAATGTTATAGGGACATGTACGGCGCTTTCGGTAATTTATTGATAAAGTCAAGAATTTACATTCAGTAAATAGGATTTGGTGTAAGGAAACTGATGATGAACACCACAGATGGCCACTAGAACTTTTATATGAATCACTAAAAAGCCAAAAAAAATAACCCGTTCAAGTACAGATTACATTTGACTCACCCTTCGAAGTCGGTGCCAAACCTCGCGTAAACTATAATATATAAATATAAAGTTTGGGATCGACTTCGAAGGGTGAGTCAAATGTAATCTGTACTTGAACGGGTTATTTTTTTTTTGCTTTTTAGTTTTACTGAAGTCGGTTCTTTTTTTTGTTAATTTTTTTTTGCATTATCGTATTCGGTTAATAAGTACCCTATGACTAAATAAATAAATAAATATAAACACAAGCTTTCTAGAGCTTACTGTGGGAATAGATAGATTTGTGTGAGTTTGTCCGATATTTATTATTTATTTAAATGCAATTTATATTATCTACGAACACGGCAGCACCCCTGCTAAGTCGGTAAAATGATCACTAGGCATCGGACTTTCGTTAGCACGGTAGGACTTTAGAGAGCTTTGCAGCCGATATTAACTTTAATAAAATACAATTCATACTCATACTCATACTCATTCATCTATTTTATTCCAAACTACCTTTATGGTTATTGTGCTTACCATTGCCAAGCATTAAATGACTAAAATTATAAGTTAAATATTTTTTTACAATATAACAAACTCCTAGATTTAACTATAATATTGATTGTCAATATCATGCATTTTCTAGTCATCACTGGATGTTTGATCATTATCAACCCCAATTTACTCCAGAAAACATGGGAAAAGTCGCAAATATTTACGTATTTTATGATGATAAAAAAAACAATGCCGGCACAAATCAGGTCTTTGTATATTCTTCTGACTTTGTCCTTGACTATAAAATCAAGATTGCGAATGAAATACACTCATGTTATGAGTATGTGTATGAATTGTATTTTAATTTTAATATCACAGCTCCATAGCTCTCTAAAGTCCTACCGTGCAAGCGAAAGTCCGATGCCTAATGATCACTATCCCTACAATGCCCGTACAAAGGCGGAAGAAATCATATTTACGTTTTTTTTAGGTGAGGTACAGAAAAATCTATAACTGTTGTCTGGGAATGGGAGGTTATTTCTGCATATAAACAGGAGGAGCAGAGCGGCGGCAAGTCTCCGGGAGCTAACGAAGGTAACGCAAACTCTTGTACGTTTAGTTTTTGAAGTTTGTAGCTGTTTGATTTGATTTATTGTAGTAGAGTTGCTAAGCCGCGAAAATGTGCGCATCGGGTTACAAGCATGAAATTTCTACCACACATAGAGCGTTCCGCGGTGATTATTTTCAGATGTGGAGGGAAGTCAGATTCGTCCCCTGCGTGGCGGAAGAGCGGGGTGAAGAAGACCAAGTACTGCTCCTTTTCTTTTTTTTATTACTGATCAGTTAAGGCCTTAAGGGCTTGTGTGGCATCGTTTTCGTGTAAAACAGATATCAGCAATTAATTTTTTATGTTATTTTAGGATAGTTTTCTATAAAAATTTGGGTTTATTGCCGAAAAGGTAATCACTACAAGTTTTTTTTATTCAGAACGATAAATTAGTTATATATCCTGAATATTTACAATTTAAAAAAAATATTACTAAATAGAAAATTTAATCTTGTTTTTAAAAATGTATACATATTGGTAACATCTGATACAAAAAGTACCTTGAAAAAAATGTTGATGTTAAGCTTAGCCTACGTACTCTGGTACATTTTGCTAAGTCCCGAAATTGTGTGCATCGGGATACAACCACGAACTTTATACCACAGATAGAGTATTCTGCGGTGATTACTTTAAGATGTGGAGGGAAGTCAGATTCGTCCGCTGTGCGGCGTAAAAACTATAGAAATATATAAAAGAAAGGATAATTATATGTACAATGGCTTTAGAGGCCTTATCGTCGGGGATAGTGCAATAACGCGTAAGTAACAAGTGTAGATACGAATCAGTATTCAAACAAATGCTAAGTATTTTATTGAAATTAGAACTTTATCGACAGCCGTTATTTACGCGGTATTGCAATATCCCCGACGTTATACCATTAAAAAAATTTTTTTTTTTTCATATTATGTTATGATAAATATATTGATAGTTTCAAGTGTTTCAAACAACTTTTTGAAGTGAATATTACTTTTCCCCGAGTTCTAGGTAGTACATAGCTATTTCATGCTTTCATTGCGTTCAGTCAACAATGAAAAAAACTAATTTTCCGCGTGACTTCTGTCAATTTCGAGTAGTTTTTAAACAAAAATTATCTATGTAAAATTCAACTGTAGGTTTCAAATACATACCAATAAATCTCAATAGCCCTGTATTGTTCTAGGTAGTAACATCAATAATATGTGAAGAAACATGTTTGATCATAGAGAAAAATAGCTAAAACAATCAGCATTTTAAAAGGAATAAGGCCTTTTAAAGCTATTTAGAAAAAAATAAAATATTTAAATTTTCTATAAAAAGAATACCTAGTCCAGGAGGTATGCTTGCGGCCTGGTTCCCATTACGCTGGCGGCGTTACCTCTACTTGTCACAGCATCTTTTTACCTTAATTTTCCATACCTAGATGTCATGCAGTAAAATGTTGACTTGCTTCTCAATAGTTCCGATTAATTGATTTTAGATACATCAAACGGTATATGTGAACTACACGAATCAACTCGTGCTACTCGGCACTATTTTTTTTTTTTTTTTGTTTTTTAAATATTACCATTAGTACCAGTATCGCCACCTACAATTCTGTATTGGAATCACAGACAAGATACCCCTAGACCGCTATTCTTCGCACTACGCACCGTACTCCGTTAGTTACTATCGTTCTACGTCGCTAGATGCCGCTAAGGGTCTCAATTCATTCAAAAGTCGTCATTTTTCAATCCCTACCGTACGGTACGCGCAAGCGTGAAGTAACACAGTCGTCAAGCGTTCAACGACATTCCAACTTCCAAGTGATACAGTAAAAAGTGAATAGATGACGTTAGGTGCGATGTTTGTTTACTACGTTCCGTTTCGTCTCATTTCACTATTTGTGTATGTTTTATTTAAACATAAAAATTACTTACATCCTAATCCTAATCCTAATAATATTATAAACGTGAAAGTTTGGATGGATGTATGTATGTACGTTTCACTTAATCTCAAAAACTACTGGACGTATTATGATGAAACTTTCCAGTTATGTACCTTATATATCAGAATAGGACATAGGCTATCATTTATATCAAGTTTTATCCCTTTTAGGGACGAAAAACGGGATTAAAATTTGTATGGAGAGCAAATCATTGTAGTTGCAACAATTCCCTACATGTCATCGTTTTGACGTAAACTAATCAATATAATAAAATTTTTGTCTGGGCCTACGATAGACCTTCACGAAACGCATACCAAACTATTCTTTGTAAAAAAACAATAAATTCTGATATGGAAACACGTAACCGCAAAATTCGATTAATCGCGTAATTTCAAGAATAAAATACATACAATTTTACAAATTTGAAACAATGACATTTGATTTGACGACATCACACCCATCTGGCAAGACATGTCAAACCAGTGATGCCAGAAGGGCTACCCCGATGTTCAAAATTTGACTGTCGAATAGCGCCATCCTTCTCGATCATCTGTCAAAGAATATTTTAGTGAATGGAATAGCACTATACGACAGTACTATTTCCAACATCGGAGTAGCCCTTCAGGTAGGTATCACGTTTCGATACGCACATCATCTGAAAATAGTACGAGCTTGAACTATGTAATACCCCCGCTTGGTAAGTGAATAAAAATAAAGTAATAACTGAGTATGCAAAGATAGTATAATCAACTTTATATAAATAATCCTAATAATATTATAAACGTGAAATACGTTCGTTCCTCTTAATTTTAAACGATGATTGATGGACGGTCACCAGTGTTAGGAAATCGTCGTAAACAGCCAATTGTTGAATTGTCTCTTTCTAAAGATCGATGGGCAATAATTATTTACCGCCGAGTACAGTATTAGAGCATAAAGTTTTTGTATTACTCGGATCTTAGACTCGGATACACGACAATGCCCGAATTGTCTGTCAATTATGCACCTAATTCGGGAAATAGGCACATCGTAAAGGGCACGATTTTAACCATTTTAACGGGAGAAGCCAAGGAACAAAGTGTACTTACACCACGTATTCCAATTATACCGAATAATGGAAGTTGTGTTTTCGTAGATTGATTTTAATTATTATTTTTAAGTAAAAAGTAAAATGAAATCAATGAGTTTTATTTCTTCCCTCTTTAGGTACCCTTACAAAGTTCACAAATAAATGTGAAGGATTATCTAATGCAACTTGCACTTTTCGCATTAGTTAAATCCATAGGATTTATCTTCTAAGTATCACATTCTATTCTACTATTTCGCCCCTGCCTGCTATACATCGAGAAATCGCTTGTTAAAGTTTTGGCAGCGTAGTGCGAGGTAGTAAAAAGGGGCTTACTCCTTGAGCTCCTTTGGTTTTTTTACTCGACATGATATAAAGCTTCTCATGTATACGTTTTTTTTTTTATAAAACGTGTATAGTTTTTAAGATACGAGGCCTATAAGACAGGTAATTATCTATAAGCTCATGACCGTGGACTAATCAACTCTATGCTCAGCAATAGGGAATTATCGTCCACCTCGGAAGCACTCCAAGCAAAGTCAAGAAGCTGAACAATGGACTACCGCTGGGATCGGTCCTGGCCCCGCTCCTGTTTAACCTATATCGTGTATGTATAGGTTGAACAGGAGTGGGGGTCAGGACCGATTTCGGAAACAGAGAGTCGGAAATTTATGTATGTTGATGAAATCGCCATCATAAACCAGAATGGCAAATTAACCGCTCGAAGGAAGCCCTTACTCGCGATCTGGAATGTCTTGAGAAATACTTTAAAAAATGGCTACTGCAGCCCAACGCTAGTAAAATATAAATATTGTTTTATCGAGTTATACGCGGTGTTGCAACACGCTGTTTTTTATTATTATTATAAAGAGTCTGTATTTCAAAAAGCTTATTACCCTAACCTTATCTCTCGTCTAAACGTCGTACTGTATACCTAAGGACCGACGCAAAATTACAGCTTCATAGTACGAGAAGTCTCTAAGCTAAGCCGTGCCCTCCGGCCGCGTACGTAACCGGAGTTTCGTAACCAGTTGCGATAGAAAACTTTTTCGGACTTGTTCGAAACCGGTTGCGAACTAAAACTATTTTGTTCTTATACGAAACCAGTTACGAACGAACACTTTTTGTTTTTGTACGAAACCTTTCGACCATTCATAGAACCAGTAAAGACGTTCATACTATAAAAGTTTTCTATAATCTTCATATACTCGGTATACACTTCTATGGGCTGCACAAATTGACCATGCAATTTGTGCAGCCCATGGAACTTAGTTTTGACATTTTAACCATAAATGTAATTTTAACTTTGTACCTTTCTCTCTCTAGGACCTTTTTGCTTGGAGATCAGGTTGCGAGCTCGTTCTAAAGTATTGTTTTACCGGTAAAGAAAGGGTAATTTATTTAATTATTGTATTAAGCGGTTTACACTCACGTGAAATTGTCAGGAACGGCCCGACATGTGTAAACCGCTTAATACAATAATTAAATATGTCTCACGAAAGTTTTAATAAAGGTAATTTATTTATTATGTATTAAAATGAAAACATAAAAAAGCGAAAAATCATATTTCGACATAGGTTCATATAATTTGTTTTACTCCTAACGACCTCAGGAATCCGCTGGTAAAATGATTTGGAATCCTCGTGAGAACCCTGTATAACGAGTATATGAAGAGTAGAGAAAACTTTTATAGTATGAACGACGTCTTTGCTGGTTCTATGAATGGTCGAAAGGTTTCGTACAAAAACAAAAAGTGTTCGTTCGTAACTGGTTTCGTATAAGAACAAAATAGTTTTAGTTCGCAACCGGTTTCGAACAAGTCCGTAAAAGTTTTCTATCGCAACTGGTTACGAAACTCCGGTTACGTACGCGGCCGAAGGGAAGCCGTGGACGACGGACATGGCGAAACTGTAAGAGTTTCTAGTAGTCTTACGGGATCCTAAAAAAAGCAATTGAAATTACCCATATTTGCAGCATCGGAAAACGGGGGAATAAGTAAGTAAGTATACTCGTACTAATGATCATTATTCAGTAGGTATTTGTTTTCTATACTTCGCTTCGTTTTTTTTAATTCCTAACTACTTATAAATAAATGTCTTTTTATGTCTATTATAAATTGCAATATCTAAGGCTTATTATTTATATTATTACAAATATATTTTACGATTAACAAATTTCCTACGTAGGTACAGTCAAGGAATTTATTTTATTTATTTATTTAATGTGCTATAAATCTTTTGACTACATTTCATTATACCTAAATCTCGAAGATTTTTAAGCAAGCATTCTGAAATTCCGCTCGCTTCGCGCGCTCCGCTATCAATGGTCATAAAATAAACCTAACCTAACCTACAGTTTTCGGTCTTACAATATTAGGATAGTCTGTTATGTGTTTTGACTACATGTCATTAAGCAAACATCTTGATGATTTTTAGCAAGCAGAGTTTTCAAAGGGTCACAGTTCTACCTAACACTCCTCCTCGCTTCGCTCGTCGTCGTACCTATCCTAACCAAAATCTGACCTGCCTGAAGGTAGAATACGTAACGTTTCTGACTTCACGCCTACCATAGTTTATTTTAGGTGCTGTAATTTTAGCCAATTTGATAATAGGCAAAATAATTCTTAGGGCAATTCATGTTAGGAATATTATGCTTTAGGTAATTAGATTTTAGAGATCAATATTAGGACAAACTTGATTTAGGACTTTAAGAGAGTATGCGCAGAAATTATTAGGACAAACGAGTAGTATGCCATTCAACAGTATGCCAAACATTTTTAGGACAAAAAACGTTATGCGATACGACAGGCACCCGAAATTTATCTATACAAAAACTAACAGAACTAACGACAGTGATCATTCAATAAAACCACAATTTTATAAACGTTTTCTTTATATTACTTTTAACAAAAACAAAACAAACGAATATATATTCGCAGGCCGCCTGCTTGTAGGCAATTCCTAATTGTTCTAGGGTAAATGTCAAACATTTCCGCAAATCGTCCCGTTGGCGTAAAGCCATTTTGTCGTCGGCGTTGGTCTTGGGCCATGGCAAGCGGACGATGCAATGGTTACTTTGCTTTGAAGTAGATCAATAAGGTTTCCTTCAGCATTATATCGCCGTACCCAACGTCAAACTGTGTCCCTGCTAGCATTTAACCGACGTGTGATCTCATAAATCCGTATTCCTTCCTGGTGTAACTCCACTCTTTGAGCTCTTCATTGTTTTCAGTCATTATCATTATCTTTTAATAGTTCACGGTTAGCGGCAAGCATTTTATTTTTCAAATTAATAACGTTGCTGAAAATTATTTTACGATTTTCTCGATTGACACTGACATATGTTCCTAATTAGAAATTAAAAGCAAATGATTACCTTTCGCGAGGAGGTTTTTTGTAAAATTAAGTGACAAATAATAATATTGACATTTCAATACTATTATTGAAATATAATTTTCGGCCTTAATGCATTGCGAATGTCTAACGACATTTTAACGAAATGGGTAGGAAATGAAATTCCTTGACTGTACAAAACTTATCTAACAAATATTACGTTACTGTTTGTTAGTGGGAAATGTCGCTTGTCAATTCGGGCGTAATTTATGTTGTCCACATTACACCAGTTCACCAACGCCATCTAGCTATTTTGTGTAGCAAAAATTGGCGAGCCCGCAAGCAACCTTGAGCTATCCAGAGGTAGTGCCATCTATTTTAATACGATCAAACCACGTTGTTGAAGACTAAAAAATATAATCCTTAAAAATTGTGTGTTATATTATCGTATTAAAATGAAGCAGTAACGCGTTTGATCTTCAAAAATCAAAAATCACTTTAAAATATTGGTGAAAAATAAAATTTTTGTCACTTCCAGGCTACGAAGCAGCGCCATCTAGTTTTTATACCGAATTTTGAGCTTTTTCAGAGTTACGTTTTCTTGTATGAGAATAGCGGTCTAGGGGTATCTTGTCTGTGATTGGAATCAATACTCACCGCTTTTCTCTTGTCAGCGCCCTCTACCGGCACGCCCTGGCCCGGCACGGAAGCGCGTCCTCGGAAGATTTCTATCATTTTCGTCATTGCACTAGGTCTTCTCGTAGCAGCAGCGGTGACCGTGTGATAGTACTGTGGAAGAGAAATATACAATAGCGAAAAAAAATATCATCACACAAATATTATAAAGGCGAAAGCTTGTGAGTGTGTTTCTATATTTGTTACTTTTTCACGCTTTAACGACTGGACCAATTTTGTTAGAATTCGGTATGGACGTAGTTGACACCCTGGATTAACCTATAGGGTAGTTTTTATCCCAAACGCGGATAACACCGTGTTCCCGTGGGATGAGCCGGTAACGACACGCGACGCAGCTAATACTGAAATAATAATTTTTACTTTAAGTTTAATATGATACAAGGATGAGGTCCGAAGTAACTTGCAGTGTAGTAAGTGTGTAACGAATAACAAAATACGTATTTCATTAGTATATTTCCATAAAATACATCAATATGATAGCTGAAAAGCTACTGTATTCTTAACGATTAGACGGACGATAGCTAATCGAACCTAATAAGGTGGTACTGAAGACAAAAGAACTTGCTAAGGAAAATGCAAAAGTGACACTGTTCGTGGAGTGTCATCCAATATACAACAAATCATCCTATATACACATAGTAAATTATACATCGATAGTACACCGTAAATATACGGCGGGAGATTGAAAGTTCAGACGAATTACCAGATAGGGTTTACAAATGTTTGACAATGCATGTGCTCGAAAAGAGCGTTTTTAATACAGTTGCTCAAAAAGTGGTACTTTTCGTAGCTGCAAATCGTGCGAAAAGTTGGTTATTTCGAACTAGTGCTTTTTACTTTTCATTTTTTTTTAATTTTCTGTTGTACTAACACGTCATACCTCATACATCCAAACAAAGGTCAATCACTTTCTGACTTTATTTATTACGTCATGCAGCATTGCAGGTGTATATCTCATAATTATGCTTAAAATATTTAAATTGCATATTGGATCAATCAAAGGGTTATCTATTAAAAATATTCAAAAACGGTTTTAATAATTTGTCTGAGTGACTCTTATTTAATAAGCCAATGAGTATTATGCGTGACCTAAAAAAAATAAAAAGAAAAGTATTGTCCCAGATTAGAAAATACAGTATTAAGCGTGACCCACGCGCTGCTTTATAAATTCATAATAATTATGAATAATCGCTATTTTTGTGTAATAAATAATATATTTATTTACAATTATATGAAGTGTAAAGAACTAAAAACAGATTCACGATGTTTATTGTTTGGAATCAATTAAATTACTGTGTAACATTATCATATCTCTTCTGAAATATTAAAACTATTTCTTTTGATTTGGCTGAATGATGACAGCCGACGCCATCTTGAAAAAAAAATATTACAATTAAAAGTAAAGCTTTCTTTTTCATAAGATTGTTTTAATTATGTGTAAATGACACGTATGATTTATAAAATAAGAGTTTTTCATAGAAAATGATGGATTCTGATGTTACCAGAATAGATTTAACACCGCCTTATATACGAGCCAAGGCAAAAATTGCAAGTGAGAGTATTTTACCCGCAAAATCGAAAGAAAAATTACATTGCCGTCTATGAACATTTTATTGGCTGGAAACGAGAAAAAGAGAATTATTAACAACTTGAATAAAACTTTAAACTTACCAGCAAAGGCCTTAAATGCGACCCTTGACAATTGCTCTAAAAATTGTAGGTACTCTTAATTTTTATCAGCCAGAAATAAATATAATTGCCCCTTTCAATTACTGTTTTAAACTTGTATTATTGCAATTTTTCGCAAATGTATTAAAAAACGTTGTTTGGTACACGTGTGGAAGTGTCATTTTAACTCGTCCCGAGTCTTGACCCTCGCCTTGTGGCTCAGGCCAAGACTCCTCGGGACTCGTTCAAAATGACATAATTTCCACACTTGTATCAAAAACTACTAGAGGCATTCAAACTGTGCGTAAAGTACTACTTTTCCACACAGGTGCTTTTTAGATCTTTTTTTTTAAATTTCTTGTTGTGTCTGACAGCCTGACACAAAGAGGTTTTATCATTTACAAAAAGTTTGATAAATTTGTCAAATACCGATTATTATTACATATAAAAGTACAATAAAACCTATACTTAACAGGACATTAATTACATTAGATATAAAATTTGATTAATAAACGAACTTTACATCTTTATTCATTCAATACATTTGGCTCAATGTACACGCTAAGACGAATATTAAAAAAATACTTTTGCAAATACGCAGTAGTAGATATGTCGAGCGCGGTCTACAAATAAACCGGCCATTTTTTATTGATGTCTTGTTTATTTCGAAGTTGATTTGTGCAAATCTGCTAAAATAATGTCGAGATAAAGGGACGAATCAATAAATTTAAACCCGTAAAATGTTATTGAAGAAGTAAACAATGTAAACATTGGCCTCTTGTTGGATAAATCTAATCAAAATACTTTTTCCAATGCAAACAGTCTTTGTGAGTATTACAGTATTTTCTCGTACATGCATAGTAAAGTTTTGTACGAAACTCGTGTGCAAGATGATTTCCGACACGTGTTTATTTAATCACTCGCTCGTGAATAAAAATTACACTCGTCTGAAATCACCTACCTTACACACTTGTATCGTTAATAACTATTGCATGCAACTACGGTTATTACGTGGCTTCTTATTCCTGTCAATTGGCTATTTTTTCATCATCTAAAAGCTCTTTACCAAAATAAAAGCAGCCTATGGGGAGCTAACCGAGGATAGTAAATAAGCAAATAAGTTAAGGTATCATTTCAATTCGCTAAGAAACGTTTCGTAACATGCTATTTTCAATGATGCAATACTTAATTCAGAAGTAGAAATAATTATTCTAATTAATGTTATGAAACTGGTTATTGACATACCGCTACTATAATTTTATAGGGCATATACATGTATATATAGCCAAACCAGTTGCGTTTTACAACATATCATTTCCTTTAGGAACTCTTGCTCCTACAATTAGTATTTTTATAACTTTGACGATCATAATAATTATTATTTCATTTTGAAAAACATTTTAGCTATGTTTTAAAAGCTGATTTTCTACTTGTAGTAAATTTTTAGCGTATGGACCACTAAACCGACAAAGTGGGACACTAAGTTTTAGCACGTTTGACTCGGAAATAAATTCAGAAAAAGATCAAACAAACGACATAAGTATCAATGACCATTATATTAACAATTACAAACCTTTATCTCATACATAAAATGGGATTTATATACGAAACACATACATTTCACTGAACAAGCACTAGAGTTTAGTAAATCGACAAAGTGGGACGCTCCCTATAGAAAATCACTAAACTTTATTTGTATAAAAAAGTACTCAATATTTGATATTTACATACTTTTTATGCTTAATAAGTGTGTTTTTAAAGTAATCGTATGTTATATATTACAACACACATGTCATTTGTATTTTTTTTATGCTATATTTTTCAGTTCATTGTTTATAAACTTTTTGATATAATGACTAACTAAAGGGATCCATAGACTTTTTTCTATCAATTTTAGCATGAAAATACATTTATAAATACAACTTTAAATATAAATCTGCGTGTCGTGTTATCAATACCTATAGAAAAAAAACCATATTCACATTGAGATATTTTCGTGCTGTTTTTATATTCAAGCCTCCGTAACATTCAAACTATTATGGTTACATATATGATTTTGACTAATTTGAAATTCTTATGGTATGACAATTAATTTGATACCAACCACTCCATAACTTCAAAGTACAAGTGTGTTTTTAGCCGTCCCAAACTTTAACCAACGTTTTCTCAGTTGTCGCTTTTTCACGTTTGCAACTTTGAAGAATTAAAAAAAAAATAACTATAGCACCTAGAGACATAATTCTTTCACCAAAAGATAGCTTATGTTCTGTAGTAATAGGAACTACTCATAACTCCATATCGACAAAGTGGGACCTTTTCCCTAAAACTGTCACATATGAAAAAATACATATATGAGTCAATATTTTATTGTCAGTACGATATTACGTCGGATTAATAATTGATAATAATCACCAAATTGAAAACTTTAATAACCGATTTCAACCGATTTTTGTTGATATTTCATGAACTGCTTGACCGATTTTGATAAAATTTACATGGAACTATCTGTAAATTGATAACTCTATGTGAGAGATGAGGGATTCACGACAATTACCGAGGTTGGCCGAAGTTTTAACTGATTTTAATCGTACTATATGTCATCATTCGTCCACCAGATTCAAAACATTGTATACCGAAATGCAGCTCAATCCTTCGTTCTTCTTCTGAAAAAAATGTTGCATCGTATTGAAAATAACTTGACTTTCATCGCTGTTTTGGCTTTATTATGCGAAAATTACCTAAAATTTTCGAAATATTTAATGCCTCTTTGTTTACATCAGTGACTTTCACTGATTTTCAACGTCAGTTACGAAAAATTTGTCGTTGCCAGTAACAGTACATTACTACAGAGGCCGGGAAGTGAGGGGTTGCCGGCCGAATACATATAGACCGGATAGGTATGAGGCTGGCAACCCCATTTCTCGCCGAGGTATGTATAGTGCTTTTCTCAAACACGCAATGAAATAAAAAAACTTCAAAAAATCATAAAATTATTTCTATAGACATTATAAGTAAGCTACCAAAAATAATTTCTTTGTCGGTATTTTCGTCGGAACTCGTATTGAATTATGAATACTAAAATTAACAACGCACAACAAAACTCGTAAAACAATTACAGAGAAAATATTTCAAGTTTCCATCCGAAATTATTAAAAATACGCGTTTTTTTATGGTTTGAGTCATTGACGTATTAATTACATGGACACACAATCCGACGGAAAAAATGGCACCCTCCCAACTAATGCAAAATCACAAATCGCATTAGTTGGGCTATCAGTCTCGTTTAGACCATGACACGTGACGGGTCTCAAAAATGACTTAATTTTCAGTGAAAAATTGCAGAAATAACAGCTATAAAATAAAGAAAAAGGTCGGAATATTCTTTTTTACGCAGATTCTATTGATTAATTAACGAATCCTATGTAAAATCATAGCATATTTTAGATTAGAATTATTAACTTTGTCCCTACAAAATGCACCTCATCACAGAACAAAAGTCTAAGGAGTCGCCATAGTTATATATTTTATTAATTAATAAAGGAGTGCGATAAATGATTATCCTATTTTTTTTTTATTAAGATTCCCACGCGATCTTAAACAACGTGAAAAATGGAGGTCACGTTTAGTAAGAGACAGACGTCAAGAATAATTTCAGCCAAATAATTCGTCTCTCGTGTGTTCGTTCGGCATAATCATATATATATATATATATTTATGTTTAATCAAAAGAAGCGTAAAAGTCTTTCACTCAACACAGCTTTAATATCTCAATAAAAACGTAAAAAAATGACAATGTATAAAAATGGTTATGTAGTGTTTGTGGTAGTAGGTATCTATACATAAATAGATATACACTGTCTCGGGCGCACGTCACATGGGATGCTGCGTTTAGTTACACGCGAGCCGAGGGCGAGAGTGGACGCATGGCATTGCTATGTGTGCGGCGGCGAGTGAGCCAGTGTTATGAACATATGCCTTTTACAGGCAGATCCTACATGTTACATTAATAAATTAATAAAAAACTTGCTCGGTTGTCATTGTTTTATTTTGTCTCAGAGTCTAGACAATGTCAGTTTAAACCTTTGAACGCCAAAAACACCTAAAGACAATGTGTGCTGCCGTGCATACTACGCCACCGACTTTGACGCCACGCCATCAAACTTTAAAGGGTCAAAAATGTTAATATTTTGCACTTGCCTTACTAACTCTCATTTCACATACCTACTAGAACAAGATGAGTTGAGAAATCATAATGTCATTATTACTGATCCCTTCTATGCAGTGTCGGGACCCTTTTATGCAGTTGTTAAATAAAAACGTAACTTAATTTTTTATTAACAATTTACGAGTTTATTTAGTTCAAACAACAAATATATTTTAATACCTAAATAAAATAATAATGAAAATATTTTTAGTATGTAAAACTATTAAAATCTGCTCCATTCGTGCCATGTTCCAAGTTTGACAAGAGACATGAGTCAGAATACGCTAAAAAAGTTAATTTACACGAAAAATATTTGTGGTAATAAGTACGTAAGCCAATTTGACACTTAAACGTTTGAGTAAAGAGTTATTTTGTACGAAGTAATTATGTTGTTGTAAATTATAAATAAGCGTTATTGGCATCTACATGAACATGACAGCAGTGCCACTTTTTTCGACAGTTTTGTTCGGGTCTGTGGCTCTATTATAAATAATACCTCAATGGTTTGAGTAGACAATTTTATCGCTAATATTTAGATGAAATATTTTTTTTTTAATAAGCATGGTGGCAGTAGGTCATAGTCAACCAAAAAGCAAATGTTGCTTTGTTTTTTTTTTTAATGGCTGATCGACATGATGCCATGTCACAAACTTATGTGGAATAGAAATTAAAAAAGAGCATGTTGCCGGCCTAGGCCTCCAATTTTGTATGAAATTTAATTAACGACCTCTTGTCAAGCTGCATCAGAAACGTCATACTTCGCAGCCTTTCATAAGGAATTGCATGTTTGAGAAAAATAAATTAGTACCACTAAAAATCCGTTGGCGTGGGCCAAGAAGCTACTTGTCGGGCTATACACTATTGCCATAAGAAAGCTGTTGATATATATCGCCACTGTTCCAGGGTCCAAACGCAACGAGTTTCTTTTATAATGAGTTTCTTTTACAATAATCAGAAATACTCGATCATACGAAAATATCTACATGAACTGAAACATTCGGTCAAAAAGCGGTCGAAAAAAAGGCTAAATCATGTTACCCTAGTGTCGCTCCCAGGATGAGGATGCGCGGAACCATCGCGAGCCTTGACTGCAGGCGTGCCCGGCGCTGATGCCCCCGCCTCTGGCTTGCTCGGCTCAGGTTTCGCTTCCTCCGGCTTAGTCAGGTCTTTAGTCGGCGCAGTCTTGGTCATATTCTGAAAAAACAATGTCATAAAATATAGTAGAGTTTTATTTTTTATCAAATACCGTATAAGGCAGAAACGAGTGGCGTCTTCTCTATTCGATGGATAATACAAAGTACTGAGCCTTGCCTTGCTATGTGCAGCACCTATACTTTATGTCAACAAATTAACTAATGAAATATAAAAGCCCACCTGGACAGCCGCCTTCACTTGTTTCATGATTGATGGCTGTTTCTTGCTATCTCCACGGGGCTTGGTCTTGAAGATGTCGAACAGTGCTGGCCGGCGGCTCACTCCGTTTGTTCCTGTAATAAGGCGATTAAAATAAATCAGACACTTTATTACATTCATATACATTTTAGTATAGCTTATATGAATGACTTGACTTATTTTTCAATACAAAAAGATGACAAATTTAGATCAGCATTTATTTACCTTCATCGCCAAAATGGTTATCATCTAGAGCTTGATTTAAGAACTTTTCTATATTTTGCTGCTGAATATTTGTGATTTCTTTCCTTTGTAGCCATCCGATTGTCTCGGAAAGATTGTTGAAATATTCTGATCTTATCACACATTATCTAACCAATTATTAACTTGATTTTCTTCCTTCCATTTAATGAATCTCTTGTATTTTTTTTATATCTCCTTGGATTTAGTCGGAAGTAAATTATTTTAGCTAGCTCTGCCTCCGCTTTTAAGTATGGAGGAGTGCCGTCTATTCGGAATCAGACTCGTCTGAACTCATTTTTGCTGAATTATTGTAATAGATCACACAAACAAATTTGAAATTTTTGTCTTTTAATTTAAATCACGCCTTACTTTCTTTTTTTATAAATACTGCGTTTAATTATTTGCACTGTCTTACAAATCTAAGTCTTAAAGATAAAATTTAATTATTGTTATACATTGTTGTATTTTCTAACTAATTTTCATATCATAAAGCTTACCTTCAATTTTAACTCCGAGGTTTTTTCTGAACGACACAAAAAAGGAAGGAATTCCGAAATATCATTGTCATTTTACACAGCACAATTATGAACTTAACGCTGCATACAAACTTCCGCACTAAACCTTGTCGCTACTTTTTTTTTTTAATATGCATCTTGAGTTACGTTTATACTGCCAATAGTGCTAACCTCTTTTTATTTTACATTTGCTCTTAGTGTAAATTGCAAGTGTATATTGCAATGTCGTCTCTTTCTACTTAATCTATGAAAAAGGGACGCCACTTTTTAATTTCTACAATTTGCTGTCGCACTGTACTTATAATTAAAACAATTTGTGGAATGCATCCTTTTTACATTTATATACGACCTCATCGCCTTCACATCCTTAGTTTTATTATAGGTCGGTGACGATGTAAATCGTGTTTCGATATTCAAATATCTTGATACGTAATAGGAATTACATACTTACTTACTGGACAAATATTGATTACAAATTTAAAATCTCGCTATTTACTGGACACTTCTAAAAAGTCTTCGGTATGTTCCACTTACTGTAGTCTATCTAGCGATGGTAAGGCAACATTACATGCAATTTTTGAGAAAAGTAATTATATTATGCCGATTAAAAGCTTCTTTGCAGATGGTACCCGCGGCCTTTTCGCATGTATGGGGACAACGGTAAAGTTAAGTTAGTCCCGCAGTACCACTCATCTATCCGTTACAGCAATATTAAGTGCTTACGTACCTAGATTATACGGAACCCTCGGAGCGCGAGTCTGACTCGCACGTGACCGGCTTTTTTAAGTTACTTTTATTTTCTTTAGAGTTAGAAACAGATCACTTGCGACGAGGTAGATTATTAAACAAGTTATTACTAATAGTAATTTGACGTCAGACGAGTATCATTGTTTACCCTTTATTGTTTTCCAATGGCGAATCTTTCATCTGATGACAAACGATGAAGACGCAAAAGATGATGAGAATAACTCTACCTATTTTGCCTCAACAAAGGCGTGCACTGTTGCATAGGCTACTGTTGTGGATCGCGGCGCGCAGGGATCCTGTCTTGCTTGTAATTAAATATACTAATGAACCATATTCCTTTTAAAATTTATTATGACAAATATATTGGTAATTTCAACCAACTTTTTGAAGTGGATAATAATTTTCTCCGAGTTCTAGGTAGCAACATAGCTATTTCATTTTTTTATTGCGTGCAGTCGGTAAAATAAGTTGAAAAAACTAATTTTCCGCGTGAATTTCGAGTAGTTTTTGAAACAAAAATTATCTATGAAAAATTCAAGTGTAGGTTTCACGTATATACCTACCAATAAATCCCAATAGCCCTGTTCTAGGTAGTAACATCAATATTATGTTAAGAAACATGTTTGATCAAAGAGAAATATGTCTAAAACAATCACAATTTAAAAGGAATAATGCCTCTTAAGAAGTGAAAGTTACCGTGTATGGTTTGCTGGTACATGGGGTGCGGCTGGCCGTCGTCGGCGGAGCCGGGCCGCTTGCGCTCGCCCACGGACTGCGTGCTGCGGGTGATCGCCGCTTCCAGACGTTGTCCTGAAAACAATCAATATTTCCATAGAGAATAACTATGAACACTGCCTGTGGGCGGCCCATAGGACTGCCTACGCTCCACTTAACAATTATTTTTTCTCAAACATGCAATGAAATATTGATACGGTAGATGGCGCTACGATGCCACCCTAAGGCATGTTGAAGCAACTGGTTGAAAGATTCAATGGCTCTGACATCTGGTTCGGTGGTCCAATTGGTAGGACGCCCGTGTTGGCCCGGAAAGCCGTTGGAAACGCAGGTTTGAATCCTGTCTGAACCATTACATTTTTAAATTTTTCGCTTTATTGTAAACATTTGGTTTACGTTAGCAGACGTTACTGCTTTAATAAAAAATAATGAAATATTGATGTTATGTTCCTTAAGGCTGCGAAGTACGACGTTTCCGATGCGGCTAGACGAGAGGTTAGGTTAGGTTAGGTTAGGAATTTCATCAGTCTCTTGGCTTCCCCGCGTCAGTCCCCCCCCAACGGTGTCCACCTTGTCGTGGTGGGGGGGCTCAGTACCTGTGGTTGGGCGCGGGGAAGCCAAGAGACACCAGGGAGGGGGCCTACGGCCAAGGCGGGCGAGGGAGACCGAGAAGGAGACCGGCGGAGCATGACTCGGGTGGGCACTTCGGTGTTTGTGATGGAATTTACCTCCGTCGGTGGAGGAGACCGAGAAGGAGACCGGCGGGGCATGACTCGGGTGGGCACTTCGGTGTTTGTGATGGACTTCACCTCCGCCGGTGGAGGAGACCGAGGAGGAGGCTGGCGGAGCATGACTCGGGTGGGCACTTCGGTGTTTGTGTTGGATTTCACCTCCGTCAGCGTTGAGGGACCCACGGGGTAGGGGCTTCTGTCCTCCCGTGGCGGGTCGAGGGGTAGGGGCGTTTGTCCTCCCTTGGCGTGGAGAGTGTGTCGTGGGGTAGGGGCGTTTGTCCTCCCATGGCCGGCTGAGGGGTAGGGGCGTTTGTTCTCCCTCAGCAAGGAGGGTGGGACCGAAGCACCGTGTGTCGGTGGCGGTCCCCGCTTCCTGGGGGCTTGGGGAAGTGGTGAGGGTAAGGCACACTGCTATGCTACAGTGTGTCTTTCGGTGAGGGTTCGCCCTAGGGCGAAAGTGCCGGTGGTGTCGTGGTGAATGTTCGCAATCCCATGGCATCACCACTACGGCACGGGTTGGCAGCATCCCAGAGTTTTAGTGGGTAGGCTAGTCCTTCGCGGATTAGAGAGCCCCACATCACCAATGCGTAATATTTGACTCTACCCCCGAGGGTCTCATGTTACGTAGTGGTATGCAATTCAATGCATTTCTCCGGGTTAAAAAAAAAAAAAAAACAGTCGATAAATCTTCGAATAACCAATCAACGCACGCTAATAAAGGGCGATCTGGTCAGGCCGGCTAAAATCATATGTACGTTTGAATACTTCTTTTTTTTTAATACACTTACAATATCACGTCTAGAAACCTGGTTTGTGGTTACAGATTTTTAAGTTTTTTTTTTCTACACTTTATTTTATGTTGAATATGTTTATATATATTAATAGTAAGTATTTCGGTTTCATTTATATATTTTGACTAGCAAATATGTATATTAAATACAACACAAATTTTAATATTTATTTGTTATAAAAGTTGGAACATAAGAGCACCCGAGAAAAAAATAATAATTAAAAAGTTGGAAGTTTTCACAATTCACGTAAACAACGTAAATTTGTTCTGTGGAGAATACATACTGTTGTCTTACTTTATAGAAATATCGAAAACAAGAAAGTTAAGCCCAATTTGGAGTATTTATTCAATGCTAAACGAAGCCTGCATTAAAACGAAAAAGGATTTGTTATAAATATTTGGAGACGATAAGTAATTTACCGAAACTATTGGCGTTTTTAAAGAAGATAATGCCGAAATAATCTTGTTCGGATCCCATCGTCCAATAACTTCCAAAGCAAATGTTATGGAAAATACTTCCGAGTGGCCAACTAATCCTTCCCAGAATGCCATTCTCCCACATTCACAACGAATGTGTCAAGTAGTTTCAAATACAATTATAATATAACAGTGCTTAAGAAAAACTCAACGATAAAATATACACGACGATAATACAAATTACGGCCATATTACTTTAAATTTTTAATATGTGTGCTTCTCTCGTAAATTAAATGTGATTATTTTTATGTTTTAATTTTTTTTCTTGAATCTTGCATTTTCCTCGCTGTAGTGAGGTGAAAAGTTGTGTGTTCCGCATGGCTGCAAAATTATTTAGCTTCTCGTGTCTTGAAAGCCTCGCTACGCTCAGCTTTCAATTTCAACACTCGCGCCAAATAACAACTTTGCAGCCTTGCATAACAAATAACTATTTTCTCTGTAATTGATGTACGAGTTTTATTGTGCGTTGTTAATTTTAGTATCCATAATTGACCACATTTCATATTTTTAAGACTATCATTTTATTACTTTTCTTTATTCTGCTTAAAAAGATGAACTAATATCTGTTTTTATTTATTTTATGAGATGATTATTTATTTTATTATTAATTTATAAAAACATACTAATTTTAAAATGTGGCAACACCAAAACCAGAACTTAATGGAACGGTTACTTTAGCCGGCTTCCTTATAAAAAAAAACTTAATAAAACTCGGTATGCATCTGTCAACGTCAAATAAAACATATTATTTTTTTTTTCGCTCTGGTTTAGACAACAACCCTATTCAGACCGTATTGTCTTAGATTGCAGTTATTTTATGTATTTTCTTATATTTCTTTAAATACAGAAGAATAAATTCAAAGATTTTTGTTTAAGGTACACGACATAAAGGCCTGTCGATCTCTATATAAATTTCCACCTGTTATCTTGTCAATTCAGTTCCGACGAAAACGAAAACATTATTTACATTTATTAAATGCGATGTTCGACCATGTGGCCAAAAAAAAAATCTGTGGCCGGATTTATTATTTCTCCTTATTTAATAACATCGATTTTTAACTCTGTAGTGTATTTCTTCATTATGTGAGCCGTTGGTCGATCTTTTTTGTGAATAAGTCAGTTTTTGTCATTTTGCGTTATTCCTATTAACGATCGCTTACATATATAAAAAACAAATACACAGAATTTCTAAAAAGATGTACCGATCTAAATTATGATGTTAACTTCTGAAAGGTAGCATAATCTGTTCTGTAATAATTAAATTATAATTAAATATGCAGCTTCTTTATCGATGAATCGACATTTTTATCGGTTACTTGAATAAACGTAGCCCTCCACGCCCCTATCCGGGTCCATATTGGCTCACATAAAATTGATCCTCCGAATTTTTCTTCTACTACCGATTTGTAGTCAGAATCATCACTCTTCCGAATTTTTAACTTCATACATTTGTCCCTCATAAATTTGTACTACTACCAACCGAGTTCATAATAGACAGTTCTCAGAACATCGTAATTCATAATGTCGTCACTAAGATTATGTGTGTACTCATAATGCTGATTTTCATATTTCTTTCATTCAGAATCATAAATTACGATAAACTTGTCAATCATAACATTTAAGCATCGATACAGTTTTTCTTCATATGTTTTTATTCATAATACTTGTTTTGAGTTATACCGAGTTAAGTGTACATGCAAGCAAGCATGCACGCATTTTGACGCTCCGCTCGCTTCGCTCGCTCCGCTATACGTGGTTACAATACAAACATAACCTAACCTACAGTTTTCGGTTTTGGAACCACGTTCCATTTTGGCGCAGCTCTTCCTAACGGCATTATACACTTAGTAAATAAAGTTTCTTCCCGAATCCATCCTGGCACTGCATTTGCTTATAAAAATTTGATGTAATAGTAGATTATTTACAAGTGTTCATGCAAGCAAGCAGGCAAGCATTTTGCCGCTCCGCTCGCTTCGCTCGCTCCGCTATACGTGGTCATAATACAAACCTAACCTAACCTAAAGTTTTCGGTTTTTGAGCCACGTTCCATTTTGTCACAATCTGCTTATAAAATATAGGATTGTGGAGTTTATGAGTACAAACTAGTCTGCTTAAAAAATGTATGACAGTGAAAAATAGGATCAAAAACAGTTATGATGAATAAATGTATGAAAACAAAAAGTAGTATTAGAGATATTTATGATAATTGACATTATGATTTTAAATGGTTCGGAGTTATGATCGGTAGTAACAGTGACTAAGTATAAATAGTGACTATTATGATGAAAAATTGTATGAGTAACATTTTCGGAGTTCCGATAATCGGGGTTGAAAAATTATGTGAACTTTGGCGCACCCCCCTTATCCTAATCATTGCCGGGAACAAGTACAGATAACTCAACTGTTACTAATATAATTAGTAAGGCTATGGTAACACTTCGTTACTCAATGAAAACAATAAGCGACAGTCATTACAAGGAAAGCTACATTTTCAACGAGGTATCCGTGTCAGAATCTACATAGTAGGACGCAGCTGGGCGGCAGTCGCGGAATAGTTGTCATAGACAAGACCGACGGCGTTACATCATATTACAGGAAAATGTTGCAGTCTATCGTTTACTGGGCACAAGTACCTATTCTAGTGCCATTGTAACATAAAATAAGATCAAAGCGATCATGTAGCCTACTTTAAATCGTTACTTTCTTCCAAAATTCCATAGTAAAAATGTCACAGCATACTATGATTTTCGGCTGCTCGAACATGCAGCGACGACGTAATTATACGACGAGTTACTGGATGCTTACATCCAGTTGTACACATTCAGTTGCGATAAGGACACTTGATGTCTTTTTCTGGTTCGCCAGTTTAGAAGGCAACAGCACGAGTAGGACACTTGGAGAATGCCTGCGGCGTCGTATTGATAATTTCAAAGCCGTTTCAAATGAGGAATTACCTCGCATTTATAATAAAGTTAAAATTATAATCGATTCGTTAATTTGGGCATCCAAGTAACTCGATACTCGACCATGCTCAATATAAATACGCATGAAAGGCATACGTGCCACTGTACCTAGTTGCTAATGAGAACTGATCACAAACACAATGTGCAACAATGACCAAAATAAAAACCAACAAGCATGCAACTGATGCGTAGAAACGGTATGTGTTATGCATGAGGTACCGTTGCAACGGATCCGCCGCTCATCACAACGGCTCTGCTTCACGAAAGGGAGTATATGCAATCCAGTTGCAATCGCGAGTAGAGCTGTCTTTTAGCAAAACTGACTGCTAATTATGACAGCGTCAGTGCTGCACTACGATACCTTTTACCCATAAGTACTGTGTAATTAGGTAAGTGGGATATAAAGATAAAGCACAAATAGGCTTTTGGAAGGTTCAACTTTGATAAAACAATAATGTGGACCTGTTATAAATAGATATAATCATGGACCAATAATTCAAGAGGACTGCCAATGTCCATACAAAGTCCCGTTCCACCGACCTTTACTTTAGTAGACCTTGCAACCTTAGCGAGATCTCATACCTTTCGTATGGCACTTAGACCGCCGCTTATCATGCATTTATTTCATACACAGTGAACATGTTGGTGTGTATACCTACATTTTGTTTCTTTGCAAGGAGCAAGTGCATGTATGAGAATAACAGATAATCGAGCACCACAAGAGCTCAGTGAGAGTCAAAGTTAAATATTCCTACTCGGCATTGAAAATGGCTCGACAACATGTTATGTGTTATGACGCCACGCCATATTAAACGCAAACGGTAGAACAACTAACTGCTGTACCTCTGTGTATAAATACATGGTTGTCGTACAAAGTATTTTAATAAAAAATAAATATAAAAATAACATTTTATTTATGTTGGACGAAAATAAATAGGCGTATTTGTAAATATTATTTGTTGTTGGTGTATGCGTTAATTTTATTCATTCGTTATTATTGAGTCATTTCATTATATTATACTTTTTCCTACTTTTAATGAATGGTGCAAAACTACAATCTCCAGTCAGATTTCAACAGTCGTGTTGAAAGTAACCCAATATTGTATTCGACGTTTATGTTCATGATAATGGAGGATATAATATAAATAGATCAAGCAGAAGGTCTTTATTTTAAGAGTATGAACACAAAAAAAAAGACTTAAGCAGAGTCGGAAAGTAAAATAGTACGAAATCGACTATAAATTAAAACTTATTCATAGTTTCGCAAATGATTATTAATTGTTAATGAAAAATGTTTATACACTGCTTTATACACTGTTTCTACATTACACAAAACTCGTCAAAATTGAATACTCGTCTGTAGAGTTAGAGTCGCGTGGTCAAAAATAATTTGGTCTTTGAAATAAGAACGCTATGCACGACATAATGTAGTTCTAATATCGAAGATATTTTTTCGACTTATTGCCACACTCCCAGTTTTCCTTGCTCGAAGGATCGAATAGTAATAGAATGCCCTTAATCCATAATAAGACCTATTCTTGGATAAGATCTCTAAAATTACATATTCAGATGTTGGACAATCAAATTAGCATCTTAGGTAACTCAACGACTCATATTGACAAGCTGACCGATGTAGTCATTTCTATAAATAAAGTTACTACCAATGACGTAATAAATAACACTTGTTACTAGATGAGCGCTGAAACGGCTTAGCCAGGCCATATCTAATGTTTCGTCGTCATTGCATGAAATGAAAATAGTAGAACATTTTGATTTTTGTGGAAAATATTGTTAGCAGAAGCCCTAGCTGTGTTGGTTGGCGCGGTGCCATCGCCCGCGGGCCCGCCGACATGGCTTAAATATAATAGGATCGCGATTCCCTGCCAAACAGTGACGATCTCGACAGGTACTCAACACTGTAAATAATCATATATTTGCAAACACCAACTAAGCCAAGTGAAACCCCTACAGACGTCTGTAAACATCCGCTCAGGCCAATAGATGTAGTTTATCGAAAATGTACCAGCAATTATTAATATCTTATCTTTTCTAGCCAATTCTGTATTAGCTTATTGCCTATTTGTACATTATTAATGATATACGATGTCACTAAAATAACTTTATCTTTCAATAAATTGAAAATGGTTACAAAATTACCTGACAACGTAAAGCCAGTAAGTTGTGTTGTCTGACCACGACATCACAGAAATCACTAAACTTAATCTTAATCTATTACTAAGGCCTGAGCTTTGTCTTTATCTTAATTTAACCGTGGAAAAAAAACTACACCTATAAGCTTAACACATCTAAAACGATATACTATATCGTTGCTGCCTATTAGGCAGATTAAGTTTTAAGCACAATTCACAACCGGCTCTACGGTTACGGGAGCTAGAGCGAGTACAGTGCTTTCTCCAGGTGGTGATGGGCCGGTGCCAAAATTTTAATGATGCGTTTTGAGTGGCACAACCAAAGAGTTCCTGAGTACATACCTAAGATCCTAATCAAAGGACTAGGGCCGGCTCTGTGAGTACTAAACTGTTAAATTTCTTAACTTACCGCGTTTTTGACGTCTGTCATCGCAGCTGCGCCGGACGTCCTTGTCTTTGCGGAATTGTGTTTTCTTCGCTGGTTCTTTGTCAGTGCGAGATCCCTGCGCACCCCACGTGCCAGAACGATCACGCATTTGTGATGTACGTTTCTCGGAACCAGGTGACAGGATGTTACCATCTTTGACTGATTCGCCTGAATTGCTTGCAGTCTCTTCTTTCTATAACAAATAGGAAAAGAGAATATAATAAAACTCTATGATTCTGAAATACTCGGCCTTCTTTTCGTGGAAATACTTACTTGTTTTTCATCGCTCCTTTTGACCCATATGTCCTCTGAACTCGTTGGCGATTCGTCTACCGTAGACCTAATTTCTATGAGACTGCTATCAAAATATTTCTTATCGAGGTGGAGATTCTGTCCAGCAAAAATGGAACGCACACTCGGCCTTATCTCTTCTGCTCCTTTGGTCCCAAAATGAACCGTATGCGCACTATGTACTTGTGACCGAAGAGCCTTTTCTACGACGTCAGACGGCGGTTGCGGCTCTGTGGTCGTCACTAAGAACTTGTGCCGAGCTCCCATTACTGTTCTTTTTGGTGGACTAGCAGCATCTTCTGACGCTCTGCCACTTTTAAGTGATACCTTACTAGATGTTTTGCTGTGATGTGAATTATCGACTATATCGTTAGAGTTGTGATGATCCATGGTTACATTTACTAAGCTACTGTGTGATGCTTCTTCTGAAGATATGGATGAGAGCGGTAGATCGCTCTCTTTTTTTTCGTCATCCTCATCTTCTTCCCGACACTGGGACAAGCGGCGGCGCTCCGAAAACGGAAACGTAGAGCTAGAATTCGGATTAAGACTCGAAAGATTATTACAATGATTCATAAAATAATGCTGAAAAAAACTATCGGTTTCCGGCGTGTCGTTGTTATCGCCCTGTATAATGTCCTTGAGCGCGGCTAAGGACGTGATAGTGTTGTAGTTGATAGCGTTGACCAAGTCGTCGCTGTCGGTGGAGCTGCCGGACGCGCTGCCCTCGTCAGCGTGCTCGCTTTTCTCGCGACATACTTTATCTAAATTGTCGTCTGTACTTTTCGCCATTTTCTTTTTCTTTTCATTTTTGCGATCTTGTTTCTTCACTTTTACATCACTAGTTGTTGCAGTTTCGTGATCCATTGGACAGCATGCGTACAAAATTTATTGTCGTAGCCACTTAATTAGATTAAGTATAAAAAGTCTAAGGCACTGATTACTTTGCGGGTATCTAAACCGTCACATCACAATAAAAGTCACATGTTAATGTTTTATAACTTGATGGCTCTTGTTAAGTTATATCGGAGTTAGGCTGGCGACGCTTGTCACCGAACATACACCATGTTTGTCGTTCTGGTGTGCGAGTTGTATCCCATGCACATTTTATAAACCTGAAACAACAAATCATCATTATTTATCATCATCATCACGGCTCTATGTTATGAAACAAGATCCCGTGTATTTTAGTTCTATACATAACTACTACATGTTATGAATGGTATAAATTAGTAATGAACTTAATATTAAATAGTATACAAATACAAATGTAAACTACTGAAATACTACACTTCGCTTGTGTACTTTGTCTATGTATGAATAAAGAACAGACGACAGGTACACCTATTAGAAGCAACTAAACGTTCTGACTGACTGTCGGCCTAAGTTTTAATAGGCGATGATGAATGGCCCTGTACTGGAATAAAACCGCTTACCAGCCGATGCCATGTTCGTAAAAATACGCAGTATGTACCTTCATCTTGGACATTACTACATCAAGGCTTGAGGTTGCGCATCTTTATGTAAATTGTTTTATTATCTTAGATTACTTACGTTAAAATGAATAGGTATTAACACAAAAAGTCATGTATTTGGATCAATCAACTATTTTCTGCCACTCGTTGCCATGGTGATGCCCCTGGGTCACTTTTTAAAACTACGATTTTCCGTGGATATATTTAGCAAAAGCTTTGTAATTTAAGCAGTTATAAGCCAATTCTTATGTAGACTATCTCCTGACAATACCAGTAATGTCAATTATCAACACTTTACTTAGAAATGTAATCACTATTATCCCCTGGGTTACGGACAGAATAACAGCAAGAAAAAGTTGATCCACCCATTTACGTTAGACGACCATATTTGGGTTACTGACGTATGCACCAAATTTCATCTCGATCGGTCCAGCAGATTCAGAGCAAATTGACTGTGACAGTCGGACAGACCGTCAAACGAGTGACCCTAGTACCGTTTTTTTCATTTGGACGTACGGAACCCTAAACATGAAGAGGATCCACATAAATAGAAACGCATTATATAAAATCAAACTCAGGCCACTCAGGGTGCCGCCGCCGCCGCTGGGAGGCGGCAGGTACGAAGCTCCTGAAAAGCGATTCGTTTATTTCGAACAAACTGCGGCGTGTCCATCAGAATTTTGATAGTAAAGCGCTCTCGCACTTATATATCTATAATGGGACCAACACGATTATCCTGCAGGCCTACACAGGAAAAATCTGACCCTTGATCGAACCATCTAGCGAGTCTCCGTAACAAGATTGCAGACCGATTGTTATTCTTAAAACATGTAGGTGGTGAAAATAGTGTTGGATAATCGTAGGCAATGATCATTGTAGGATTGCCAAACTACGTACTCGTAAACCGAGTATAAGGTACCCATGCTATTTGTCATACGTTACATGTATACATACAAATACATGTATATGTAGGTATGCCGAGCCAACAATACCGATAAGTGGAAATAGGTCGTTAAGGAGTGATCATTAGCTGATTAAGCCGTAGGTACAGTGTGGAAAGACCTTCAATCGGCGATTTTGAAACGTTTTATCTGTAATAACGCAAAAAAACCTGATTTCAAAACAAATCAAGAGCGTGTCGGCGCATGTTAAGCGTAATATATTTTCTGTAGCCACCACTAACACAGGTAGAGAACATAACGATTTGATAGATCCATATTTGGGCGATTCTACAACCACCGTCATTCCGCTGTCATTTAATAAACAAAGCAATGGGAATATGCTTTAAATTAGATCAATTATGGTAAGAATAAGTAAAGCCTGACCAGAAATATATGAGGATGCGTCATATTGCGGAATTTCACTGGAACTAATTTCTTACACTGGCAATGATTTTATGATGGTTTGTCAACAATGTCAATGTCATTCGTGGTGGTTCCTTTAAAAGCAAATATTGGACTTCCGGTTTGTGACTTAAGATGGCCACATGCGTTTAAGTTGCGTTGTTCATTATTTATTCATTTTTGTTGTTCATTGTGTAGTATTGATAGCGTATTGTGCAGTGATCTAACGTATGAGTGAATAGCTAATGAAGAATTCAACTTGAAGCGTTCATAGCCCTTCCTGGGTCAAGGCCCGATAGTTCGCGTGGTTTTTTGTAAATCGCTATCACTTTACAAAAAGGAAAACCTCACCGAACAACGGCATGCTCTACGAGCAAACTTGAAATTGGCGAAATCATCATTAACCTGATGGAAGCCATATTTTAAAATTAGAATAGAAAGCAAATATTTAATTATCCAAAGAAAATGCCGAAAACCATTCACAGTCGTGAACGTAAGATTATAAATAAATTGTACACGTGTTTACTACACGAAAAACAGCCAGGAAAAGAGTGCACTCCATTAAATGATATTACGAGGTTAACATAGTGGAACTGACAGGTATTTAAGTTAATGTCATTATAGTGGGTTCTGATTGGTTGCAAAATTGTTGCTATATAAATAATAGCGCCCTCTTGACAATCCTCATATATTTCTGGTCAGGCTTTACCTACGGTAACAGTATCAAAAAAATATATATAATTATTTTCAACAAGATTATATCTATTGTTGAATTCTCCTTTTAAGTTATTACTCGTACTTGTGTTAGGAGAATTCGCTCTCTCATCCAAGTTATACAGGGTTAATAATAAATAATTAATAAGGTATACCATTAAAGTGTACAATTTAGCCCTTATACTATATGTAAATATTAAGTAAGTAAAATCTAAAATTAAAAAAAAAAACGTTCATAAAGAGCTAAACTACATGGCAAAAGTGTCTGGAAGAGATCGCTATTTAGCGATAAGGCCAACAGTATATCATTGTATGAAAAAGTTTGCAGCTCAGTGTAGCTCATACTTTCAATATTTTTTACAGCGGACTGACGGCGGTTGAAAGACAAATAAACAAAACCAAATAATGGACTTGGGTTTAACAGTTTTCAAACAGCTATGGTACGCGCGGAAAATCGTCTATCCCGCCAGTCGCCCCTACTCCGCTCCTCTTGAAACCCCTTTGTCTGTACACCCACGCGTCTCTTAATTAGATAATATAATAATTATTACATGTAATCACAACACCGCTATGAAATGCACAAAAATACTCATCATAAACGTATTACCCTGCTTCTGAGTCGTGGTTAACTAATGACAAAATCATCATTGCTGATTTTATCCTTCATTCGAACTACTATCCCAGATATAAATCCTGATTTTCCTTTAGCTATAAAATTCTGACGTAGGCAAGACAATCAGATAGACGATCGGGCTTAAGATATGCACAATTAAAGTAAAGTCGTATCTACGCGGATCGTCGTTGATATACGCACCTATCACACTGTCAATGTTTGAACAACGATAACTGCCAGCTATATTATACCACAAGCAACTGGTTTATGGAACTCAATATTTTTTGACCGCGAAGTACATGCAACTTCGTGCGTGTTTTTTTTTTCTTAACCGTAGACGGGTTAAAAGTATCCTATAACCATCTTTGGATGTCCAGTTAGCCCTGTAAAAAAACTGGTTAATAATTTTCCAGTCGTTTCGGCGTAATGAGAAGACAATGAAATTATGGCTAACAGCTAGATGGCGCCAGACTGACATGGCGCCGCGTTCCCATAAAAATAAAAAAGTATTTTTTTCTAAAATCATGATCCCTCTACATAGAAAACTAAATCTCTGATAGTATAGATAGATATTTATTTATTCTTTACATTAGCACTAACAGATGAACCTTACATGCTAATTCTTAATTAATTCAATACATATTACATTCATTATAATTATTGTTATTGCAGTAGACATTATTATTTACAAAATAAAGAATAAAATAAAGATTAGATCCATAATGAGTAATATAAATAGATATGTCTTCAATATTATAAGCTCTGCAGGAAGAAGGCTCAGAATAACTTGTCCAAAAAGTATTTTTTCTCGTAGATAATAATAAGATAAAGATAATTGTTCCTTGTGCTAGAGGTGCTGGCAGCTCACATTTTTCTCATTGATATGGGGTTTTGCAAGATAAGTACTTAAAAAATATTGTATTGACTATGATTGAGATATACTGAACGAGTTACTATAATCGTTATTTATATTTATTACAATAGATTTGGGTCGTTATAGTAGATTGCCAAGTAATCGCTTGAGTAGGATGTCATGTAATCTCCACTTGCACTCGCGACTCTTACTCGCGCGAGATGTATTACCCATCTCATTTTGAACAGTACTGTGAGAGAGTGACGGGTGACGCTAAGCCACGCGACAAGAGTATGCATAGTTGTGCTAGATGTGCAGCTCCATTAGAGCGTTCCTAGATATATTACTATATATTAGTCACTTTTATTATCATTATCATCACTGTTTGAAATAGGACGGCATACCTACCTCGCCTAGTCTCGCCGAGAGTGTAACTAGCATAGCAACTCGATTTTACAAAATCTATAGTGTTCACTTGATTCAGGATCAAGACCTAGTGCTAGTAGCACATGTCAACGCACTGCGTCGATATGCATAAATCACACCAAACACCTAAGATTACTACAAATTGATGCGCCGGTTTCAGAGCACCGCATACCTACCAATTACTGTTTGTACACATCTCTATTAACCTACTGTGTATCGTTGGCGTATCTACACGAGATCCGTTGATGGGTCATGTGCTTTAGCTTCATTGACGATACGGCAGCATACTACTGCCAACTATTAAACGTGATTATGATTGATTAGCCTCAGTCCGCTCAAAACTTGATTTTACTTCAAAAATTACAATTTAGTAGAAGTTTGTATGAACTTTAAACCAATTTTGTAAATACTAATTAAAATGAGTATATTGCACTAATATTGGGGAACGCGTTTATGCGTTTGTCAGTCAGAGTCCGTCAAAATCAAACTACCCATTTTCAGAATCAATAGATAAGATGAATAAATAAGTTTCTGTCAAAAAATTAATTTTAGTGATAAGCTTTTATAGCCGACTGTACTTTTCTTTGGATATCCATCAAATGCTCACTGAGACGATTCTAAAGAACCCAAACTCGGTAGGATTGCTTTTTCTATTATAGAGTTCCTATGGCCACCTTCCGGCTCCATCATCAGATCAGCCCCATGGTACCCTATCATTGTATTGTCATCAAAGTTAAGTAAGTATGCAAAATTTCAGCTCAATCGGTTGACGATATCTGCTTCAAAATAGAGTTGCAAGATTCCACCCGAACAAACATACTTACATACATACATACATACATTGCAAGTTAAATAAAAGCTTTTAAAAGCCGGTCAAGTGCGAGTGGGGCTCGCGCATTATGGGCTCCGCACCCCTAAAACATAGCAGTTATACTAACTAGTAACTGAACTATACTTAATATAAGGATAATTTATTTCACCTGTATAATTAGTTAATTAGGTATTCATGCAATATTCTAGAGCTAATTTTAAGGTGTAATTTTTTTGTGTGTTAATCGGAAACTTGCACCATCAATAGATTGGGAATAATGCCTTGTGGAAACGGGTAAATCTTTATTAATTTATATAAATAACTTGTTGACACTTTATTTTTTATTAGTAAAAAACAATTTTTCTTTTTTTACATTGAGCCTTCTCATTTAATATATCAGACGCTACAATATTCGAAAATTGATTTTTTAGTTTTCTTATTCACCCCCAAAAGTAACCCTCATACTTAGATAATATTTATTTACTTTAGATGGGTCACAGACCTACATATATGTACCAAATTTTAAGTTGATCGGTCCAGTAGATTCCAGGCAAATTGGCTGTGACAAATGGACACACAGACAAGCAAGTGATCCTATATATAAGAGTTCCATTTTACATTTGGGGATGCTCAACCCTAGAAATAATGTTCGTTAACACACTAAAAGACAATTGCATATTTTTAAAACTTGTGACAAATTTTTACTTTTTCAATGCAACCTTTTCAGGTGTAGGTGTAGGGAGGAAAACAGAATCAGCCCATTTTAATTAAGTTGTTTTTTAGCCCAAAAAATGTCAAACATCTTACAGACTGAAGACGAAGCCCAGCTCGTAAATAAATTAAAATCAATATTAATTAAGAAATGTTATTATTCAATAGGGGACTTTTTTAATGATAATAATTTTGAATGAATACTTTTGACATTAAAATAATTAATAAGTATTAAGATAAATGTAAAATTTGAATTTTAAAATTGTAAATAACCATTTTAATAATATGATTGTGATATGTGTATGTTTATAGTTACATTAACAAATGTCAAACATTGCATGTGTTGTTCCCTTAGATTAAGTTAAATAAGCTATACCCTAACAGGGTCCATGATGTACCTTACATGTATATATAATTGTAACACCTATAATACCATGGTTGCTATAAATAAATAAATAAAAAGTAATCAAGTCATGACACAAAAAAGGTCATACAACAATGCCTCCATGCAATTTATGAAAATTATATTATGTATAAATTTCATTATTCTAGATTAAAATGTATCCTGTAATGACTACAGATTGTGGAACACTAAGCTATTATCATTATCATGTATAAACAATCATAACAAATAAATAAACAAACCTATTTAAGCATAAAGTGACCAAAACTTAGTGGTTATAACAAATGTAAGTTTTTAGTTGTACATTTTGGGCATAACATATGAAAGACTATTACCTATCAAAGTTTATGACATGTCTCAAGATAGTTCAAAAAATTATCCTGACATTTGGATGAAGGTTTTACAAAGAAATCACTAAAAGTCTAAAACCTTTAGATGTTTTAGTCATCAAATATAATTGAACATTTGTTTGATGGTTCTTACACAATACTGTTTATTTACCTTTGTTCTTCTATATTTGGCACATGAATAATAAATAAACAACATTGTGTATACCCAAGTGGTCAGGTATTTAAATGGGTCAGTAAAATCATCTACAGAACTCTTGCCACCATGTGAGAAAAGGCTTAAGAGACCTTCACCAACTTTTCAAGATAATTCCAGAGGCACTTTCAGAATTTGAAACAGACTTTAGAAATCTGCAATTATTCCCATCTGGAAATATGAACAGGTTTTATTTGAATAAATTATAAATAATTGAAACGTGTGTTCTCACACTGGTCTTCAACTCTCATAGAGAGCTATTAACAGCTACATAACAGCATACATATTATATTAAACTAATGAAGTACACTTTAGTTGAAGTAGGTACATGGCTAATATGTACGTTATAGCTCAGTAGTGTACTCCAATCCGGATGAAAGATCTTTGAACAAGTGTATATATGTCTTACACTGATTAGTACCAACTTAGGAAATTAACTACGAAACTTTTAATGTCGCAAGAAACATGGAGTAGCAACCGTTATTTGAGCAGGGCGTAATGACAACAATCATATAATACGATTATCTAGTTACTTAAATTACTCGAACAGAACTAAGGCTACGCGGGAGTATAATTATTAGGGAGACGTAACGAATTAATTATTACAGTACCTACCGTAAACACATCAATGTCAAACACTGTTCTTAGTGATAACAAAAGAGCAAATCCATCACGAACCGAACGACCACAACGCGTTGTTAAACATAATTTTACATGCGTTTCTATAAGTATATACTTTACGTATAATTGATAAAAAATATAAAATTTTGTAATCACTCACACGAAACACTCAGTTGACAACTAACTAATCCTGAATCCTGATGTCACACAATACAGATACCAACAGATACAAATATACCATAGACTAAAAGAGTGTAATATTTGTTATTTCAACTGTCAACTTGACAGTAGACTTTGTTTGTGATCATGGACCAAGTTTGTGATCCATTTAAGGGTAAGCGTTCACTATGCGTCACATACTTCGTTGCATCTATCTCATGCATCTCGTACTATTTCATGCAAGATTTCGTGCAATGCGATAATCGTGTCACTCCGCTGTAGTGTAGTTCGCGCTCACCTTAAAAATGGTCAGAAGCGTTCACCAATCCTATCAGCCCGCTTGGTTATTAGCTTATAGGTTATTGAGGGCCTTTATTATGATCATTCATGTTAAACTGGAATGTCGCGGGCGCGGGAATGCAAACTAACTTGTGATTATTAACATCAAAACACTTCCACTTTACGTTTAGTAACCAAATCCACAGATCACCATATTAGAAACATTATCTAGGTATGATAGTCACTACAAAGCACAAGATATGGAAAACAGTATGGTATTGAACTAGCGATTCGTCAAAGACACCGTACGCGAGCATTCTCAACAGAAACAAACAAGCAATTATCTTAGCGTCTTTTAAACTGCTTCGCGCGCTGTCAGTTAGACGTTCCGCTAGGGCAAGATGGCGCCCTTGTCCAACCCATATTTATGGTTAGCCGCCGTCACGGCCAGACTGACAGTCGACCGTCCTCGGGCGAACAGAAAACTTTATTATTTCGTCTCGTCGTCATCTTAATTGCGCTCGTCCAACCTGACACTGTGGCTAGGAATACTAGAGCCCCTCACATACTTATCATACAATATGAGCATGGACCGGGCATGTACGTCCTTTCAACCAGCCACGAGGACATGGCGAAATTAGCACTGCCCCTACGACCAGCTATCAAACATCTATCATCCAACATTGTCAATAAGCGACCAGAGCGTCCCTTCGACCAGCCACATGACGTGGACCGGACGTCAATGTTCATATCTGTGTGGTATGGCAACACTAGCCGTGCCAAGTACTGATTCCGTAAAATAATGTGTTTAAAATATTTAAAGTGAATATACCAGTGAATTAACATATAATTCCAAACAATAAATAGTGAAAAGCTGACCAATAAATGTTATCTTCAAAAGTTATCCATAATTACGGACACTGTGTTCATATTTACAATTTAGTACCACTGTGACTATGAAAGTGAAGTTTTTAAAGTAATCGAACATTTATTCTGTAAAAAACTAGTGCAAAACTGTTGATATAATATAAAAGTGCTTACTTCCCGAAATAACTAAAACCCTACGTGCAATAAAGACTCAAAAATTAAGTTAGCATACAATTATTCGCCTGTTAAAATATTCGAATTCAAATCGCTATACGAAATGTAAACAAAGTGTTCCACCAATGAGAGCAAACAGAGCTGACCAATGAGAGCGCGCTACCACAGAATAGATAGCGTCCACGCTGAGCTAACTCTCCATCAAAACTGCCGCATAGAAGCTGGCGCCATCTAGGAGATAGTTTAGAAGACATCACTTAGGCACAATACTCCAGGCAACAAAATGCCACAAAAAAAGCTTGAATTGGATCAACCGAAAGTACATACTTGCGCAGGATGTCTGCAAATACTACCCAAATATCAATATCTGACATGCTCGAAGTGTAAGCAAAGTTATGACCTACCGTGCGCCGGTTTAACAAAGAAGCGGTATGACAGTTTTTATGCTTTCGATAGTGAGAAAAAGTACAACTGGAGATGTCAATACTGCAAATGCAATACGCTAAAAAAGGATAATACCAACACGCCAGTTAGAGGTGCTGCCGCTTTTGAATTAGATAATGAACCCCCCAAGTAGAAGAGAACAAGTTAGAAGATTCTTTTACATCTTTTACATCATCATCGACAATTCAGGATATAGGACACACACTACTGGATATTGATATTGTTACCACTCCCGACAAGTCCAACTATGACAGAGAAACCGTAGAAAATCAAAATACCACGGAATTGATCCTCTCTGAATTGCGAAGTTTTCGATCACAAATAACGAACCAGCTAAAGTGTCAAGAAAAGAAGTTCTCAGACCTTATAGATAAAATTCAAACAAGCGTATCAGACTTGTCTCTGAAATACACGGCCCTAGAGACTGAAGTACGAGTAGTTCTAATCAAACAGAATGCAGACAAAAACACTTCTATCGTAACTACTGTCCAAAAAACAGCGAAAAATAACAGCGAACATATAAAAAATACAAACGACAAAATAAGAAACATAGAAACAGAATTATCAGCGCTAAGAAAGCAAACTTCGTCATTGGAAGAGAGTCTTAAACACCACTGTACTTATGCCGACGTAACAAAATCGCTACCAAATCCTAACACTAAAATTCACAGTAGTCCAGAACAATTCCGTAAAGTCGACAGTGATAATTACAAGAAAATAGTTCTTTATGGTCTGGCAGAAATAGAGAGGGAGACGGAAACAGAGCTGCTCAATAGAGTGCTTAACCTCTTTTATGATCTCTACGGAATTGATCTCAACGGATTTATAGAAGATATGTACAGGATAGGACGAACTGAATATAGAAGACCATTGGTTATTGAACTACTGAGTAAACGAGTTACGAAACAAATAATAGACAACGCTGGATACCTTAGGAATACGGGACTATATGTATCTGCCTTCTTAGATATCGACAGCCTGAAACAAAGGAAATAACTACGACAAAAACTTCGCGAGGCCAGAGAATGTGGAAAAAAAGCAGTAATACGTAATAACCGACTTATCATTAATGGGCGAGATATTACAGAGCAGATTATCCCTCGACGAGCCACAGCTAATACATTTGACAATCCACATTCTAATACATCTGCAAATCTGGCGACTCCAACGACTCAATACAACAAACAGAGCAGAGCTTCCTACGCGCAACATCCGGACCACGTAACTAAATCACCTCTACAAGCCGTAAATAATTTTCGTTCCTAACCCATGCCACCTAGAAATATTATACCAAAATATGTGTAGTATTAAAAATAAGATACATCTAGTAGACGCCTTAGTTGATGAAAAGCCTAACTTACATGTAATTTGCATATCTGAGACATGGATAACTGAATCTAAAATAGATTTGTTGCACCTAGAAGGCTACAACAGGTCGAGTTGTTTTTGTAGGTCTAATTATGAAGCGGGAGGTGTATGCATCTTCTTGCGAGCAGATTTAGAATATATTGAACTATTATATATTAAGAATCTATCAATAGAATACGTATTCGAAACATGTGCAATTGAAATATGTCAGTCGAATTTAATCATTGTTATTATTTATTGGCCAAATAGTGACAGAAGCCCAGATATATTTTTTAAAAATTTAGAAATGCTATTACACTTATTGAATACAAAATATGAAAATAAAAATGTAATAATTGGGGGTGATTTAAATATAGACATTCTTAAAAAAACTACATTGTCAAAAGCCTTGATAAATCTAATGCTTAGTTTCAACTTTAAACAACACGTGAAAAAACCTACTAGAATCTCTAAAACTTCAAAAAAGTGTTTAGACGTAATTTTTACCAATTTTGAAGCAGATAACTTAAAAGTAGATGTACACGAACTAGGCTTTTCAGATCATAAAGGTGTTACAGTCAAAGTACCAAATGCAAATGAGTGGACTAGGTATAAACATGATGAATACTTACTCATGAAACGTTCGTTCACTGAAAAAAATATCAATCTATTTAAATCAGCACTTCAAAATACAAACTGGAACTCCATATTTTCACCTGAAAAAGCTGTGAATGAAAATTTTGAGTGTTTCCATAACACAATGAAACTATTATTAAACATGTACATCCCTAAAAAACAATTAAAATCCAAAGCAAAACCAAAACGACAATGGCTAACATCAGGAATAAAAAAATCTTGCCATCACAAACGGGAACTGAAAAATCTTAATGCATATGCGAAAGACCCCATTTTATCAAAATACTTGAACACGTATACCAAAATTTTAAAAAGAAGTGTCACAATATCAAAAAAACTACATTGCATCAAAAGAATAAACGTCTCAAATAATAAAATTAAAACCATATGGCAAATTATAAAAGAACAAACCAAAAAACCGAAGTTAAACCTAAATTCAAAGAAAAATATTATTCTTAAGATAGACAATAAACCTACCGACGAACCGCTTGTTGTAGCAAATGAGTTTAATAATCATTTCGCGTCAGTAGGGATTAATACTTCCAATATTCAGCCAATTGGACGTCCAGTCCTAGCCCCAATTAATAATACCATGTTCTTATCTCCTGCCACCCCCACGGAGGTTAATAATTGCATAAGAGATTTAAAAAATAAACATAGCAGCGGGGCTGATGAAATACCACCATACCTAGTAAAGAAATGTGCTGATGAACTGACTCTACCACTTACCTTATTAATTAATCAATCGTTTTCTACAGGGAAATTCCCAGATCTATTAAAAATTGCTGTTATTAAACCAGTTCCAAAACAAGGAGATAAATCAGATCCTGACCAATATCGACCCATTGCGATGTTGTCAACCTTCGCAAAAATCTTGGAAACACTCAAGGCCCAGCGGTTATACGCATTTTGCAATAAATACGACATCTTCAACGACTGTCAATATGGGTTCAGAAAGCACAGAAATACTACATTAACGGTCCACATGTTTATTCAAGAAGTGATTCAAATTATTGATAAGAAACAATATGCATTTGGGCTATTACTCGATATGAGTAAAGCTTATGACAGGGTTCAGCATAATCTCCTTTTAAATAAACTATATGGTGTAGGAATACGCGGTCTCGCACACGATTGGTTTAAATCCTATTTAGGAAACAGAGTACAATTTGTTGAAATAGACTACTACGATAAAAATACCAACACAGTAACTAAAGTACATTCACAGAGAAAACAACCCACGTGCTCAATACCACAGGGTAGTGTTCTAGGATGTATTTTATTTCTCATTTATATTAATGATTTGCCAAACATACTAAATACAGAAAATACTAAGTGCTTCCTATATGCAGACGACATATCTATAGTAATTCCGAGTCAGAATAGCGAAGAACTGAGGCTCAAATTAGACGCTTTACTTGCTACTTTGCTAAATTGGCTTGCAGATCATAATTTAAAACTAAACCTAAATAAAACTAACTTAATTCAGTTCAGACCCCATAAAAGACAGCCGTTAGATATTAAGTATAAATATTTAAATAATCCAATTCAACAAACCAATAATTGTCGGCTATTAGGCATACATATTGACGAAAAGATTAATTGGAAGACACATATTGAAAATATTTGTACAAAACTATCTCGATTTGCTTATGCCCTTAGAAACATCAGAAAGACCACAGATTTAAAAACCGCAATAAGTGCCTATTACGCTTTTACACAAACCTGGATTCAATACGGGATCATTTTATGGGGTAATAGTACAGACTGGTCAGACCTATTTTTACTGCAAAAAAGATGCATCAGAATTCTCTCAAATATAAAAAAATATGATAGCTGCAGACAATATTTTAAAAAATTGAACATTTTAACCTTGCCATCCCTGTACATATTAGAAGCCTGTAAGTTTATCCGAAGACACCCATCTTTATACACTAAAGCGGACGAACGTTACACTTGTACATTAAACCTACGCCACTAAAATAAAATAGCGATACCTGCAAGTAATCTTCAAATGAGCAATAAGAGTCCCCATGCCATGACAATTCGAATTTACAATAGTTTACCAAAAGAAATAGCAGGAGAAATTAAGTATAACACATTTACACTAAAATTGAAGAAATATCTTATTGAACACAGCTTTTATATTGTTCAGGAATACCTGGAAGAAAATAAATATTATAAATAATATACCTGGTATTTCTTTCGTGTAAATATGAATATGTAAATATAGTTTTATTGTTTTATTGTTAAGTTTTTCTTTTTAGTTAAGTAAATACTACTACATTGTTTATATAAAGTGGTAAAGTTTCACGTTGTATTTCATTACTATTAAGGTATTAAGTTAAAAAAAAAATTGTATGTGTATTTTTATCTTGATTTTGTGTAGCATAGTTTTTATTAAATATTAAGCTGATTCTGCAAAACATTGCATGGAGATTGCAATGCCCTTACAGGGTGTCATGTTAGGTATAGATACTCTTTAGAATTAAGACATCTGTACACTATATGAAAGCAATAAAGTTCTATCTATCTATCTATCTATCAAACAGAGCGTCCCTTCGACCAGCCACATGACATGGACCGGACGTCAATGGTCTTATCAACTAGTGCGTCCCTTCGACCAGCCACATGACATGGACCGGACGTCACTGATCTTATCAACCAGTGCGTCCCTTCGACCAGCCACGTGACCTGGACCGGACGTCACTATTCCTATCAACCAGTGCGTCCCTTCGACCAGCCACACGACCTGGACCGGACGTCACTATTCCTATTAACCAGTGCGTCCCTTCGACCAGCCACACGACCTGGACTGGACGTAACTATTCCTATTAACCAGTGCGTCCCTTCGACTAGCCATATGAGTATGACCTAGACCAGACGTCACTAACTACACTCTAATACTCAATCTCTATCAAATACTATAACAAGGAACACAGTTATTTCAATTCCACTGTGTATATTGTCCCCAAAAGTCATTTCTGAATAGATACCAAATGTTTCTTTAGCTGAACTCGATTTGGCGGTGCCTGCCCTTCTAATACAACTAACGCGACACATCGTCGCCAGCCACTCTGTGACAGCACTGAACAGAAATAGGTAGGCAACATTTTCTTGCGGGAGAAAGAGTCGCCCGTCACAGCCGTGCTGGCGATATGATTTTTAGGTGAACTCGAAGTTGCCTTAAGAGTTTCTGAATTCACCACTGTGCCCCCAGTTAAAACATTCGAGCCTATGGTCAAACATCGATCTTCACTTTTATCAACACGTAACTCAGTACCCGACGCCGTCTCGGCCTCCTCGTTGTTTAATAAATGATCAATTATTAGCATCACGGTTCGATAGTTCTGGACGCAAATTTGTGCGTACTTATTTCTGAAAGCAATTAGTACCCGTAATAGCTTTAACTCGTAATGGTCGTTTTTCAATTTCCAACACAGCAGTGATAATGAATCGGCTTAAAAATAAAACTGTCAAGTTTGGTTTGAGATCAAATTGTTTGCTAATTTTAATACAGACAACCTTCTCGAAATGGTTTTACTACAGCTCAATCGCGGATTTAACTTTTTTTTTGTACAAATACTAAAAAATTTATACAAAAAATTTTGACGACGCGGTTGGCGCAGTGGTTAAGCAACTGCCTACTGAGCCGACGGTCCCGGGTTCGAATCCCGGCAAGGGCAAATATTTGTGTGATGAACACGAATATTTGTGCCTGGGTCATGGATGTTCTATGTATTTAAGTATTTATTTATCTATATAAGTATGTATATCGTCGCCTGGTACCCATAACACAAGCCTTCTTGAGCTTAATTTGGGACTAGGTTGATTTGTGTGAGGTTGTCTGATATTTATATTTATATTATATTTACTTATCTTTAATCCGTTATTATTATTTTTTCTGTAGAATTTTTTTTTTTTTTTTACAGTATCCGAGATTTCGTTGCCACACTTTTGCTCGACAAATGGGTCAATTGCAAAAAAATTGTACATAGTTAAGGGCTTTAATTAAAACAATGTTAATTGATTCCTTTGTGTGACGAAAGTTACCCATACATTTTGTATGACTAACTTTCGTCACCTAAAGGAAGCGATCGTATTTAATGTTAACTAAGCCTTTAACTATGTACAATTTTTTTGCAATCGACCCAAATAAGCACCTTGATTGTATTGTCCTATACTTCTTAAATTTCCGAGGTATTGTTCCGTGCATCCATGGTGTCGCGAACTATCGCGAACGTGAATGTAAATGCCAGCGCTTCTTGCAGAGATGGCGCTAGCATCTACGTAAACGACGTTACTATGACAACAGAAAGATGGCACGATGTTCTACAGTCTGCATAATTGCCATAGCCTCGAGCTCATGAGGGTAGTATCGCAACTCAACTTTAGTCAGCACTTAACCTTCTATTGTATGAGAGGGTATTCTAAAACCAAGAGAGCTAGCGTCCATGTGTAGCTCTACCTGTATAACACAGGTTATTGAGGACCTTTATTATGATCATTCATGTTAAACTGGAATGTCGCGGGCGCGGGAATGCAAACTAACTTGTGATTATTAACATCAAAACACTTCCACTTTACGTTTAGTAACCAAATCCACAGATCACCATATCAGAAACATTATCTAGGTATGATAGTCACTACAAAGCACAAGATATGGAAAACAGTATGGTATTGAACTAGCGATTCGTCAAAGACACCGTACGCGAGCATTCTCAACAGAAACAAGCAAGTAAACTTAGCGTCTTTTAAACTGCTTCGCGCGCTGTCAGTTAGACGTTCCGCTAGGGCAAGATGGCGCCCTTGTCCAACCCATATTTATGGTCAGCCGCCGTCAAACTTATTAGGTACCTAGCAGACCACGCTAAGGGCCTTATCACACTTGCGATTTGCGAGCGTATTTTCTATACAAATAAGCGACGCGGCGAACACGCTGCGCGATCGCCTTCTACAAAATACGCTCGCAAATCGCAAGTGTGATAAGGCCCTAACTCTTCCAAGCAAATGAACTGTCAAACCGTACAAATCTTATACAAACTGACTCACTTTGTATGGTTTGACAGTTAATTTGCTTGGAAGAGTTATAGTCTGATTGTTACTATACACACATTTGACACATTCGATGATTGTTTATGGTATCGATAGAAAATTTAAGACGTCGAAAAAAGTTCGGAGTAGCTTCACTTACGAAATTTCGTTATCGAGCTTACGATCGATTGTCGAAAGTCGCGGTAGCCCTCCAGGACGGTACGCGGTGAGGATACGGGACGGGGATCGGATCGGCGAAAAGATACAAGTGTGGACGGAGCCATAATTGATCGGTAAATATCGATACGACACGATTGTTCCGTCAACCTAAACGACTTAATAAATAATAATTATAAATATCAGACAACCCTACCCAAATTAAACTCAAGCAGGCTTGTTATGGGTAATAGACGACGATAGACATACTTATATAGATAAATATATACTTAAATACATAGAACAACCATGACCCAAGCACAAATATTCGAGTTCGTCACACAAATCTTTGCCCTGGCTGGGATTCGAACCCTTAACGCAAGAACGTGTATCATGGCGATTCAATTGTGCTGCGCATGTCATTCTCCGTCTCCGATACTTTTAGTTAGGACTTTATAGGAGATCAATGTATGGGAACAAATATTTTTGTCATTAAAGCATGCGCCTTGGCACACTTTTTACTTCGGTGGACTAGAGTTGAAAACGCCCGGGAGACAAGCGCGGACGCCCCACTGGTGGGGAGGGAGAGGGGGAAGTTACGTTCCGCCGCGCGTTCTTTCGGTCCTCCTATCATCGTATTTATAGAAACTATGGCAAGTTTGGTATCGTTTTCGGATAAATTGAAGACGGCCAATCATTTTCTGGGACATTAATAACATGTTTTTGCATAAAAAATTAGAAATAAAGGCAACAGTCACAAAATCTTATTAAAAAAAATGCTTTCTGCACCTTTTACGCGAAAATGAGCAACGATTTGGGCATGGAATAAAGCCACATTTAAGTAAATTTCAAAAACATATAATTTATTAGAACTATTATGAATAGCAAATACGATTTTTTTTTTAACAACAGACTCCTAAAATTTTTACTTTATACCGAAAGAAAGCGCGGCGGAACGTAACTTCCAGCGGGGCGTCCGCGCTTGTCTCCCGGGCGTTTTCAACTCTAGTCCACCTAAGTAAAAAGTGTGCCAAGGCGCATGCTTTAATGACAAAAATATCGGTGTTGTCCTATAAAGCCCTAATCATTTATAAAAGCGACCAATCTGTGTCAGTTATTTTACTACGGGAAATAATACACCAATATGCACAGATTAAACTTTTTAATCGCAAACCTCTATCAACATTTATCTAGATTACAACAATAGAATAGGTATAATTTTGATAAGCAAAGTACAGTTAAATTTCTTCAAAAATATTCATCTGAGAATTAGTATACATATACCTATATATTTTTTCTATAAAACACTTAAGCCTCAATTATTTTCGGCGGACCCTTCGAATCAGCAATCACGTTTGAATATTCTAAATACAATCTGAAACAAAAATCGGAGTTATTTTTATAATGGTGTATAGGTATAATAGGTACCTATTATACCTGCTATAAATAAATTGCCTAAAGCATCTAATGCACATTTTATATAGAAGATGGTACTTAATTTACAGTACGATTATTTCCACTTTGATACTCGGAAAGTCTCGGTTTAAATCGTAAAGGTTCGTGTTTTCACATAGAGTATATAAAATCCTAGAATTCACTCACATAAAATATTTAAATCCATATAATATAATATTCCTCAACCTAAATACAGAAACTTCTTTAATATTCTAAATATTCCAATAGACGCTAACCAACTTTTTATGACATATGTGACGGGTTAGCTTTTAAAACCAAAGGAATTTGCTTTGAACGAAATTATCTGTAATTTATATGGTTTCATTACGAATTATACAATCAGTACTTATGTAAATAACGCTTTTAAAGAGATAAATTCCCTTGTACGAATTAACCCTTAAATGCATGAATTAAAAAAACACAACATTATAAAATATTATGTTATTTCAAATAAATGTTTCTAGTTTACAACCAGTAATTCATTTTTGTTTATGTAAGCTGCATCTTACACCATGCATTTAAGGGTTAATGTGTTTTTAGTAAAATATTAATGCGATGTAATTTTCGCCATGATCAAACATGTTTCTTAACATATCATTGACGTTTCTACCTAGAACAGGGCTATTGGGATTTATTGGTAAGTATATATTTGGAACCTACAGTTTGAATTTTTCATTGATAATTTTTGTTTCAAAAACTACTCGAAAATGACAAATATCAGGCGGAAAATTAGTTTGTACAACTTATTTTCGACTGAAAGCAATTAATACATGAAATAGGTATGATACTTTACTACCTAGAACTCGGGGAAAAGTATTATTCACTTCAAAAAGTTGGTTGAAATTATCAATATATTTGTCATAATATGAAAAAAAAAAACATTTTTATAAAGAATAAGGCCTCTTAAATTACTGTTTTAGACCGTCATATCCTAGTAGGATGTTGTGACTATGCAGCAATGTATCTCGAGTCATTTGTAATTCCGATGTCTCCCGATAATTGACGAGAATTGCCGAGGTGTCAAAATGGAGATAAGGAGCATTCCATGATGTTGTAATCGACATTCGTACTTAATGTTAGGACTTTACAAGTCTGATACTCTTTATATTCGAGTTATACTAATTAATTAATGGTATCATTATAAAGCTGTAAAGTGTACCTAAAAAGTCTAGTATATACCTTCGCTGTAATGTTTAAGGCCTTAAAAAAATAAGACGTAAACCAAGCATGTCGAAATCGACACTCAATCAACCAAGTTCAAATCCTAAGTAGTAATTTCGAAAATTTTAGCAAATTATGAGACAAATATTTAAGTTTTTAAATATAATCCAAAAATATAAAGACTGCTCTTTTAATTATCAGCAATATAAACAGTTACGCTCCTCTAGTAATGATATAAAAAATAAAATGTACAGCATGTCGTAATCGACACTTACATGTTGTAACCGACACGTACGAATTCAAACAAATAGTTGCACATATTTTGGACAAAATTCGTGTCGATTGCATGCTGTTTCTCTTTTAGTACTTCTCCATCACAATACTAAACATGAAATTTGGAAATTCCAAGTATTGTATCCACTATTTTTGGGCCACTATGGTGTCTATTTAGTGCCTGTGATATATTATATTATTAGGATTCCGCACCTCAAAAGGGAAAAAAACGGAACCCTTATAAGATCTCTTTTTTGTGCGTCCGCCAGTCCGCCAGTCCGCCTGTCTCTAGACTATTTATCTCGGGAACGCGTGGAGGTATTAAGTTGAAATTAAAACCATATAAGTACTTATATTTCGACACTCTCGGGAATCAAAATTTAAAGGGCATTTCCCGTTGACCTAGAACTATAATACTACAAATGTATTAAATCATAAAAAATATAATCTTCATTATATGTGTACGTCAGTTTTCCTACGTTGAAGATAAGTTTGTCGCTCAGTATAGTTTAACTTTTCATAAAGCAACATCAATATAGGCAGTGCTTGCTTTCATAGTTTCATAGCTTGTACGTTCGACTCGCACTTGAGCTTTTTTTAAACTGCCTTGCTCCATGTTTAGAACACATTTCTACGGATGTAGGCGTGAGGCAGACTGTAAACCTGATAAAGTTTACTCTAGAGACTCATTTGACCAGACTGAAGCCAGATTTTGGAGTTTTTCTTTTTCCCGTTAAATTCACTTTTGCTTTCTTAAATTAACCCTTAATTCTTCCGCTTGTACTAAGTCAACACTTCTTATTTATTTGTCTGAATAGTTTTAATTCTCTCACACTCCCTTTTTCTGAAGTCTGGATCTTCAAAGTTTTTTTTTTCAGATGTGATTTATCTAAGTGCGTTCAAGCTAAGATGTGATTGATCCATTAGAAAATTGGACGAATCAGGCTCGTATTCAAGTAAAAATAACGTTTAGTTTAGTACTTTAATAAAATCATGCCGTAAGCGACCATTACCTTTGAAAGGGATAAAACTAAATAAACACGCAAATAACTAAAGTAATTCCGCTCCACAAGGTGACCCGTGATAAACATTGTTTAGATTACAGGTTTTGAAAGACATCTACCACCAAGTTCAGGTCATAAACTACAAATTATGTTCCTTCATGTCGCAATCGACAAGGTTCAGGTGCGGTTAGATTATTACTAAAAACATGTTTGAAAAGGGACATAACATTATTTTATGTGGTAAATAAAAAGTAGAAGGCTGGTTTTGTTATAAAGCCGACAGTTCACATTTTATAGTACAAACAAGCCTTATTATCCAATAAAGAAATCGGGATGATTTTCAGACTTTACAATCAAGAAAATTTGATTGAAATGTATGGAAAATTTGGCAAAATTAAAGGACAACTTTTATGTATCAGGGATATGTAGGTTATAGAGCCGTTTAATTTTATCTACTCTCCCCCCCCCCGCGCCCTCGAATGTGTCCCGGACTATAAACTTTTCATACATACAAAAGCGATATCACTTATAGAATCAGCGCAATCTGTTATCAAATACTAACGTTTTTAATTATTGATCTTTTTTTTTCTGCTAAAAGGTTAGTTATCTCAAAAACTTCACACTTCTCGGCCAAAATATGTATGACAAAAGTAAAGAATGGAAAATTTTCTTTCTAAAAATGTGTAATTTATTTCTGTTACTCTTTCATTTACCGTTGCAATGCTATTTTTAAAATTTAAGTCATTTGTCCATTATGCGAAATATAAATATTCGTACTAGTTAAACGGTGTTACTTTCAATACCATAGACTTCTTATATGTTTTTCTGTAATCTACAAGTATTGAACTATATTCTGTATTTTTGTTTTTTTTAGAATCACTTTTTCAGGAAATAAGGGTTGTGTGGGGAAATCGTCAAGTTTGGCTCATTTTCGTAAATAACTTCAAAACCGTTTAATATAGAATTATGAAATATATATATTTGTGGACCCGGGTATGTCCTAAAACTACGCCCAAGACCACCGTAGGATGGGCAGCAGCATCCTTGTTTTCGTACGGTGGACATTACTGCGATCGCCAACCCGCATGCCAAGCGTGGCGATTATGGCAAAACCCCCCAACATGAATAAACAAGATAGAGCCACGGCCCCGAGTTCCGGCGACCCCCGGTGCCCCGGCGACGGTAGCAGTCAGGGTACTGGCGGGGTCAGGGGTGCGAAGAATCTCCGGCAAAGATCTGGCTACCACCACCGACGACCTCTGGCCCTGGCAACATACAATACGCGCACACTGCGTACTGACGAGAAGATCACTGCACACGAGGAAGAATTAAGTAGGTTGCGGTGGCATATCGTCGGATTATCCGAAGTCCGAAGAGAGGGAGAGGACTCAATAATCTTGAAATCCGGCAACCTGCTTTATTTCCGGGAGGGCGACCAGCAGTCCCAAAGTGGTGTCGGGTTTATCGTCCACAGGTCCCTCGTAAACAACGTTGTCAAGATCGAGAGTGTGTCCACAAGGGTAGCGTACCTGATACTCAGAATCACCAAACGGTATTCGCTGAAGGTCATACAGGTATACGCACCAACATCGACACACCCTGATGATGAGGTGGAGGTTATGTATGAGGATATCTCTAAAGCCATACATACCTCCAAAACTCACTCCACCGTTGTCATGGGGGACTTCAACGCAAAACTGGGCAGACGAAGCGATGGTGAGTTGAAAGTGGGACCTTTCGGATTTGGGAATCGGAACGCACGGGGTCAAACGCTTGCGGACTTTATGGAGAAGGTGGGACTCTATATGATGAACTCCTTCTTCAAGAAGCGCCTTCACCGCAAATGGACCTGGATTAGTCCCGATGGTGTCACAAAGAACGAGATAGACTTCATAATGTCGACTAGGAGGGAAGTGTTTAATGATGTCTCTGCGATCAATGCCGTTAAAACCGGGAGCGACCACCGGATGGTAAGAGGCACATTAGACATTAATGTTCAGCTTGAACGTTATCGGCTTATGAAGTCTATGCTCCGGCCAACACCGATACAAATCCAAAACCCCGAACCCTTTTAACTGGAATAGGCTAGTTGACTCATGTCAAATTGTAATAAACTAATGTTTATTCCGTATAGTATTTAGCAAAGGAAACCTAAATATATATATTTCAATTCATACAAGTGAAAGATGGCTGAAAAAAATGAATTTGAAAATATGGTTTTTAATCTGTATTTTGAAATCCTTAAAACGCTGTCCGCCATTTTCGCTTATGATAGTGACGTCATTGGTCATGTAAACAAAACTGAAAGTCTACTTTGACGACTTCGAATAGTGCCGTCCCTCTCGATCTCCTGTCAAAAGTATATTGGAGTGAGCGGAATGGCACTATATGACGATCGAATTTCGAATATTTACAGGTAATTCTATGTCACGCCACAGATTAGCAAAAGAGAAAAATGGTGGACGGCGTTTTTGACTGTTTATGAAATTTCCAATTTTCAATTGATAAGATTTAGCTTTCTAGCTTTCACAAAAATACAAGACATTTTTTTTGGAGCTAGTAAGATCATTATTAACCATTTCAAATATATTTCAAAACTGGGTCAACTAGCCTATTGCAGAATCGCTTCGAATGCCTGGGTGATTGCGAAGACGTGGACAAATTTAACGACAGGCTTGTGGAAACTGTCCTAACGGTGGGATCTAAGTTCTTTAAGACCCACCGTGGAAAAAGAACCAAAAAGATCTCTGATCACACTCTCGAGCTCATGAAGGAGAGGCGCGCTATGATTCTGCATTCCCCTGATGACGCTTCTCAGTACCGAAGGCTCAACAAACAAATCTCAAAGTCTCTGACTCGCGACCTGCGCCAATTCAATACAAATTGTATTGAAGAGGCTATTGAGCGGAACAAAGGCAAAGTGTTCGCACGAGATTTGTCTATGGGACAGAGCCAGCTGACAAAGCTGAAGACAGGGGATGGTAGAATCGTGTCGTCTAGGCCTGAGCTCCTGGGGGAGGTCGAGGCGTTCTACGGACAGTTATACACGACAACGCGGACACCTGTCATGAACCTAGCGAAAGATCCAAGAGCTAGGTTGACCCGACACTACCCAGAAGAAATCCCGGACGTCAGCCTGTACGAGATTAGTATGGCTCTCGAACAGCTTAAAAATAATAAGGCGGCGGGTGATGACGGAGTTACCTCAGAGCTTCTAAAAGCAGGTGGAAAACCGGTCTTAAAAGCCTTGCAAAAGTTATTTAACTCCGTCATACTCGAGGGGAAAACGCCACAGGCATGGCACAGAAGCGTAGTGGTACTGTTCTTTAACCTTTTGACCGCCACAGTCGGCTGTGGCCGTCAACAAAAAATCGTGCCCCTGACGCCACGTCGGCCACAGCCGTCCAAATTTCAATGATCAAAAACTTTGTAATTCTAACCGCTACAAGTATTATTCAATCCCTGTTGATTTTGGGGCACACTTTTTTTTTACTCTGGCGTCAGTGGCACGGTAAATTGCTAGACCGCTTGGCGGTCAATAGGTTAAGAAAGGCGATAAGACCCTTTTAAAGAACTACAGGCCCATCTCGCTTCTGAGTCATGTTTATAAGCTGTTTTCGAGAGTCATCACGAACCGTCTCGCACGCAGGTTTGACGACTTCCAGCCTCCCGAACAAGCCGGCTTCCGTAAAGCTTTTAGTACCATAGACCGCATCCATACGCTGCGGCAGGTTATACAGAAGACCGAAAAGTATAACCAGCCATTATGCTTAGCGTTTGTGGACTATGAGAAGGCTTTCGATTCAGTCGAGACCTGGGCAGTGCTGCAGTCTCTCCAGCGGTGCCAAATTGACAGCAGGTATATTGAGGTACTAAGGTGTTTGTATGAGAATGCCACTATGTCAGTCCGCGTCCAAAACCAAGACTCGAAACCTATCCAATTGCAGCGTGGTGTGAGGCAAGGAGATGTTATATCTCCTAAATTGTTCACAGCTGCATTGGAAGACGTATTCAAGCTTCTGGATTGGGACGGACTTGGCATAAACATAAACGGCGAATACATCACCAACCTCCGCTTTGCCGATGATATCGTGGTCATCAGTGGCGTGCACAGAGTTTTACGACAGGGTAGACACAAAATTTTGAGAACCTAATAACTTACAGAAATACTGCGGGACAGTTTTTATTCTTCGTCTTCTCAAATATCAAGCAAATCGACCATCTCTAAATAATTTCCTCTATTAACTGACGACCGCAAACAATAAACACCACCACCATTATCACAATTAAAAGAATACACTAATATTCGCTTATTTACTAGTCACCACTATCACACGTAATAATCAAAACAAACAATAATGGCGTCCAAGTATGCAAAACCTATAGGTAACAAAAATACGACAAACTTAAATAGAACTGTTTTTGCGCTAATTAAAGTTACAAAAAAGCGCCTTTTTAAATTCGTTACATAGTCAACATCGGAAGTTCGAATCTACAAAATAAATAATAGCTAAGGAGAGAGCGAGACGGGCTACTCGTTCGGAATTGTTCGCTTAATATCGGGCGTCGCGTTATTCGCGCCTCGCTCGCACCGAATGTTCGAGTCGCGGGTCGGAAACCCTACTTCCGTAACGAAGTAAAAGACATAAGACAATGTCTTACTTCTGTATTTGTGTGCGTGAGTTTTGTTATTGTGTGCAATATTTTTATAAGAACGCACACACACGCGGTCCGTGTTACCACGAGGCACACAAATGTAAATTTAGACAGAAAATCGCCTGTCTTTACCGCATACGGCGCGTAGTGGCGCTAGTGCCGCGGAATCGTTCAAGTCAATCTACACGGAATCGACCAATACGTACGTAATTTTGGCGCACCGACTCGATAGATGGCGCGGATCGCAAATTGATTATTTTTGTACATTTTGTTTTATATAATTTTATAAAAAGGTAATGTTTGTAACAATAAATAATATATTTCGTTTCTGTAATCAACTAGGGTAGGCAGTGTCTTTTTGTCTTTATAAGGTGCACGCCACTGGTGGTCATGGCTGAGACCCTGGAACACCTCGGAAAAATGCTCAACGACCTCAGTAGGGTCTCCCAACAAGTGGGTCTTAAAATGAACATGGAGAAAACGAAAATTATGTTTAACTCCCATGTGGCACCCACTCCACTTAAAGTTGGAGACTCTGCGCTCGAAACTGTAGACGACTATATCTACCTTGGACAAACGATCCAGTTGGGTAGGTCGAATTTCGAAAAAGAGGTCACTCGTCGAATCCAACTCGGATGGGCAGCGTTCGGGAAGCTGCGGAATGTCTTCTCGTCCCAAATACCGCAGTGTCTTAAGACGAAGGTTTTTAACCAATGTGTGTTGCCAGTGATGACATACGGCACTGAAACGTGGTCGCTTACAATGGGCCTCATAAGAAGGCTCACAGTTACTCAAAGGGCAATGGAGCGAGCTATGCTCGGAATTTCCTTGCGGGATCGAATTCGAAATGATGAGATACGCAAGAGAACCAAGGTTGTAGATATAGCTCAGACAGTCGCCAAACTTAAGTGGCAGTGGGCGGGGCACATTGCTCGTAGAATCGATGGCCGTTGGGGCAGAAAGGTTCTTGAGTGGCGACCGCGGACCGGAAGACGCAGCGTTGGAAGGCCTCCAACAAGGTGGACCGACGATCTGGTTAAGATCGCGGGTAGAAATTGGATGGGGGCGGCGCAAGATCGATCGTCGTGGAGAACTTTGGGGGAGGCCTTTGTCCAGCAGTGGACGTCTATAGGCTGATATGATGATGATGATGATATATTTGTGATGTTCATAATGTACCCTTTCATTTGATATGTCACACGATATACTTTGCCATTTTTTTTTCTAATTTACCCCCCAAATCTGGCCCCCATGTTTCAAATTACTTGATTTACTTTACGTTACGTTACACGTCCATGTTTGGGTTATCAATTTACATACGTGTACCAAATTTCAACTCAATGGGTCTAGTAGTTTCGGAGAAAATTCAACTCAAAATCAACAATATTTTTTCTGCCTAACGACGCTAGAGGCAATGAACAAATTGACATTTAGGTATAATTTATGCATTTTCTATATTTGTTTTATCCTACGAGTATATATCTACAAAACGGGATTTACCACAATTACTTAAAAAAAAAACGGAAAACGAAATCGAGACAAAAACTATGTAGATATAGAACCTACTCACAAAACAACATGAGATCGTATGAGAAACGAGACCTACGTTGATGAGTGAGTCAGTCAGTCACTCAGGACTTTTCCGTTTATATGTATAGTTTTTTTTCATGTTATAAGTGCCGCTATTCGCTGACCTTATTGTTGGTTCTGCGATCATTCCATTCGTTTCTTGCGACATTCCATCCCTTCTGGACGGGACGCTAGGAAGTCGTTAGTTGAAAATAAATATAATTCGCAGGGCCTTTTTGCACTGATATATCCATACCAATGAAGATACTGCGACTGTCGCTCCTGTGCTTGTTGTGTCACTCTGATACTCAGTTGCCGCAAATTTTTCACTTCGGCCCCTAAATATAGAACATGAGTAGGACGCAGTCCACGACCCGCGATAGGATAGAAAAATCAAAACAAATTAGCTGGTGTCTCAATTCTCAATCCCGTACCGTAAACATTTCAATGACATAAAAAAACAGAACCCCAACAAACCGGACTATGCGGCCATAAAAAATTAAGTGTAATGTGATAAATTATGACATAAATCAAGGCCAACAGAAGAATAGTATATGCTTTCATTTAATGACTCATATATATATATATATATATATATATATGGAACTGACAAACTTTGTTTACTTATTTACAGCTTGCGAAATTTGAAAATTGGCAGGCCTTATTGATAACGATATTAACAGGCGAAAATGGGTCATTGTCAGATTTAGGTGCGCGTCTTTCCGGTGGACATTTGCAAAATTAAGGATTCCAGGGCCTAATTTTATGATTAAATGCTTGTGAAAATAAAGAACGTTCCCTCTTCTATAATCCGATGTAATAGCAACATAACCTACATTCATACAAGCTCTTAACTTTTGACCACCGAAGGGACAATTTTGTTTTTCGAACTGACAATGACCCAAATAGTAAAATCAATACAAGAAAAAGTATACAACATAAGTGTATAGTAGGAATTCCAATAAAAAATAGAACATAAATACGAGTATAAAAAGCATTGCAGGCAATCCTTATTAATAATGAGATTAATGAGTGAAAATAGTAAACTCAAGACAAGAAAAGGTATACAACATAAGTGTATAGTAGGAATTCGAATAAAAAATAGAACATAACATAAATACGAGTAGGTATAAAAAGCATTGCAGGCGACTTGAAATAATGGAGCTAACAGACGATCGAACGATCCGGCGGACCGATCGATCGTCTGTTAGCTCCTTTAGCTATCACATTAATATCAGCATTCCTGTTGTAGTGGTAATAATGGTACAGTGGTGACAATTGTGAGATGGTAAAACCCTGAGTGGGCGGTATTTGTCATGGGCCTGCCACTCATCTCATCTCATATTATTAATGACGCGGCATATTGCAATTTCGATCGCAATTGCATTACAATGGGAGACAATTTTTAAACAGTTGAATTTAAGACAACAATCATGCATAGGTACTCTATCGGTCAAAAGTTTAAGTTCACCCTGTGTCCTGTCTTAAAATATTCAAATATTTTACTTGTGAGTTTTGAATTTCAGAGGCTAACGCATTTTTATGACTACTAATTTAATATAATATTTATTTCGTTTTATTTAAGAGATAAATAATAATTTATGGATTACTATAGATAGTCAAATAAATAATTTAATAATTTCTAGCTTACAAATTATTACCGTCAACATAATACCTAACCTAATTACGAAAGTCAAACCCGCTCGTTATCGTTTCCGGTGCGAAAGTGCCCTATGCTCTAATAATGCTCACGGCATTACCCCGCTGGATGGCTATGGACAGCCTCTGCACCAGAAACGATTCGGAGCGGGGGTCCTCTCCCTTTTGTCTTAGTCGACGGCCTATGTCACGCACAAATTGCTTCGCATCAACACCCCAGCAGCCCGCCGTTTCCACCGCAAAAGGGACGAAAATATACCCCGAGCCCAAAGGAGCATACTTTTGGCGCTTCACCGCCGCCTGCGACTCGGCCGCCGCTCCGCCCGCACGTACTGTGCGACTGATATGAGAGGCGGCGAAGGTGCTGACGCACGTAGCGTCCCAGATCAAGCACCGCCCTCTCTCCCATGGCACCAACGTTAGGCCATCCGGCCGCTTGCCGTCCGTGCGACTAAGACCCGGAGGCTCGAGCACAGACGGAACGCCTGCCGACCTGAGCGCCCTCTGGACCACGTCGTTCAAGGCATGGTGACGCGGATGTCTCCCAACGCATCGCCGGCAACTCAATGCATGATGACCGTCAGCTCCCACCATGGAACCACAGATGCATACGTGTGGTTGACATACATCACAGCCCAAGCGGAGAGCGACGGACACCCGCAACGAGTCACCGTCGAGTAACGTGCCCAGTTGAGGGGAGGGTAACGCCTGCAGCCAAGCCCCCGATTCCGCCCGCGACACTGCCAAAAGCCTTGCGCGGTCCACACCCGCAGCGTTTCCAACCAGACCGTCCAAGGTGGCCTTACACCCTACGTCATCCCACGCGCGCTGGAGTCCTGGGTTCTCCGGGACAGACGCACCTGGATTGACAGCCAACCATCGCCCAACAGCGCCGACCACATACGGTATGCTCACCCCGTTGCCATCTAACGATAAAATCTCAGCAACCAGGTCAGCAACCCCATGGGCCGACGCCAAGAAGGCCGGCAGGCTAACGTCCCCTACACGCCGCACCCCAATACCCCCGTGACGGATGGGCAAACCTGCTTGTGTCCACTGAGTGTCATTCAAAGACACATTGATCACCGACTCAATCGTCGACTTAACGGCCAAATCGAAAGTCTCAATGTCACCAGGGAACAACCAAACAGGGGCCGTGCGCAGCAGGTAAGTGATCTTGGGAACGGCAAAACACTTTTGCATCAAAACTAAGGCCACGTGCGGGGCCAAGCCCTTGAGACGGTCGCCCGCGAGGAGAAGGAGATCCTTACGGATTTTGAGTGCCTCAGGAACTGCAGAAGGAAAAATTGGTGCACCCAGTAGGCAAAAAGAATCAGCGTTCAGTTCCTTGAGGCCCGGAAGTATACCTGAGAAAAAAGGGAAGAGAGAAGCTGAGCGAAGCTTCTACTTAATGAAAAAAATACCCTGCGATAAATGTATATGTACTTGTTTATCGCGAATTTAATCAAATAAATCAATGTTTACAATGTAAACATAAAATACTCTGGAGTTGGAAACCATAAAAAAAAATAGTGGTAGCTAGTGCTTCTATAGAAGCTCTAACAAAGAAAGCTTACATAACATGAACCACATAGGATAATTCAAACTGCACTTGTACCTACATGATTTTAAATGAAAACAGAAATACAGTTAACTCCATTTAAATATGTCAAAAGTTTAATTTAAAAATGGTGAGGATTTATTTGCGTTTATAGTATGACCTTTATACCAAAACAAAATACTCAAATTACACCCAAATTTGTGAAGATCTAATCGCCACCCGAGATCATTGGGTATCGGTATAATTATGTAGACATCACAACGGCTTCTAAGAAACTATGGTCGTATTTATACTAAAAAAAACATTAGGTAATAAAATAAAAGGTACGAAAAAACTGTACTAGACGCGGAAGTTTGCACTTTAACATTAATATATCGTGTTCGTGTTATTCTGATATATACCAAAATCATATGGTGAACTAAAACTTTGGCCCGGTACTGAATGAGAAAGTAAGCCCTCTGACGATTTAAGTTGCCAGGTCTCCTATCACTATAGCGCACAGTGCCAAATAATGCCACATTTTTCGCCATGGACAACCTGATACAGAATTGGTTAGAACTTATCATTAGAAACTTCGGAATATACTACAACAGGTAGCTATTGTGTTTATTTTCCAACTTATTCATGTTGGTAAAGTGACGTAATTTTCGGGCAAAAGAAAATCAAAGTAATCCATCTCTTCAACTTTAAGAAATATTTTGAATTATAATGTTTAAAACGTAATATTGATCGTAGCTTTATGTTTAAAAACGATTTACAACCTTCTACAGGCATTAGAAGTCAAGATATTAACTATTTTAGTTTTTTTGTTTTTATTTTTTTTCTCCCAAACGGGCAAGTAGTGGCTGATAATTTTGATATGGGAAGTACCTCTGAGTGTCCTGAACATGTGATATTAAAGTGGGCGCGGTAGCTCGTGGGGTCTCCAAGATACATGCCAATAAAACTTTTTGTCAGGGCTGCCAAAATAATTCGATCAAATTTTCGGTTAATTAATTTTTATGTAAACATTCATAGGAACTTTCTTTTCTACTTACTTTGCAAATAATCACAATATTTTTAATTAAAAAAATATATAATAAAAACAAAAAATATTATTCCGGTTTCATAAAATGTAGGTACGAAAACAACTTCTTTAATTTTACATTATGCTGGTGTCCGGAAATCCCGCTCTTCCATCAATAGAATATAATAGAAAAAAACCAAAACAAATAATACTATAAGTATACATATTATGTATACAAATATGTCTATGTTGAAGATTAAAAAGATTCGTCACTTTTGGAGTCACTTAGAGTCAATGTTGGTGTTAAGGTTAAAAAAAGACGAACCTTTTTCATGCCACGGCTGTACCAACAAGACGGCTGCCTAAACCTTATCCTTCACCGACTAGACCGCAAGATTATAGTGATTATTAACTAACATCATTAGTTGAACATTGCGGCGAGCAAATTAAAAGGGCAATACATGTATCAATGAATGAGTCACTTATGTATTTTCTGGTCTGTTTTCCTTTGCGTATAATACTTTCAGTAGACAGCCCAGTTCTGAAACCGAACTGAGCATCATGTATCTTTCATATACGCGATAGAATCCGTTTAAATTGTTTTATTGAAATCTGTGACAGGCGCGGAAACCGAAGAAAATTATTATTTATTTATTTATTTATTTAATGTCCAATTTAAAATACTGATTTATACACAAAGGTAATAATTTGTAAGATTCAAATAATTAATAACATTATTACTATTCAGTCAAATATTATTGACCGAAAAGTATCAACCCTAGACGATGATATTTTTATCAAAACCGAAGTTGTTATTTCTTCGAGACCCCACGAGCTACCGCGCCCATTTTAATATCACATGTTCAGGACACTCAGAGGTACTTCCCATATCAAAATTATCAGCCACTACTTGCACGTTTGGGAGAAAAAAAATAAAAACAAAAAAACTAAAATAGTTAATAACTTGACTTCTAATGCCTGTTGAAGGTTGTAAATAGTTTCTAAACATAAAGCTACGATCAATATTACGTTTTAAACATTATAAATCAAAATATTTCTTAAAGTTGAAGAGATGGATTACTTTGATTTTCTTTTGCCCGAAAATTACGTCACTTTACCAACATGAATAAGTTGGAAAATAAACACAATAGCTACCTGTTGTAGTATATTCCGAAGTTTCTAATGATAAGTTCTAACCAATTCTGTATCAGGTTGTCCATGGCGAAAAATGTGGCATTATTTGGCACTGTGTAGCGCCATCACATGGAACTACGCGAATGATGCTACTAGGGAATGCAAACCCCGATATACCCCACACAAATAACGGGTTATAACCGGGTTTGTATTCCCTGGATGCTACCAATGCGATTTGCGCCGACTCACGTTCGTCGCGGCTTGGTGAAAAGGGTCTTGTGTGCTACAATCAATGCAGCAACGCAGCCAACGCTGAATAGCAACGAAACTCCAATCACAGGGGAATACTGAAATGAAACAAAACGAAACGTTATATTTTCCTTTTAGGTCAAGCAAATTAGAGCATAATTAGCGTTTTTATTTATTGTGACCGAAATATTCGCTCTTTTTTCGATTTTTATGGTGCCATTGCTCAAAAGGAAAAAACGGAACCCTTATAGATCACTTTGTTGTCAGTCCGTCCGTCTGTCTGTCAAGACCCTCGGGAACGCGTGGAGTTATCGATTTGAAATTAAAACCATATCTATAGTCCCTTGAAGCTGGGAAAAAATCAAACTTCTAAGTTAACGTAAAAATAAGATACGGCCGTTATGCCGCAAAACGCATATTTCGACACTCAGACAATCAAAATTTATAGAGTATTTTCCGTTCATAATTGTAGAACTTTGAAATTAATCCACTAAAATATTAAAATGTGTAAGCGAAAAATGGAAAATAAATGCCGTTATTTTGTATTGGGCCGAGTATCCTATCCCTGATTACACACATTTAGTACCAATCGAGAGCATTAAAATGATTTTCAGCCGGAAATTATTCTTCGAAAAAAACAAATTTGATTGGCCTATTTGCACATAACAATTTGTGTTTTAATTGTGCTGTTTCAAATCACAACTATATAATTTCCCAACACAGATTAATATGTGCAACCAAGGTATTTGATAAATAGAATCTAGGTTAAGTTTTTTCGATAAAAGGTCTGAAAACATTATGATTTTAAAAAGACAAAAATATCAGGCGAAATTAAGGAGTTGAGGAGACATAATTAGCACAGTCGTCTGTAAAGCAAACTTATGTTCACTTGCAGCAACTAAAACTAAGATACGTGCTGCTATTCTCCACTATGGAAACCGAAAAATTCTTTGACACATCTGTGTAAGGGCTATTCCCACATTATTTTTTTCAACCATCACAGTAGTAGTCGTTACGCTTATTATTTGATATTTACCTACTATACCTACATGATCAATATTATTAATTATCATGATCAGAGATCGAATTGATGGATGTCATTATATGGACTTTAGTTAATCGACAACCTTCTGGGTCTAATTCTGAAGCTCCAAGCCTATTTTCATGAGCAGCTTAAGAAGTGTCATATCGTCCGTTAGAAAATTGACGATTAAATACAGGACCGCCGCAAGAGCCCATCCGTCCGAACTCTGATCATAAATTATAATGTGGTTTTTACGTACTTAAATTACAAACAGTGTATCACGTTACAATGAAAACGATAGAATGCTGATGTAATCGATTAATAAATGAATAACACGGTCACAATAATTAGTATTAGGTAATTTCACAAGAAGTAAATTCAACTTTTCGTATTTTATGTCAGACTGGGTACCTACGTATGTCTACTCTATCGTTGCACGATATGCTATATATATGAACTAATCGTAATGTAATCTTTTAAATGACATGGTAGTGTTATTGTGGTTTCACAGCTCTAGTGCTAAGCGGAATTCAACTATTGTTTACTATATGGATAACTCACTATCGACAGATGGCTAAGTATAAAATAGTACCTCTATCCCAATAAACCACTAAGGCTGATAAAAAATGGGTAGCAAATCTCTCCTTCCCCGCGCGAACGAATTTTCTTGAGTTTTTAATAAATTTTAATATTATTAGGCTGCCTGTCCGCTGAAGCGGAGCTGAGAAAATTGACCAATCACGTTGCGTCTGTGTGATGCCCAAAAGTGCATTTAAATGTGGGAATCGTGATTGGTCTAATTTACAAAGCGACGCTCTAATCCGCTCCAGTTGACAGGCAGACTTATGCTGCACAAATTCGATTCATTTCGTTATCCATTCGCGAGTGAGAAGAACAACAGCTTACACGTGTTCGCAGATTGTTACGGCAATACTTATTGACACACATTTTTAGAACCACCGCAGTTGCGAGTCACTGAAAACATTGACAAGATTGTTACAGCGATACAGCAATACAATAGTATCCTCTCTTTCTTTTAATTAAATATCATTCATAAATATCCAGTAATTAATGGAGAAAAATGATTTAATGCAGGAGTATAATTTAGTTTTATGTGTGAGTACCTAATATTTTTTTTATAAAAGTGTAAATTTGTAAGACGGAATTCATGTTTGTTTCTTTATTTTTTAAATTTGATTGACGATTGCAACGATTAGTGGAATTTAGTTGTTGAATGTTATAATTTACAATTAAATTAAATTAAATACACCTCACACAAATCAACCTACATTAAAAACAAAAATCACTGCTTAACATTATTCAAATCTAAGGGCCTTATCACACTTGCGATTTGCGAGCGTATTTTCTATACAAATAAGCGACGCGGCGAACACGCTGCGCGATCGCCTTCATACAAAATACGCTCGCAAATCGCAAGTGAGATAAGGCCCTAAAAGCGAATTGTTATTTTATTTTCTTACAATTCAACAGAACAAGTATGATAACCATATATATGTAGAGTTATATACGCGCAGTTTTTTAATATGAATGTCGTCTTTAGTATAATTTATGATTTTTGTTAAAATGGGCTTATTCCTCACAAAAAAGCAGGACGCGTATGATGCGGCAAGCTTACTAAATACTTTGTGAGACTCAAAATGTTTGCAATCGTTGTTTCAGCCTTCATCACTTTACACTTTTAATATCAATTCTATATAAATATCATAAAAACAAACAATCGTTTAGTAATTTCGCGAGTTCGCAAGGCCGTGCTAATGCAATAGTATCCTCAGATATTGTGAAACCTAGTATTTACCTGCTTTGAACACTCTAACTCCCAATTGATGTTCAAAAGATTTTCGTAAAGTTGAACAAATCGAGTAAAGTTGCACACCTCTCCGCAGTATGGTATCTTGAGTACGTTCGGTTCCTCGATATCGGTGAAATTTCTATAGGATATTCTGACGAAATGTTCGTTGGTTCTATTAGCTGAAAAGCGAAAAACCACATATCAAATGTATAATAAATAATAATCATGGACAAAATAAAGGTTCTAAGTACCTTTGCCAACTAATCATTCGCATAATAGACCAGGGATCACCAGTGTCTCAGACCATGTTTCTGCACCATCCAGACCAGCTTGTTCACAGTTTCGTTTACGTTTATATAGTAAACACCTGGGATTGCAAGTGTACCTTTAAAATTTATCGATAATTCGATATAACTCCACAAGAAATTAATGATATGAAATGATTTATTTAATGCATGTGGGAAATCGGGTAACATTTGCAGTCATCATTGCTTAATACATCGTATCACGAAACCCTACCTTTTCAGGCGTACATACATTTTAGAATAATAATATACAAACAACGAAATTAATTAATTTAAATGTCAGTACAAGAATGTGCAATGCAAAATAATATCATAATTTTAATTAAATACATAATAGGTCAAATAACGTCGTCCAAATAATCATTAACACTATAGTAACATTTATGTACCAGCCATGTCTTAACATTTTTTTTGAACAGATGTATATTTTGACATTTAAATTTGTCAGGCAATTTATTATAAATTATAATGCACATGCTGTATGCGTTTCTGGAGGTTAATTCTAATTTTGAAGCAGGCGTATATAGTTTATGTTTATATTGCGATCGAACATTACGTGTGCGTACCTGCTGCAATTCTATAAATTGATTTTTATATTTGTGTACAAATACAGACACCTCCAGAATATACAAGCATGGCACGGTGAGTATAGAGTTGTCTATAAAGTGCGGACGACAGGAATCTCGCCTCTTAATGCCAAATATTGCTCTGATGCAACGTTTTTGTACAATACAAAAAGTGGTCTCTGTCTGTGCTATTTCCCCATAAAACTAATCCATATCGAAGAGTCGAATCAACATAACCATTATACGCAGTCAAAGCGGTTTGCAAGGAGACAGTTTGTTTTATTCTTCTCAATGCGTATACAAAACTATTTATTTTAGAACACACACTATCTACCTGTTTTTGCCAGTTGCAATGAGAGTCTATGATTATTCCTAAAAACCTAGTATGTTGCACTTCTTCAATAGGATCGTTTTCAAAATGTATATTTAATTTTTGTGAGTGGCCTCGGCTAGTATGGAATTGTATATAATTAGTTTTACTTAAATTTACTTTTAAATTGTTGACCTTAAGCCATTCTATAGTTTGAGGTAATGTCCGTTCAATATCTGAATTATATGTATCTAAATCTTTACATTTTACAATGATTGAACTGTCGTTCTAATTATGTTTCATTCTAAAGGAGCAATAGAGTTTCAGTGTTCACATCGATTTACACACATTTTTATATATACCTACCTATATTATATCGTAATTTTATCACTTTAGTAATAAATCATCGTAGTCGTATATTTTTATTACGCAAAGTCATGCACTGCACTATAATTATTTTGTGGTCAAACAGAAATACAACGCATAATAAAAACCTTAGTATTATCCTGGTACGTGACTAATCGGTGACTTACAATAAAGGAGCTCCAGGAGAATAGTCGACGTGTAGACGGGACAGTTGTTATCATATAAGTTGAGCGCATTGAGAACGGAGCCAACTGTAATGTCATGTCCGCTGTATACTGATAATTTTACAGTCTTGGGGTAGCCTTCGGGATATGTCAGAGAGGTGTTCGCCATGTTCCTCACAATCTCTTGTATCAGCGGCCCCGCCTTCAAACGCGCCAATAGTGGTGTCATTGTGGGTACTTTAAAACTGAACAATGAGAGAAGGTAATATTAGTAAGGAAGGCGACTTGGATAGTGTAGTTTTTGTTGCTTAACACTTTGGCGACCAAGGATTTCGTGGTGCAACGCGTGTAGCCGATAACATGGGGAAATGCGTATGTAGCGAAAACTCGTTACGAGCACAGTGCCCACGGGGCGGGTTCCCGGTGTTCAAAGTGTTAAATAACTTTACGTGTTTGTAATAGTTAGAAAATTATCAGTACTATTTGGTACTCTATTAGTTACAGTGCACGTGTCAAAGTTCAATCTATGATAAGGCAAAAATATATAGGTAGAATCAAACCCACTTAATGTAATCGTCGGCCGTAGCATGATAGGATTTCTCTGGCAAAGTCAGTCAGACTTTGGCTTGGAGGTGGGGCTATTTGGAACCCAAAGGGCTATTTGGTAACTTCCAAACATAGGTTTTAGCCCTAATAGGTATATATTCTCATAGCAATAGTTGGACCAATGACATACCTAATTAAATGTATGATCCTAATTTAAATGGAAAATAAAAATCAAGGTTATTTTTTTTTGCTTAGTACCAAATAATAACCTCTTGGGTTCCAAATCGCCTAGTAGTAGTAGGGAACTAACAAACAAACATAAACAGTAAAAATAAAAAGGCCATACGTAGACGATATTTTCCAAAAATAAATGAATCGCTTTTGATGGAAATCGTTTTTGTGAGATTTATATGTAGTATGTCTTTGCGGCCTCAGGACGCCAAGATTCAAACTAAACGGACCAAATCCAATTTAAATCAGTCCAAACGTGTAAGCGTGATTACACCGCAACAGGCACATTTCATACACAAGTATTTAGCGAAAACATAAATATACATATATATTTTACAATACATTGTCACTATTTAAAAATAAATTTCTACCAATATTAGAATATGCAACAAATACGAGCTGAAAAATCTCATAAGGTTTTTCGAAATAGTGACATAATGATACAAACAATGAAAACAAGTGCACTAGGAAATCAAATTCACAAATAATTCAAGTTTCATTATTTGTGACCATAATTAAAAATCATTCAGTTTGTATTATCAGTCCAGATTGTCAGCAATTGATCATATTTCACACCTATAACAGGCCGGCTCACGTAGGCGGTCGGGATACCAAGAGTGAGTCCAATTTGGTAGGGTGAAGTTATATAGCGTCTCAATATACAAGTTGCTGTAGACTGATAGTATATCGTAGTAATCCTTGATTTTTTTTCCAGTGTATGCTGTCAAATAGCTGAAATTGAAAGAATGTTCTTTAATGGGCACATTACAATACAATTTAATGGATCCCTAAAATATGGCAGAATAATAAAGAATGATTAGACAGCTCGCATACAAACACAATATGGCATCTCATTGATACAGGTGACAACTAAGCTGTAAAATTATGTCGGTATTAAGCAATAAAATATTATGTTTTACTTATCGGATTGCATTTGTGATGCACACCTGATGGAAAGCAGTAAAGTAACTACATCAGGTGTTATTCATGCATGCTTTTTAAGTAGAAATAAATTTGTAAAAATGAATATGCCTATAGTGTTTAAATACTTGAAACCCCATGTTGATAAAATTATCTTACAAAAATAAACATTCAACATAATGTTAGTTATTTTATTTAGAATGAAGGAAACTCATTAATTGCCAAATTAAGTAATGTCTATGTTCTGAAATTTTAACATCACCTTTTATCCAGGAATCACATGGTAAAAATTAAGAATTACTATTAATAAAACTTACTCCATTAGATCTTGATACTTAGCAAGCCTGTCTTTAAATTCCTTAGATTCTGTATAATCAGCAAGAGCTTTGTCATAAGCAGGGCATTTTTTCAACATTGCCAAAATTTCATCACGGTTTTCAGGCATGGTGTGGACCGGTATAGGTTGCCACTTTAACTGATTATCCCAAACAGCATTTCCAACAGGGGGGTACATTCCTAAAAAAAATTAAAAAAAAAAACGCTATATAGATGAAAAAAAAATATATGGCGCTATATGTATTAAATTAGGTGTTAAATTACCCACATAAAAAAAAAATCGATGATTGTGTTTCGAAATAAAATATAAAAATGAATAAAAGTTTAAATTGCCATACCATTAATTGTATTACTCCCAATATCTAAATTAACATTTATAGTACAAATTTTCTAAGCTAAGCTCCACTTTAGAACTGAATACCATTGAGTGGTAAACCACAAATTAAGATAGCAAGCTTGTAGTAAAAGCAGATTGTAACCACCTTGGAAGGTTAATATAGATTATCGACTCTTATTTCCTTAGACATGAAACTACAAAATACACTAACAGAATAATGGTAATCATAACTTTTTTGGAATTTTACAACCGTCCGACTCTCCACAAGAACGTATTCTCTTGAAAAATGACTGAACTCTCATCATCAACCATTTTAAACCTATTCAACAAGGAAAATGGTTGAAAATTCAATATCCATGCAATGTAGTTCTAACCTTTTTTTGTAAGTAACTGGTTGGCGCATACGAGAACAAAAGCAGATAGGATTGTATTAGACACAATGCCATTGTGAATGCAGGTAAGTGGATGAGCTTAGTTTAAAAAAATTGTACTATAACATTAATTTTTCTGTCATTTGCATGCACATGGTATAGTTTGTTAATTTTCCTTAACCAAGAAGCTCATTTTATTTGGCTGAAACCAAAAACCTAATTTGAGATTTAAAAAAGTCTACAATTCTAACCCAACAAGATGCTAAGCCCACGCTTTATGGCATATTTTTAGTGGTATTCATTTATTTTACTAGCTAGAATCACTTTTTGGAAACTGTTGTTGTTTTAGGTAAATGTAAACAAAGTTCTCTACAAAGCTACATATCGAGAGAATTTAGAAAATTTTAATATTTAAAGCTGAAGGAGAACCAAGGATTGTATAATATTCTTATAACTAATGTTACAAACATACTGAGATTTTATAAATTGGTTGGTGTCTTTAGGTTAAACTAATATTTTACAGTATTTCTTGGCAGAATAAAAAAAAACATAATGAGACATTGCCTACAAAAAAAACTGACAATAAATTAAACAAAATAAGATGATTTTTATAAAAAGTGCCATTATCCTTATGATTCACGAATTTAATGTTCTGCAAAAGGAAGTGCTATCCCTCAAAACATACAGTTTTGAAAAAAGATATAGGTTTCACAGGCAGCAGAGAATATTTGCTGATTGTAGATCCATATTTGATGGAGCATTCTGATTTGGTTCTGATATTAATGTTTAGAGTTGGTTTCATGATTCACTAGTTAATGATGCCATCCTGAACCTTGTGGAAAAGTTTCATTTATTAAAGTTGTTAGAATGTAGTTTAGAATTCATTGAAGTTCTTTTCTTTCCCACACACGTTGATTTATCAATGTTTATAAACACATACACATACATGATACAGGACATCACTCAAAAAGTTTGGAATGACTGCTGCTGATAAAATTGAAGTCCAAAACTGAACAATATTTAAATATTGAATAAGAACAGGATTTGTATGACTTTTGTAAAGCCATAGGTTTGACATTGACTAATATTAACATGAAGTGAATCCACACAATACATGACATTCTCTCATTACTGTTTGTTGCACCACCACCCTAGGGTTAAACTGCAACTTTTTTGTGGTCGGTATATGCACTTTATAATGGCGATGAAATTGACCTTGTGGTTGGGGCCGTGGTAAAATAAATGTGGAGCCAGCAGTCCTGGATTCAAATTCCGCCAAGGGCAAAATATGTATTTGTTGAACTCGAATATTTATTCCTGAATCATAGATGATTTCTGTGTATTTAAGTATGTAAGTTAATAATCATCATCTAGTGCTCATAACACTTGCCTTCTAGAGTTTACTGTGGGACTAGGATTATGTGAGGTGGTTGAATATTTATTTGTTTATAAGAAGCAATAGCATGAAGATGAGAGGAACCAAAATCTTACCTGCTAGATTAGCTTCTACAGACATCAATGTGCGGTCCACATCTGTAGATCTCACTCTGATTTGTGTTGGATCAAATTGTGGGGATATCAAATGCTGAAATAAAATGATTTCATACGTGATTAAAAAAGCCCTACAGATATTTTTTCTTGAAGAAATTACAAGAAGCAATAATAACCACGAAAATTTCGGCATATAATATAATTATTCTACATAAAAAAAGGTAAAGTCGGCATGCTCTTAAGTTGATTCGTCATCTTCGGAGCCGAAACAGCTGCGATAGATATCTTTCGCGTCTGTTTTCTGATAGACTACAACTCTACAAGGAAAGGAAACAGGCAAATAAATCACGAACTTACCGCATATCTTTCTCGTAACCACTTGCCAAGAGCGTAATGTTGCCGTTTGCCGGTGTTCGTTAACTGACCAAACTTAACTGGCCACAGGGATTCGTTCTTATACGGATCAGTAGGAAACATGTCTACGGGGGTCCTGTCTCCATGTCTGAAGATAACCGCCGCGTATTGAATGATCAAATCCTGTTGGGGATTTTCACTCACCGAGACGGTTAGTAAGGTTAGAATAGTAACGAGCCAAATCATTTTACGAATATATCACATAAACTAGCAAGATAAACTACCGAGACACATAGGATGCATCATGATTGATGCTAAGTTTCAGCCGGGCACAGCGACTGCACTCTTCGCAGTAGTATTTAATCAATATGTACAGTGTGCATACAAAAAATAAACTTGAGCGTAAGCGGTAAAATAGCAGAGCACACAAGTGAAGTCAAACAAAGTTACGTTATGTCATGTCATGTCATGCCATCAGGGGCATTTCACTCAGTACTTTACAGATTTCATACATTAAAACTTGCGTGCGTTTTATACGAGACTCGCTCGATAGATGGAGCAAAATTCAATATTTGAATTAGTGTTATTAAAACGAAATCTGTTTTTATATTATTATTTTATCCATAAATAAACATATAATAAAAACATAATTATAAGTTATTGTGAAAGATTATGAAGCATTATTTTAATTTATCATTACAGGCAACATTACGGCTTAAGATTAGATCCCCGTTCCATTCCACTCATTTATTTTTTAGATTTCACCTATTATATTTTATGATGATTGTCACAAAAATTTAATATCCACAAAAAAAATGGAAAATAATAAATGCGTATTTTTTTAAATGTAAAAAAACAATAGTAGAAAGTAAACTAAAAGACTACTTAATACAATTCGGTGTAGAGGAACGCGTAGCGTGGTGCTGTTTGACAGTTTACTTTATTTATGGACAAGTTGGTTTTCTGGTGGATATTCAAACGGGTATAAGAAATCTTCTTCGACTGTGCTTTATGGATATTAGCGAACGTTGTTGATCTTCACGCACGAACTTGGATTCCGACGACAGAAGTTCCAGGAAGGATTTCCATCCCGGCTATGTGTAATGGATCACGATTGCCTCGTTAAACTAAGGTTAAACTATTTTAAAGTCATGGTAGCAGTAAAAAATGTTGTGTGTGTCTACCTGTGGTAAGCGTTTGTTCTAACTATGCTCCCCAAAATTAATTAAATAAAAATAATTAATTATAAATGTGTCTTTTTTATACCTTCCTACAAACATGACTAGTTTTAAAGCCCACTTATTATGTTAAGTGTGAGGTACAGATGAAACATATAATTAATATGTATTGAAAGTACCTATAGTACAGTGCATAGCGATTGCTATGTATACATATGTACATGATTCAGATAACTCGAAACTCGCTCAATAGATGGCGCTAGTACACAAAGGAAGCTGATGACTCTATCTCAGTATGTATAATTTACTCTATGCATGCCATGAAGTGAAGTGAGTGAAGCGTGAGCTTCTATCGATTAGTCGATTATTACAATCAATCATTCGACTTAGTCGACTAATTCGAAAATCATTCGAATATTAGTAGTACTCAAAATCCACGCCAGCCCGAGTCCGAGTCGAGTTGACGTATCGTATCCTCGTCGCGTATCGCCGCACCGATCATTTCGGCGTGCAGTAGTTTGGACGCTATCCGTATCGTAGCACCGTATCACCGCCCCGATCATTTTAGCATTTTGTTTTCGTCGAACATTTCATTTCGTTTGTGATCGTTGTTCTGTGCGGAGTTGCGTCCCATTTAAAAATGTCGCCCGCTGAGATCGCTCACTGAACCTTGGGACAGAAATATTCTTGAGTGGGGGCTGTGTACCGGAAGTCGCAGCGAGGAAGGCCTTCATTTTTGTCATCTGCTCATGGAGATTTAGGACACGACTGTGCTCGTTTTATAATACATAATGCGGCAGAAACAAGTGTGGACGCACCCTAAATTGATAAATGTGAACCTGAAAACAGTGGCAGGTACAGGGGCGAGGGATGTGATAAAGTCAAAACAGCGACTCAACATTTGAATGAATCATTCATGCAGTCGATCACTATAGTTCGTTTAAAATCAACTGGCTACATTTTGGCAACGACAATGAAGTCCAGCGACTTGTATCAGTCAGTATTTGTATCAGCCCGAAAAAACCGCGGACGACAGTTTCATTCCATAGTTTAGATGTGCGAGAGTGATAATGATAAGGACACAGACACATAAATATAAATAGACATACATAGAAACAAACATATTTCTTGGATAATATTATATTCAACATAAAGAAATTACCTTCACGCATAAAATAGGCGCATTGTAAGACATCGAGTTGCGCGCTAGCTCGCGTTAACCTAGGTATAACCTATACAGAATTTATTTTTTCGAATTGAATAATATTGGCTAATGAAAGTAGAGACTGAGATTTATTCAAAACTTTTTACATGGCAATAATAATTTAAACTTCAAATGTGTCAAAACCAGGCCATAAAATTCCCAAAAAAAAAATCAAATGTGTCAAACAGCTGTATCAGTTGAGAAAAATATTCTTGATGCTGGCAGAATTGTCCCATTGTATTAAGTTAAAAATTGAATTGAATCGAGAAAAATATCACGATTATTTTTTACGCATTCGTGTGAATCATGAACAAAATCATTAAAAGCAATGTGTGTGTGTGTCACTGACTTTTCAACATGATCAATAAATATAAAGTAAAACGAGACAATAGCGGGAAGTGATTTCGGATACGAAAGCAGCGTACTTACATACGATATCAAAGTTCTTAGGTTAGTTACTATTTTTAACTGACTGTATTTTTGTGTTATGTTTGTTACCTCAGAACTTTGGACAACAACAGAACGACTGGGTGAACCGATTTCGATGATTCTTTATTTGAAAGCTGGTGCTTACCGTGTAGTATTATTTAAATATGGTCCAGTTCTGACAAAAATATATCCATAAGAAAATCATATAGGTATGTGTTATAGTATGCTCCATTTCGCTCATTGAAGTTGGTTATATTTTTGTGAAAGTGATTATATTTGAAACACTAAAAAGCAAAAAAAAATGAAGAAACTATTTTTTTTTACAAATAAGAACCGAATTCAAAAATAAAGCTGAAAAAATAAAACCCGATATTGTACAGATTGGGTTATTTTAGGCATTTCAGTTTGTTTTGAAGTCGGTTCTTTTTTGTTATGATTAGGCTTGGGACTTTTCACTGCTCGCCGTGGTTGTCCAATCCATGGAGTCGTCATATGATAAAAAAATATATTCAAAACCAGTCTAAAAATTAAATGTTTTATTAAATGTCGTAATTTATGTTGTTACATTTTTAATGGGCACGTTGTAATAGTTTGCAATTAATTTTATCATAAATCTATCGGTAATTTCATATTATACCTAGTGGTCACAAATTATGCATCCTTTTTGATAGATACTTGTGTTGTGACAGACTACTCGTGCTGACAACTTTTCGCAACTTAAAATTAGGAAACATTTTGAGTACTTTATAGATTGTCACTTTTGATTGAAGACCGTTACAATAATTCATTTAAAATGAATAATTTTACGCCTGGTGAAATTGAGCTCTGGTTAGAGCCATACGAGGAGTTTTTAAAATATGATGAAGAAAAGTCTTGTAGATATTGTTCTCTATGTGATCAATATTTCAAAGCTGCAAAAAAAAAGTTTGTTGTAAACCATGTCAAAAGTTTATACCATCAAAATTACTGCGGTGAAAATAGCGTCATACTAAATTTTATAGAACCTTACGACGAACTAACATTAAGTGAAGACAAGTCCTACATTTCGATGATTATCAAGATCAACGGCACAATTTGAAATGTGACGTTATTTGATTAAAAACCTTAAATTGTTGAAAAATAGTTTTTAATTGAATAACGGCACATTTCGGATTGTGCCGTTGTTCTTGATAAGCAACGATTTGTTGCTCCGCGTGTGGTATTAACCTAAGACTCAAAAAGTCCATCATAATAGGGCATGTTAACAGCCAAAATTACCAGAAGAAAACCGGAAATATGAACGATTTTTATATAGATCTGTTTGTTTCTCGTTAATTGCAATATTGCATGGAACAAAGTACCTACAATTTATAAAGTACTCAAAATGTTTCGATAGATTTATGATAAAATTAATTGCTAACTATTTATAACGTGCCCATTAAAAATTTAACAACATAAATTGTGAAATTTAATAGATCATTTAATTTTTAGACTTTGACTTTGAATATATTTTTTTATCATATGACGACTCCATGGATTGGACAACCACGGCGAGCAGTGAAAAGTCCCAAACCTAGTTATGATACTTGATGTGCAAATTGGCTAAGAAAGTAACAATTTCCAAAAATATTTATTATAGTGTAATAAACAGTTACTATAGAGATCGAGTGATTCAATGGAAGCTGTGTTTTCGAGGAGTGATTTTATTTATTATTTTTAAGTATAAAGTAAAATGAAATCAATGAGTTTTATTTCTTCCCTCTTTACACTTACAAAGTTCACAAATAAATGTGAAGGATTATCTAATGCAACTTGCACTTTTCGCATTAGTTAAATCCATAGACTTTATCTTCTAACAAATTCTTTTCTACTATTTATTCTTAGATAATTAGATGGATGCTACCGTCATTCTTCTTCTTTACCATAGTATGAACTTCTACGTGGTGTTGCAACACGCTGTTTTTTTTTTAAATTTGCCTCTATTTCCTAGTCTCTACTTTTATAAGCCAGACTATTTATCTATATTACACAATTCAATTCATTCATCAAACTGATTTGACTAATTCTGCAGATGTACCCCATTACTATTTTGTTCGTAAGTATGCTGCATAGTTACGCAAAAACGGTGTCTGTGTGCGTGTAATTTTTGATGTACCTACGGATTTTTGAAGTGAAAACTTCTTTAGCGGCGCTTGGCAATTTTTAGATGGGTAAAAAATGTTAAACTCGCGTCAGATCCGCGCGTCAGATAACAATTGGTAACCTAGCAACCGTGTCTGTTTCAAAGAAAGGGGGCCTTCGAACAACAAAATGTTGTAAGTGACAGATGGTGAAGCGTAATCATAAACTTACATTAGTAAGAAATTAAAATAGAAATCAAGTGTCAGTGAGATTGAGATATAATAAAATCGGAGTTTTTACTTCTGCCGGCACTCCCGGAGTGCAACCCGTCCTTTTTTCTGTAATATGCGTTTATCGCAGTGAACGCATATAAACATAAAAGTGTCATAAGAGCTCAAAAATGACCCCACGTGAAGTGTACCTAGAACGATTCATTTGTACCAAGGCCAAATTGACAGTTTTAATACGATGGCGTCTGTCGATGGCAGAACATGTCAGGTTGTATAAAATTAACATATCTGCATTTTATTCAAAATGCAAAACATTGACGTTATAATTACATGGACACACAATCAGACGGAAAACATGGCACCCTCCCAAGTAATGCTAAATCACATATCGCATTAAAGCCTCACCAGAAATATATGAGGATATTGCGGAATTTTACTGTAACTAATTTCTTATACTGGCAATGATATTATGATGGTTGTCAACGATGTCAATGTCATTCGAGGTGGTTTGTTTACGTTTCTTTAAAAGACGATTATTTAAAAATATCCAAAGAATATGCTGAAAACCATTCATAGCCGTGAACGTAATATTATAAATAAAATGTACACGTGTTTACTACACGAAAAACAGTCAGGAAAAGAAAGGATTCCATTACATTATATTACGAGGTTAACATAGAGTGGAACTGACAGGTATTTAAACTAATGTCATTATAGTTGCAAAATTGTTGCCATATAAATCTTATAAATAGCGCCATCTTGACAATCCTCAATATTCCTGGTCATGCTTTAACTGGGATGAAACTCTTGTAGATACAAGTAGTTTAAATAATAACTATAATTTATTTGACAACATACTATCCCAAACATTAAATATACATATCCCACTTAAAAAAACAAAACAGAAAAACAGAATTCCTAAAACTTGGCTCACAACTGGTTTGAAAATTGCATGCAAACATAAAAGACAATTAAAAATTCTTACTAATCAGACAAATAATACTGCCTTGAAAAAACATTACATATAAAAATCAAATCGAAGGTCAATCATCAAGATCATCGTTACCTATAATCAGCAGAGCTCATTTCCGAGTCGAAAGCAAATCGTAGTAAAGTTATCGTAACGCCCCATGTTTTTTTTTAGTAGTTTCATTTGCTTTCTATGGTCTCCATCATCAGCTCATCATCACTAAATGACAGAGTAACTATATGACTTACTTAAAAAAAAAACACCCAAATCACCTTAAGGGTACCTTATATATTTGAAGAGTTCCCTCGATTTCTCCAGGATGCCATAATCAGATTCTGACCGGAAGACAATGGGATCGGTCCAGCCATCTTTGAGTAATCCTAATCAGGGAACATACATAAAAAAAAATAAGTAAAAAACCCCGACGTATTGATAACAGTCCTTCTTTTTTAAGTTTAAAATAGGCAAGCCGACGGGAATCGAATTGTTGCTTCGCCACCGGTATATGCAGTCGATTTCTTAAAGCAGCGTAAAAAGAAAACCGGCCAAGAGCATGTCGGGCCACGCTCAGTGTACGGTTCCGTTCCGAAGTGGCCCATCCTTCATAATAGATGGGCTTCGAGGTTTAAATTACGACAAAGATTTCAAGCTCTATAGAAAAGGTCGTAAACGCCAAAGTAACTGTAATTACTTATTACCTTCTGGAACTTATCGGTTATACGCGTCAAATTGAACGGAATGTTTTAATTCAGTATGGCACTTAACTACACCGCGCGGCACTTACGTAATTTTTAAGAAAATTATGAAATTTTGCGATAACTTAAAAACGGCTCCACCGATTTTATACAATATAGTTTTCATTGAAAGTACTTATAAGGCCTCATTTTCATGAATTTTTCCATAATTTTTTGACCTGTGATTGAAAAGTTAGAGGGGGGGGGTGCTATTTTTTTTATTTTCGGAGCTAAAGGACCCCGCAGCAAACTTAGGGAAAAAGTGGTTTCAGTCAAATCGCACTAAATTTTAGTATGATGTAGATTCAACTCTAATGATTATTTATACTTTCTGAAATAATCAAGCATAATTTTTTTTTTACGCGACGTGTTTTCTAAAATCTATATAGGTATTACGAAATGATACGCACTGACGGTTACTGACGTAATTAAGTCAAAGTAGCCATTGCTGCCATCATGTGTTGTAAGTACTTTCTTTATTTTTATTCATGTACTTATAATAACGTAATTAATAATTATCGAATATAAAATATGATCTTTGTAATGTTTCTGTAACGTTGACATTGCATTTTATCAATTATCTATGTTACGAACGACATGCATAACAGAGAAAAAAGGAGGAATTACGTAAAACACAATATATTGTATAAAATAATTAAATTGATTATTTCAGAAAGTATTACGTCCGAGAGAGTTGCGCCCTTATAAAAAAAATCAGGAGAGTTAAATCTACATTATACTAAAATTTTGTGAGATTTGACTGAAACCACTTTTTTCCTAAGTTTGCTGCGGGGTCCTTTACAAAACTGCTGACTTGATCAAAAATAATATTAACTATTCAATGACACCCGACACACTAGTGTTGAAAAGAAAAAAAAAACACCCCCACTTTAGGTGTTCGAGAGGGACCTTAGGGTGGAGCGAATTTTTGTTTTTTGGAAATTCAACTCAGAACGTCTCTAAAACGTTGCATTAGGCTGCCAGGTGTACGAGAAAAATAATAATAAAAATATTCAATACTACTTTTAGCCCTCTACTGTCGTTTTGAATATTATGATGAAGCCCATACTGATTTTTTTTTTTTTTATCAAAATCTTGTTTTTTTTTTAATGAAAGTCAAGTGATTTTTATCCCAGCACATAATACTCGAAATAAAAGATAATATTGCATAAAAATATAACAATATTAAAAATATTAAATTATTTAAAATACTGAATTTTAATTTTGGTCACAGGTTCTCGTAGTAGTTGCCGTAAGTATTAAATAAGCTCAAAACATTTGAAGTTGAAACCCTTCTTTATAAATCTAATACTAATTACGTAAAAAAGAAAAGTTTTTTTTTACCAATTATGAGTAAAAAAAAGTTTTTCTAGCTCAAGTAGAGGGCTGAAACATATTTAAAATCAATTACATATATATATATATATATTCATTAATATCTTATCTAAAGACAACATATTACAAATGTTCCAGGTCGATCGGACAACTTTTTTTTTTCCATACATCGACGCTCCACCCTAAGGGACCTACCCGATTTTTTTTAAATTTTAGTTTAATTTACCGTTTTTTGGCGTGATACATAGGTACACATACTCATACCAAATTTCAGCTTTCTAGTACTAAGATCACGGAGCTAAGCCGCGGACGGACGCACATGGCGAAACTATAAAGGTTCCTAATAGTTGACTACGGAACCCTAAAAAAGGCATGTTCACCTACTTTATTCGAGTTTTATGAAATCATCTATTTATTTACACTTTATTGCACAAAACAAAAGTCAGTACAAATGGCGAACTTAATTCCTAATGGCATTCTCTACCAGTCAACCATAGGGCCAAACAGAGATGCATGCACGTGCGGAGTAGAAAACAAGAAGCTTTTCCTGGCTGTTTTTCGTGTAGTAAACACGTTAACACTTTATTTAAAATCTTACGTTCACGACTGTGAATGGTTTTCGGCATTTTCTTTGGATAATTTTAAATATTTGCCTTTTAAAGGAACCACCACGAATGACATTGACATTGTTGACAAACCATCATAAAATCATTGCCAGTGTAAGAAATTAGTTCCAGTGAACTTCCGCAATATGACGCATCCTCATATATTTCTGGTCAGGCTTTACCTAATCCTAATAAAATAATAATATTATAAACGTGAAAGTTTCTAATCTCAAAAACTACTGGACGAATTAAGATGAAACTTTCCAGTTATGTCTTATATATCAGAGTAGGACATAGGCTATCAATTATATCAAGTTTTATCCCTTTTAGGGACGAAAAACGGGACTTAACTTTGTATGGAGAGCAAATAATTGTAGTGGCAACAATGCAACTACAATGATTTGCAGTATTTTTAACCGACTTCAAAAAAAGGAGGGGTTCTCAGTTCGGTTGTATGTTTTTTTTTTATTTTTTTTATTTTTTTATGTTTGTTACCTCATAACTCCGTCATTTATGATTCGATTTGGAAAATTCTTTTAAGGTTCCTGAAAAGACATCTCAAGGTTGGTCCCATAAAATTTTGGTGAAGATCGGATGACGAGATCCATGAGGAATCGAAGGAATTCCTGAAATTTTATAGGCACTCATAATATTTTTCATGTATTTTCTAAAACTATTTTAGTATTTGCATATGGTAGTCATCATCTTCCAATGCTGAACTGATGATGGAAGGTACAACTCCTTAACGGTTAGGAGTTAGGAGATAATTCAAACGAGATGCATGCCTTCAAGACCTCCCTGATCACCCCGCCATAAGTATTTTACATGAATCACTAAAAAGCGAAAAAAAAAATTTTAACAAAAAAAAGAACCGACTTCAGTAAAACTAAAAAGCCAATAATAACCCGTTCAAGTACAGATTACATTTGTCTCACCCTTTGAAGTCGGTGCCAAACCTCACGTAAACTTTAATATATAAATATAATAACTGAGTGGTTTGGGATCGATTTCAAAGGGTGAGTCAAATGTAATCTGTACTTGAACGGGTTATTATTGGCTTTTTAGTTTTACTGAAGTCGGTTCTTTTTTTTGTTAAAAAATTTATAAGAGAGTGGTCTGTTTCTAGTGACACCTATACTTGTTGGTTGGTTACTATAAATTTTTTGAATTGAAGTTCGAATTGTTATTTTACATTATTAAATTATATGACTATGACTTTAGTCAATAGCGTTTAGTTGGTAGGGAACTCAGCTCATAGTTCAGATCAGAGGGGTTATTTGCGTTGTGGCCCACATACATACACATACATATAAACCAAACCATGTCCCGGATACTTTTTCCGCGGTACGAGTGCATTATGATGTAATTACTGATGTAGTTAGTTAATTGATGAGCACGACTGTTTCGTAGTTTTGGATGTATTATTAAAATAAGATAATAAGTTAATTGTTAATGTGGTTAGAGGGATGAACGGGGAGATAAGAAACATAGGAGCGAAGGAAAAGGAAGGAGATCTGCCAACTGGAAAAAATCGTTAGAAACCAACGAATAAAACATAGAACACGAGCTTCATACAAAGTGACAATCAAAATCCGGCCCAACAGTCGAAATGCGCATGCTCACCGGTGTACCAATCACAGCCACTCAAATGTTTTCAATTACGCATAACAAATAAATGTGATTCGTCAATTTCCGAATGGCCAGCTGTGATTCGACAAAACGCATGACATTTGTCTATGGTAATATGGCGGTGACAGTGAAAACTCATAATTGGTGAATCGTTAATGCAATAAAGAGCCATTTTTGTTTCCTTCACATTATAAATCTTGAATGTTAAGGTTATTGCTTACATACGAATAAAACAAAAACATCTTAAGGAAGCCTTGTTTGTTCCTTGTTGTTACTAATACTTTGAATGATTATTATTTATACGTGCTGTAACTGCTGTTTATATTATTATTTCTCCTTCTTTGTAATAACTAATATTTTACATGTAAAGACGATACAATCTTTGTAGTGAAAAAATATCAAACATAATTAGGAACTTATACGTTTTCCTACCGGACTGACGGAAAACGCATAGCCTTTTAGGGACGGTCTTATACAAGCACAAAAGTCAGGCTTGCCCTAGTAATATAACAAACGATAAAAAATTATTTAGGTACTTGAACAATATAAAATTGCGCGCCGTGTGACGTGTTTCATAATTTCAAATTTTGTCGACGCCGCGTGGTTCAAAATTTGTCCGCGCACCGACTGCACCGCGCTCGCTGATGGCTCGTCGCCGTTCTATGTCACCGCTAGTCATCTCCCTCGCACGCGTTGGCTTGCAATCGGGCTTCATACCGCCTACTCTAACACATGGAAATAACCTATGTATCAATATAACTATACGTTGCTTCAAGTGAAGTGAAGTTAGATACGGATCGGCCACTTACAAATTTCGCGTAAACAGGAGTGATTTACTTCACGTTGTTTAGAAATATTTAGTTAGTGTAGTGTTAAGTAGAAGTAGGTAATATTTGAGATAGTGTTCGTGTTTTGATTTTGTTTGTTGTTGTGATTACTGTGGCTTTAAATAATGGAAGGAGTTGTTCCGTGCGATTGTGACGAGTTAAAGTGTGCAGTTTTTTTAATAGGCGAAGGAAAGGTAGGCACTCTAGCTTTCGATCAGAAAAAACAGCTCATATTTTCCCCAAAACCCACGCCCAACCTGTGTATTATTCAAATTATACTTTGAACAGTAATGCGGCAATAAAATGGATTTACCCACTAAAAATTACCAAAACAAAATCCCTGGGCTTGCCCTCTCCTGTAAGCCTAGACACGCCACTGATTCCATTACTTTTTTCAAACATCGTATGTAAATTAGTCATATGGCATAACACCATCCCTATACAAAATCTGTTCCGTAAAATAAATTAAATTAATATGTGTACGGCTTTATTTACGTATGAAAACTGATACCATCTTCACGTAATGCAACTGTTCGGCGGCGTCGCCATTTTGCAAACTAGACAGCCGTTTGACACAAAATTTACGCCCCGCCTTAACTGACACAAAATCCGTGGGGCCATTTTCCGACGCTAGTTAGGCTTCTATGTTTTATTCGTTCGCTGTTAGAAACTAGATGATAATATCTAAGATTGAGTGATTGTCGAGCGTGAAGGCAAGGAAAACTCTTAGTTAGAGTCAATCGTGTTACAGTCATTGTATCCGATACAACAGGTATGTGCTTAATAACTACTTAAGAGGCCTTATCCCTTTTAAACTTTTTTTTATTATGACAAATATGTTTATAATTCCAACCAACTTTTTAAAGTGAATACAACTTACATAATATATACGTTGTACTTACATAATACTTTTTCCCGAGTTCTAGGTTGGTAGTAACATAGCTATTTTCATGCTTTCATTGAACGCAGTCGAAAATAAGTTGAAAAAAAACTGGCCAAGTGCGAGTCGGACTCGCGCACCGAGGGTTCCGTACAAACACTTTCCATCCCTAGGTGGTTAAGTTAAGTTTGCACCTGGTATGTATAGCGCCCCATATAAATTAGGTGCAAAGCTAGGTATTAAAAAAACTACTTACAAGATCTCGTTCAAAACAATTTTCGTTGGTAGTTTTTATAGTAATGTACATCATTTGCTTTTTTTAGATTTTTCATTTTCTTATTTTAGAAGTTAGAGGGGGGGGGACCAACTTTTTTCCACTTTGGAAGCGTCTGTCACGCAAACTATTCGGTTTAGAAAAAAATATTTTAGAAACCTCGATATCATTTTTGAAGACCTATCCATAAATACCCCACACGTATGTGTTTGATAAAAAAAAAATTGAATTTCAGTTCTAAGTATGGGGAGCACCCAAAATTTATTATTATTTTTTATTTTTGCATCAAAATCTTAATGTGGTTCAGAGAATCACCTACCAAGTTTCAACAGTATAGCTCTTATAGTTTCGGAAAATGGCTGTGACATACGGACGGACAGACGGACAGACAGACAGACAGACAGACAGACATGACGAATCTATAAGGGTTCCGTTTTTTGCCATTTGGCTACGGAACCCTAAAAACTAATTTTCCGCGTGAATTTTGACAATATCGAGTAATATTTGAAACAAAAATTATAAATAAATTATTCAAACTGTAGGTAGGTTACAAATATATATCAATAAATCCCAATAGCCCTGTTCTATAGGTGGTTACATCAGTAACATGTTAAGAAACATGTTTGATCATAGAGAAAAATGTATAAAACAATCAGCCATTTAAAAGGAACAAGGCCTCTTAAGGAGACACAGGTATGTGCTTAGTACCTACTTAAATTATTCGGCGCGCATGCGGCATGCCGAATCCACATAATTAGGCTATAGGTGTCAGGTTGGGGCGCGGCGCCGGCGGCGACGGCGGTGGCACTGCACTCGTGAGTGTACTTGCCAGGACTCGTGGGACGGGAGCGGCACAACAAGCGCGCCCGCCGTCCACTGCGGACCTTCTCAGAGCCGCTCCGCGCACGACTGTCGATATCATACCCACTTGCGACACCCGCGACCAAACACTGGAAACATGAGGTTCATACCCCTGTAAGTACTTCTTTGTTTTTTTTTCAATTGAAATAGTTTTCTACATAACTTGCTTATTTATATTTGTGTTGCATACGTCTTTTGGGTTGCATTCGTTCTTGCATAAGTGCAATGGTCAATTTTATGAGTTAACCCTTGCCCTAGGAACTGCTAGCTACATTGATGTGACATACAGACTTGAATTTCCAAGATTCCTATTCATTTTTGATTGTGAAGGTGGTTAGGATCATGCTGGGCGATTGCATTTGCGATATTGTGTACGTAATAATTGTGCTTTCAGAGACGCCAGTTCGACGTTGGTTAGATTTGTCAATTTTGTATCAATGGTTTTTAGATTTGTCAATTTTGTATCAATGGTTTAGATTTGTCAATTTTAGCATAGCGACCTATCTTACGTGTTCCTGAAGATTACATGTAGGGAAAACATTGTCAAGCACATAGTTCCTATCCTATAATACCCGAAAGCCAAAGGTTAATTTTTAAAGGACTTTTACAAAGGAGGAGGCTCTCAATTCGACTGAATGTTTTTTTTATGTATGTTACGCGATCATTCCGCATATTATAAATTAATTTAATTGATTCTTTCTTTGTTTGGTAGAGCATACTTCAGCGGTGGTCCCACATGAATTTGATCTAAATTGATTTATCGTTTTTTATAGTAACTCGTTCAGTTGTTCTCGGAAACACAGTGTCTTCTCATTGAATTGGGTATTTTTTTTTGTGAAAAAGTTATTAAATGAATTGTCGTAAAGTTAAAGCATGCTTAGGTCGTTAAACAACCGTCGTTTAGATATTAATTAAGTATTACGTTACTGATCAGTGATCGCTAACTAGCCTTTCATAATTAACAGGGTAAGCGTATAAATGAAAAACAGGTCTACATTTAGTAATAATGAAAGGATCATTTTGCTACAATATATATAATTATGTAGGTATAATCAGTAGCAGGAGTAGTTTCCTAAATCAAGTCCTGAAAGTGAGCTGCGCCCCGCGCACTCTGTACCAAGAGAATAAGGCATGGGCACTTAAGCGTGTTATTCCGCTGTGGCTACTTTTGCTACTGGCTGTATACGCAATAATAACTTTTCAACATCGGTCGCCATGGAATAGCTAAGTGTTTAGCAAAAGGGTAGGACTTGAAACCGGTAAGCTTACTAGCTCTATACTTTTACGTCACGACCCACGCCTGTCGGCTAAACGCCATAAATCGTATTTTTATTAATTTTACATTACATCGGCTTATTTATATGTAATTATTCCATGCAGTTTCTCTAAATACCTACACACACATTTAGGCATTATAGATCTATGAGTATTCACACCTAGAATGTATGCTGTCGTCTGCAAATTGTCGTTAACATTTTTCCCACAAATTTAAGTATGTGACTATTTTGTGATAAAATAATATAGAGCATACTTACTAAAATTTTATGAATCATGATTTATAGATACAAGAGGTTGAAATGATAATGATGACGAATTGACGATGATGAAGATGATTAAAATTAAAGCAGTTGTTGGCGGTTTACTCGGATCTAGTTCGTATGATAGTTTGTTCCATATCATACCCGAGGGGTGGTAAAAGGACCCTTACGAAGTCTCCGCTGTCCGTCCGTCCGTCCGTCCGTCCGTCACAGGGCTTTGTAACCGAAATAGGTAGAGACTTAAAATTGCCGCATAATGTGGGTCTATGGCCGCTATATAAAATTAAATATCCAAATTGCTTGGGCAAAGTATCGATTGGATCTTTCCGCTTTTTGGATTGGTTTGGTAACGTCTTAACATTCTTTATTTCCGTACAACTAGCTATTAACAACGTAATTAACTTGTTGGTACACACTCAATTAAGAAATTTAAACTAATTACTCCTCCATACATAACCGATATCTTAGCATTGTAAAAAAGAAATATAAAATTGACATGCATAACAACGATCGTACAATACCGACTTACTTTTTTTACACAGATTTAATAAAATGGTCGAACAATCGCCTAGATTTAGTCATCGAATTATAAAGCCGTATCTCTTATAGTCTATCAAATCAATGCACAAGAATTATAATTTTTTGAGTAAAACTGGAAGTCATGTTGATTAACCAAACATTAACTCTGGGCCTGCATATTTAGGTAGACTTCGTGGCTAACATGACGCAGCAAACCAATTAATTTTCCAATCAATTGACCGAAATCAAAACCGGTTGGACAAATGAGCCTGTCCCATGTCGAAAGTTTAGTTCGCGACCTACGATTAAGTAACTATGTTATGTAGGATGAAATTTATTTTTCACCTCACCAGCTCAAACATGGCGATTTTGCTGTCAGATAACAGTGAACAAAATGTGATTTTGTCTCGAGCGTGAGTAGAAACTTTTTAATTTTTTTCAATTTTTGACCACGATTTGCCATTTCTCAGCCAAAGGTTAATTATAAAATTCGAATCGATCTAATTTCGATGCACTCAGTCTCTTTCATATCTATATGAAAAAGAGAGTGATATAAACATATCAATTCGAAATTCGATTTTCGAATCCGATACCGAATAATAACACGTTCCGATACGCGTTTTACCATAAAATAAAAAAAAAAATACCCGAAGAAGCTTTAATTACAACATATTATTGTTTTTAACGACCGAATGTTAAAGTAATATCAAATAGATTATTGTTTATTTAAATAAGATAAGGTTTTTCAACTTTAAACTGTAAATACCCGTACCAATAATTTATGATTTCACCAATTTGTCATAGACGCAGTTTCGGAACGTATTTAAAAAAAAATATCAAATTGTTATTTTCTTTTGTATTTATTTAGTTTGGTGCCTTACGAGAGTTACAAGTAAAAATATCAATCAAACTATAAACAAAATCTCGTTATAAGCACGTAATGTATCTACTAAATCTTCCAATTTAATCAAATAATGACAACCGTGGTGGTTGTGTGGGACTGCTGGTACAGTGTTGCAACGTATAATTTCAATTTAATTACCTATATTTGTATTCCATTTAAAGCAGCTGGTATCGATTTTCTAATTAATAATATCATTGAAATCAGCAACAAAGACTATAAACCTACCGACACCTGAATAGTAGGAAGAAAAAGTACAAAAAGTCGTATATGTTCTCGCTGTTGAGGTGTAAAGTTGTGTGTGCTACACGAGAGCAAAGTTTTTTGCATCTCGTGCTCTTGAGTCCCTCGCTACACTCAGGATTCTAACTTAGAATGACTCGTTACGCTCGTGATTCAAACATAAAATCCTTCGCTGGCTTGGGACTCAAAATCAGCACTCGCAACAAAAAACAACTTTGCTCTCTTGTTGCACAAATAACTATTCTCATGGGTTAGGATCGTCAACTTCATATAATTGTAGGTGCGAGCAGAAGTGTGCACGAAATTACTTAGGCCCAACTTCAATGAATCCTTCTCTGTTACTGAAAACAATTGGCAAAGATGAATAAAAAAGATAATTAAACTATTGATACAAAGATATCAAAGCTCAAAGAAGAATTGAAATGAATTACCTGGGGAACGAGACCGGGAATCGAACCCGGTACCTTTGGATTGCCGGTCCAGTGCGTTAACCACTTCGCTACCCAAACTCCAACCAACCTTTCGAATTTTTCCTTATGCTTCGTGTGTCGATTTTTGCATTGTTTATTTGAAACTGGGTTCGATTCACGGTCTCGTCTCCCAGGTAACCCATTTCAATTTTTCTTTGAGCTTTGATATCTTTGTATCGATAGTTTAATATAAAAATTTTGGTGTGTACCCACATTAAAAAAATGAGACATTACATGTTTCATAAATTTATAAAAAAGATAATATTGCACAAATTAAGTATAAAATTTTTGTAAATTAATTATGTTAAAAATTAAGCATTCTTCTCAGATGGTTCTGTTAAAAATGACAATTGTACAGACAAGGCGAACTTGCACTACTCGTTATGTACTTACCTATAGTAGATAATCGCGGAAGCTGAAATGAATATGTACCTAGGTCGTTAAAAAAATGATTTTATCGGTTCGTGCCCACATTCAGTTCAATGTCGAGGAAGACAGAAATATGTAACCGGTAATCGATTTCGAGGAAAATATGGCAAGGCTCGCTATCGGTCTTTAGTGCACCGTTGCGAACGAGTTGGTGTAATGAACGCAGCCAATTCTACTGGCTGGCCTCAATTAATAAACATTGTGCATTAAAATTGTCTTGGGCTTTAACGGAATAGTATTCCTTTCGAAAACTTATTTATTTTATAGGTACAGTACTTTAGTTATCCTTATCGCCTAAATTCTGGTTTAATTTGTAATGGTTTGGAATATTTAGATTTCGTAAATCAATAGTTGCAATCTATTAACTACAGCAAAAGAGACATAATTTATCCATCTAGCGTAGTGTACTACGTACGTAGTATAGTGCATGTAAGAAACAAAGGCGCAACGAAGATGCGATCAAAAATGCCACTTACCCAACACATGTATTACTTCCCTGCAGTCAGCTGAATACATTTGGTAATAAAACAAATTGCTCAACGGACGATTGACATTTGCCTATAAACCGGAGGGACTCACGAGCTTTCGTTATTTCACAGTTCTTTTGCACGAAGCTTCATAACTTGCGTAATGCAAAAACAAAATGTGTTCTATTTAGTGAACATCTTCAATTCTTAACATCGACACGTTTAATCATAGTCATGTACGATTTTCTTTTCTATATCGGATAGTTGCTTAACTCTTACGTGGTCACCTATTTACAGTGTGGGAAAGTGATTTAACACAAAAGAACGGCGGAAAACCGGTAGTTAATCGTTCCAAAGCAATCCTTCTCATCCGGGTTATTATTAATACATGGTTTATGAGATATATAAACGACGTGTTTGGAAGCACTAAATTGGTAGAATTTACTTGGCGCGTAGAAATTAGGGGGAGATGTAGATGTGGGCACATTCTGTACAAGGCCGTTCGGACTTCCTGCTACACAAATGCGTAAAAGTGTAACGGGTAGTGGGCGCTGCAGAGGCAAGCAGCGCACGCGCCGATCCGCATTGCACCGCGAGGTCATTTTTTACCACTTCTGGCTCGCCTGACCTTGAAGTGATTTGAGGTTACAAATTACACATTCGGAGCACCTACACGCACGTGTCAGTAAATGTCGCAGGTATAGAAAGCTACACTTTTTCCGACGTGATGCGAAAGGTAATTTTTCGTTTTCTACTGTACCGTTCTGGAAATACGCACGTTGAATTTAATGGTGCCATCAATGACTTCTTAAAAGGGTAATCCGGCAATCAATAAAACAATAAAATGAACATCTTCGTGATCATGCATGTCTCGGGAGTCATTAATTGGGATGTTGCACGCGCGTGATTGGTCATTAATTGCACTCACTAATTACCTACATAAAATAGAGAAAGCTCAAAGGGAAGCAGCTATGATGAAGTCGGAAGCGGATATGGAGGCTGTCCACCTGACCCGACCCTGGTTGTGGTCTGGTGTTATTCAACAATCTATACCGACAGGTTGACCTTTCGCTGCGTAAGCCGCCTCCACTCCGGCAGTCGCTCTAGGGAGAATTTACAAGTTGGATGCATATCTATACGATCTGCATTGGGGTCAAATTATTTTCAAGGTCGTCTCAAAGGCGGAACTGTAAAGAATCAAGTTTGGTCGTTTAAATCGCCGTTTCATTTGTGTCACTTTACTGTTCAATGTAAATATATGTTTTTTTTTATTATCGTGATACGTTATTCGCAAAATTATATACCTAGGTAAATATGAAGTTGGGAAACGCGACGTAACTGGGAGAGGTTCTTCACAAAAGGCAATTCACAGCTATCGAAGAGAGAATAGATACCTAAAGAAGTTGCATTGTTATGTCACGAAATAGTGAAGGCATTCGCTTGCACAAATGTGAATGTGCTGTGTACTCAGTAATGTTAAGGCTCTATTACACCCTGCAGCTCCGGTCTCGACATTCACCCGCCACCGCCACACTTTGACATTTAACGTCATTGAACTATTCAGATCGTAGGAGTTCACTATGACATGCCCCTTGAACTTACAATATGCTTTGAATTAGGAGGCTTTCTAATTTGTAACGTCTGCCTACGTTACGATTATGACTGATAAATATTACGACATGCCGCAACCAAATTACTGATTAACATTTAATTTTTGCACAGACTGAGGATTAGAAAACATTTGAACTTAGAGAGGTGGCCAGATGATGAAGTTAAGGTACGTTCTTTCATCCGGCTTAAAAACGAAAATTAGCGAATCCTAAATTACAGACTATTCTGCTAGTAAGACAACATTGCCTACATTGCCTCATTCAGTGCTCGTATCGTACCTACTTAGTGGCCGGTCTAATAATTTTGCAATTCACACCACTGTAATTCCTAATATTTCTATCTAGAATTAATAATAATTCTACTTAATAACTAGTTCTATTTTGTCTCTTAACCATAGGTGATTACGGTAAGGCAGCATTTATTTACCGTAAGAACGGGTATTTCTTTTCTGGCACTCTAAAATTAGTTTATCTTATTAAAAATATTTTAAAGTTGGATTGGAAATAAATAAGTGTTTGGTTTTATTACTAAAATATAGATTTAGATAGTACTATTATTAGTACCTACGTACCTACCTAAGTACTTGTGTACATACTACATGACTATATTATTTTTTAGTGATCGCCCAACTATAGTACGTACTCAAATAAATAAATGGCCATATTTTTATTTTGTTGTAGTTTTTTGTTTCTCCGATTTCAATACAATTTGGTGAGTTGGTAAAGTTGCTTATTCTGAACAAGGTAAGCCCAATATTTTCTTCGGTTTCCGCGACTGTCTCACATTTAAATAAAACAATTTAAACGGATTATATCGCGTATATTAATTATTTGAGCCTCCCTGACGTTTCAGTACCTTTACAGATACCGTAACCGCTTTGGGCCAATGGGCTCAAGATACCACGCCTCAACCAGAAACCCCGTGTGAAGACTCCTACAGTCGAGCGTAAACCTGCGGTCCTGCCATATGTGAAAGGGGTCACGGATAGGATTGGAAACATCTTGAAACGGGCTTCCATTAAAACATATTTCAAGCCGATGAAGAAGATGTCTCAATACCTGAGGCCCGTGAAGTGTAGCATCCCTCTGCAGAGTGCTGGTGTTTACAAGCTGGACTGCGAGTGTGGTCTGTCATACATTGGCCAAACGAAACGTAGTATAGCTACACGGGTTAAGGAGCATGTAGCCGATGTCAAGCACCGTCGTTGCAACAGGTCTGCAGTCTGCGAGTATGTCATGGACAAACCAAATCATTCAATTAAGTTTGATAAAACTTCAATCCTTGCCAGAGAGAAACGATATTTTCCCAGAATGTTGCGCGAGGCTATTGAAATCAAAAAATATCCCAATTTCAATAGAGAAGATGGTTTGTCGTTACCACCGGCTTGGGATCCTGTTGTACATCTTATCAAGGATCAAGCAAGACACAAGACTGGAAACCTTGGGCCTCGAACGGTGTAAAACAAATTAGTGTCAAAAGTAGTATATGTAGAGTTTTTGTTTAAAAGTATTTTATAGTAATAAATAAGGCAATCTGGGAGTTTTCTTTGGCGGTTCTTTCTCCTCAGTAAGCCTTTAGTGAACTGCTGGTAGATATTTTAAATAAATAATAAAGGCCCTTCTGGCACATGTGTAACTGTCTTTACACATTAGGCCCATCTGGCATGTATGAACACCTTTATTTTTAAATTAATATTTACAAAATGGGTAGTTTGCACAAATGTAACTTTGACAGAGAAAAATTGTGTTTTTCTCAGTCAACCTTTGACAACGGTATCTGTAAAGGTACTGAAACGTCAGGGAGGCTCAAATAATTAATATACGCGATATAATCCGTTTAAATTGTTTTATTTAAAGGTAAGCCCAATTTCACGATATGTCCTACAAAATTTTCCATTGAGTTATAAAAAATGTATGGATTTTTTGTAACTGGAAAATATGCCCAAATATTAAGGGACAGTCTTACACAAATCAACCTAGTCCTAAACTAAGCAAAGCTTGTACTATGGGTACTAGACGAAAATAAACCTCAATATGCAATACGGTTTGTGTCTTGTGTCTATTGTGTAAACGTAACTATTTAAAGGTTAATAGAAGCATTTTAGATGATTTCAATGTGTGCGTTTATAGCGACATAGGTATTATCAAAATGGCAGGACACAGGGAGGTACAGGCATTTTTGATGGTATGGTCATTCGATACTTTTTATTTTCGGCTCTACTTCTTTCATGCCCTTGCTCCATTATCTGGGTCGGCTCGGCTCTTTCAATCTGTCGTCTTCATTATGATCAGTCCCTTGCAGTTTCGGCGTCAAAATTTTCTTTCAACTCTTTTGTGAACAGCACCTGTTCCAAATTGATGAAAGATGTTAGGTACGTTTTTTTCAGTCTATTTTAACGAAATCACATGCAATCAATATCAAATGTTCGTTATTTCTATTAGCCGTAATCAAACAAGGAACTAAGAATACTATTAAGTTCATCCGTTTGTCTGTGGTGTTCGCCTTTTGTTGTGTTTCTTTGTCTACGATTATAATATATTATGTTAGGTAGGTATACTCGTATACTTATTCATGTGGTCTTGAATAGAATCAATTAGGATAACTTCGCATCTTTTCTTATCTAACAAAACACGCTATGCCGGTTTTTGGTTGAATATCATAGATGAATAATTTAAACTGAATACATGGCTTAATATGCGGATTTACGACCGCACCGCCCTTGATATTTAAAATGTAGACTGTTTGACTGTTTGACAAGGGGCTAAAATAAGCTAATTGTGACACGAAGTGATTGTTTGCACGAGAAAAACGCTCCATACAAATTCCACCTACATTGTGACGTAATTTTCTGGGTTGGGTATCAATATTTGTATGGAGACAATAAGTAATTTGCCATTTGCACCGTGAAAAAGTGCGTTTAAGTTCATGGCTGTGATACAATTATTGTTTTATTAAATTATGAGAATTCTGAAAACAATTTAAAAATATCTTTTGATAAAAAAAACATAAACTTTGAAGTCACATATTATATCTCAAAAAGAACTATGTTTCATGAATCATGACATCATGACATATGGAGCAAATGTTATTCATATAACCAAGGATTATACATACCTTTTATCTTCCTTGATATAACTACAGAATGTTGTATAATTCAACATCAGTCAAGACCCCTATATTGAACCCGCTGAAATTGACAACATTTCATATTTTTAAGACTATCATTGTATTACTTTTCTGAATTCTGCTAGATGAAGTAATCTCTGTTTTTATTTATTTTCTGAGATGATTATTTATTTTATTATTAATTTATAAAAACATACTCATTTTAAAATGTGGCAACACCAAAACCAGAACTTAATGGAACGGTTACTTTAGTCGGTTTTCTATAAAAAAAAAACTTAATAAAACTCGGTATGCATCTGTCATCTGTCAACGTCAAATAAAAAATAAATAGGTATATTTTTGCGCTCTTTGGTTTAGACAACAACCCTATTCAGCCCGTATTGTCTTAGATTGCAGTTATTTGATGTATTTTCTTATATTTCTTTAAATACAGAATAATAAATTCAAAGATTTTTTTTAAGGTACACGACATAAAGCCCTGTCGATCTCTATATTAATTTCCACCTGTTATAAATATGCCATGTTGTCAATTATGTACGTACGTAGAATAGTCGCATCTACAAGCTGGACCACTACTAAGTCGTTTATATTATAATGATTGTATTGCAGCAAAAGTCTGATCTCAACCATCTAATATTTTATTATATATATTTCTCTACGTACCTACACTCGCCATTAGATTATATCGGAGCAAATAAGGCCTTCATCATATTTGAACATTACATTTATTGACAGGGTGTTTGAATGCATGGTTTGATATTTATAAACTCATATAATTAGTTAATTTTAATTATTGGTCAAAAATAAAACATAAAACATAACAAATTTATGGGATTAAAACTAAAAATTAAACTATGTTTAAAATATATTTGCAAAACTAAGATTCTCTGTAGGGTGCCCATGATTCCCACGCTGTATGGCTATGGAATGGAAAGCCTTTTGCGCGAGTAAACTGCTCGCGCGTGGCTCCCCTATTGCCTCCCTCATAATTGAGTTGCCGGTCAACAGTCCAATGTCATTATAATTAGGTACTGAATTATTTTTACTACCGAATACAGAGAGAATAAAGTTCGAATATTTCTGGAAACGTTACATTCCTCTTTTGCTATTTTTACAATATTTCACAATCATTCTCAGATTATCATTTCCATACAGCTATAAGTTAGTAAAAACGTTATACCTATTATATTTCAGGGTTATTCTTTTGGCCTGTGTGGCGTGCGAGGCGGCGGCGCGAGCGCGAGCCCAAGACGAAGGCGAAGCGCGCGCAGCGCCCTCCCGCGGCCTGCTCAAGCGTGGTCTTCTGGCCAAGGGGAAGGCGACTACCACCACCACCACACCTGCCCCACAGGTTAACTGCTGTGCTTTCTATCTAATTAGGAGGAATTATTGTGGCATTGATTTTCCTATTAACTGATCAACTACCTATTGAAAAAAACTCAATTGATTAACATTTAGTGTATATTGAGTTAATCTTAACTAAGAGTTATTATATTAAACAAATATGTAACGTTGCTCCACGACAACTTAAACATGCACGCGCTTATAAACGCAAGATATAGATATAGGTAGATTGGGCGCTTAGGATCGATTGTCATTTTGGAAGATCACACCTTCTAGAACAGACGAAAGAAATAATGCATTAGAGATATAAAAGTGATACAATTACTCCCTTTTCTTATCTACCGCAAACCAGTGCGATCGATCTCAAAATGACTCACCATAGTTTTGTAATCGAACATAACATACCCACTTATTACGTATTTGCAAGGTACTTGCTGTCACATAATGCAACAATTTGGCATGGTTGTCGGATGCCAATTCAAACGGATGGATATTTGCACGTAACGTTTTCTTACCCAATTGAATTACATACATGCTGACTACGTGAAATTAGAGATTAGAAAGCGTACAAATCTTATGTCTATGTTGTAAACGGCCCTGGGTCAGTATAATAATGATATTGTCGCGGTAGCGGTAAGCTAAGCCACTCGCTTATTTTCACGCTGTGTACCATAAAACGTTTCTCAACATCGATTTGGGTCCAAAATCGATACTGCGTAAAATATTTCACATTGTTAGCAGACTGACTTTTGAAACCCTCGTGTTCGGAATTTTACCGACATTTATGAACACCTGCCGGTTAAACTTGATTTTTGGTTATTCCGACTGTCAGCATCAAAATATACTCGTTATTATTTGTATTACTTATCTGGTGGATCAAGAATTCAAGACGGTTTGGTGGACTGGTTGCGTAAATGAGATGAGTCGGGCGGGTCCATCTGGCTCAAGGCAAGTGGGCCGCTGATCCGATGATGCGGTCACCTTCGCAGGCGACCTCTACGGAGTCCCCTTTCCTCGGCGGAATTTCTACCGACAAGAAATCGATACTTTGCAATGTCTGCTGGTTCTGCATTCGAAACGACTGGACCATAATGCTACATAACATTAGTGCTCGTGTCAACTGCAAGTGATCTTTTAGGATACGATTAATAAATATGTAGTTTTATTTACATACATTCGTCATGGACTTTTTTATTCTAAGTTTATTATTCGTGACGCTTAATTTAACATTTGATAACCAGACTAAAACGATGAATGATTGTGAAACAAATGAAACACCGAGTTTTGATTTGACTAATTCGTTAACAATTGACGTATAGGTGTTGTTACGAAACTGCACTATGATAAGATAAGTTATTGATCGGTAATTAGTTATACTTGGGTGTTTATTATAGCTAAACAGAGAAATCCGGTTTGATAACGAATGTTTCGTGTTCAGGAACTTTCAAACTAATTCAATTATAATTATTATATTATAATTAACATTAATATGTAGAACCTTGAACACGTTTTATAAGGACTCACACTAACATAAACATTTTAATGTGACACACGAATAACGGGGACACACTAATATAAACATTTCAATGTGATACGCGAATCTGCCCTAACGGCGGAGATATCACGACTTTGCACGACGAGCGGCTCGGCGAGCGGTTGAGCGAGAGATCCGAGCGCGGCGGCCATACGAGTGAGCGAGACACACAAAGCGCGCGCCGCACCGCTCGCCGCTAAGACCGACTTCATGGCATCGCGTAAGGCAAGCTCCGACGACGATCACTCGTCCCGACTGCAGCATCTTGCAGCTGTCAACGTAGGAAATTGAAATTGAATGATTTTGTATTCATATACACATGGTATTAATTACAGGAGGAAGCAGAATACGAGGACGAGGAGTACGCCGTCGAGGGAGACCAGCAGGAGCCGTCGACGGAGGCGCCGCCGTCGTCCACGGAGGGCAAGAAGCTGGTCGCGGGCGGCGTGCGCCCCTTCCGCAGCAACACTGACCTGCTTGCCGCTCTCAAGCGCAGGAGGGCGCAGGCTGCCGAAGGTATACCTTGTTTTTTGGGTTCCGTACCCAAAGGGTAAAAAACGGGACCGTGTTACTTAGACTTCGCTGTCCGTCTGTCTGTCCGTCACCAGGCTGTATCTCATGAACCGAGATAGCTAGAGTGTTGACATTTTCACAGATGATGTATTTCTGTTGCCGCTATAACAACAAATTCTAAAAACAGAATGAAATAATTTAAGTGGGGCTCCCATACAACAAACGTGAACGGTTGCGTTAACTTTGCACCTCTTTTGTAAGCGAAGCCATGCAAACCAGATGCAAACTTGACTTAACCCAGCCAGTTAAGATGGGAAGTGTTTGTACTGAACGCTCGGTGCGCGAGCCCGACTCGCATTTGGCCCGGTTTCTAAGATAACTTGAAATGTTATAGGGAAACTGTTTAACTTACAAGGAAAGGTACCCAACTGTCCGACTCCGATTTGATTAATTTTGATATACCTATGTTATAGAGTAGTCTAAAAAAGCAGACACGTATACTTTTTTTCACCACAACCAGCTCAAACATGGCGGCTTTGCTGCGAGATAACAGTGAACAAAATGCGATTTTGTTTCGAGCGTGAGTAGAAAGTAGCTTTTGAATTTTTAAAAATTTTGACTACGACTTGTCATTTCTCAGTCACAGGTACAGCCACATAAAATTTGAATCATTTGAATTTTGATGCGCTCTGCCTCTTTCATATCTATATGAAAAAGGGAGTTATAAAGACATATTGATTTGAAATTCGATTTTCGAATCCGACTTCGGATAAGAACACGTTCCGATCGACGCGTTGTACTAAAAAAATAAAATATAAAAATACCCGAAGAAGTTTTTATTCTAAAATACTGTTTTGAACGACCGAATGTTTAAATAATTGTGTCTTTTATATGAATCGAATAGATTAATGTTTAAATAAGTTAAGATTTATCAACTTTATTCTGTAAATACCATGTACAAATAATTTATGTCTTCACCAATTTATCGAATCATACTTTAAAAAATATCGAGTTCAAATTGTTTTTTTTTGTATTAATTTTGTTTAGTGCTTTACGAGTAAAAATATTTATTAAACTATAAACAAAATCTTGTATAAAATAAATAGACACGTAATGTATCTGCTCAATCTTCCAATTTGATCAAATAATGACAACCATGGTGAGGGACTGGTACAGTATTGGAACGTATTATTTCAATTTATTTAGATTTTTATTTTATTTCAAGCAGAGCGGGTATCTATTTTCTAATTAATAATGTCATTGAAATCCGCAACAAAGACAAAACACATACCTACACCTGAATGGTTGGAAGAAAAAGTACAAAAAGTCGAACCTAATATGTTCTCGCTGTCGAGGTGAAAAGTTGTGTGTGCTACACGAGAGCTAAGTTTTTGCATCTCGTGCTGTTGAGTCCCTCGCTACACTCAGGATTCTAAATAAGAATCACTCGCTCACTCGTGATTCAAACATAGAATCCTTCGCTTGCTCGGGACTCAAAATCATTGCAACAAAAAACAACTTTGCTCTCTTGTTGCACAAATAACTATTAGCTGCCCAATTCAACCTGTTAGGACAAATTGTCCTTCAAAGTACTGAAAATTGGACAAACTCCTTGTTAGTCTTTTTAACACCCCTCTTCTATTTTATACCGTGAAAAACCACTCGTTAAACAGACCACGAATTTAGAGGACACCAATTAATTAATTTAATTTTGATGAGGTATATATCAAACAGTTAAATATACCTTTCGGGCGTATATATTACTTGTTTTGTCTAAATATTGTGCAGATTATGCTTATATTATAATATTTTTTATTTTTCTTCTAATATAAGAAAAACCATCTTGTTGTTGTTTATGAAATATTAGGAGGCCCCTGTTATAAGAACGGCACTCACACTAACACTCGAACAAGTGACATAACTTTTATTCAATCCATTCGTGCCAGCTTTAGTGAATCGACCTATAACTATCGACCTTTTGCTTTCTCAACGTCGTATATGACTGAATTGTATAATAATATTAATAATTTAACAGACCACTTAAAACATTAAACTAATCATGCGAGCAATGTGTACTTGTGTAGACCGTGTTTAGTTGCCTATTTGGACCATGTTATGTAGGACTTGCAAACGATCACCTAATACACCTAATTTTCCGCACGCAGAGAGACGGCTGCTTTTGTAGTTTCCTTAAAGCCGATGATTTGTATAAAGGAAGCAACCCTTAATACTTATGAGTTATAACTTATAAGGTTACATTTTATGTACATTTGCACTTTGTTTTGTATAAAAACGTCCTACGTTCGGGGTGTATTAGTATTGTGCTAATTTGGTGAGCTGCAGAATTGCGTGGCCTATTTACAATACAATACAAATCCTCTTTATTACACACCTCACACACACTGGGTTACAAAAACATGAGAGATATGGTAGCGGAGTATATCAACACACGTTTGAATTAAGTATTAATGAATTTATTCAATATTTATGAATGAATTCGAGGTTCGATAGGGGGGAGGGGGGTCACGAAAACATCACGATAGATCACGTTGGGGGAGGGAGGGGTATAAGGAGATCTCACGTGTATTTTTCTACAGTGAACGAACTATGAAAAAATCTACCGCATGAGGAGATATCTTTTTTCGGTTTCGTTACTTTCGATAAAAATAAATCTTCACTTGTTAAATACTTCAAAATAGCGAGTCTGTTTTACGAAATGCTGGCGGAAAAAAAATACACGTGAGGTTGTGAGGGGAGGGGGGGTTGGCAAAGAACCTCACAAAATATCACCAGGGGGGAGGGGAGGTCAAAAAGTAGCCGAAAAAACCTCACGTGATTTGTGCACAAGCCCCTTGTTGTATGGGAGCCCCCCTTAAATATTTATTTTATTTTATTTTTAGTATTTGTTGTTATCAATCAATCAATCAAATGGCCTTTCAGTCTTTTACAGACTATACAAACAGTGTCATGAAGAACAACGCTTTTCATGGCTATGCAAGCCAATACGAGAACGACACACGCGACCACAGGCTTGGCAGATGTAGGACTGGCCTGCGCGCGGTGAGCAAGGGTCATAGTGTTGTTATAGCGGCAATAGAAATACATCATCTGTGAAAATTTCAACTGTCTAGCTATCACCGTTCTTGAGATACAGCCTGGTGACAGACGGACGGACGGACGGACGGACAGCGAAGTCTCAGTAATAGGGTCCCGTTTTTACCCTTTGGGTACGGAACCCTAAAAAGCGAGGGGCAATAAAAAGCATACAGATAGCGAGTTTTGAGCCTGCGTTGTATATGTAATCCATTACCTATTGGTTGTTTCTTTTTTGCAGCTAAGTTAAATGGAGGGCACTCGACGGCACAAACCGCTGCGGCCCAGGACAGCGCCACAGAGGCGCCTGTCAAGGCCAATTTTAGTAAGTAACCTTCAACCGATGGTGAATGTCTTTAACCAGAGTTAGATCATACCAAAACGACGACGAGGACTAAAAGCGTTCACGAACTAGGTTCTAATTCTGGTACATCAACGTCACATGTCTACCAACAATTTGTATCGAGCTTATACCTGCTAAAGTTTTGGTTTGTCAAGAGAATTTCAACTTCCCTGACAGGGAAAAATGAATCCCGTCTTATCAAATTACCTAGGTTATTTTTAATGATAAACGCATTCCTAGCTAAAGATAGTATGTATAGCTACGATCATAATTTGATTCATTTATTTTTAAACTTCAGCTTACTTCAATACCTACATGGGTAACATAGATATGATTTTTACCGAACTACTGTAACAAAATTTTAAACCGGTTAGAACAAAGAGTCGATGAACGACCTCCAGCAGACGAGGAAAATTAAATGGTCCCTTAATATATGTATATTCTAGATTGATGACTCATTTATTGGCGGCAGTACGTTTGTCAAGGTTTGTGGGACCACGGTGAAAGGAGCGCGACCGCTCGCTGTATCAAGGAAATATAGACAAATAAGTCCACGAGATGCAAGAATTTCGATACGTTCTTGCGGCACCAGTGTTACTTGAATACGTCGATAGTTTTGCCGGAAGTTTATTTGTAAGTTGCAGTTTGATTCGACTAAATTAGGTACTATTAGAATACACGTATGTACTTACTAAAGTAATATTTAGAGCACATTACATAATGTCAGTTGTGATACAATAGTACAATACTGCAGACGCAAAGAAGGGCTTGCCGGGTGAGTAGGTAATCGTATAGACGGACGGCCGGACGGACGGTAGGTATAGGCCGACCGTAGGGAGGCCGGATAGTGATACGAAGCCGGCAAGCCCTGTTCACGGCTACGCATGTATAATGCTTTTCTCAAACATATGCAATGAAATAAAAAAATATATATATTAATTCATTCATGTTAATGAACACAGACGCCAAGAAAATTTCCTTCCCGGTTAGGCCTTCAATTTTGCATGAAATTCCTTTACAATTACTACGTTCTGCCCGAAACGTGATACTTACCTACGTTATAACGTACGTTATAGTGAAAGTGAAACATGCTACTTTCACCCCCCTCGTGACCTCTGTCGATGGCATATTCGCACCACAGATGGCCTCCTTCGTCAAACACTTAGGCGAAGCCCTCTCGGACCGTTGGAACAAATCGCTGAGTACGATACTGGGTTGGCTTAGAACAAGGATATGCACTGCTATAATTCGAGCCTCCAGTATGTGCATACGAGGCACACGTCACAAATTCAAACCTGCAGCGAAACTGTTGGGGTTTGACGACGGAGCAGCCATTCCCAGTTTGCATTACTAGCTAAACTGCAACTTGCAGAGATGTGTTTTATAACTTTTTGCTACACATTATTATTTTTATTACTATTTCTTTGTTATAAGTTAAGTTTTTCTTGCAATAAAACTTCAATGATTATAATATAACGTACGTTATGACGACATTTCATTGCATGTGTGAGAAATGGTAGTTATGCTCCGAATATATGTATTTAGGTGGTTCTCGTATCACAGGAATGCAATGATTGTAAAGCATATATGTGCGAGGTAAGTTGTTAACAAGTAACTTTTGGACGCAGGCGCAGGCAAGAAGAGGTTCAACACCGCGACGCGAGAAACCAACAGCGAGGACGCACCGGCGCCAGCTAAGCCCAGCAGAGGACGGTTCGGAAGGCGTAAGAATTTATACATTATTTATTTAATCTACAAAAGATATGACGTCATTTCATAGGTGAGTATAGCGTTGTTACCGTCTCATTAATATGTCCACAATATTGGCCAATTCATAAAAGCAATCATCACATCATCATTTTGATAAGAATTGTAAAAATCCCAGACTTCTACACGACAACAGAAAATAGCGCCTCAGTTGATACGGAGGTTGTACGGACATATTAATCAGGATGTTAATGCTCAATGCTCAAATAATCACCTATTAACGTTTCATTAGATAAGTCAAATAGCCTTAATTTGTCTGCTCATTCGATCTGAAACAAGGATAATTTTATGAAAGAATAGTAATTTTATTAAAACTTTCGTGAGACATATTTAATTATTGTATTAAGCGGTTTACCCTCACGTGAAATTGTCAGGAACGGCCCGACATGTTTCGAACTCGTATGGAGCCCTTCATCAGGGACGGCTGCCCGTACACCCTGATGAAGGGCTCCATACGAGTTCGAAACATGTCGGGCCGTTCCTGACAATTTCACGTGAGGGTAAACCGCTTAATACAATAATGAAAGAATAGTATTTATTTTAAACTTGGTCATCATTTCAAACGACATAGTAGGTATATATCACACTGATATTATAAAGGCGAAAGTTTGTACTTAAGTGTGTTTGTGTAGCTCACATCCAGGATTAACAGATAGACTATTTTTTATCCCGCGGGGCGCAGTTAATATCTTATACCTTGATGCAATAAGCATACATATAGAAAAAATCTCCAATTTGATGTACCTCTTACATTTAAGTAGTAATTATAACGAATGTATTTTCATCGACAGCGGCTGCAAGGTCTATTCCAGAACAAGAGGCGGAAGAGCCCGCCGAGGCCCCGGTCAGAACGGGCCGGACCTTCTCCCGTCGAGGAGGGATCTGAGCTTCGTCACCCTCACCATCCCCTCGAGCCATCCCTCCTATCCCACCTTTCCAATCTGAGTGAACAGTCCTTCAGCATTTGAGTTCCATTGCTGCTTTCAAAATTTTTATATACTCACGCAGCCACTTTTCAATGTTGAATCACGAGTATTAGGAATATTCAGACTTGGCTAGGAAAATTCTAATATAGATCCCATAAATTTGCGCGGAATTGTATATCTACCTTTAATATAATTGTAAATTATATATGTCTAAGTAATGTTTAAAATAAATTTAATAATACATATTTGTGTTAATGTGTTTAATTTCCACCTTTTTATTTCCTGTTTCCTACTATAAATAACTGTTACTTCTTATTTTCTATCCGATACTGCAGTATATACTCTCATCCTTTACGTATTTGCATCCCTCTCCCTTATAGTTTCGCCATGTCCGTCTGTCCGTCCGTCCACGGCTTAGCTCCGTGATCATTAGTACTAGAAAGCTGAAATTTGGTATGAGTATGTATATGTATCACGCCGACAAAACGGTAAAATAAAAACTAAAGAATAATTTTTTTTCGGGTACCTCTCGAACACCTAAAGCGGGGGTGATTTTTTTTTTCGTTTCAACACTAGTGTGTGGGGTGTCGTTGAATAGGTCTTTTAAAAATAATAGGGGTCTTAAAACATTATTTGTTGATAAAGTCTGCAATTTTGTAAATATTCGCTCCGAAAATAAAAAAATAGCGTCCCCTCCCTCTAACTTTTCAACCACGGGCTAAAAAATTATGGAAAAATTCATGAAAATGAGGCCTTATAAGTACTTTCAATGAAAACTATATTGAACCAAATCGGTCGAGTCGTTTTTGACTTATCACAAGATTTCTCAATTTTCTTTAAAATGATGTAAGTTGACTTCCAGAAGGTAATAAGTAATTACAGTTACTTTGACGCTTACGACCTTTTTATAGAGCTTGAAATCTTTCTTGTAACTTAAAACCTTTTTTCTCAAACATCCAATGAAATATTGTCTTTAAGATCCTTAAAATAGGCTCGGAAGTATCGCTTTTTGGGCGCAACAACTCGAGAGGACTGTAAAGGGATTTTATACTGCTTTCAGGCCTTAGGCCTGCAAAGTAACTTTTTTTGGTTTCAACAACAAGGTCATTCACACAGCTGGCTGGTTTGACAAAAAGCAGGTTTTGTTTTTAAAGGTAGGTTGTTAGACACTTGTGGAAAAAAAAATCAAGATGGCGACATTTTTTTTTCAAAATTTCAAATTGGTGCCAGGCGGCTAAAACTCGGTATCGGGGGGCTCTCGGGGCTCAAAAATATGAATCAGAAAAAATAATAATAATAATAATAACTAAGGAGCTCCTCCTCATTGACACGACCATCTGCCAACAAGTCCGGCGGAACAGGAGGTCTCTCTCGGCTGCCTGGATTGACTATAAGAAGGCCTATGATTCGGTGCCTCATTCATGGCTGGAGCGAATCTTAGAGCTTATTTTCCAGGGTGACAGTTTGAGTCCTCTCTGGTTCTGCCTAGCCCTGAATCCGCTCAGCACTCTGCTGAAGGATTTAGGACTAGGTTGCCGGCTTCGAAGAGGAGGTGAGGTCATTTCTCATCTGCTGTACATGGATGATCTTAAGCTGTATGCACCAAAACGCCAGGATCTGGTCGAACTACTGGAAGTAACTGAAACCTTCAGTAGTGCCATCAAAATGGAATTTGGTGTAGACAAGTGTGCGGTCATGCATGTACAGCGGGGGAAAGTCGTAAATTCCGCGAACTTACAACTTTCTGAGACAATGTCGCTCAAGTCTATCTCCGAAGCGGAAACCTACAAGTACCTTGGTATGTCACAGTCATTGGGTATTACGGACGGAGACATTAAGCAGGCGCTGAAGAGCGTTTCTTTTGTCGCTTGACAAAAGTACTTAACAGTCTTTTGTCCGGTGGCAATAAGGCGCGCGCCTTCAACGCTTGGGTGATGCCTCTGCTCACTTACTCCTTTGGCATACTAAGGTGGACTCAGACTGAGCTGGACGCCATGGATACGAGGGTCCGTCAGCTGCTCACTGCACACCGCATGAGGCACCCACGCTCGTCAGTTATGAGCAGTGGCGTGCACAGAGTTTTACGACAGGGTAGACACAAAATTTTGAGAACCTAATAACTTACAGAAATACTGCGGGACAGGTTTTCTTCGTCTTCTGAAATATCAAGCAAATCGACCATCTCTAAATAATTTCCTCTATTAACCGACGACCGCAAACTATAAACACCACCAGAATTATCAGTATCACAATTAAAAGAATACACTAAAAGTTTTTATTCGCTTATTTACTAGTCACCACTATCACACGTAATAATCAAAACAAACAATAATGGCGGTAACAAAAATACGACACACTTAAATAGTACTGTTTTTGCTCTAATTAAAGTAACAAAAAAGCGCCTTTTTAAATTCGTTACATAATCAACATCGGAAGTTTGAATCTACAAATAATAGCTAAGGAGAGAGCGAGACAGGCTACCCGTTCGGAATTGTTCGCTTAATATCGGGCGTCGCGGTATTCGCGCCTCGCTCGCATCGAATGTTGTTCGGCGTGTCGAGTCGCGGGTCGGGAACATCCTACTTCCGTAAGGAAGTAAAAGACATGAGACAGTGTCTTACTTCTGTATTTGTGTGCGTGAGTTTTGTTATTGTGTGCAATATTTTTATAAGAACGCACACACACGCGGTCCGTGTTATCACGAGGCACACAAATGTAAAATTAGACAGAAAATCGCCTGTCTTTACCGCTTACGGCGCGAAGCGGCGCTAGTGCCGCGGAATCGTTCAAGGCAATCTCCACGGAATCGACCATTGCGTACGTAATTTTGGCGCACCAACTCGATAGATGGCGCGGATCGCAAATTGATTATTTTTGTACATTTGTTTTATATAATTTTATAAAAAGGTAATGTTTGTAACAATAAATAATATATTTCGTTTCTGTAATCAACTAGGGTAGGCAGTGTCTTTTTGTCTTTATAAGGTGCACGCCACTGGTTATGAGACTGTACATCCCGCGTAAGTGTGGAGGCCGTGGCTTTTTAAACGCCAAGGACCTCCATAACAGTGAAGTAGCAGTTGACAAAGGCCTCACCCCTCTCTCCTTAGGAAACGAGAACTGGCGCAGACCGATGGTGCTTAGCACCGATGACCGCAGGGCTGTATGGAAGAGCAAGGAGCTACATGGGCGGTTCTACAAGGCCCTTACGGGGCCCGATGTAGATCTGCTCGCGTCGGTGAACTGGTTACGCTTCGGGGATCTCTTCGGGGAAATCGAAGGTTTTGTCTGTGCAATTGCGGACGAAGTAATGATGACGAACAATTACCGGAGATATATCCTGAAGGACGGTATGGTCGACATTTGTCGGGCATGCCGCCGTCCCGGCGAGTCACTCAGGCATATAATCTCCGGTTGTTCTCATCTTGCTAACGGCGAGTAGGTACTTGCACAGACATAACCAAGTAGCCAGGATCATTCACCAGCAACTTGCTCTTCGATACGGTCTTGTGGGGTCTGAGGTGCCGTACTATAAGTACACACCGATGCCAGTTCTTGAGAATGGTCGTGCCACGCTCTATTGGGATCGATCTATCATCACGGACAGGACTATTGTAGCCAATAAGCCTTATATCGTTTTGGTAGATCGATCCAAGCGCCAGGCAGTGCTCGTTGACATCACCATCCCCCATGACGAGAACCTCGTGAAGGCTGAGAAGGACAAACTCAGCAAGTACCTTGACTTGGCTCACGAGGTGACTGCCATGTGGGATGTTGATTCGACGATCATTGTCCCGATAGTCGTTTCGGCAAACGTTCTTATAGCGAAGAGTCTCGACCAACAACTTAAGAGACTCTCGCTAGATGGCTGGATCAAGGGTCAGATTCAGAAGGCGGTACTCTTGGACACGGCGCGCATTGTCAGGAGGTTCCTCTCTCTGCAGCCCTAACCACCGGTAGCCTGGGCCCTGCCCCGCTGCCGGCGGCACCCTAGGTTAGGTTTTTTATAATGTATTTATATTTTGTAATAACTTTATTGTATTTTACTTTTTATATAAATTTATTGTTAAAAACCTAGCCTAAGACGTAAGATAAATAAAGGAATAATAATAATAATAGTAAAGCCATTTATTCCATATTTCGAGTTTACATTTAAAATATACATTTTAGTTGATGTTAGTAAAGTTTAAACTCAGAAGTTACCTACTAAAAACTACCTTACCTATATGTTAGTCTTATTCTAATGAAATCTATTTGGGTAAAGGCCTCCTCCAACCTCTTCCATAACTCTCTGTCCTTGCCTGACTTCATCCAATCGTTTCCTGTCACCTGTACGATATCATCAGCCCACCGCCTTATTGGTCGACCGACATTCCTTTTCCCCTTTGGTCCTTTCCATTGAGTGGCTTCTATGGTCCATCTTCTATCTGCGTATCGTGAAATATGTCCGGCCCATCTCCACTTTAGTAAAAGTGCATGCCTGAGAGCATCGGTAAGTTTAGTTTTTTGTTTAATGTGTTCGCTCCTTACTTTGTGAATTTTTCTAATTTTCAAAATGCTCCTTTCCATTGCTGTTTGACTGCATTTGATCTTTTGTTTTATTCTGTTTGTAAATACCCAAGTTTGGCAGCCATACAATAAGCAGGGTAAAAGACATGTATCAAATACCGTCTTTTTCATGTGCAAGCTGTAGTTCCCTTTTAGAATTTCTTTCAGCGACCAGAATTTTCTCCAAGTTGCATTGATCCTTGTTACTTCCTCTTCATTACTTGTCTTATTAAATGATATTTGTTTTCCCAAATATATGTAGTCACTGACGTATTCTATAATGTTTTCTTTTATCATTATTGGCCTTTTGCGATTGTTGGTTAATATCTTAGTTTTATTTAAATTCATTTCTAGGCCAATTTTGGAGCTTTCGAAATCAAGTTGTGTCATCATTTCCTCAAGGTCTTTGGCAGTTTCAGCTATTACAACTATGTCGTCAGCGAACCTAAGATGGTTTCAATAATGTCCATCTATGTGCACTCCCTTTTTTTTCCAATCTAATTTTAGAAAAATATTTTCGAGTACTGCTATGAAAAGTTTAGGAGATAGAGGATCTCCCTGTCTGACTCCTCGTTCTATATCTATTTCGTCTCCTCTCGTTTCCAGCTTTACTCTTCAAGCAGACGGAATGATTTTGACTTAATGAATAAAAGGGCGGCTAAAACTCGGTATCGGGGGGCTCTCGGGGCTCAAAAATATGAATCTGAAATCTTGTCCGAAAATTCGGTCAAATTCGGAAAATATCGGACAAACAATATTAAGTGTTATTCTTTAAAGTATATTTATTATTTCATTGTATGTTTGAGAAAAGCACTATACATGCCTCGTCGTGAAAACGGATTCCCGGCCTCGTATCACTATCCGGCCTCGCTCGGCCGTATATACCTACTTGGCCGGAAATCCTCATTTTCCCGGCCTCTGATGTAATGTACTATTTAAGCCCGTCTATTGTGAAGGATGAGCTACACTGAGCGTGGCCCGACATGCTCTTGGCCGGTTTTTTTTTCTCCAACGACCGAGAGGGGATCCCGACGCTTGGACTTCGTTATCCCTGAGATTATACTTCAAGTCAGGATGTCCGAGCGTCAGCGGAGACGCGGCTATAGAAGGAATAAACAATAACTCAAATACTTACAAAAATATGTTTATTAACTTTCAATAAAGCTAAATGCATAGAGTAAACAAATGTAGTATGTAAAATGAATGTGATTCAGAATTTTATGGGTGACCTCAGACTGTCAATATTGACTAAATGTAGGTTACTTCCTTCTCGATGTCACTCCGATTAAGTCTAACACGCCCCTTATAGGGTCACAACTGCCACAAGATAATAAATATATTCTGACAGTTGTGAAATAATTAGATGGAAAAGATTTATTGTCTTGTCATATTGCTGTGAGTATACAGCCCGTACGCAAGCTCTCACAATCCAGGCAATGGCAGGAGTATCAGATACTGGTTATGGAATCCTCGAAGGTCGCGCGCGATCTTGGTATAGTTTAGATGTAGTAGGCACTTCACTTGTTGAAAACGCGAGTGACCTCCGCCAGCGGAGTGGAGTAGGTACCAGGCTTCACCAGGTTGACGAGCTGTTCGGCGATCTCCTGGCCGACACGAACTTGGGCCTCCTTCGTTGACGCACCTGAATAACATTTGCATAGGTATGTATATACAATAATATATGTATAAATATATGAACTGCCTGTGCCTCTAAACGGATGAACCGTTTATGCTAAAAACTATTGTTTTATCTGAAAGCAAACTAATGTGGGAATATTTTCAGAAATAAATTACGTTAGGTAATTGGGTACTTGAATGACAGATCAAATCAGCTCCTTTTCTTAATGAACTGTCAAAACGCTTAGACTGTACGCAATTTCAAAGATAATAGATAAAGATAACGTGTTATGACGTCACTACGCTATACGGTCAGTTGGCTTCTACCTTATGTCTTATGTTTACTTTTTGGTTATTTAAAAATCGCTAAATGTACCTACGCATACCTAGATATTGTCTGTATATTTTTACAAATAGCATTTACATAATAGCAAACGGGACAAAATGTATAAAGAATGCAGGAAAGTACCTTATCGTCAACGGTTCCGTTTAACAGACTTCAAAAAGGAGGGAGTTCTCACCTATTTTTTTTAATGTTTGCTACGTCAGAACTTCGTTACTTAAGAACCGACTTTAAATCGTATATTTTATTTCGAGAGCTTCAAGTTAGTCCCTTTAAAATTGACCGATGAAGCTCCTCAAATATTATAAGCACATCTATGACGATTTCAGTGTTTTAATAGTAACTCGTTCAGTTGTTCTGGGAAATACCATTTCTTCTTGTTGAAGTCGGTTATTGTTTGTGAAAAAGTGTTTACATAACGGTTTCAGTGACTATAGCATGTTTTGGTAAACGATATGTACTATATGTTTTTATATTGTTTTATATACCTACTATATTGTTTACTATTATTTACATGTTTTTGCGTCATTATTACATGGCAATGTGGCCAATGAGTTTGTGTGGCATGTTATCATCATTATCGGTGGGTAGGTATGCCAATTTTATTTACCGTTAAGGCCGGGTTATAACCTTGGTTAGTGCTGCATTATAAAAAATAACGTAGGTACCTAAGTGTGGTGTGGCGACAACAGAAAGGTGCTGAATGATCTCTAAGGTGAGAGGGTCGGTGGGGGGCTCCTGTTCAAAAACATCTAAAGCTGCTGCGCCAACCTGAAATAATAGTTATTTGTTATACAAGGGGGGAAAGTTGTATTTTACCCGCGAGTGTTTATTTGAAACACGAGCTAGCGAAAGGATCCTATGATTGACCACGAGCGAAGCGAGTGGTTCAAAATAGAATCCTGAGCGTAGCGAGTGTTTCAATACACGAGACGTAAAATAACTTTTCGCCCGAGTATAACACAAAATTTTTCACCTCACTACAGCGAGGAAAAAAGAATAAGGGTTTGTACTATATCTTTGAAAAATACCTGCAATAATCAACCAATTTGCCATTTATTAAAACTAAGGTCTAATTAGCTTTCATGTAGGTATTTTAAACGGGATTTTTCTGAAAATAAGCTCATGTCAAATTTTACTTTAGCTGCGTTGAAACGTCAAAACTCTTTCTCCACATGTGGATAAAAAGCGATTTTCTCAATAGATATCAAACAAACAAACTGGGCTTTCCGAGCTAGTGAGGTGAAAAATAAATTATGTTATTATTCAGATAAAAACAAACACACATAAGAATCTAAAAGTATTTTTCGATTCTGTGACTTCCAAATATAGCTATTTGGAAGTCACACTTATTTTTTGGAGAATAGTTTCTACGTATTTAGTTTTTCGAATTTTGTTATGGTAGGTATACTTATGTAGATAATATATTTAGTAATCCGTAGTAGATATATATTTTTGTTTTAATGGTTTATTTTATTTATGGTATTTTCAATGCATGTAAATAAGTTATATGGTCGTTTGATCTCCAACTCTCGCTAAATGGAAGAAACTAAGCCAGCTAATTAACGTAGTATCGTTCCGGGGGCGTGCGGTCGCCGTGGGGTATGGTATAACGTTAGGCTCCTTCCGAATCCTCAAGTTATAACTCGGGAGCGAAAGTGAGTCTACCAGATTGAGAGGATAAAGTAATTCACTCCATATCATGTAATTTTAATTATCATATTTTTTCATGTATTTTATTACCTAGTTTACTTTTGACGAAGCATTATGTATGTACATCGGAAATATTGCAAATTTTTGGAATGTTGTGTATAATACCTAATTGTGTGTTAATGTTACATACCTAGGATAACTCGGGGCACGTTCTAGGGACAGGATATCGATAAAAAAGATGTCGATATAATTAAATTAATATATGTGCTCAATGAACATTCTGGATTATTATAAAGAGGTTCGATGTCATATCTGATCTGATATCGAGCCTCTTAAATTAAGATAATAAAAGTATGAGGATGTCATTTCAATCAAAATGTTAATTTACGTATATTATGAAAATTATTTTAAAATAAACATGCAAACATGCACGTTTTTATATGTTTATTTTTTCATTTGAAAACGTGGAGAAATAAAGTAATATTTATTTATGTCGATGACATTTAGATGTTGACAGTAACATCGATATATTTTTTGTCGTAAAAATATTTTGCTACGTCACTTTCTTATAGGTGCCCCGAGTTATCCTAGGTATTATTACTAAGTATAGTATTAATTAATGTAAAAGCTAGGTATTTAATGACGATGAAAAGTGGTTCGGGTTATTCCCTATTGATTAAACAATTCTTAATCTTTCTTATTCTCCACCAAAGCAGTCGAAAAAATATCTAACTCTTACTTGATTAAGGGCTAGTGCGGGCGCTGCCAATGTATCCATACTCAGGTAGAATAGAACGATTAATGAATGTTCTTCATTTAATATTTTCAAAATATTTTACCTGGCCAGAATTAAGTGCGTCGAGCAGGGAGCGCTCGTGGATGAGTCCGCCGCGGCCGACGTTCACGATCTTGACGCCTTTCTTGCACTGGCCCAGGACAGCGGCGTTGATGAAATCTGTTAAGAAGTTTACTAAATTAGAGTACCTAAGAAGTATATACTTAACGACTTAGGGTAATAAGTTAGTTTAGTTTACTTTTAATAGTTTACTTTTGTACTTTATGGTATAAGAGGAGTAGTTAATCAATGGCTCAGGGACTATCTGCATAAAAGGTCCCAATATGTTGAAATAACGCAAATTGATTCTAGTAGCAACGAGTCTACTCATAAGTCATGTACTAAAATTAATAAGATGGGTGTGCCACAGGGGAGTATCTTAGGCCCCCTGCTATTCTTGTTGTACATAAATGATTTACCGAATGCAACGACTTTTGACTGTACTCTTTTCGCGGATGACCTATCTGTTGTTGTGCCCTGTTGTGATGCTGAAACTTACAACAATGACTTAAACGGTGCTATTTGTAATATTATAACTTGGTTGCATAAAAATAATCTAAGCATTAATATAAGTAAAACAACATTTATTCAATTTATAAATAGAAATGCTAACAAGCACTCTCTTAATGTAACTTTTGCAGAGCATACTGTGACAGAATCTTGTGAAACTAAGTTCTTAGGCATATATTTGGATGACAAATTTTGTTGGAGTAAACACATCGATCAATTATGCAGCAAAGTAAACTCATTTGTGTATGCCTTATGGAGGCTTACTAAGATTAGCACCAAAGAATCAGCTATACAGGCTTACCATGGATATGTTTGCTCCCTGTTAAGATATGGCGTTCTTCTATGGGGTAACTCTTGTCACGCGAAACGAGTTCTAATAGCACAAAAACAATGCATCAGAGCCATATGTAATGTAGATATCCTGACATCCTGTAGGCCCTTATTCAAACAATTAAATCTTTTGACCGTACCATGCATGTACATATACGAAGCTTGTCGTTTTGTTAAAGAGCATCCTGAACTATTCAAAACCAATAAAACGAACTGTAATTTTCATACAAGGTACCCAAATCGTCTCGTTATTCCTGCTAAAAAGACAAAATTGTATGGTAAGAGCACTTATTGCATGTCAATCGGCATATATAATCGTCTGCATGAGGACATTAAAGAGTTGCCAATTAACTTGTTTAGGAATAAACTTAAAAACTGGCTTGTACAACAATGTTTTTATTCTGTGGACGAATATTTTGATTATTATAAAAATTAATGGACATTTTATGCACATACTACATGACATTTCATTAGGTTTAAATAGCTACTTCGTAAGTCGTAATTGAATAAATTAATGTATTATTTCATAAGCTAAAGATGTTGTCTCTATATAAGGTAATGTTTGTTAGTGTTAACTTTTTTTTTAATGAATTTCCTTTATATTTTTGCATGCCAGTTGCTGGTAAAATGTGTGTGTCTATTTAATTTGAAATGTAATATCATTTAATACCACATTTTATGCAAAAAAAGACATTTGTATTTGTATTTGTATTTGTATTTGTAAATGTGTAAATTTGATCTGTGTAATGTAATTATTATGTTGTATTAACTAAATAAATTCGCTGTGTGGACCCGGCATAGAATAGGTTCACCCCATCTCTCCCCTTGGGTGTCGTAAGAGGCGACTAAGGTGCACATGGTGGCGGTGGGCAGCAGCGCCGTCAACTACAACATACTACCAACCTACTGCGATGGCCAACCCGCATGCCCAGTGTGGCGATTAGGGCAAAAAACCCCTCATATAATATGATAAGCACAAATAAAAAACGGCCCCCAGTCTCCGGTAGCTCTGCTGCTGCTGGCTACGGTAGCGGTCAGGCCAGCGGTGGAGCAGGGGGTGCGAAGAATCTCCGGAGGCGTATTGGCTACCAGAACCAACAACTGGCCCTGGCAACTTATAACGCACGCACTTTGAGGACTAACGAGAAGATCGACGAGTTGGAAAAAACAATAGAAAAGGTTCGCTGGGGCATTATAGGATTATCGGAGGTCCGAAGAGAGGGGGAGGATACGATAGTCTTAAAGTCAGGGAACCTTTTCTATTACCGGGAGGGCGATCAACTGTCCCAAGGTGGTGTCGGGTTTATCGTCCACAAGTCCCTCCTCAACAACGTGGTTTCTATAGAGAGTGTGTCGTCGAGGGTGGCGTATCTTATACTCAGAATTACCAAACGGTATTCGCTGAAGGTGATACAGGTTTACGCACCAACTTCGGCACACCCCGATACGGAAGTGGAGACAATGTATGAGGACATCTCCAAAGCCATGCACAGGACTTCCAAAACTCACTATACGGTGTTGATGGGGGACTTCAACGCAAAGCTGGGTAAACGAAACGGTAATGAGCAGAGAGTAGGGAATTTTGGTATTGGAATACGTAACCCCAGGGGGCAGCAGCTGGTCGACTTTATGGAGAGGGAGGGACTCTACGCGATGAACTCCTTCTTCAAAAAGAAACCCCACAGAAAGTGGACCTGGATCAGTCCCGATGGTTGCGTAAAAAATGAGATAGACTTCATAATTTCGACCAAAAAGCAGATATTCAATGATGTCTCCGTGATCAACAGGGTGAAAACCGGTAGTGATCCTAGGATGGTAAGAGGCACATTGAATCTGAATACTGCAGTGGAACGCATGAAATTGATGAGGTCAACGCTCCGTCCAGGCCCTGCCGATATTCAAAACCCCGAAAATTTTCAGCTGCAGCTCGAAAACCGTTTTGAATGCCTAGCAGATTGCGTTATTGTGGACGACATCAATAACGGGCTGGTGGAAACTGTCCGTACCGTTGGAGCTAAGTTTTATAAGCCCCGACGCACAAGTAGGACCAAAAAGATCTCCGATGACACTCTCAAACTCATGGACAGAAGACGTGAATTAATGTTGCAGTCTTCAGCTGATATGTTGGTATACAGGCAGCTAAATAGACAGATCTCCAAATCTCTGAGGCGTGACACGAGGCATTTTAACACAACATGTGTCAAAAATGCCATTGAGCAGAACAAAGGCTCCAAAGTGTTCGCAAAAGATATGTCTATTGGGCAAAGCCAGTTAACTAAGCTGAAGACTGATAGTGGCAATATTGTTTCGTCCAAAACTGAGATTTTGAGAGAGATCGAACGGTTCTATGGACAGTTATACACCTCAGCACAAAAGCCCGTTAACAGTCTTGATGCTGACCCTAGATCGAAACTGACCCGACACTATACCGAAGACATTCCGGACGTTAGCCTTTATGAAATCACGATGGCTCTGAAACAGCTTAAAAACAACAAGGCACCAGGTGATGACGGAATTACGACTGAACTTCTGAGAGCGGGTGGAAAACCAGTACTCATAGTCCTCCAGAAGTTGTTCGGTTCCGTCATACATGAGGGCACAACGCCTGAAGCATGGAAAAGGAGAGTGGTGACATTGTTCTTCAAGAAAGGTGACAAAACCTTATTGAAGAACTACAGGCCCATCTCACTGCTAAGCCATGTTTATAAGCCGTTTTCCAGAGTCATTACAAATCGCCTCGCGCACAGGTTTGACGATTTCCAACCTCCCGAACAAGCCGGATTCCGAAAAGGTTTTAGCACCATAGACCACATTCATACGCTGCGGCAGGTTATACAGAAGACAGAGGAGTATAACCGGCCCCTATGCTTAGCGTTTGTGGACTATGAAAAAGCCTTTGATTCGATCGAGACTTGGGCTGTGCTTCAGTCTCTCCAGCGGTGCCGTATCGACTATCGAAGTGCTGAAGTGTTTGTACAGAAACGCCACCATGTCAGTCCGAATCCAAGACCAGAGCTCAGATCCTATCCAACTGCAGCGAGGAGTAAGACAAGGAGACGTAATTTCTCCAAAACTGTTTACTGCTGCACTGGAAGATGCCTTTAAACTACTGGATTGGAACGGACTTGGCATCAACATCAACGGCGAGCACCTCACTCACCTTCGATTTGCAGATGATATCGTGGTCATGGCGGAGTCGTTGGAGAGATTAAGCGCTATGCTCGAAGACCTCGACAGAGTCTCCCAACAGGTAGGTCTGAAAATGAACATGGACAAAACGAAAATCATGTCGAATGACCATGTTGCGCCTTACCCGATAGTGGTTGGGAACTCTGCCCTCGAAGTTGTCGACGAGTATGTGTACCTGGGACAAATTGTCCAGCTAGGTAAGTCCAACTTCGAGAAGGAGGTTAATCGACGAATTCAACTCGGCTGGGCAGCGTTCGGGAAGCTACGTCATATCTTCTCGTCGAAAATTCCCCAGTGCCTGAAGACGAAAGTCTTCGAACAGTGCGTGTTGCCAGTGATGACTTACGGAACTGAGACATGGTCGTTCACAATGGGACTCATGAGGCGGCTAAGAGTCACGCAACGTGCAATGGAAAGGGCAATGCTCGGAGTTTCTTTGCGCGACAGAATCAGAAATGAGGATATCCGCAGAAGAACCAAGGTAACCGACATAGTGCACAGGATTGCCCGGTTGAAGTGGCAATGGGCAGGCCATGTAGCCCGGAGAACGGATGGCCGTTGGGGCAGCAAAGTCCTAGAGTGGCGACCACGTATAGGAAAGCGCAGCGTGGGTCGGCCCCCGACTAGATGGACGGATGACCTCGTGAGGATAGCGGGGAATCATTGGATGCGGTCTGCACAGGATCGCACTTTGTGGCGAGTCATGGGGGAGGCCTATGTTCAGCAGTGGACGTCTGTGGCTGATAGATAGATAGATAGAACTAAATAAATAGATTTCAATCTTAACGACTGGACTATATTTTCTGAAAGAGTAACAAAGTTACTTACATTCGTGCATTCTATTTTGCTTTTCCTATTCTATGGGTACATTTATCTATGTATATAAAACTAGCATGGCGTGGCATACATTATGGTATTGGAAAATGACATAGCGACGCCAGGAGCTTGATATGCGGATATTTAAAGGCCAAAATTTAACCCAGCTTCTAGATGTGTACGTACACCTATTCAAAAATTTGTTGACAATAGCTGAGCTCGCCACTGATACAATATCATGGACTCTACTTATAATATCTGAAAGTACTTGTAACAAAAGATAATCAATAAATAAATAGTCGGATATCGGCTTTTTTTATAAACACCCTCGATGTGGGGTACACATCCTGATATTTTGTGGTGAACAATTTGATTGGGGCCTTTGAGTCATTACAGCGGTGTATCTATTTACCTATTAAAAGTATTTGTATTTTTAAAATCTTTTTTTATTTATTAAAAGCATTAGATGATAATATATGCCTTAGAAACACTTAGGTCTAGATAACGATAACGCGATTTACGGAGATAGCCTAACTCTGTAACTAAGGACAATACACTATTATATAGATAACAAATAGTTACTTCTAGTAGACTCGATGAGAGGCGTGTGAAGGGTGATGTAGTCCGCTACCGGCCAGATCTGATCCAACTCCATTTTGGTCGCGTGGAACTCTTTGCATTGCTCTGCTGACACGAACGGATCGAAACCTACAATCTGTATACGAATATATGGATATTTTAGGTAGGTATACAGGTGACATTCGAATAACTCTGTGAATTATTTGTATTTAGAGAGTAATTATTGTTTACTCAATACCTTATCTGATTGAGCACTATATTCATTATAACTAGCTTAGAAACGTAAATACTTAAAAAGCAAGTTCATGAGATCATCGTTATGTTTTGGAGACAAGGACATACCTACTTGTCAATTTACTATAAATTACGTAGTTATTTTTCTCAAACTGTGGAAAAGGGAGAAGGCCGAGTATCTACGGAGAGGGTGCCAACACAGTGCCACCGGTGTGTTGTGTGCACTGCCAGCAATTCGTGCGCAGTGTATAAGTAAGCACACCGGTAATGAAATGACCGTCATTCAAAAAGCATGCATCTTTATGGCACACTGACCGCGAAGGCGAGCACAATATGGATTCGCGAGCATAATATGAACAATTCGATACTAACCGTCATTCCGAAACCGTGCATCCTGACAGCGACCTCGCGGCCGACCCTGCCCAAGCCAAGCACAGCGAGGGTCTTCCCAGCCAGCTCGGTGCCAGTGTGCTGAGCACGCTCCCAGCGGCCCGCGCGTAACGCCGTCGCCGCCGGTACCACGTGTCTGGCCAGCGCCAACATCAACCCGCAGGTCAGCTCGCAGGCGCTCATCGCATTGGCACCAGGCGCGCTGGAATGAACAACAAATAATGCAACTGATCATCAACCGCAACAGACGACTATTCAATTCACACTTGCCATTAATTCCTCGTCGATCTTCCGAATTAAACGTGGCAAGTGGTCACTTACATATCGCTATCCAAATAACTTTACAAACTGACACCGAGTCCAGTCCAGGGATCTACCCATACCTATGCTTTTTGTTTATGAAGAATTAATAAGAGTATGATTGTGCAAATTATGAACTGAAAACTTATGTCGGCACTACTTACCTACCTCCTACTCAGTGCAGAGTAAGTATGTATATGAATTAAGTATAGAGCCTTACTTTATAACGCCGATTCCCTTAGCCCCGGCAGCGGCAACATCGATGTTGTCGACACCGGCGCCAGCGCGGCCTACGACCTTCAGCTTTGTGCCCGCGTCCAGCACTTCTTTTGTCACTTGTGAGGCTGATCGCACCACCAAGCCATCATATTTCTACAATAAACAAACAAGACTTTATAATCTTTTGGAGCTTTATAGTAGTTAAATCAGAAGTCCAAACCACCTACTTGAATAGGTATTGAGCATCTACGTCTACGTCGTCTACGCAAAAGCGTCAGAATCAGGACTTACCTACTTTGTGTAATTCCATATGAAATTACTTGATAAAAGTCCTTTTGCCATTCCGTAGGAAGGAACCAAGGAGGAAAAAATTGGAAAATAACCCTCCAGTAATGTAGATCCAAACCACCGATTTCAATACTTACGGGAATTTCTTCTAGAAGTTCTTGTTTGGTTATCTTGGGCCTGTTGACGACGTGGATCCCATGTGAATTGAGAATCTCCTGACAGTTAAGTCCGACTCCATCAACCACCAAGACTGATTTAAGGTCCAAACCCATCTTTATCTAATGATAACGAAAAACAAGGTATGTTAAATTAAATGTTAATGTTAGTTTTCAATTCTGCTTAGTAATACGTACTTAATGTTGAGCTGTTAGGTTTAAACTGATTTACACTTTAGCTTATTATAATTATTAATTGTCTAGCTACAGTGACCGAGTCTCCATTGGATCGGTAGTCAGGGCTAATAGCTCATTAAAATACGGGGTCATGGGCGTGAATGTTCCTTTAGGTATAGCTACGCAAGGGCTTAAAATGTTCACTTTATTGTAAATATGCGTATGATCAATCTCAAATATATGAATTCTGGGCGGAAAACTTCCTGTTTTATAAGTTAAATATTATGTGAGGTACCTACACAATAACGTTTCAGTAAAACCTAACTTGTTATAAAATTCACACACTCGCTTAGCACAGGAAACCCTTTAAACAAATAGACGATTAGGAATGATTTGATAACGATAAAACAACTTGTTATTTTTCTTCAACGCATACCTAGTAAGTAAAAAGATTTAGACACTGTTTATCCAGATAATAACCGGTTTAGTTAGCTCGAGACAGCAGCAGCTTCATACATACAAAGATAACAATACCATATATTACTAAAGTTTTCCGCTTTACAGGAGTTACAAAAGTGATATATCTCAGTAATAATTGAAAAGAATGCTCACTCTTCTTATTTTGTGGAATTAGTAGATGATTTCGCGATGAGCCCCGGTGGTGGTTCGGCAGCGACTGACGCCGAGAAGTCGCCGGCGCATGAGACTACATAATATATTGCCGACGGCACACTCGTTTACGTTAATTCATACTCCATCAAGACGAACGAACCTCGCCTCTGTGCCTGTGTCCACCGTTCTAACATATCATTCTAACGACCGCAATATAAAGTTTGCGCGTTACTTATTATCGTCAGCGCTCTTGTGTTGTCAGACCACTTTATCTCTATCGTGTGCAATTGAATTACGCTGTGTCAATGTTTGTTGCTATCAACATTTATTTTATCAAAAAAGTCAATGATATTTTAGTCTAAAATTAGTATATTTCACCAGAAATATCCAGTTTTATGTTGACAGGTCGAAGTAGTTCAATTAAACTGCTGCAATATTGATAAAATGATGAGGATGATTCAATTTATATACGCGTTAAACCATAGAATGTACCTATGTTGATGGTGCACTGAAGAAGACAACTGATAATAAATGACTTTGAATAAAACAAATCGATTACAACGGAAATAAACCCTGTTCTGAAAGCAAATTTCAATGTATTTGCTTATATGACAATCGTCAAAATACCTACGTCGATGTGTGCTTACAAAAATCGTCGACTTCCTTCAATTCTTCAGAGGTCCCATGGTCGCATCTTAATTCTGACAAGAGTGGAGACCATTCTTGGAGGCTGTTCAAGCCTACAGATCATTTTTAACTATACAAAATCAGTGCGTAAATAATAGAGCTTTGAGGTAACATAGTAAAAAATCTTATGCAAGTCTAGTCTACACTTGAGTACCTTTCCTTTATTTCAAGTCGGATAAAATGTTAAAATATATTACATGTCACCTTTTTCACTTTTGCTATTAGCATTTTGTACTTATCTATTTAAGAAGATGAGTACAAAAATCCAATGTTAGATGATAGGGAATGCACCCTCAATGATCGTTATCGTTATAGAAACAAGATGCAATGCACGCAACACTACAACAATTGTTTGTCTCCCAATGTATACCTAACGCGATGATGCAATTAGTTGTTAATAGTTCGATTTACACCCGGTCAGGGAACGCGGTCTTATCTGGTGTGACGACCTTAGATACGTATGTATGACTCTTACCATTGTGTTATTTCGTTTCTTCCTGCGCGATATTTTGCATAATTAAATATCAGTACCTATAATAGGATACGCATTTATTTTTTATTTTGTAGGTCAATAAGTAAGTAACGTAAATCATAAAAGTAACTTTTAAAAAACCTAATCCAAACTTCAGATGTATCGCTATTAAGGAGACAATTTAACATAGCTATTTATCAAATGGGAATTAAAGAAATATATTTTGACAAAAAAAACTATAATTTATCGAACAATCTCACAAAATTTAATGTAGCCTGTAGGCGAGAACATCTGGAAATTCGAATATCCAAACATCCGGACCGGAGATACAAATTAAATTTTGCAGAACTGAAGCAGAGACGCTTCGCTTGCTCGGTGAATTACAATTGATAAAACCATAACTAAAACGACTTAATTATTACACTAAATTAAATATAAACCTTAAGCTAAATCCCCTAAGTCGTAATCTGTGTGTAGCGCGCTATATGGTTCTATATGACTGGATATCAAATTGGATAAATACATATCCCTGTGACATATCCTATTTCAAGGGCTGTATTTTTTTATCTATATAACCATGCAACTAATAGGTGCTAAAATGTGAACATACATCGGGACCTAAAAATAAATCTGTAAAAAATAAAAGAAAAACAAGTAAGATTATTTCGTTTAGTAAGTACCCTTAAGCTAAAAATAAGACGTTTAGAAAATACAACTATCAATTTATCTGATCTCGAAGTACAGGAACAGATTAGGCAATAAACCAGCTGTTGGCCCTAATAAGCAAATGCGCGTAGATTAGTATTGTGGGCCACGCCAATCGTAACTAGCTATCGGGATTGCGTGGTTACAATATTTTATGTAATCAAGAAATTAAAATTATTGGCGAATAGGTAACTATTATCCAACTTTTTTAATACTGGTAATTTCTCAAAGGGTCGTTCTCAAAATATTTGCACCGCCACCTGTCAACAGGTTTGTCTTAGAAGAAGTTTTTTACACCGCATTATTTTAAATATTCAATTATCAACACATATCTATAGACACTTTTTACATAGAGGCCAAATGCTTTTAATTAAAACTAAAGTATATTAATAGACAAAAAATCGATTTAAAACTAGGTTTTGTCGGTCACTTGCCGTGTCCCAACGCGAGGTACTCATGTTTCGTTGTAAAAAAAACATATACATTACCGACTTAGCTTAAGTTCAGTACTCCATTTTATTTTCATATATGATGAAGATTGAATACTACCATATCGAATAATAATACTATGCTTATGTTGCGAATTATTTGCAACTTAAGTTTGTCCACGCCATTTTTTGTCGTTCACTTGTCATGAGACAAACATTACAATTGTGTGACTACTATTTCGTTTCCCCTGCCTCATCCCGCATAAAACGAGACCTTCAGTTGCCACCTAACACTGTTCCGAGTGACACGTCGTCAGTGTGCTGCACTAAAAAAATATGATACATACACTTACGCAAGCGGGAGTTTGTAATGGGTATGTAGTCTATATTCTGCCTTCCATATTTTGGTTGACGTGTGTACTATTGCATTCATTTTAATTTATAACGCGTAAAGTATGGTCTACTTTTATGTGTATAAATATGCAGTTCATCAACGAAATACTTTATTTGTTTTGATGACATAACTGTCATTTTGTCCATCACCTGTATGTCGTTCACTTGTCTATATAAAAACAGGTGAACGACACATACGGCAGGCGAACGACAATTATTTAAACACTTATACAAAATTATTTAAAAACCAGGTTTTATAGGTCGCTCGCCGTGTCTCAACTCATGTTTCGTTGTTATAAAAACATATATATTACCGCAGTAGCTTAGTTTGAGTATTCCATTTTACTTTCAAGCTGTCTTAGGAATCCTTAGCAGGCGAGCTTAGTTTGAGTATTCCATTTTACTTTCAAGCTGTCTTAGGAATCCTTAGCAGGCGGCGCCCGCACCAGATTTCGAAAGCATCAATCCTCTGCCTGTCAGCGGCTTTGAGCGTCCAGGTCTCTGCCCCGTAAAGAAATATGGAAAAGACAAGTGGACAGACGAGGTGCATGTTAGTCCGGTTAGGGATGTTTCTATCTTTCCATATTTTGCCGCGTTGGGTCATCACTGTTTTGGGCCATTCCGATTCGCCTGCGAATCTCTGGTTTGCATGTGCCTCTATTTGTGACAATTGAGCCAAGGTACTGGAACTGATCAACAGTATCGATCTCTTGAAGCAGGTTAGTACTTTGTCGACTAGTATTGGTCGACTATCATCAGCTCGGTCTTATTTTTATTAATATCGAGACCCATTCTGAGGCTGGTTGTTTTGAGTCATTCCAAAAGTTGGGCCACTTCTGCTTCGCGTGATGCAAAATAGGCGATGTCTACCACGTACCTTCAAGGGCTCCATATTTGTTAAATAGTATTGGGGATATTATGCATCCCTGTCGTACGCCTTTCCGGAACTTAAAGTTCTTGTATGTGACATCTCCTACCGACACCATTCTGTATCCAGACTAGTAAAGGCTTTATAAAGTGTTACCAGATGCTGTTGATGGCCATATGGTTGCTGGCAACTTCAGACAATACCTCCCATAGCTTATCCCACCTAAAGCAGCCGAAGGCTTTCTGGTTATCAGATGTGAAGGAATATCTCAAAAGAGGCATCATTAGGATGCAGAAACGTTATTTAAATGATTGGCTGTTGAACCTTCATAAGAAATTTATAAAATCACGTGGGTATGCTTGAGTTTTGCTTCTTTTTGCCGGTTATGACCTTTCTGGATTGCACAGGCTTCAAAAAACCTCCTAAGAAATATCATATGAGATGAGAATTAAATGCATGTTTTCTTTATGCAAATTACTAACATAAGGAAAAAATAAAAATAAAAACAATCAAAAAACACTAGTTGATTGTTCAACGTAGGTTTTATTTAAAATGTCACTTACCTGCAACCGTCGTCGTTAACCTGCTAACAAATTCAGTTAAGTTGGAACATATTTGTCGCAAACCTGCACCCATTGTCGATAACTTGGTAACAAATGTCGTTTACCTGACATCGATGTCTTTCACCTGTCGACCTAAAATTTCAAACACCTATATCTTCTAAGATATTCAATTTAACTACTTCCCTCGATGTGATATCCATTGTCTGAATATATTTCTAGCGATCCTATGAAAAATAAAAGAAGAAATCGCAACTTTAAAAAAAAATGCAAAATTAACGCAGCGGTGCAAATATTTTGAGAACGACCCCAAAGTTCTTTTATGTATAAGTGCTAGACTTTTCTTAACGTTGTGCGTCACTTTTACATGCAAGTAAGTATACCTAAATAATATTTAGTAATTTAGTACCCTAAAACAATCTAAATCGTAAAAAAAATAGGCATTACGAGTATGTAATCAGCTATATAATTATAGGTAAAAAAGTAATAGTGTTTTGGAAACGAGTCCCTCTCAACCGGGTGTTCAAACTGATAAAATGCCGTTGGTTAACTGAAGAATGCTCACATGTTAGGTTCCTACTAAATACCTACCCTCAGCAAAATACATTCTACGAAAGTATGTAGAGAAGTTTAGGTTGTTTGTATCATGTATTATTCATGTATGGAAGGTGCGTTGGTCTATATGTGAATTTTATCTAGATTACAAGGAGTGTGTGTGTAATTGGTATAAAACATACTGAAATTACTTTAAATGAAAATGCAAGCGATATATTCTCTAATAAGTTTATTATCACACTTACGAAATATACAAAACATATCACGATGGCACTCGCTATCAGTGCTTCCGACGCTTTAATTCACATCGATGTCTTTCGATGTTTGCTGGTGATTTATTATCAACGAATTCATTACAAAAGATCTTAACGATACCTATAAATAAAGACTAAATGAGTATAATTTTTTAAAAATAAAATTTCACATTATGTACTTTCATCAATCAGCAGCAATATATTGATTTAGTGTCACATTCTACGGTAAGTAGGTATACATACCTACATATTGCAAGTTATCAATCTGTCATAATTCTGTAAATGTTACAAGAAATATGTAACATTCAGGAGTTTGTCATTTGATATCTACTATTTGAAGATATCTCAACATAGTGGGTATAGAGTCTATACCAACTATGTTGAGGTTGAGTGGAGTATATTGTTCATTTGATCGTTTAATTAATAATTAACACGTATTTCATGTCGTTTGCTATTTGTTTTTAACATCTTAGGGTGTTATGAATATAAAAAAATTACAATGAAACAACACGGTTGAGTCTAGTTATCTACATTATTTCTAGGATGAAGTTGTCAATATTTAAGGGGCAGTGCAAAGTTACAGGCTAAGTACCGGTAGTAATCCGGTACTTACCGGCCATTACTTCTCGTAACAATAGTTAACTCTAATATGTACATAACACGTATGAAAAGAAGAGCAACGTTTTTCTCATTTTATGTAAATGAAATAATATGTCATCCCTACAGTTGAAGAAAATAGTCGTTTAGAAATTGTTACGATCTAAATATGCTACAAATGAGAAACTGAAAGTACCTACGTAATTATTAGTGAGATGATGTGAAACCATCACTATCATTTGGGTATTAAAATTGACTAAAAGTAATGACAATCGGCAGAGTTTGATAAGACCTGGACATACAATGATCCAAACTAGAATAACGATCCTCATACACAAATAAACAGTGTATATATGTGCGCTATTAGGAATACATTCCTCATTTCATTGCAGTGTCGTCACGTGCAGCGACGTTCGCCCACTTCGTTGACAACGTGCGTGGTTAGTGATAACCAATCCAAGTGCACGATGATTATAACAGACTTGGACTAAGTTCATTTTAACACGTAAAACAGCCATTTTCTCATAATTAAAACAACATCGCAGGGGATTTTTAAAAATAAAGTCAAAGGTTGCTTGGCTAGAAAATGTCTGTTTTAGGCCAGAGAGTGAATTAGAGTTTAAAAAAGAGCTTACAAATAAGTAATTTGTTCAGATTTGTAGTTTGTCTGATTGTATATCGAGTGAACTCCGTAGTATGTCATTGGGCTTGTTTAATGGGTGGCGGTTAGTTGCGAGGGCGGGCGTCGCGCGCGGGCCTGGCGGGGCGCGCGCCGATGCCGCCGGCGGCGCGGCGACGCGCGAACAACGCGTCGAGGCCGCGCAGCGGTGGCGCGGGCGTCGTCTCGGCCGGTGCCGCTTCCGTCTCCGTCTCGCTCTTCTCTACGCTTACGTTGCTTTCTTCCGTTGCTTCCTCTTCTACCTTCTTGGCGGGTTCTGTAGTTGCCTGCTCAAATATTATAAATATGAGATGTGAGTCTGGTAATTACGCTAAACTGTTCCGATGAATGGTTTACAGTTCTATGGAAGTACCTAATATCTTCAATATTGACAACATTCACGAATTTATCTGCATTATAACTTTCAAACGAATAGACTGTAGTTGGAGGTCAGTTAGTTATCGAACTAACTGACCTCCAACTACAGTCTACTATTAGGTACTTCCATAGAACAGTGAATGCTTTAAAGAATATAGCTGTTGTTTCAACCCGTTTGTAATCGTAAACATCGTACGATAAATATTAATGACATAGGGATATCGACGCGGCTCTGCGTGTCTCCATATTTTTAAGGCATGTATTTAAATCGATCTCTGTATATTCCTTTTTTTCGATCAAAATATTTGAAAGTTTCACCAAAAATACTGACTTGCACACTAAATAATGCGAATTCAATATACTATTTAAAGGTATTTGCAAAACTGTTTTACTGGATATAATAAAAAAACTAACCTAACCTAACCCGGCCGAGTCGGATCTTAGTGTGCAGTGCGAGGATAATTAGTGTGCAAGTCAGTATTTTTGGTGAAACTTTCAAATATATCTGATGTACGAACCATATTTTTGGTGTGAATTCGGTTAAAAAGGTCATCTCGTTTTGTATGATGTTTAAGTTTTTTTTGTAGGACATGTTCAGTTAATCAATTGTTATTTTTGCACAGCATTAGTTTTTCTGGTATGCATTCTGTTAATTATAGTGGAGGTACCTAGTGTACTGAAAAATTATACAGATGTGCATTTAAATATATCCCTATTTTTAATAGATAGATGTAACTCGTATACACGTAGAAAAGAAATGTAACGTGTTGTCCTTGTGAATAATGGAAAACATAAGCTGGTTGTCGCCGTAGGTCTGTGGCCTGACTACAAGTTGGGTTTCATTTGACAGTATAACCTCTATATCCTAATGAGTATTACCTCTGTCGACGGTAGTTTTCTTTTCAGTAGAGGGTTGGGTCGCCGCGGCAACGGCGTGGGCGCAACGCGCGGTTTGGGCGACGGCTGCACTGTCAGTCGGTTGCGTATCCGTAGGCCACCGCGCGGGGCCTCGGGGGCTGGCGTCGGGGATGAGCCCTGCGAACAAATGATTTAATGTCATCAACAGAAAACATTAAATAATACCTAGTAAGTCTGGCGACATTCGTTAAACACACTTTGGACTAGGGCACGCGCAAGATAAAGCATGTTACGCTACGAACTGACGGTACCTACATACGATATCTACATATTTGAAGACGCATTGATGTAGAATAATGAAATAGGTTCCTTATTCATAAGATCAAACGTTTTCAGATCGTGTGAAAACAAAGTCCAACCATTTTCATACTGTTGGTATCTATGCCCATTTTATACCTACTTACCTACTCGAGCCATCAAATAGAAAACTGCCCCTAAAACAGATAGGTACATACGTACAATTCATTCATCCACCTTAGGTCAATAAATTGAAAGCACAGTAAAAGACGTCAAATGGGATTATTGGAGATATAGGAGAGGTTTTGCCCTGCGGTGGCACAGTCATATCATACAAGGTAAATATCATACTAACCTCAGCATCGGAGTCAGTGGCAGGTGCGTCAGGCGCGGAGGTCTCTGCGGGCGCGTCGGCGGGCGCCTCGGTGGGTGTCACGCTGGCTCCGGGGCGGAGACGTGGATTCGTACGCAGATTTAGCCTGGGACCAGGCCGCAGGGACGCCGGCCTCAGACCTGGCCGGCCGCGACTGAAAAAAAAAACAATTTGAGTATACAGAATACAGAATACGAGAAAGTATGATACTTCTATTCGAAAACCTTTTATTAGCATGATTATCCGAGTGAATCCAACATCCCACCATTCCCACCTTACCAGCAATACACTTTTATCTATTGACCCCACCTAGGGTGACGATGCAAATATGAGTAATAAATGAATTTGTAATACTTATTATCATGTAGCTTTCTATATATTTACGATAACTAATACGTGGTAAAAATTAAAAATGAATTTAAACTTAGTCACTGTACAAGTAGAAAATATAAGTGACAGGCAAATAGTAACTAGGTACCAGCTGCGTCAACAGCTATTAGGTTTTTTATTTCTATCAACAATTCAAATTTGCAAGTCATGGACTACTTGCACAAGAAATTAGGAGCCAAATGAGAAAGCGTCAATATAATTTGCGTTCAATCGTATTTGATGTGATGTGAACATTTATAGATAACTGGAAGGTGCCCGAGAACTTCATCCGCGTGGAAGAATAAGTTTTTGACAGAAATTTCATTTTTGTGTCAAGTATTGTGATATCCGACTGTACTTTTCCTTGAACATCCATCAATTGCTTACTGATACGATTCTAAAAGGCCATAAGTCCAAACTCGGTAGATTTGCACTATTACAGGCTTCCGTTCCTAGGGCCACCTTCCGGCTCCATCATCAGACCCTGGAAACTATCTGAAGACAAAGTAATCATCAAGACGAATCAAACGAGTCCAAACGCGATGGGGTTATGTGGTTTTATTACGGAGTTCCTATGGCCACCTTCCAGCTCCATCATCAGATCAGCTCCACGTCATCATAATATTGCATTGTCACGCGATTTGCATATTCGTGTAAAATTTCAGCTCAATCGGAAACCGGAAAGTGGGTCAAATTTAACTTGCAAAATTCCATTAGAGACTACGGGACAGGTGAAAGTAAATAAAAGCTTGTAAAATATCATACCCCTATTTTATGCTTCTTTGTAGTCGGGTAAAAAAATATCCAATTAGAGATACACAGCTACCCGTATAACAAAAATCGTTGAAATCAGTCCAGCCGTTTAGGCATGATGAAAGGACAAATATTTCACTTTTACAATTTTATATATTATGATAAAACTAGGCGTGTGTGTGAGTGCCCGCCACTTCGTCCGCGTATATTTTTATTCACCGTAGACGGATAAAAAGTATCCTATAACCATCTTTGGATCTCCAGGTATCCCTGTGCCAAAATTGGTTAAAATTTTATAATGGTTAATAGACTAGAAGATGCCCGCAACTTTGTATGCGTATTTTTTTATTTCGTAGTCGGCTAAAAAGTACGCCTCTTTGGATATCGATTCTATTCCTGTACCAAAATTTGTTAAAACTCGTGCAGCCGTTTAGGCGTGATAAGAGGACAATGGAAATTATGACTAACAGATGCGCCCGCGCCCGTACTAAACAAAAGATTATCCTGCATGACGCTTTTTCCTGAAATCAAAACCCGTCGCCATAGAAAACTGATTTTCATTACAAATCTAGAATTTTATTTTATAATAGTATAGAGGAAGAAGGTGATGACCGGTGCTTGTACTTACATCAAAATAAAAATACCTATCCTATACCGAATGTCTTAACTGAACTGAAGTTCTGGTCTTTCTGTGCGCTGATTTGTTTCTTTCATAAAACTTCATAAACAAAACAAAATTTTTCAATAACTTGCTAATTATATAAACTAACTATGACTATGAGTATTTTTTATTGATTCGGTATAGTTTGATTCGATTTATAATGTGCAATAAAAACCGGCCAAAGCGAGTTTAACGCTTTTAAACCCGCAAGAAGGGGGTCAGATATTTTCACGCCTAACAAAATTACATTCGAACGAACGTGGCTTATCGCCGCATTCACAACAAAAGCACAAAGTCGTAATGAAAAGTGTGACACAATCTGCTTATGTATCGACCTGCGAGGTTTTAAGGTTAACTACAAGTTAAGGCTCTTACAAGGTAAGCACTGATTGCATTGCAATTGTTTGCAATATTGCGAAAGTTTCTACATGGAAATATCTAGGTTTCTTACGATTGTTGTGAAAGTGTTCAAAAATTAATCCGAGGAAAAATACCTTTCGAACTTTCTGCTGCTCTTTTTCACGTCTGACCTAATCCCTTCTGAGTGCTAATGTCCTACAGATAGTACATAATGAATTTAACTATCTTCAGTCATAGGGCTTAAATTAAACCCACAAATTATGAACAGTTATGCTAGAGGTGCTGGTCGTCAGGAGGGTAAAGGTAAGTGGCACTCACCCAATGGTTCTGCCAGGAGCGACTGTGGTCTCGCCAGACTCGTTGGCGGCAGGAGCGGTGCTGTCTTCCGCGGGCGAAGCGCTGCTCGTCGTCGAGCCGGGACGCCTCAGGTTCGGGCGTAGGCGGGCTCTGAAGGTTCAGACAGATATCGTCAATAAGTGTTCTGTACATGTTTATAATCTATGGCAATTGACAATATTTCATATTCCTAACAGGTGGAAATTAATATGGAGATCGAGAGAGCTTTACGTCGAGTACACCGAAAAATAAGAAAATACATAAAATAACCGAAACCTACGACAACTATGCCTGAATAGAGTTGTAGTCTTCGACCTATCCGCGAAAAAAAATAAGCTGTGAACATTGTCAAGCTCTAGGTCATTAGCTTTTTTTTTTATTAGAAACCAGACCAGTTCCATAGTGTCATGGTTTTGGAGTTACTACATCTTAGTAAATAAATAAAAAAAAAAAAAAGGTATAGCGACCCAACTAGCAAAAAAGTCTTAGATTGCGCACTTTATAAGAGTGGTGGGCTTATAGCGCTCTTATAATTGTTTTGCTGATGCTGCTGCTCTTATATTAGCTTTAGATAAGATGTTACGGACTCAAGAACTCTCAGTCTTATTACCTAGTCTCATATATGTATATAAGCGCATTTTATAATACTATTATAAGCCTCTTACTCCTACAACAACATTTACGAAGACTCATTGTACTTGAGAATATCTGTTCTTATAACCACATTCTCTAAGTTGATTTGATTTTATAATGGTCTTGATAAATGTTCTTATAAGAATGTCAGTCTAATATCAGCATAACATAAAAGCACTATAAGTGCATACTTTTTTGGTCTTCATAAAACTATTATAAGATCAATATAAGATGGTATGATCTTAAATCGACTTTGGGAACACAATTGTAAGAATAACGTTTAATAAGCCATAATGTTTTGTGAAAAAGAGAGTGCTGTGATTTTAAATTTTGTGTAATAGGCATGGATTTCAGAGATTGGAAATAGCATTCCAAATATTAATGTTAAAAAATTTAGTTTTCATGTAGGTTAAGCAAGAAACCCTAAATTAATTCAATATGGCCGTACCACTTGTATTCAGAATGCTAATATTAGCGTAAATGATCTTACAGTAGTCTAATAGCGCGCTGGAAAAATGCAACTATCAAAATGGCACCGTTATCACAACAAATAAAGAAATAAAAAATTATAAGAGGATATTTAAATTGAATATTTGAGTAGGCGCATGAAATTTGAAGTGTAAAACAGGGTCCACTTTACAGTAAATAATATTTCCCAACGTAAAAAGTTACCGCGCAACGCAACATAAACACACACCAAGATTTTCACAAACACGTTATTTTATTAAGTTACCGTCACTATTAGGTAATTCATAAACAGTTGTGACAGTAATATTTATTTTTTATTGTCACGCTGCAGTTTCACTCAAGACATACAAGTAATCAAAATAAGCTTGTTTAGGCTTACAAGATTCTAACGTTGGACCAATATGCGTCTATGTAGGCTTACAAAACACTTACGTGAGAGCGATATTAGCCTAAGGCAGCTTAAATTCGTTTTGGCAAGATTACTGTAAATGCAATCAGTATTCAATTAGACTGATATTAGGACGATATAAAGTAAATACACTTATAATTTGCGCCCAAATCCAGGCTTATACGATGATATAGGATCAATATAAGAGCGAAAATTTGTAGTCTTTAGACTGTTGTTAGTGCAATTTTGCTGGTTGGGGAGATACAAGAACGTCCTATTTACATACATGCATGGACGTAGTTTATCGAAAAGAGGTCAATCCACATTTAGGTGTATAACACCACTCGTTGAAGTCCTATTAATCAATCAATGACGTCTCAGTTTTTTAAAGACTATATTTAAATATTTTCATGAAAGAGGATGTTTCTTATGGCGTTGTAAGTCAGTACCTACAAGAACAGAAAAAACAACTACAGGGTTGGCAGATATAAAATGAATTCGTGTGGGGCACCAAGATCAGAACTGGAGCCTTTTGGCACGTTTGAATGTAAGTGTCCTGAAATGTATGTTGCACTACAATAAATGACATGAAAGCCCGGTTGGTGCAGTGATAGTGCAGCTGCCTACTGAGCCAGCAGTCCAGCGTTCGAATCCCGGCAATGCCATATTTTTGTGTGATGAACTCGAATATTTGTTCCTGGATGTGTCCATGTTTCATCTATAATATTATAAAATTCAATATTTGTGTTGAAAATAATTTTTCTATAGAGAGGGTCATGATTTCAGGAAAAATCTTAATAGCGTGATGCAGGATCGTCTTTTGTTTTTGTATGGGCGCGCGGCGCCGGGCCTACTTTCTTTTCATAATTATCCTTTGTCTTCGCATCACGTCGTGACGGCTGGACAAATTTTAACCAATTTAGGTATATTTGGGGCTCAAATATTTTGGTTTATTTACCTCGGCGCAGGGCTTTCACTGGCTGGCGCGCTGTCGTCCTCAGACGCGGGAGCGGCTGTCGAGGAGCTCGGGCGCGCTCTGCCCGAGAACAAACCGCGACGACCGAACGCCTGCAACTATAGGTACATTAATCAAAATATTTTACTGTCACTACCTACATGGAACAGTATAAAAAATGTGATAGGCACAAGTACTGATAATTCGTGGAGCGTGTGATTGCTAAGTTAAAAAAAATGTGTCACTCTATTCTTTTTGTTTATATTCAGAGAGTAAGAATTTCTTACTCTCTGAATATAAACAAATTCTGTGGCTGATTTTTGAACAGACGGAAAATAGTGAAAAGACTTATAGAACTCAAGATACACTTATTGTATCATGAGGTAATAACTGAAGAAAGAAAAAGGCTATAAAGCCAAATAATAATGTGCACCTAAATAGGGCGGTGAATTCGTAAAAGCGAACTGAAAATTGCTATCTGAGGCTTTACAAATTACCGCCCGTGGTTTGTCTAAAGTTTTACGCCTTGCCTTGGCGAGGAAGTGAGATTTTCTCCCCACGTAGCGGGCAGAAAATCCCACTTAAGGCCTAGGGTGACGTAAAACAAGTGACGAGTGGGTATAATATATTAAAATCTTAACTTTCAAGACTTCCTAACACGTTATTGCTTGAACTCATGTGTGTTATTGTAATTATGTTAATTAATATTGAGTAATTAATTCGCAACGCATTGTTCGCTAAGCATTTGCATAACACAAATAACAATTAATCATTAACACGAAAAAGTTGTACACGATCAGTTGCATACAGACATTCATTAATGTAGTACAAAAAGTTCGTTTCTGTAACTTATAGGTATCTTACACAGAAAGTATCGTAATGTGGCATTATCAAAAATGAAGGTCAGTGCAACCGTGTGGTAATTAATATGTATAGGTGTAAAAAATGGAACAATCTAGCCAATAATATCTCTGAATTTTTCTAGGAATATTTACAAAAAATATAAAAAGTGTTTCCAATTGGACATTTTAAGAAAATACCGATATCTTTGATATTTAGTAAATTGTCTGTTGACAAAGTCGGCCAAGAAAGTGGTCAACCACTTTTGGACCTTGATACTCATGAAATAGTACTTATATAAGTAAATATTATAGGAACGTACTTTAGGTTGATTGACGGGCTTCTCTACCGGTGCTGAGCTAGGCGTGGAGGTCTCGACGGCCGCGGCTGTGGTCTTGCGCACGCCTCCCGGCTTACTGTAGCGACCTGTTAACAAAGAAGGTGACAAGTCATTTAAAGGCTACTCAATTGGAAAAAATCGTTGCTGAAACGAAGGCGTTTAAATCAGATAGTTTAATGATATCCACCGTGTTCCCAACGAACTCGAAAGATTAAGAGAACATTATCTTACAGAGATTAGTCTCGTCAGCAAAGAAGAATGATCTTTCTATGGGTAGGTACTGAACGATGCGATAGATATTAAAAATTGTACCCAGCAAAAAAATCGAGTTCATCATCCAAATATTTGTTCGAACCCAGGACCGCCAGCTTTGTAGATAGCTGCACTACTACGAACTGCGTCGTAAAATATGTATAGGTGATTGATTTTAATTATTGTACACACATAAATAAACACACTGACTAAAAAGTTCTTACATAATAATTCACATAGGTATATAGTGTATAGTAGGCGTATTAGTATGGCTCAACTAAAGTTCAGATGTTGGTACAACATTGTTAACTACACAAACCGTCAAAATTGCTTGACGCAATCTAACGGGTTCCTTAAGCACACATTGTCCATATCTAACAAAACATCAAATATCTGGATACATAAAATATTTGGATGAGCACAACAATTACTAAGTATTAAATTAAAATCCAGAAACACAGAAGTATGCATAGATTAAGATAACAGCACCTAAATCTATGAATAGCTTTGCAAATAAAACAGTCGCAGAGCAATAAGGAATACCAAAAATAAAATTTCGCAATAGCACTACGATACGGAATGAATAACTAGAAACCCGACAGAAGTTCCTTTAAGAACATGCCATCCCAACATGAGTGCGTAATTTTACAAGTGAAAATTACCTCGTGCTCTTGTTGATGTTTCCTGTGGCGCTTCAGTAGCGGCAGATGTGGTGGAGACACGGGCGCGGGCGCCGGGGCGGCCTTTGAAGCGTGATGGCCTGGTGGGCGCGGACGTGGTGGTCGTCGGCGCCGGGGTGGTTGTCGTTGTCGTCGTGGTTGTGGTGGTGGTCGTGGTGGTCGTGGGCGTCGTCGCCTCCTCGGTCGTGCTAAGAGCCTCTGTCGTATACGACTCCTCATCAGCAATAGTTGAACCTTCAAAACCGAGATCGTCGACGGTCGGGTTCACGTCGTTGTTCAAATTTTCACCTGCTAAATAAGCATAGAGGTCGAGAGCGACCTTTTCCATGGCAGTCATCGTAGTGTACTCCGTGGTGTCCTGTTCGTAAGTCGTCGTCTGTTTGTAATCCGCTGGGAGCTTCGAATCATCGACAATCTCTTGGAATCTGATTCCACTCGTCAGACTATGGCCCTCCCTAACTGAGTCTTTGGCATGCGTCGGTTCTTTGGTGAATGAGGATGATGAAGCGTCCGGTATTTCAGTGGTAGTTTTACTTTCAGAAGAATATCTGGTTGGTAGTTCTTTGTACTGAGAGGGGATATCTCCTGAGTTGGTCTTGAAGCTATCTAAATCGACAAGTTCAGAACTGGGGCGCCTGAAAAAAAAACATTGTTTTAGCAAAAAGGAAAAACATTGAATAATTAATTACATATAAGGCGTTATTAGTTATTCCTAATTCACAATATTCACATACGTATAATATGAGGTTAGTACGCAAACACGACGAAAAACTAAACAAAATATATAGTTAAAATAAACAGTTAATCTGTGGGAACTATCACCAGAACCTTACCTCGGACAAATCTTATCTTTATACTCATGTATAGGTACTTAACGATCTGCTACGCCATTGTAGTAAAATAATGTAGGGTTACATACAGACACATTGTAAGCGTAGTAAAACGCAATGTAAAAGAAAAAGAGTTATTGATACATATGTACCTGATGTGAGCCCTTGTCCTGCTTCTCGTTTGACCAATGGACTCGTCGGCAACGTTATCGATCTGAGGTCGACCTCGCTGTCTGGCCGTTTCAGAAGAAACTTCAGGCACATACGTGGTTGTGCTAGGTGTCAGGTTCCGTCCGCGTGGTGGGAAACGCGTGCTCGATGGTAATCTGCAAGCAAAAATATGTATATAGACCACATATCCAAAGTTCAAATTAAGTACATGATTGACATGTCGAATATTATTGTTGAATTGTTTTTGTTACCTGTCTTCCTCGATTTCCTCCTCAACGGGGGCAGGTGCAATGGTGCGGCCTCGTTGCCGTCCTCTGGTTGAAGTGGGCAGGACCTCGTTCTGGTTATCGGGAGTGGCTACGGTTGTCGCACCGGACCTGTCGATGGAGCTGTACTTGCTCTTCGCCTTGGATTCTTTGCCGATTTGGTTGTCAGTTTCTGCTTTTTGAGGACCGTCATGCGAGTTGTGAACGGGCTCGGCGGTCGTTGAAGAAGCCTTTTCTTTGCCGTCTTTCTTGTTTTCGTCTTCCTCGTCGTAATAGTAATAAATATATTCGTACTCGTAATCCTGCCCATTTGGTCCCTTTTTGATTTGGATACGGGAGTGTTGTTTCTGCTCCGAACCAGCAGTTTCCAACTTTGCGTTCGATGATAACAGACCGCTGTTTATATCTTCAATCGTGTCAAAGTTAATAGGAATATAATCATAAGCTTTGTTTGTGGTAGGGGGTGCAGTAGTCAAAACGGGCTTTTGTGTCGTCGTGCCGGGTCTGTCACTTAATTTTCCTGATTCAGACATCGCCTCCAACTCTATTTTCATTTTTGGGTTAATGTCTTCATTTTGAACATTTTCCTTTATTTTAATATCTTCTATTTTGGATACGGGGACATCAATCTCGATTGATTCAGCAATTTTACCCTTTTGCACTTTTTTCAGTAAAACCCTTTTATCTTCTTCAATTGATACTATACCCTCCGATGTATGTTTTCCGTTAACTTTACCAGTGACTGTTTTCTTGTTACTCTTGTCATCTTCTGGTCTAAAATTTCTATGTTGTGGATGTTTCTCGGGAATTTTATGCGAGGTCTCAAAATTTCTTAACGGGATCTGTTGACCCGAACTAACTATAACATATTCCTCACCTTGCCGGGGCTCTGTGATAATCTGTACCTCAGCAATAGCTTGGTAGACTGTGCAGACTAGCAAACATCTGTAACAACAAAAGGAAACATTGTAAGATTAAGATAGTTAGTTAGATATAGCGGGAAAGTAATGTTAGTGCGATAAGATCCTACAATTTATGAGTCAGCAAGATGACATCTGGCTGCTGCGCCCATGCGGGCACAGGGCACAGTACTCGCGCAGTCGCGACACAGCCTCGCGCCGACACAAAGAGTGAGTCATCCACGTTTCATCACTTCTGTCCCGGCGATTGGCGCGATTTCGCTAGCATTCCAACAGATATGTCAAGTGCGCCGGAGACGATGTAATTTATGCACTGCTTACATACACACGTGTGAAACAACTAAATGTTTGTAAGTGCTTTCGTAACATTTCAGTACATTTGCATACGCCTATCAATAAAATATCCAACAGACAGTTGCGGTAAAAACGCAAGGAAATTATGAGAAATACTAGGTTTCTAGATGACTAATAGAACACAAACAATGTCGAACATTGCAATATGGTGTTGCAAATAAGTGATGTAGTCGTGAGAAATGTTAGCGAAAATCGGAGCGTGGGTGTGTATTACGAATACTAATTCCGTACAAGTGCAAATCGATGAGGTAATGTGACATCGCTCTACACTACTTTCTCCAGTAGAGATTCACACGTGATGTATGGAATGTTCATCGCGGCATTACTTGCATTGTCAAGTGTTCCGTGTTAGTAAATATAAAGTGGATAGTAAATCCGCTGCTGTCAGTTATAGTTGCTGTTTTAAGAAACATACATATTGAAGTGCGATGATTCATATCGCACTCACTTTGATTACAAATCCAATTATCGAAGTCGGAAGAAATTGTTTCCGTGCAATTTGTTGCAAACTCATGCAGCGGCACGCGGAACTGCAGCCGGGATACGATACAGCAGCGATGGCTGCGATACCGAGACCATTTTTGTTCATAATTGGAATATAATTATTTATTTGTAGTTGAGATATATATTTAGGGGTTGAGTATTATTTATTGGTATTTCAATTCATCGACAATCTAGAAAATAGGCATTGAAATGAGCTCGACGGTAATTATTCCGCCGGTGCAACCGGACCGGTACACGCGATACCGGTTCCAAGAGTTTCAATTTCACTGGATGTAAGGTCGCACCGATCACAAGGCTATGTGAGCGTACTGACACATACCAATTCAACGTGAACCGATTCTCAGTGCATCTACTAACTACAATAGTACGGCACTTTAGCCGGTCTCTTGTATACTTATGAAAGTTGTTTCTGCTACATCTTCAATCATTTTATATAAATATTAACTATTAAATTATTTCAATTGTTGTTCGTGTTGGGGTCACCTAGATGCTTACTTGTTCATTACTTGTAATTAATACACCAAATTAATTACTTACCGGCGGTTGTTTTTTTGCTATTATTCGTTAAACACTTTATTATTTAAGTAATATTGCGATATTCTTGGAATGTTATATTATCTATCTACTATTATTAATAGATCTGGGCAAGGCCATTAAGAACCAGATGTTGACACTGTGATAATTATTTATAAACTTTATTTGAAAGTGTATTATGGAGCGTACAATTTCATTATAATATACAGGGTGGCCCTTTTAGATCGGTCCGTATGGGAAAGTCTGAAACTATAAGACATAAGAAGATCTGTTCATAGGAACCATGTCATCAGTTTATAAAAAGAAAGAACTGCATTCATACATTTAAATAAAAACCTGTACTCAGCTTAGGAATCGTACCCGGATGATGTGAAAAATAAATTAAACAATATGAAAACAATGTATTTTATTCATTTTAGACATCATGTTTCATAATAAAATTTACTATAAGACCTACACAGTTGATATCTAAGTAGAAATAATGTTAGTTTACTTTTTCACTTCATCCGGTTTCGATTCCCGAACTGAGAACAGCTTTTTTTTATTTAATTTATTATGAATGCAGTTTTTATTTTCATTAAAATCGATGACATGGTTCCTAAGAACAGATCTTCGTATGTCTTATAGTTTCAGACCTTTCCATACAGACCGATCTAAATGGGCCACCCTGTATATACTCCGCTAAATAAGAAGAAAATAAAATAACTATAAGATGCCCAAGACTAGGACTAGATCAGAACAACTCGAATATGAATGTACCTTAATACATTATTATAATTATAATATTTGTAAATTAAATAAAAATAGTAAGTGGTAAAATATGAAACCAGCGCAACATCAAAGTTTTCTCATTCCTTCTAGATCTGATCAGTTCTCAGTACCAGCAAGAGCCTAGGAACTAGGAAAACACCTGTAATATGTACTAAATCACTATTTACAAATATCTTTACTTATTTGTCCCCAAAAACCGGCCTAAAACTCTTCTGAAAAAAAGTATAATGGGGTTAACTACAGTACCTCCATTAATCGTATATCGTGATTTAATAAATATTAAAGGCGTTTCCCTAGTTCCTAGGCTCCTGCTATTACTGAAAATAATCTGATTTCGAAGATGTAAAAAAAAAATCGAAATTGCGTCGTGCAAAAACAACAGAACTACTTACAACTACCTACGGCTAACGGCTTCTTTACACTGTCAATTTACGCGCCCCTAATAAAATACCTACTCATTACCTGCATTTCGCCTTTAGGATAGACTTTCTTTTATAAAAGTAAATAAGCATTAAATAATATAATATAAAAATATAAATATCAGACAACCTCACACAAATCAACCTAGTCCTAAATTAAGCTAAAGAAGGCTTGTGTTATGGGTACTAGGCGACGATATACATACTTATATAGATAATTTTGACGACGCGTTTGGCTCGGTTTGTAGACACCTGCCTATACTGAGTCGGCGGTCCCGGGTTCGAATCCCGGCCGGGGCAAATATTTGTGCAAATATTTGTTCTTCGGTCATGGATGTTATCTATATATGTATTTATATATTATGTATACCGTCGTCTAGTACCCATAGTACAAGCTTTGCTTAGTTTGGGACTAGGTCGATTTGTGTATGATTGTCCCTTAATATTTATTTATTTATTTTTATTTATAAATAAATACTTAAATACTAGAACATCCATGCCCCAGCCACAAATATTCGTGTTCATCACACAAATATTTGCCCTTGCCGGGATTCGAACCCGGGACCGTCGGCTCAGTAGGCAGTTGCTTAACCACTGCGCCAACCGCGTCGTCATTGGTGACAATGAACGCTAATAAAAAAAGAATGTTAATCAATTCTATTTTAGTGGGATCAAATGTATATTTGGGACTAACTTCGACATTCTTACGCGCTGCAAACGCTCCATACAAATGAACAAGGAAGTGACATAATTTCTGTGTTGGGTTGGGTATATCAATATTTGTATGGTAAAATAAGTAATTTGGCATTTTGGCCTTGAAAAAGTGCTTTTAAGTACATTGTTTTGGTGAATTATGATGATTTTGAAAACAATTTTAGCCTTATATTTCAAATCCACTGTTGTTTTTTGGTTTTTTCTTTTGTTCATTTCATTAAATAATAATCTATTTTTATTAATGTAGGTAACTGCACAGCATATACTGTTGAATTCAACGTCGGTCATTATTGTGAAGACATTTCCGCAATATTTTTTTAAATCCTTACCCGTAGAACTTTGTAAATTCGTTTTAAAAGATGTTAGCTGTAAACAAGCGCTCGCGGGAGATTGGCCAATGCACCGAGCGTCACTGGGCGCAAGGCTAAGCTCATTATACTTCTTAATTAAGTTACCTACTCGACTAATGGTCGTTTTAGTGTATTCTCGCATGCTTGGGTTCAGCACGCTGCTGGTTATGTCATGGCTAACGAAAAGTGGCCATGAAACTGCTTTTATTAAAGGTTTCAATAGAAACAAATGCATTTAAAAAAAAATAAAGTGCTAGTGTTTGCCAAGAACTTGACAACTAGCAGTTATTGCGTTATCGGGCCTATAACATTAACAAAGATATATTTACTTATAAATAAAATGGGAGTTATGGATACAACGACATGCTATGGATGCAATGCTTCAATCAAACGGGTCCTTATTTGACTCACAATAACATCGATCCTCCGAATTTTTCCTACCGATTTGTAGTCAGAAACGCTTCCGATTTTCTTTACTTCATATGTTTGTACGTCATACACACGTTCTACTACCAACAGAGTTCATGATAGACAGTTTTCAGAACATCGTAATTCATAAGGACGTCGCTAAGATTGTGTGTAGGTACCTACTCATCCATACTGTAAGACAAATTATAGAGAAATATGCAGAATACCAACTAACATACTACATAGCCTTTATCGATTATAGTAAAGCGTTTGAATCCTTAATACATACAAAAATATGGGAAGCATTAAGGGACCAAGGAATAGAACATAAATACATAAGAATTATAAAGAATATCTACAAACACAGCTCAGCATGCATTCAGCTAGAAAAGAAAGGCAATATGTTCCAAATACAAAAAGGCGTGAGGCAGGGGGACCCCCTCTCACCAACACTATTCTTAGCAGTATTAGAAATGATCTTCAGGAGCCTCGAATGGGAAGACTTGGGTATAAGCATAGATGGCCGCACATTAACGCACTTAAGATTCGCAGACGACATTGTGCTATTTGCGAAAACATCAGTGGATCTGAATAAGATGATTAACGATCTAGCATCAGAAAGTGCAAAAGCAGGACTGAAACTAAACCCTGAAAAAACTAAAATTATGACTAATGGCAACAAAGATCCTGTAACAGTGGACCAGACTCAGATCTCCTACACTGAAGAATATATATATCTTGGGCAACTGATGTCTCCAAAAGACAACATAAATAAAGAAGTAGAAAGAAGAATAGCGAACAGTTGGAAGAAATACTGGGGACTAAAGGAAGTGATGAAGGACAAGAACTTACACATAACAACTAAAAGTAAACTATTCAATACATGCATCCTGCCAGTGTTAGGATGTGGAAGTGAAACATGGGCTCTAACTAAAGACATATCAAATAGACTCTCCATATGCCAGCATGCAATGGAAAGGAGTATGGTAGGAATCAGAAGAATAGATAAAGTAAGGAACAGCAGCATCAGACACAAGACTAAAGTTCAGGATATAACTCGGAAAATTAGAAGACAAAAATGGAAATGGGCTGGACACATGGTTAGAGGAAAAGACAAATGGAGCAAAGTAGTCACGCAATGGTACCCAAGGAATGGAAAAAGGAAGAGAGGTAGACCACTGCGACGGTGGGATGACGACATAAGACAGGTAGCGGGAATATCATGGGGTAGAGTGGCCATAGAAAGGCCAGAATGGAGAAGATTGGAGGAGGCCTTTGCCAACTGGCAAACGGACATGCAAAAATTAAAAAAAAGGGATATATACGAATAAAAAGAAAAATAATGAAACAAAAAAAAAAAAAATGGAAATAATCATTGGGGAATATATTTAAAAAATGTCCGATAGAAGGCTTAAATAATAATAATAAACCTACTCATAATGCAGATTTTCATATTTCTTTCATTCAGAACCATAAATTACAATAAACTTGTCAATCATAACATTTCAACATCGATACACTTTTTCTTCATAATGCTTGTTTGAGTTGTAGTGAGTTGAGTGTACAAGCAAGCAAGCATGGAAGCATTTTGACGCTTCGCTTTCATCGCTCGCTCCGCTATACGTGGTCACAATACAAACCTAACCTAACCTACAGTTTTCGGTTTTGGACCCACGTTCCATTTTGGCGCAGTTCTTCCTAACAGTATTATACTCTTACTTACTAAATACTGTTCCTTTCCGAATCCAACCAGGCTATGCATTTTCTACTGTTTTTTTTATGTAATACTAGATTATTTACGAGTGTATAGGCAAGGAGTTCTAATAATCGGAGTTATGAAAAATTATGTGAACTTTGGCGCACCCTAATCAAACTCTAATAGAAGCTGAGCTAGCGTACAACAATAGTTCCTCCTGTTAAGCTTGATGCAATCGTCGACCTATTTTCATTTTGGTCTACGAACTCGTAGCTCCGGCGTAGCGTTGTCCGTCGTAGCGCCGGGCCTCATACCGTATAGGTACATATATCAATAACATTTAAAACACATCTGCAATGGCTAAAAATAAGTGTAACGACAACATTTCGTACTTAATATTCTTAGAGGTGACATAACAAACTTAAAGCAAAAACAGGTTTATCGAAATATTTGAATAGGAGGCGGCATCGAGCAACGATCGAACGTATTTAAACAAAAACGTCGATTGTGATCCGTGGGACCTATTCCACAGCCGCCAGTTGATCAAGGACCTAAGGGAGGTAGCATACAGCGACTTTTTGCAGCGATTCAGTAGCAATGCAGTCGTCATACAGTCGCGATCATATACCTCAACTCTATTCTACATCGCTACTAGATATCGCGGTACAGTCGCGATTCAGCATCAATACAGCCGCAATTTTGAGCATCGATACAGAATCAAAACAGCGCGACTGCTTCGCGCGTTACAAATGTACCAAAGGGCCACCTGCCCGTCTAGCATAACTGTGACACGCGACTCTTTGTCGCGCGACATATACTACCTGTCATTTTCCTGTAAATACGGTGCGAGCAAGACAGGTGTCGCTAAGTCACGCGACTAGCGAAGTCGCGTCAGGATATGCTAGCCCCGCTGTTCTGCCGTGTTACGGTAAAAGGTACGGATGTTATACGGATGTCATAGTAAGATACGTCCTTTTACCGTATCATGACAGTGTTGCGCGGCAGTTACGCGTTCCCAAATCGCGCGACTGTATTGCTACAAAAAGTCGCCTTATGCGATCTCCCTAACAACACATTTCTCACACGATAGCACTAGCATATTGTACAGGTTATGTAAGAACTTTGCAGATTCAATATAATATGTACGTATGTCTATTGAAACATTTGAAAATATGCTTTAGTTACGGTTTTAAATAGTGAGTAAAACCTCGCAGTTGTTTTCAAATATAGGTATTCGACATAGTCCAGTAAACTTGATATGGAGTTATTGTTATTTGATAAGATTTACGCTTTACGGAAAAAAATATTAACGAACATTAGAATGTATGAATAGTACTCGTACCTAAGTATTTTAAAAAAGATAACAAGAGCGAGGAAATTATGAGGCTAAGCAGAAAAATATCATATAAAGGCCACCACCTCCTTACAGGCTTACATTGATATAGTTTTCTGGAAAAGATGGGCGATTAGCCCGATTTTTAAGTGTTTATAGTGTGTAGTGTACATAGTACGAGTAACTACGAGTAAAGTATAGTAGATAGATTTAGGTATATATATATATAGCCTGACAATCGGGATTCCACTGATAAAAACGATTCTTATAAAGCCCAAGAATTGGTGAATTTCATTTTATTTGCAATTCGTGAAAGTCAGTATCTTAGACATCAACAACGGACAAGACTACATATATTTTTGTTTGTCACACAATACTAACGTTAACGTTACATAATCAATAACAAATCGAACGTATATGCTACGAATGCCGCGGACGCGTCCTCGTACGTGAATAAGAGAGCAGTTAAATGTGGTTAAATCAAGTGCCAAAAATGTAGTCAGTGTCACTCGGTTTCTTAATTACTGCGATAATCACGAATTACTGGTCTGGAAACGATTGACCGTGATTATTAAATATACATAATTATTGTCACTTCTTGGAGAAACCCGGATCTGAATAATTTCTCTATCCGGGTGTCAGGATTATATAATCGACCGGTTGTCATTAAAATATTTGTTAAGTCGACGTAAGTACCTGCATCGCACCACTTAAAATGTTTTAGAATTACATTATCAAACAATTGTGTCTGAGATTAATCAACATTTAAATACACATCGATGTATTATCTTAACACACGCTACGTATTTAAGCCAGTTTGTTACTCTCACTTAAATGGCCGCTTGCAACATCCATAGTTTACGATTATTAATAGAAATTGTTGTGCATGAAATATTACTCGTATTGTCTGATTATGCCGATTAGCAAAGTGTTCAAGGTTTGTAAAAGGCTAAATTTTTATTGATAAATATTTCCTAATAAAGTTAAAGTGGCTTTCGTAAGTTATCGAGTTGTACGACTTTTATCGGGGTATAGTCACGTAAGTTCAGTAGCCGTCGCAAGTTTACTAAACTTGGGTACTCGCGGTTAAGTACACGATTACAGGTACTCGGTAAACGAGGCCGGATTTATTCATTGCCGGTTCTTTCCAACTGTCTCTAAGGTCACAGGCCGCTTACAGAAAAGGCAAGTTGAGATCTCTGTGCAGCGGACCGAGTGTTTATATTTCCTGCCACCCAGAATAGGTATATTTCTATCAAGGCAATATCTGTCGGAGACAATAACTGTAGTGTCCTGCGACAAGGCCCGAGCTGGTGGGACCTGCGCCTGCGCGAGGTCGCGGGTGAACGTGAACGCGCGCCCGCGCTCCGAGGACCAGCACCAACATGCCACCGTGTTACCGATTATATTTAATTGCCCGCTCTATTTATATATATTTGTTCATGTTCATACCTTATTAACATATAGCCTGATAAATTATAGATGTTAGTTTTCCTTAAAAGTGCAACAGCGCGCGAGAAATGCTGTTTGTATTTTATTAAAACATGTTGATCTTTTAGTGAATAGTATTTGAATCGCGACACAACAAATAACAAAAGGAATAGGGTAATATAATTAAGTAAAAATTCACATGTTTTCATAAATTTTTGTCTATTCCTCATTCTAACTTGACATCGTAATAATGAGAGAAAGAACTGCAATTGTCTGGTGTAAGACAATGTACGTAATATAAACGTGATAGGTAGGTAGGAGTGTGCACATTAACGTAACTGGTCATTACGAAGACGATGTGAGAAAATTGCTAATTGCTGCACACGTCGAAGATACAATTGAGCGGGGCTTAATAATGTTAATGTTGCACTAGAAAATGTTGAATGCAATCAACGTGTGGTTAAAGCGTGCTGATGGACGCTTTGTACAATTGCGTCGTTTTTACTTTCGAATAAAAGAAAAAAGTAAGAATGACCTATGAATCAGAGGATGTAATATAAATTCTCTTGCAGTGCGGCGCGATGGCTATATTTCATGTCGGCGGAGCGCGTGCGCGGCATACGCGGCGCCGGCGGGATGCTAGCTGAATATCTACACGCGCAAAGTGCCTTCCACTCGTAAATCCGTCAGTTGGGGCTACTGAACGCTAACAGTTTCAACTAACCCATCCATATGATTGCGGTTCCAGGATATATAAAGCTGATATTGTAATTATTGTACTAAAACTTAAAGAACGACTGACTGTTGGATTTCTATGTATTTTTATATATTTCAAACTACATACATTAATTTCGAAGTTTATCTGTGTCGATACTTTAACTAGCTGGCAACTATTGCCTATTATAGCTGTTAGATAATTGAATATAAATAGTGTAATAGACGTAGTAGTGTAGGATGTGGTTAGGTATCCACATACAAGTAATTTCATAAGTGACGCAACGTTCGTTTGTTTCGCCAATGTTACTATTATTATGAGATCCTAATGAGTAACTTTTATTTAACAAAACTTAATTTGGTATGCAACTAAATGCAATTTGCAGTTTATGACATGAAACGAAACCGCCTCTCGACACAGATTAAAATCCGCTCATGACCTGAAAACGAACACTGATAATAAAAACGTAGAATATTCAGCCAGATAGAAAATATATACGAATTATAAAAGAAGTGATTGATACAAATTGTGACACACAGCCTTAGAATTTAGTATCGAGGAGAACATTACAATATGGCGAAATGTTAATAAACAAAATCAGTTTCAACTTTTGATAAAATATATGAATATACCTACATATTTTAACATAGTAAGTATGTTAATGACTACTTGAAGGTTAATCTAGTTAGCTAGGCATTTCAATAATATTATCGAGCCATTTTAAGTATTTCGCTGTTCCAAGTCACATATCGTAAAGGTTAAGCAGCGTTACAACTATCCTATTATAGTTCTAATCACGCGACGGGTGTTAATTGTTACGTGACCATAATATGCTAGTTACTGGAAGGTTGACGAACTATAGTACCGTTCAGCATTACGAATCACGTTGCGGCCCACTAAAGGATAACATGCACACCAAATGGCACTCAACACACGTGGCGACTCCTATGCACGACTACTTAATGAATTAGATGTGTACGTGGCACTTTAAAACGATAGTAATCGATCCGAATCTTTCAAACAAACAGTCAATGAACCTTACAAAAATGTGTAGCGCTGTCGGAGTGGTGTCCAACAAAATTATATTTTTAACAATACGAAGGCGTTGCGTCTTTAAGATAAGTATCGAAAATGATAGAATAAGGCTTTGGAAGCGACGTGACGGACACCTTGTACTTGCCAAATATGCTTCCCCGAGCGGAAAATCAACTTTTACCACAATGCCGGGTGAACACGTTTCGTAAACAGGAACTCTGCGTGCGTAGGTAAGGTAAGGCTCCGACTGAACAGTCTTGAGCCTACCACACCCTTTCGTTACGAGTTTTAACTACAACAATGGCATTGCGTAGCTATTTATTGCGATAGTTGATATGTCTGCATTGCCTATGAGGTTTGTCGGCTACAGAGAAGACCAAAGTTCAACAAGAATTGAAGAAAATAGTACATTCATGATTTAACAAAGGCAGTTACTTAAAAGAAAGGGAAAGTGGTAGTTTAATCAACGTGTGTTATTTAAGAGGATATATCACTGCTCATTTTTCTATATAAATTGAGGCTTCGTTCTGGACTGTTTACTCCTCCAGAACTTTACCTACCGAAACGAAATTTAGGCCGCTGAATGGGAAGGAAATATTCTGAGTCCGTTTCGATTTCTGCGCTTTTAATTATACAATTTGTGTACTACGTTTTGGTTTTGGTTTTATCATAAGCGCAAAATTTTAAATGGTTCGACACAGAAACTATCCTTCTCATTAAGTTACCAAAATATCGTTACAATTAGTTAAGTGTCGGAGGATATATTAAAGGAGGAAGGAGTCGAGATCGAGACCTTGATTTCTTAAACCCGGTTATGTAAAGTTTGAACCTCATTTGTACGCGACGACATAGTTACTAGGTGTAAACTTAACGTAGGTACGCAAACGGACAGTAAGGAAAGATGGCCAGTGGTATTTTCTCTTAACATGTGTTTTTATTGCACCTTGTCATATTGAATGCATTTTATATTTCGTTGGTCTAAATGTACCTACACTACATAAACAACTATCCAAGAATATACATTAATGATAATACTGTAAGCAGTGTTGGCTACTAGTATGAATAATATTATCAAGATTTTGAATAAATTAAGCGGATAAATTCCATTAGGCAAATGAAGCGTTACACAATAATTGCATACCTTGGTATGTACATATACAATATTATGCTCTCTTTCACCCGAAAAACAAAGCCTCACCTGTGGCCTGACGGCAAATATTTTTCGTAGAGACGTTTCTTTGACCAAATTAACGATACAATAAGAAACCTTAAGTTCATTCTTTAATGGTTAAATGTCCACGTACAACGGAAAATTTTCATAGATTTTTTTATGGAGAGAGTTAAAGTTTTAGGTAAATGTTTTGGTCTTTACCCCAATATGGATGTAACTTTATTTCTTCAATTAAATTGCATCTCTGAATTCGATTCAGGAATAACAAAAAATATAAGTTTCAATCAGGAACATCGCCTAATATTTGAGACAATGTAGACATGATCTTTATAAAGAAACTACCTTTATAGAAAAACTCTTGATTTTAGTTTTAAGGGATGAATATAGAGAAATGCCTGAGTAAAACGGAAGGTAAGCTATTAATAAAATGTTAATAACTCTATAATAATTTATACCAGAAAGTAAGCCTGGTCGTGTTGCGGTGCTACTACGAATCGAAGAAAGCCAGCTAAACTCGTCCCAGCGGACGTGGGAAGAGCGAATGGGAAATAGCGTTCCGATCCAGTGAGCCAGCCGCGGAGACTCGTGTGATTACACATGTCGCCACCCGGCAGTCGCGCCGCCAACCAGAGTACCGACTCGGATGTGTATTAAACGAAGCCTTAACACCGATTCTACTCATGGAAATCTTGATCCGAATGAGGGATGACGAGGAAAATAGGAAACTGGATGTTGAACAAGCGATCCGATTTACGGGAAATCGCGTCCCGATCTAATCTAGCCAGCCACACGGAGACAGGTGTGATGTGACATGTCGCCAACACTGCAGTAGCGGCGCCGATAGTACCTAGTCTTATGCACTTAAAGGACCGTAGTACAGATGCGAGACAGTGAAATGGCGATCGGAATGAGGAATGAAGATAGATAGAACGATAGAAATGGAATAACTGGATGTTAATAACCGATCAGTGAGCCAGCCACGGAGCACCTGTGATTACACAGGTCACCAACTCTGCAATGCTGTAGTGTCGTCCCAGTTTTCTTATATTGATTACAAAGGGAGGACACTACAGTATTGCCAATTTTTAATTTCTACTCTTTTTGGGCGGACTGTAATTCAATACGGTAGACAAGTTCAAAAGTGTCCGGGTGTTTTGGGGGTCATCCCTGACATGCAATAATTTTATTGTATTCATCTTTTATCTCACTGCGCATTCCTCTATCAAAAGGTCATCGGCAGGAAAGTGAAACCGTTGAGACCGAAAGTGACGCTTACAAAATATGAAGACGCACATAAATATCCGATTACGTTCACTTGAAGCGCCTGCCATGCGGGCTTAGTGCCGCTGATGCAACGAGCTTAATTCAATGTCAGTCTTTTGACATATATAGATATTATTTATTTTTATTGCCATTAAATCAAGATAATAAAGGTCTGATGAAACTAAGTATGACTATAAAAACGATAATGCCAACGTCTACGTTTAAAGATTATTTGTGGATGTATAAAATAAATAAAAGGGGAAGGATTAATCACTACAAGCATAAGACAAAGTTTGTCTGTCTGTCTGTCAGCCCCTATGTATGCTTAGATATTTAAAACTACGCGACGGATTATGATGCTGTTTTTATTTTTTAAATACATGCATACTCGTAATTTACCAGTATTGCGCCCGTGAAAAGCCGGGGCTGGTCGGTAGTTATATTATATTATTGTTATTAACCAAAATAAATATAGGCAGTTAATACATGGTGTGTTTGTTGGTTAAATAGAATTACTAATGAAATATGTATCTTTTTTATTATACTTATTTAAAGTTCTGCCGTATGGACCGTAGTGACTACTTTTTATACCTAAAAAACGTAGGTAAGGCTCTGGAACGATACATGAAATATGTTCGCCGAAGCCGTGAGAAAAAACGAGTATGGGTAATAATAATTGTTATAACTACCACTAATGGAAGAGCATCTTTCCCTTTCTACGCGTCTATCAATCTATTGTAGTGTTGTAAAATAATTAATGATTGCCCAGCGGATTACGGACTGTCAGTTTAGTCACGATATATGAAGGTGTTATTGACCATGCGTGACAAGCACACGTTTCCGAACGTATTTTATAGATCTACTTTCATCAATACACTTTTACGGCTAGAAAGAGTAACCTTCGCTCAACTCGGCTAATGGTATGTACGCCATGTAGTGCTGGTTAGAATGTTGCTAGCATAATTGATATCTTAGTGATAGAGATGGATCAAGCGACGAAAGATTGATAACGAACAAAATTACGTAACGGCTTTCTCGACATTCCTGGCAATACAGATGAGTAGGGGTTCTACGACGGAATGCATTAAAGCGCCTACACTATTCAGTTTTAGTGCTGATGCGCTTCACGACGCGGAGCTTCATTATTTTTACATGCACTTAAACTTACTTTCATAGCCGGTTACTTAAGTTCGTGAAGATCTGCTATCTTGGATGCATTATATCAAAGTGTGCATAGCTGCTGTATTTAGGGCACGACCTGGCCGCATTCCAGACGCGCCGCGATGAAGTTGCGTGCCGTTGCAACACTGCATTGATTCTATCATTGGGCTACTGCAACGTCTGTAACTATTGAATTGGGTACGTGCAGAGAAAAATATTTTTTTCGGACCCGGATCTAACTCAAATAATTGTATAAAGTTTATTTTAAAATTAAAACGAACGAGATACGAGGTTATAAAAGCGAGTACTTAGTCTAAATGCTCCCGTAATTTGCCGCTACGAGCTCGACCGAGCTGAAATTATTGAACATTCTTTCGTCATTTTTATTTACCTATTTAACGATCAAGTTAGGTACCTACTCACTGACGCTCATTACAAACGATTTGTTAAAAATGCGCCCAATTTAGCAATTGGACAACTAAAGACAACAAAAATAAATCATAAGCAATAACGCTAGAGCAATTAGTAGAACTGCAATTCTATCTTATAAGTATCATCAAGTCCAAACATTAACAACACTACCTGCTCATAAAATCATTCCTATAAACGATTTCACAACTTAAAATTCCTCGACTGATAAGTACTCATATTAAAAGCCTTAGTTATGCTAATTAAGCATAGGTCACTCGTCTCCGTGGGGCTCCGTGTCATTTGAACAACGGGTTTGGCGTGTTGCGTAAGCGCAGCGATTAGCGGGCGTTGGGTCGACGCGTGACCCGCCACCAGCTGCCCTTGACATATCGGTTCACCGTAGAAAGTGCGAAACATCAAACTCGACCATTCTAACAAATGTCTCACGTAGCGGCCAGTAACAATGCATTTTAAAATTCAAAGGATTTGGCTGGTGGTATTCCTTACAAGGGGAATCCATAATTTTACCGAAAATCGTTGCATCGATTATCGTTTCCTAACACTATTCGCAGAATTTTATTATTTACTAGGAGGTGTCAGCGTATTTTTTTTCTTTACCGTAGTCGGGTAGAAAAGTATTCTTTAACCATCTTTGTGTGTCCAGCTATCCCTGTACCGAAATTCGACAAAATTCGTCCAGCCGTTTCGGCGTGATGCGAGGACAAAGGAAATTACGAAAACAGACGGCGCCAGGTTGGCACGGTGCCGTGCCCCCATACTAAACAAATGACGATCCAGCATCACGCTATTAAGATTTTTCCTGAAATCATGACTCCATAGAAAAATGATTTTCAATACAAATCTAAAATTTTATAACGTAGGTATAGAAGAATAAATTCATCGAACTTCGTCAGATCGCTCATATATTTGCTCAAATTACACAAGAATCAACTCATCGACATAGTCGATCATCGAATACTATAATTTTGGTTTAAAATAAGTTTCAGTTCCCAAAATGTTTATTGCCTTATAAATTGTTTCACCAGTTAGTAACACTGTACTTGATAATACATTTCATCCAGACGTCCTATTTTTCATCTCAGCAAAATTACAAGCATCCGAATGGCAGTATAAGATAGTTTTGATTGAAGGTTGGAAATCATAATTCTACTATTCGAAAAAATTGCTTAGGTACGACGACGAGCGAAGGGCTACAGCGGCGTGCCTAGCGAGCGAAGCGTGCGTGCCGCCGTAGCGGCCGGCGAAACTCCAAAAACTAACTTTTTTTATCACACTAATGTTATAAAGGCGAACGTTAGTGAGTGTGTTTCTTTGTTACTTCTTCACGCGGAAACGGCGATTTTGGTATGAAGTATGCTGACAGTCATGCCCTGGATTGGCACATAGGCTACTTTTTATCCAGAAAAATGTAGTGTTCCCGTGTGATGAACCGGTAACAATGCGCGGCTCACCTAGTAATACATGAACAAATGCATCGTTCGTAGATCCATGGTTCGTGTTCGTGGTAATAATAATATAATATAGGAAACGTACCATCTACGAATAATTTTTCTATGAATCGATACACGATTTGAGACAAATTCTAAACGTTTGACCATGAAAAATTGTTCGATTATATAAAAAGTAATGAATAATTATGTGATTAGGATCAAACACGTACAGAAGTTCGTGGAATAGTTTTCGGCGACATGAAAATCGACGTAATAAACAGATATTTCAAAAATTACCCCATGATTCTCCATAATGACTATTCGTGCGCCGCCCTAATCCAATAGCTATACTCGCGATTTTTATTAGATCGTCCGTCCACCTTGTTGAAAGCCTTTCACGCTGCGTCATATAGCTGCTTTTTAGTGATAATTATCATTATCATTGCAGTAGGTACCTGTAATATTTGAGGGTTGCCCTCGATTTCCGTGGGATCCTATCATCAGATCCCAACATGGTGACAATGGGACCACCTTAGGAGTATGCGCTTTCAAATAAAAAAAGAATTTTCAGAATCAGTCCACAATTGGCGGAGATACTGGTAGACATACATAAAAAACAATTAAAAAAATACATACAATGAAACATAAAAGGTCCTCCTTTTTTGAAGTCGGTTAACAAATAAAACAAACGCCTATTCGAACAGTCTACTACTACTTAGAGGTTTTTGATACAGTGTTTTACCTACATATACTATACGTTGTCAGTTTTTACCGAATTCAGAAAAAAGAGAAGGTTCTGTTTCATTGTGTGTATTTTTTCCGAGTAAATAATGCAAGCATTGTATCTGAAACATATCAAGAGGAAACATTAAATAATGTTCAATGGCAATGATGGCAAAACGTTGAAGACTCATCGCCTCGGCCCTTAGCCTTGAGTCGGTAGCGGCCAGTACTTGCCACTTGTAAACAGTGGTAACCCTTCCCATGTGTGACTCGTGGCGCGGCAATGCCGGCAATGTCACTCCCACGCGGTCACCACTTATGCCATTGTTCACTATAGTGTCTGGGTAGTGCGCAAAGACCAATGAAGTGATGTTTGAACAAAAAAATCGCCTGCTAGGTACATACGTGTATCCTACCGCTTTTTATCTTATTACACCATGCTAATTTATATAGGTATAGGTACGTATCTGCGTATGCTAATTATCGTATGCTAACAAAATGTTACCAAAAGGCAGCTTTTTACAGCGATTGCCAATTTATTCAAATTAACTACCTACTTATAGTTTGATTTCATTATCATTCCTCCTATCAATTAATGTGCCTTTGGTATTGTTTTTCTCTTTAAATGAGCCTGCGTTGTAGGACATAATCTAATGTGGACTGTCTTTTATGCCTACTTAGCTACCTAAATTTTAATGTGGGCCTCTTCAAGGCAAGAGTGAATAGGATATTAGATACAATTTCTGAGCCATTACGTGATACAAAACCCAATCGCCTGTCAGTTTGTGAATTAAAAAAGCCTTATTCGTTAATTTACCGGAGATGTACGGATCTAACCAAAACTCCCTTGTTAACGGAAGGGAGACATAAGATAATGCACTTTTTCATTATAATGTGAACTAAGTACTTTTTTCTTGTTATATTTTATCGTCTGGGCTGTCTGTTTTTTTTAACCACAGTCGCTTGTGGCCACAAGTTAGGAACAACTAAATAATTTGACTTTATGTGCCGAGCTAGTCGAATTTGTAAAATATTGTTATAATTGTTGTTTTCTTGCACAGGAATAGGGTCATGCTGCGTGCGACTGTGGTTAAAAAAAACAGACAGCCCAGACGATAAAATATAACAAGAAAAAAGTACTTAGTTCACATTATAATGAAAAAGTGCATTATCTTATGTGGGGATAAAATTGTTAGTCCCAATGTTTTGTCGCATAACTTCTTTACTCCGAATAACGTATGGCATAAACTTTATTGCGTACCTATTTTTGCCGATATTGTTTTACCTTTAATGGTTTGTTCTCAACATGATTTGTGCTTATGTTTATTGTGTCTAAGACCCATTATTGAATTATAAATGAAGGTACATAACCAATGTTTATTATACTAAAAAACTTATGATTATGACTACAATTCATTACGCATAAGTCTCCAATTTAAAACATATATTGGAGCAGGTAATCTACTTTACTAATGGAAAGAAATCGCGAGGAAATACATTCAAAATTACTTGTTTAGTGATAAAATAGTTAAGGTCCGGTACCTACTATAATTGTAGCCATTTAATTATAGTTAGGAAAAATCATTCTCATGATAATTAATATTAAAACATGCTTTAAGACTTTTAAACTTAGTAGTTTAGTAGTATTCAACGACAAATTGTGTATAATTAAAATGATATTAAGTTGATGATTGACCGAGGGGGCGAAGTGTCTCCGTTTCAGATTCGCCAAACATTATTTCGTATGCCCGGATGTTCGGATATGCAGTTGAAAACGTAAATAAATACTAAAATCAGCTATTTTGAGAACAACTTTGCCTGACGGATTGCATAATGTTTATTGTCCAAAAAAATGTCACCAACAATGTTTGACATAATGTTGAATGGCATACCTACTAGCCACCTCATTTAGCATTTTCGTAGAAGCGCATACACATTTAAATAATTTAGACTGTTTTATTACATCTCACTTACATTTTTCGTTTCTCACACAATTAATCGAAGTCAACATTTTTATCAAATGTTTCCCATGAGCTATGTAAAAGATGATTCGTGACTGCTGAAGGCACGAGACGAGAGGGAAAGCTACGCCGGACGTAACCTCTGCGCCCGCGCCGTCCGACGCCCGTGGCACTGTCTTCGATATGAACAAATCATTACGCAACCTCCACATGATAAAAAGCTGCCATTTTTTTCTGTCAATACTAGCAAGTAGGTAACAATTTCACCAAAAGACTGTTTGTTGATGTAGTTAATGCTTTAGACATTCAAATATAACCCACATTGCTGAAATTACTTATAAGTAATCATATACATATATGTATACTTATATACTCGTATACGTACATAAACCTTTTCTTCACCCGAATTACTTAAAAGTTCACGCGGTAAATGGATGTACAGTACAATAATGAAACAATCGAGTAGATTGTAATCATAAAAAAATAAACAAAATGCGATACAAGTAAAACTGATTATTTCATTTAAGCTCTTGAAGCCGGTCTCCGGCGGTTGGAAGCTTACGCCTAAAAGCGAAAGTGAAGGTCGCGCGAAGACACGTATCGCGTTAAGAGGACATAACACTGCTCAGTATCACATACTATCAGTTTACGTTAAACTTGCACCTGGTAACCATGGGATTGGAGTCGGATACGAATGAGATCAAAACTTAACGTAACCGGGTTGAACAAAACGAAACCTCGATATGTATGAAAAAATGTGCAGTGGTAATACATAGAAACAGAATACTTACAATATACTAATATAACACTACAGAATGTTCTTTCTTGTAATCTTCGTACTAACTGGTTGTTTGTTTGTATAAAACGTGACATTATTGGTTGCTGTGGGCGTATCCACGTGAGCGGCTATTTAACATGGGGAACGGGCAAAGATCGCGCGCCGAATTGCCCGAACACAACTGGAAGGTGGAGCAGTGTACCTAGGAACCGTAAAATTATCGGTTACTATCGTAATTCGCGATGCGCAGTGAGCTACTCTTGAAACTACCAACTATCCATACATCGCGCCTGCTCAACATGCTACTGCAGGATTTTGCCGTACATAATCAACTGAACACTATGTGGCGAAACAACACAAAAACTGACGTACAAAATGCAACAAACATGGCATCGTGTCAGCCTGTTACTAGGGAAGGGGACGGGTTATGCAAGAACATCGAACAAATACATCGGTCCAATGCGTACCACAATAAGTTAGGACAAAACATTAAGGAGTGTAATGGAAAAAAGGAATGAAATGTATTTTAGAAAATGGAATTGTAAAATAACGTTGCGAAAAATAGTAAATTTATCTTAATTCATCTAACTTGCTTATCGATCGCAGTCTTTCATAGAGAATAACAAAACACGATTATAAGTAGGTATTATAAATTTAAAGGCGTTGAAGTATCGTTCGTCACGATTAATTCACTTTCTATTTTATGCGTGTGGCAATACGCATCACTTCTGTATTGAAAATCTGTATCACGGTGAAATTTCTCACTGATTTGTATTCGTAAACAAACGCCGTCCAGAATTCGACATTAGCTTCAGCAGAACGCAGTGAGCCTGCTTTGTTGTAAAGCAGCGAAAGTGAAACAATTCTGCAATGCAGACGTGGTCGCTTAAATTACCTAATTAGGAAGTGTCACGAAACAATAAAAACTCGAACAATTGTTATTCTTACGTATAAACACATAACTTACGATTCAACTCTAGATAGTTAATAATAGAACACACGCTTTAAGGCACACGCACTTCACTTAATTTGTAACTTGTAGTGCACAATTGCTGCATTGTCTTCGTTGTTAAAGTCAACATTCCATTGCAGTATAAGAGGTCTATCCGGAAGAGATCTTTTACCTAGTACATTATATTGAAACACCAGGACCAGGTGGATGGTATTTGAAAATTTACGTGATAAGTAACTTAAGCTATTTAGTTGTCTGCGACAAAACACATCTCAAAATAAATTTGGCCACTAGAATAAGCTGCATGTGAATACCAAATGCGTGATTAATCGAAGAATGTTACCTACGCCGATGAAGCTGGGGGCCAGTTTGCATAATCAGAATGTCAACAAAATTATTGAAAGCTTATTTAAGGTGCCCGTAAGTATAATATTGAATCCATATGGATAAATGTTGGAGTTGGTCAAGTGGGGTCAACGCTCAAAGCGGACCCAGCGAACTTAACCTTAGATAGAAGGTTGTGTACCTATATGCAATTACTATGTTTAAAGAGTTCGCGCAGCACGTTCACGGTTATACGGTAGGTTCAACGTTTCCCCTGTAGGTACAAGTCCTATAAAAGCCTAATGTAAGTATGTTTATACTTTTCGTATTTATCTAATTTTATAACTAATTTATTTAATTTAAAAACATATGTACGGTAATATTTTTGTATTGTTATCTAATTTTGTAATCGAACTGGCAAATTCATCTAATTTAGTAATTTATTAACAGGACAGATCATTTCTTCAAATATTTTAGGAAAGATAAAGGCTGTTTTAATAAATTTACAAATCAGGATTAAATTAATTTATGTTTTTGGCAGAAGGCAAAACAATGATAATTGTCTCGAATTTGCTGGCGCCACGTATTTTTAGTGACAGGACAAGGTAATGATCGAGGATTGAGGAAAACATGACCGGTGCAGATGTCGGGAACTATTTAAATCGAAGGTCAGCTTGGGTCATAAAAAGTCGTTGTCGCTTTCAATACCTACCTACTGGGTTCAATGTGGCGACGTCAACAGTCACGATTAACCGACCAGTTTTATAACGACAAGTTTGGCTGAGTCACACTGCACTGACGAAACAATGTTAATGCATTTTGTTATTCAATTGTTAAATGCTTGACTCAGCACTTAGAGATTTGTCTTGATGGAGCTATAGTAGAAGATCAAGCTGTAAAATTTGTAGTAGTTTTAGTCTCAACCTCATAATTGATCAAATAAACATACCATACACTCTACAACATACAGGAAATAAAAAGAACGCACATATACTAAACTACATAAGTTATAATATTGTGACATTGAATATACGAAATAAAGCTCGTACAAAATAGATGCTTGGTTGTACAAGCTTATTGTTTAAGAACTAAAAGGATTTGTTTAAAGAATGGTTTTATTAAATATGTCGTTAGTAAATATCTCGCAGCGCGCCTACGTATCTCTGCGTGGTTGAATTGTCATCAATTCATACACTAACCCTATTACATGACTCTAAATGTTAAGACGTACACATAACTTTCTGTCATTGTGTTACAACGATATAGCACATCATCCACTTAACACCTCGTGTTGCAAGCGTCGCGACATCTTTGACAATAGGATCTGTCGATATTTTATTTACATTTCAGTCATAGCAAATAATGCTCAGCTTTAGGTAATGTTGAACAAATGGCTCAAGCTACTAGCTTAGGGCGTCAATTATTTTATGTTTCCGTTACACCACGTTATAGCTTTATCTAGGTATCGAAAGACATTTTCCCTTGTAGAATAGGACAAGTTTACTACTTTGTAGTCGCATCGCAATAAACAAGTCTCATCGACACAGCTAGGGAAAACGCCGTTGGAGCTTCTATCGTGCAGCAGAAAGTTTCATGGTGGTTAACTTTGACCCATACTAAGTGCCGCAAATTTGCGGTGGTTTCCTTACTTTCTTTAAATTTTCTATAATATATGATTATCCTTATTGTTAATTTGCTAATTTAAGACAAATATGGTTTAAGTCTATTCGATTAAGATACCACAAAAATAATTTTATGATTGATTCTTTAAATAAGATTAAATTATATCTGTGAACTTAGTATGTTTACAGGTAAGGGCAAAGATATATCTTTGATTTGGGTATATACCGTGTTCTTGTCAAAATCGAGCTAATAGTGGTAAGTAGTTACAATCATTTCATATATCCAAAACATCAAGATATTTATGAAGAATTGATATTCTATCGAATCGGTATAGCGAATATATCTAACATTTTTTTTCGGAGAGATCTAGGCGGAACGCGCAGGGCGGCCAAGGCGACGGCGGGGGCGGGCGGCGGAGGGCTCGAGGGCGGCGGCGCTCCGGCGCCGAAGACAATGTACTTGCTAAGTCGTGCATATTTAAAAGCAAATGTTTCGCAGCCTTCATTGAGAAACCCGTGCCCTCATTCGTGATGTCAGCCAGCTGCCGTTGAGCAATGAAAACCTGATTTCCTTGTGAGAAATCAGATCATATTTTCACGGCAACGAGCGAGATGAGACATCTTTATCCCGGAAATTCTTACGCAACCGGAGCCGCGACATGTTACCGCACGATTCATCTATGCAAACATCCGATGAAAGTGACATCGCACAACCTGTCAGAGGTTTGCTATTTATGCTAAGTGCTTACTGGTTTTTCGATGATGTATATAATTAAGGCAACTATTAGAAAGTGATTGTGCTAATTATCCTTGTAATTATAATGCCTTTGTTTGGCGCGTTACTATTGTAGGCCGTTTAAATCCATATAATCGCGGGTTTTTTCAACGAGATCGGGTACTTATCGATAAGACTTACAGCGTAATCCTGGCGATCATGTTGGCGGCGTTGCGTTGCGTGGTTGTGCGGAGGGCGCGCGCCTGCCCGGCTCGGTCGGGCTGGGGCTGCAACAGAGACTCACGTCAGCACACGCGCCTTTCCCAAACACAGTTGCGACAGTTAAGCTCAACGAGGAAGCTACATAGCACATTTAAATGCAACATTAATGTCAGAGAGCGTTTAAATGCCAGTACGGGCGACCTTTCTGGGGTTGCGCAAGCGAGGATCGCCGGTCGTGTGAGAAAGGCGAGTGTGTGGGGAACGCACCGGGGTAGGGGGGGTGACACTGCTTGCGACGCGCTGCCGAACGGCGACTAACCTCGCGACCGCGCGCGCCGCTCTTACTTATAGCCGCGCGCCCACTCGCCGTGGCCAGCCCCGAGCAGTTCCCGGCGTCCCTTCGAGGCACCCGCGGCTGCGACGAACCTCGTCGTGCCATAAGCCAGAAACCCAGGTCCATGAAAAACCTGCTTAATGTGGAAACCCCTCTATAAATAAAGACTTTCAGCAAGTATACGCAAATTTGTCGCGAATAACTCGACAACGAATGAAGTCAACTTAATTGTAACTAGTGTTTCTTTTAACAATTAAGTAATATATCCACATTTTAGGTAGGTTAGTGTTTTAGCTAGATAGGCTAGGCTAGGTATATAACTTTAACTAAATTGGCATTGTAAGGTTAATGTAATCATTTTCAAACTCTAAAGAAAACTAATACTACATCAGAAATATCTAAACCGTCTTCTGCTCGTTCATAATCATAAGGCTTAAGTTACATCGTTAACATGCGCATTTAAGAAATAGCGTACTTACTCCTTTTCTAGCCTTATTTGGAATGGGCGGATACGTTATAATTTTGAAGAACAATTTTCCAATGTTCGTACATTACTACTTAATATGTGAAATGTAATTAATATTAATATTTAGAGTTTCACAGCAATAACTAATAAGTAGTAAGTTGTTGTCAAAAAAGTTTTTATTGAGACACGCTTTTAATTCCGCCTGTATTTTCTTACACAAACGGTAATTGCTCATCAAGCCTAATCAAACGAGCCCAAACACGATGTGTTGTGTGCGCGATATTTTGTGGTATTTATTTTTGTGTAGCTTTAGTCCTACGGCGGCCTTTTGTCGCACCATCAGACCAGCTCCAAGATGCCAAACTATTGTCTTGTCACGTAAACTACATAGGTATACATGCAACTTTCATTTCGTTACGACAATTGGAAATATTAAGTTTTCTTGAAGTGTTCATATTATATTTTTTCTCTATAGTATACGTTTTGTGAACTCAGAATATATGGTTAATTTATTTCTATGTTGTATTGTTTTTTAGACATAACTTTTCGATGTGACTTTTGATCACCTCCCAAATGTATCTACTCTACGTATTATTATACCTTGGTCTACATGCAATAGAAAATTAAATAAGTGACTGTCAAAGTTACGACCACTTTTTGATTTTTCCATACATATACAATCGAGTGGTGAAGAAATGTTATTACATCAACGAAAAAAACAAAATATAATAAAAAAACCACTATATGCCTTAAAATTAATTATCCATAGGTTTTGAGTTTTTATAACGTGTCGAGAATAAAAAAAATAACACCCCTGGAAACACTCCCAATTAGAAGTAGGTTAACATTGATTTGATTGACTTGACTGATAAGATTGAATGAAATAGTTACAAACAAATTATCGTTAGTTACAAGTGAAGCTAATAAATAAAAAAAGGGAAAAAAAATGTCTTGAAATACTGGAGCATAAACCTACCTGTATATTTATCTACCTGTCTCATTATAAATTAGAGCAGTATGTTCTGCTCATACTACTGATGTTTAGAATACTAATGATGTGGTTTGTGTGTCATCATTTTAACAGAAAAATGGTCAATTTCGTCAACGATTTTTATATTTTATTGAATATTGTGAAGCATGAAAAGCGTTTATATTTTGGCATTCTATGGTGACAGAAATGTTATAATTCATAAATAAAGTGGTCACTGGTGAGTAGGTCGCGCGCAAGTGATAGTGTACAACTAAAAATAAAAATCTGATTTTTTTTTTGTGATTTGTTTGAATGCGATGTCGGCTTCACCTTATTCTTTCATCAAATGCACTTCTGAAATAAGGCTCTTATGAGATTTCAGATCTTTTGACGGCAAAGTTTCAGATTTTGCCTTAGACAATATGTTCAAAGGCAAACATATTCCAAAACAAAAACTTTAGTTTCCTAACTTAATTAAGTACAATTTGTTTTTCCAAAATAAGTCCAAAATGTGTTTACATTTATGCTCCTTAATAGAGTGTCAAGTGGCTTGTACCTATTTATCCAAAGCTTTTGATAAATCCAATCACTGCACTAATACCCACACATCTTCGAGTTTTCTGGATTCGGGACAGTAGGTACTGCCGGATTACATAAGGCAGTGACAGTTGAAAATAGGCTCTAGTACTGTTATGTTTAGCCCTTATTTATAACATATGATTTATGTGTAGAGAATTAGAGATGCACGCTTGGGTAGGTCCCTGAATTTAGTACGTCATTATAAAGATGATTATTATTGCAGTGTGTATATCAGTATATAACATAAGTATTGGAGGTTAAATGCAACGCAGTGAGTTCTCGAGCTCCGCGACTGCGAAAGACATCAACGCGCTGTGTGACGAATTCACACATCGTCGTACGTAACTCTACAGATCTCATAATATTGTTATTATTATTCTTTTGCAGCTGCAAATATTTTATAACTTTATCAGTTGCAAATCGATTGCTCTCAGTTTCAATTGAATCGCTATAAAAACGAATTATTTTTTAGACCTTTTTTTTTTTAAATATGTCCTGAAAACAAGTTCTAATTTTACTTTTGCACAAAGGTCAATAATTCCTTATCAAGGCGAAATCATGAAACTTAAAAAGTTTGCGTCGTTTTTTTTAAGTTCCCATGGCCACCTTCCGTCTCCATAATAAAAACTACGGAACTAAGCTTGTAATGTCGTCAAATACTCGGTAGGACATACATATATTTGCCAAACCCAAACGAGCGTATCGTACATTTAGCTATGCCCACTGATATTGACGACTGACGTCGAGTCGATATTGCTCTTTGGCTACGAGACATAGAAGGCGTCAAAAGGCCTGACGAACAAGCTGCAAATATTCGTAAACAATTCCCTGAGGTTTATTCTCCCGTGGAGGATATATATGTCATCAGTCCCCAATCATTGTTGACATTGCGACACGCAAATGGAGATGGATAGGCACACACGTACGTAGGTGAGAATCGAACAATGCAATTATCGCTTAGAGACAATAAGCAATTTGCCATTCTCACCGTGAAAAAGTGCGTTGGAGTTCATGGTTGTTATACAATTATTGTTTTGTTAAATTATGAGGTTTCTGAAAACAATTTCAAAATTTCTCTTCGATAAAAAAAATATACAAAATATGAGTACACATGAAGTCACATATTTAAAAAAAAGTTTTCTTTGTTTTATGACATATTGAGCTAATCTTATTTATTCACTACAGTATACTGTATAAATAATTTAACATCTGTCGTGCAGTCTCCATCCCTCTTGCAGCCCTCTCTACTTTCGATTTTTACTGTGCTGCAGTTGTAGTAACGAAAACGATAGATATATATATTAACTTTGTATAGCCATCAGTGTCATCCCGTAATAACGAATTGACTTAATTGGTCCTTTCCACTTTTCGATCCAAAAGTAGTGTAGCTCAATGTCAAAGTAAAGATATAATGTAGGGGAGACCGGGTATGGAAGTCACATTTTATTTCTTTTGCATTTTAAGTACTATTGTTTTTAGTTGGGGATGATAAAAGATAATTTAATGGAAAGTGTATTTTTTGAGTTTAAAATATATCAACACTTTTTCACTAACATTATGTACGGAGGAAATATTTTTATTTTTATGAAAAAAGAGAAATGTGACTTTTAACCCCGTGTCAGGGATGGTTGTCACAGGTGCTGGGGTACGTAATCACATAGTAAAATAAGAGTGATATACAATAATACACACATTTATATCAAACGAACTTTTTTCTTGTTGAAGATAAAAATGTTTTATGTAAGTTACTGTAACGGAAAATAACGAAATATTCGTAATTAATAAAAAAATCTCAAAAACATTTTTTTCAGCTAGTAACTTATATAAACTTAAATGATGTATGTAAGTCACTGTGACCAGGAAAGTAACGAAATACGTATTCATAATTAATAAAAACACCCAAAAACTAAATTCGCTTTCAGCTAATAAGGTAGTCACACGTGACTACCAGCCCCCGTCGACCTGAGACAACCTGCCCCAAAACACGTTTTAGAAAATAATCTTACAATATAAATTCAAATGAATGTTTCCACTAAAAACCTTATAACAATATGATTATACACAAGTTCAACTTTAGCAATACACGAAGAAGCATATTAATATGCAAAATAAAAGTGTAACTACGAGATTTAACACAGATGCACAAAAAAATACTTTTACTGGCGGAAAAAAGTGAACGAATGTGGCTCCGTCACAACATACCGGAGCCGACTGAGGTAAAGTACGGAGGGGGGTTTAGCTCTCGCGATCCTTGGACACCGGTCGGAAAACTGATTCGTGCCTTTAGTTGTTAGTTATGGCCGCTGTGACAACCAACCCGTGTGACTTCCATACCCGGTCTCCCCTACCTTACCCTGCATCGCGCTATTAAAGGATTTTCCTGAAATCATAACCCCTCTCCGTAGAAAACTGATTTTCAATACCTACAGATTTAGAATTTAATGATAGTACAGATATGGAATAGATTAGACATCGTGAGTTGATGTGATAGTCATTTGTTTCTTGATTTCAATCTATTGTATATGTATTTTTAGTACCGTACCTCGTAAGGCAACAAATGGAACCCTTATAAGATCAATTTGTTGTCCTTCCGTCCGTACGTCAATCTAGGTTACTTTCCGTTGGCCTAAAACTGAAATTTGGCAAGTAATACCGTCGTATGCTACAAGATTTGGGAAAAAAAAACTGTAAACTATACATTTGTGATTAAATCATAACAAATATAGTAATTTTCGTAACCCATATTTGGAGAACCCGGCCAGTTAAGATGGGTAACTGTTTGTAAGGAACCCTCGGTGCGCGAGTCAACTTGCTCTTGGCTGGTTACATATTTTTAGTAAAAACGTGTCTTCATAAACACTACATGACTGCAGTGTCTAGAAGAACCATGAATACCATGGGTTTGTTTATACCTATTGTTGATATTGTGTAATTGTTTATATTGTTATACTAAGTTAAGTACCCTGCCTAGTAGTATTATCAATATAAGAAATATCTTGTTTAAGAAAGCTACCTACTTATCTTAGTAGGTATAACAAGCTATTTTAACTATTGAGAGCAATTACAAGCGAAATTCATTGCTTAAAACAGCGTTTTTAAGCTCGAGGTTTAAATTACGAGAAATATTTCAAGCTCTATAAAAAAATCGTAAACGCCAAAGTCACTGTAATTACTTATTACCTTCTGGAATTTATCGATGATACGCGCCAGATTCAGCGGAATGTTTTAATGTAGTATGACACTTAACTAATATGTGTAACGTTCGAAGTATAAGGACGATAAGGACACCGCGCGGCACTTACGTAATTTAAAGAAAATTATGAAATTATGCGATAACTCAAAAATGGCTCGACCGATTTTATTCAATACCTATAGTTTTCATTGAAAGTACTTATAAAGCCTCATTTTCATGAACATTTCCATAATTTTTGACCCATGGTTGAAAATTTTAAGGGTGGGGGCGCTATTTTTTGGGTTTCCGGAACGAATATTTACAAGACTGGAAATGTTTGGAGTCCCCTATTAGTTTTAAAAGACCTATTCAACGACACCCCACACACTATTGTTGGAACGAAAAAAAAGAGAAAACTTTAGGTTAAACAGTTTATTTATAAATAATAAAAAAAAACTTATTTACAATATTAAAGTTGATAAATACTAAATATACTACTAATACTAACCCCCTCTAGCAGCTCTGCCTGTGGCAAGGTCCCCATTACACTGGCGGCGTTACCTCTCTGAACTGCGATCACTTTAGGTGTACGAGAGATACCCGAAAAAAAGTTTTTTTATTAGTTTTTATTTTACCGTTTTGTCGGCGTAACTAATACATGTACGAGCCCCGGGCGCGGAAGGCGCCGCGGCCGCGCGCGCGCGCCCCCTTGCCGCTGCCGGGCGGGCTCGTAGTACGAGTATACACATATATACTCATACCAAATTTCAGCTTTCTAGTACTAATGATTACGGAGCTAAGCCGCGGACGGACGGACAGACGGACAGACGGATATGGCGAAACTATAAGGGTTCCTAGTTGACTACGGAACCCTTTAAATTACTTACAAAATTTTCATATTTCTATAATATTGTCGTCAGATACGTAGTAGGGTGGTCCTTATTTTTCGATTTTTGAAAAGTGAAAGGGGCTCCTCATCAAATCGTTATTTAATATAAGTTATTTCCACATTATTTTTATTTCATTTTTTTATCGAGTTTTAGAGGTAGCTACCGCAGGTCAAAGTTTTAAAAAAATTTAAAAAAAAATTATGAGTCGAACCAACTGTTTATTCCAGCGTTTTAATTATTAATTTTGGACTTTTTAAATGAAATCAAGTGCTATTGCCTAATATTGATGCACTATCGCGACTTCCACCCCCTTCTCGCACCCCCGCGACGCGACCGCGTAGAACGATCCTCAGCACATTTTCGTTACTCTGAGAGTGTGCACGTCATACTCAGGCGTATCGTTGTGAAGGTATCGGAATGGCGTCTACAAGCATTGGCATGAGCGTGTCAACGAGAAATACAATTCACATCTTCAAAATAGACCAGCTATTATGACCGCAGTCAACAAAAAAACTTACAGAGAGAGGCTTTAAAGCGGAAAGAATGAAGAAAACATCCAAAACGCGGCAACGCGAAGAAAAAAGGAAACTGACAACTGTCAGACATTTAAATAAAACAATTTAAGCAGATTATATCGCGGTTATGAATTATTTGTGCCTCTCTAACGTTTCGGTAGCTTTCCAGTTACCGTTGTCAACGGTTGACTGAGAAACACACAATTTTTCTCAAACAAAGTTACATTTGTGCACGCTAGCCATTTTTATAAATATGAATTAGAAATAAAGGTGTACATACTTGCCAGATGGGCCTAATGTGTTAAGACAGTTACACTTGTGCGTGATATTTATTAAATAAAATAATTAATGCCCTTCTGCATTAATTATTTTATTTAATAAATATAGACCAGCGGTTCACTATAAGGCTTACTGAGAAGAAATAACCGCAGAAAGAAAACTCCCAGATCGCCTCATTACTATGATATACTTTTAAACAAATACTCTACATAATAGTTACTAATTTTATCCCTAATTTGTTTACACCGTTTGAGGCCCAGGGTTTCCATTCTTGTGTCTTGCTTGATCCTTGATAAGATGTACAACAGGATCCTAAGCCGGCGGTCATGACTAATCACCTTCTCTATTGAAATTGGGATATTGTTTGATTTGAGTAGCCTTACGCAACATTCTGGGAAAATATCGTTTCTCTCTGGCAAAGATTGAAGTATTATCAAACTTTATTGAATGGTTTGGTTTGTCCATGCCATGCTCGCAGACTGCAGACCTGTTCCGACAACGGTGTTCCACATCTGCTACATGCTCCATAACCCGTGTAGCTATACTTCGTTTCGTTTGGCCAATGTATGACAGACCACACTCGTAGTCCAGCTTGTAAACACCAGCACTCTGCAGAGGGATGCTGCTCTTCACGGGCCTCAGGTATTGAGACATCTTCTTCATCAGTTTGAAATATGTTTTAATGGAACCCCGTTTCAAGATGTTTCCTAACTATCCTATCCTATCTAAGTTTTCATCTACATCTAGCAATAAAAATACCATTTAACACCTGACATGAACCAGGAAGCAGGGCCTTCAACACTTCCAGTCTCACTTTTAAACAGAAACAGTATTTGCTTTTAATAGTAAAACAATTCAGAAAAAGTACCCCAACACTCAAAAATCCACCCTTTTATCATAATTTGGTAATTTTATTATGTATTGTAATGGATACCTTATTGTGTAGTTGATAATACTATCTGTTTTAGAGAATGTAACTGCAATTATTACCACTTGAAGAAGTTTTTTTCCATTTAATCTGATTTTTTATGTAATATGTTTGTTTAGTTTTTTTTCACAAAGTTTAAGCTGTGGTAGCGACCCCTAATTTTTGTCCAAAAATTATGAAAAAAAATACTGTTACCGATTCTTATGTTAAATAATCAATAGAAAAGGTGCCCCGTTAAAAAATCGAAAAAATTTTTTTTTTGCCATATAAGGACCACCCTAATACGTAGGTAGTCAGATCAGGAGGAGCATCGATTGTTACCGCTTTTTAGACTTCAATAAAAAGGCGGTATGTATGTACGTAAGTTCGTCCGCGATTATTTCGCGTTTGGCTGAACCAATTTTGATGCGGTTTTCTGAAAAGTATTTGTTAGAAGGTTTTGGTATTATAACCGACTCCAAAAAAGACGGTTCTCTGTTATGCTATACCCTCTTAACAGAGTGATGTAGCAGCGCGGCGCTGGATGTACCCGGCGTGTTTTACCCCACTAAGGTAAACAAAAAGAATACGCGGGCGATGTTGAGGGCACTAGAAAGTGTTATAATAAAACAGTCATTGGCGTATTTAGGGGGGTGGACGGGTGGGCCGTGCCCACCCAATATGGTCTAGTGCCCACCCCAAGGTTTTGGGTTACCCATACAAAGTCATGACTATAACTCATAGCCAATGGCCGGGGGCCTGGCCAGGCCCAACCTGAAAAAAAAACTTAGATACGCCAATGAAAACAGTGTTTTAAAAAAACGAATATAAGCTAGATTATATAGGTATTTCCTATATTGATCACTCATTAGTCATTATTTTTCAGTCACTCTGAACGTACTAGGCAGAGGGTCCATCTAGCGAACGGTTCGATTGGGCAATGAGGAAGTACCGCCGCGCCGCGCCTGTTCCCAGCGCGCTTGCGATACGGGACAGCCTGAACTTTGTCACCAATTATCATATAACACGACTATTTTGATCCACGTGTCGGTTAAGTCAGCCGTATGAAAAGCTGGTAATTTGAGTAGGTACCTTGTCCTCTAAGGTGCGCGGATAGGTCATGATGAGGTCTAGCCAGGACTGACAAGTTCAGTCTTTGACAGTAATTTAAATACAATATATCCTTTTTTTAGGGTTCCGTAGTTAACTAGGCACCCTTATAGTTTCACCGTGTCCGTCTGTCCGTCCGTACGCGGCTTAGCTCCGTGATCATTAGTACTAGAAAGCTGAAATTTTGTATGACTATGTGTATATAACACGCCAACAAAACGGTAAAAAAACGTTTTTCGGGTACCTCTCGTATACCTACCTAAAGTGGGGGTGAATTTTTTTTCGTTCCAACACTAGTGTGTCGGGGGGTGTTGTTGAATAGGTATAGTAATAGGGGTCTCCAAACATTATTGTTTGATAAAGTCAGCAGTTTTGTAAATATTCGCCCCGGAAATCTTATCTATGATCAAACGGGATGTATTGATATATATTTGAAACCTACAGTTTGAATTTTTCATTGATTCTTTTTGCTTCTAAAACTACTCGAAATAGACAAAATTCACGCGGGATATCAGTTATTTCAACTATTATTATTCACTTCAAAAAGTTGGTTGAAATTATCAATATATTTGTCATAGGAAAAAAAAATTTTTTGAAAGGAGTAAGGCCTCTTATATCTGCTACTAATAGAAATTTCCACTACAATGTACCTACATAAGTAAAGTGGAGATAATTTTTATAATCTTGCTTATCCCATAGTGTATCGTCGAAACTATACTTGGTCTTTCCTGAAAATATAATACTGTTTATTTTATATACAATCAACCTGCAATAGTTAAATGCTTGTAATACATACCTAGCTAAAAAGCAAAACTATCAAAACAATATTTTTTTTTATATTTGTTCAACCCTTCTGCTTCTACACTTAATTCCCGAACTAAGTAACTAACTAAAAAAAAAATTTAACAAAAAAAAGAACCGACTTCAGTAAAACTAAAAAGCCAACAATAACCCGTTCAAGTACAGATTACATTTGACTCACCCTTCGAAGTCGATCCCAAACCACTCAGTTCTTATATTTATATACTAGCTTTTACCCGCGGCTTCGCTCGCGCAGAATGACAAAAACCGGCCAAGTACGAGGGTTCCGCCTAACTAAATAATTTTAAACTTTTTTCTTTTTCTGTATTTGCTGTTAAAATGGCAGCGAAAATACATCATCTGTGAAAATTTCAACTGTCTAGCTATCACGGCTCATGAAGTACAGCTAGGTGACAGTATCGAGCAAAAAACGGCAATTAAATCACGTTTGTTGTATGTGAGCTTAAAAAAATTGAAAATCGGTTCACGATTCTCGGAGATATCGAGTAACATACATAGAAAAAAAAAATTAGTTCGAATTGATAACCTCCTCCTTTTTTGAAGTCGGTTAAAAAGCTTCACATTTCAAAATGACAGAGTAGATACTCGTATTTCATACACCTATAAATAGGGATGACACTCGAAGATGTATGGCTGAAAATTTAACAACTTAAAAGACATTTGCAGGAAAGACCCTACTTTCGCTTTCGTTCCATCCCATATAACAGATTTAGATGGAAAACTAAGTAGGTAAGCTCTGTAAGTTTAAGGATACTGATCGCCCTTTAAAGAAGTTTTTAAATATAAGGATCAAGAAATATTATTTGTGTGTGTGTGTGTGTGTGTGTGTGTGTGTGTGTGTGCGTGTGTGTGTGTGTGTGTGTGTGTGTGTGTGTGATGTCGAATAAACTTTGTTTTAACGGCTACGGGAACTCTAACACTGATCACGGCACGACATGCGCTTAGCGGGTTTTATATTTCATAATTAGGTACACCACTAGGGAGAAAACTTGCTGCGCCGACCCCAAATAAATGGGATAAGTGCAAGGGAATAATGAATTAGGTACATACACCACTCATTTAAAATTTATAGACTGCTCTAAAAAAAGCTCGACATTTTCATGGGGCAAACATATCTCCGATTATATGAATATTAATTTGACCTCTAAGCATGCATCGCGATCGCGGCCACTCACAAATGATCCTAATGTCAAGGAGCCCAACTCAGGCTTGGTTATAAGGAAAACTAGATGATGCCCCCGACTTCGTCCGCGAAGAAGTAAAAGCCATGTGATTTATTCTTTAACGTAGTTAGGTAAATATAATCATGTCCAGAGTGTCATGATTCAGGATTTTATTTACCTAACCTAGTAGGCCTTATGCTATCCCTGTCGAAAATAAGGCATGGTATTTTATGTAACGTGCTTTCATCTACACATTCGTAGAGCAATACAATATTTCTTGTAAAATATCTAATGATATTTTTTTTACTATTGTTAAAATGTAGTCTATAGTAGGTATACAGAGGAGTATGTTGCCTGCTACCTGGAACTAAAATGTATGTACTTGCTACTCTTATTAGGGCGCCATCTTATATTTTCTCTGAGAAAGACATAAACATATATTATATGTATCTATGGGTTTGATAAAATGTGATTATATCTGTACCTAAACAAATTGATCAAATCACTGATCATGTCGTGGCAAAGAAAGTTTTAAACCTAGGAGTTTATTTTGCCATTTCCGCAAGACCCGTAAAAGACTCAGCTAAAGTAGGTATTATCGAGTAACAAATCATATTAAATATAATAACTAAAGATTGAAGTTTATCTTTGAAGTTTGCGAACAAATATTGCAGCCCCACAATGCTGGTTTTCAGAAATTCTATTGTATAGGTAGGTATTGCGTAATTTGCAAATCAACGGTGCTTTAACACCCTGCCGAAAACCGAGAACGTGTCTATGGCATCGTAGAATCTACTACGTAGATCCAAAAATGGATGCATCGTCCTGAAAGAAGAAGCTCCTGATTTTCATTAAAATGGATAAAAAATACTATACGTAGGTAACATTCGCGTACCCGTGTAACCTACAACTTGAAATCATTATATAATATCAAAGCAAAGCTACTTATAGAAAAAGATATCAGTTTCGCAATTTTTGTATATTATTTATTAGCCATCTAAAAGTATATACGGGTCATTGTCAGTTCAAAAAACAACTTCGGTGGCCAATAGTTAGCAGCGTACATATGCGCATAGAAGTTATGTTTTTAACACGAAAGCCCATAGAAAGGGAAACGTCGTTTATGCTAATATAATTTTGATCGGAAAACTAGGCCTAAAAGTCCTTAACTTTGTACGTGTCCACCGAATGGACGCGAACCTAAATCTGACAATGAAATGATACCTATCGAATCGGTGGCAGTTTTAGAATCCTTAATAGGAAGCACGAGTCATTAAAATTTGCTTAACTATTTTGAAACATTCTTAATTGTTTCCAGTTACAAGTAGAGTCATAGGCAGCTACCGATGTATTTTATTGTGAAATATGGTTTGCCGAATCCAATGTCCATCTTAAATAACAATTAAAACATGATCAAATTCAATTAATGAAAACCCTGTTTTTAAGTGTTATGTTGATTGAAGTAAACCGGCATTGAATGGTGCCTGACTATGTTGTATGTGTCTATGAATTATCGTTAAAATACTTAATGGATATTTTAAGGTATCAAGTTACTAAATTTTAAAGAGGTTAAAAACTTTTTTAATAAAGGTTCATGCGCCAAATTGGACCAAGAACCAACAGAGATGAGAGTTAAATCATTCGCTAGATATTTGAATATACTTTCTTTTTTTATTATGGGCACTGTGGTGTACCTTTATGAAATAACCACCTGCCCGCTGCCGCTATTACGCAGGTCGTGGTCCACAGTAAACCCGTTTACGTTGTTTCATTGAATCTATTCCCGCCCTGAAACCTGGATGTCACAGGCACCAAACTAAATTCCATTGCATAGCTGAGATATTCCTGTTTGAAATAGGGCACATGTGGCGGAAAATGGAACTAACTAACTCGTACTGGACTTTGCCCAATGCGTATATAGTGGTGCCAGAATTATAGTGCATCGCATATAAATGGTCGTAGAAGGATTGCAATTTGTGTAAAACAGCAAAATAACTATAAATAAATACACTCCTACACGCATAATGAGGATTATTAATTGTAATAAAAAAGTACCATTATTAATACTAGCTTAAACTTACGATATCGTCAATGTAAAATAAGTGGGTGTTTTTCTAAATGGATAATGTGTGAAGTAGAAATTAAGCTATCATCGTAATATTATATATTTAAAAAATTTACCATTTAATAGAACGGATCCAATGATCAATAGATCCAATCTATCTATGGTGGTTACGTTTTATCCATGAATAAACCATCCTCAATTTCTCACAGATAATAAATAACCGCCGAGCGAGCTGCATGCGGGACCTTGAAGAACGAGCTGCGACTCTGTTCTAAAAACAATACCCGGTCAAGTGCGAGTCTGACTCGCGCACCGAGGGTTCCGTACAAACTTTCACTTATCCCATCTTAATTGGCCTAGTTGAGTTAGGTTTGCACCTCGTTTGTATAGCACCGCATACAAACGAGGTGCAAACCTAACGCAACCGAGTTCTCCAAAAGTAATTATGATGTTTGAAAAGGACTATTTTATATTTTTTTTTATTACAAATGTATGGATAATGTGTTATCAGATTTTTATAAGTATTTGTAGTATGTGACGATATTACCTAGGGGAGACCGGGGTTGGAAGTCACACGGGTTGGTTGTCACAGCGGCCATAACTGACAACTAAACGCACGAATGAGTTTCCCAACTGGTGTCCAAGGATCGCGAGAGCTAAACCCCCCTCTGTACTTTACCTCAGTCGGCTCCGGTATATTGTGACGGAGCCCCGTTCGTTTACTTTATTCCGCCAGTAAAATTATTTTTTTGTGCATCTGTGTTAAATCTCGTAGGTACACTTTTATTTTGCATATTAATATGCTTCTTCGTGTATTGCTAAAGTTGAACTTGTGTATAATCATATTGTTATAAGGTTTTTAGTGGAAACATTCATTTGAATTTATATTGTAAGATTATTTTCTAAAGCGTGTTTTGGGGCAGGTCGTCTCAGGTCGACGGGGGCTGGTAGTCACGTGTGACTACCTTATAAGCTGAAAGCGAATTTAGTTTTTGGGTGTTTTTATTGATTATGAATACACATTTCGTTACTTTCCTGGTCACAGTGACTTACATACATCATTTAAGTTTATATAAGTTACTAGCAGAAAAAAAAACTGTTTTTGAGTTTTTTTAATTAATTACGAATATTTCGTTATTTTCCGTTACAGTAACTAACATAAAACATTTTTATCTTCAAAAAGAAAAAAACTCGTTTGATATGTGTGTGTATTATTGTATATCCCTCTTATTTTACTATGTGATTACGTACCCCAGCACCTGCGACAACCATCCCTGACACGGGGTTAAAAGTCACATATCTCTTTTTTCATAAAAATAATTTTTTTTCTTCCGTACATAATGTTAGTGAAAAAGTATTGATATATTTTTAAACTCAAATATATACACTATCCTATAAATTATCTTTTATCATCCCCAACTAAAAACAATAGTACCTACTAAAAATGCTAAAGAAATAAAATGTGACTTCCATACCCGGTCTCCCCTGCTTGCCAAATTTCATAGTTCTAGGTCATCGGGAAGTACCCTATCATTTTGATTCTCTTGAGAGTGTCGAAATGTACGTTTTTTGCGACATAAACGGCCGTATATTTTTTTCAGTTACCGTAGAAGTTTGATTTTCTCACAGCTTCAAGGGACCGTAGACCTCTGAGTATATGGTAGTTGAGGGAGTCGCGTCCAGTGTGTCAAGCGACGTAGACGCATTGATGTATAATTAAATCCCACCAAAAACATTCTGTAAAAAACAGCCAAGTCTCGATGGAGCTGCTTGTTTATCTCTAAAAAGTAATGAAATCTAGACAAAGTCGTACCAAGTCTAAGGTTCCTTACTGCGATTTCTTTATTATTATGGTTAATGTTGTGTGACTTGGCCGTTGAAGGGTACACAAGCGTACAAAACCAGGTGCTCCATGACACCATTGCACCAGTCTGTCGCCAGAACCGCTACAAGTCAATTTTGTTTACACGTAATGTTATATCTGTTGTAATTGTAAATACCTATGTTTGTTAAGCGAGATAATAGCCCATACTGGTATTGGTAATTTGATTGGTGCAATGGTGTCATGGAGCACCTGGTTTTGTACGCTTGTGTACCCTTCGACGGCCAAGTCACACAACATTAACTATAATAATAAAGAAATCGCAGTAAGGAACCTTAGACTTGGTACGACTTTGTCTAGATTTCATTACTTTTTAGAGATAAACAAGCAGCTCCATCGAGACTTGCCTGTTTTTTACAGAATGTTTTTGGTGGAATTTCACTTCTTTTTGTAGAAACGTGAGCATATTGATTTATTTTATTAGATTTTCTTATTTTACACATTTTTTTTCTTTTTAGGAGTAGTTTTTTTATTATTACATTCTTTCTTTTCTTTTTTCCCGGTTCTGATTCTTGTACAGTAGCAACAGTTTTTCGTATTGCCCATTCGCGTTCATTATTTATTCTTTTAGACGGTTTAGACGGGTTAATTTCTGAAAGATCGGCGCGGTATTTACGCCTAAGCCGGCTGTATTCGGTGATCGCTGAAGCTTGAGGTTTTATACCCTTGAAGTCGACATTTATGAGGTGCACCCCATGAAGATTGCTTACTCGAGAAAGCGCCACGTAGGCTTGGCCGCAAGAGAATATGGAGATGCCAATTTCCATGAGGGCGTTTTTTTAGACTTAGACCTTGGCTCTTGTGAATTGTTAGGGCATACACCACACAGATTGGAAATTGTTCTCTGTACACGTATGCCCGGGGTATGATCTCAAATTTTGACTTAATAGGCAATAATTCGTAAATCAAATTATTAGTGAATATTACTACCAATTGTTTAGGCTGTGTTTGTTCTTCCGGGTCCCACCTCAATTTTTGTACAACGCCTATCGACCCATTCACTAAACCTAAACTAACATCAATGTTTCTCCTAAGCATTACTTTAGCTCCCTCTTTAATGATTATAGTTTCTTCCAGTCCAGCAGTCATCGACGCATCATCTTCATATTTTTGTAAACACACCCGGGCTTTCGTTATCATACATTATTCAATTAAAACTTCTTTTAAATCTAATAATTAAGTAATAATCAGTAATCCGTCACTACTCGTAAAATTCCTAACCTATTCAAATTTTCGAATTGTTATAATAACAACCTGCTAATTAACCTCACGAAATAATAAGCGAAATCAACGAAATGCAAATAATCCCTCCTAATCCCTAGCAAACGTTTTCAAGCGCAGTAGAAGAATGACGTAAACGACTGTAACGCGGCCGGTTGCCACTTCGCCATAAAAGGTTATCGGGAAAACAAACGTAAGCGCATTTTAATATACATTCAGCGCCATCTAGCGACGTGTGCGGGTATCACCGCCACTCTTAGTCCAATGCATTATATTTTGACCAAATTTTGAGCGAAATTAATATTTTAGTGTAAATTGTTTATTTGATTTGTGTAATGTTCGAGTAGAATAAAGTTAATCGTTCGACTATTTCTTCTTGTAAACTTGTAAGTATAAGTATAAAAGCCGGTCTAGTCTTATCCAGAGTTTTCCTTTAATTTTATTTATATGCGTATTAAAAGCAGAAGGGGAGGCATTCACCCAGCAGTGGGACGCTATAGGCAGAGATGGGCATTAATCGATTAAAAAAGTTAATCGTCAAAATTAATCGCGATTAATTTAATCTACGAAGATTAACTTCGTCATTTTAATCCATTCAATTTCACGATTAATTCTCGATTAAAAGTTGGAACACGCTCATTTGTGCTTTTTACGAAAATACAATAAAGTACATGTCTTATCCAGGGACTGAAAATGTACATTTAGAAATTGTTTTGGTTTGGATACCTTTGTATCCGACCGTTCCCTCTTCCCTCTTCCCTCTTCCCTCATCCCTCATCCCTCTTCCCTCATCCCTCATCCCTCATCCCTCTTCCATCTTGTTATACAGTAATACAAGAAGGTTTTTATAGTGCAGTACTCTAAGATGATTCAGGGATTTAGACTTTAGTAGAAGGGGACATTACCATATCCCTAATACAGCTGAGACCAGCTTAGGGTTCTTCATCAGATACTTCAGACCTTCGACTTTTGACATCAAATGAAGCGGCCCACCAAGTTGAATATTTTTTTGTAAAGGCGGTATATGTCGATCTCTAATAGTTTGATTGGGCTCTTGTGTTTTCTAATCAGGGTCACCAGGTACTCCATCCAGATCTTCGATTATCCTAGTTTTTATAGTTTTCGCTTTATGTGGCCATTAAACCCTAACTCTGTACCAAATTTCAGCTCTCTGAATTTATGGGAAGTACTACTTCTTTACTGATGATCATGAGTGAGTGAGTGAATGAGTGTCGTAAATGGGAAGCTTTGCTTTCGCTTAACTTCGGAACTAAATGACCTACAGACTTGAAATTTTGGATTTTAAGTACGTGATTATAGCTTACTGGATGACGAAAATGTCTGCGTTCTGGTCTTATCCAGAGGTGCTCAAATAGGGACCTGAAAATGCGGCGAAATGGTTCCAGTAAAGGATGGTACGGCAGTGTTTGCTTCGCGCTCGACTTGGCGGGGGCACTGCCGTGCCCCCCGATATTAGGTAATTGTGATATTTAGCGCGGCCCGGCCGCTGCTACCGAAACGACGCGATGAGTCAACACGTCGTGAACGATTTCCTCGCCTTTCTGCAGCAGAAGGAGAAGATACTGCTGGAAGGCAAGATGGATGCGGTGACCGCTGTCCACTTTAATGAGTGGGCATCGAAATTCACCGTCGAAGACATCTGTCATGCGAAGCAGGTGTTGTGCCAGTCCCTTGGAGTTGTTGGCACCTATGTACCTCATCGGAAAGGGGACGAAACAGGAAAAAAGACCCTTGCGGATATTAAGAAAATCCTGAATGAGAACGAAGAACGGATTCCGGAGTTTGTGGCGGCAGATGCCTCTACCCTGCCGTCCCATGTTCCGGATGAAATTGACGTACGCTGCTTGTATAAGGATATCGTGGCCCTAAAAACAAGTTTAGCCGATATAGTTTTGAAGTTTGAAGCTGCCCAAGCCACTATTACTGAGTTGCGCAACGAAGTCAACAGTTTGCGAAATAGTGCTCCAACTCAGTCGGTATAGCATCAAGTTTCAAGACCGATGACCGACCTACCGCTAGAACCGCCGAGTCTGTCAGTTTGCGTTCTGCTGACACTGTAAAAAGTGCCGCACCCGCCGCTACACCACCCGCGCGCCCCCCGCCGGTGCGGCCGCCTCTAGTTTCGAAGTTGCGTCAGCGTGCTTATGCTGACGTCGCCGGTCAGTCTGTCGCAGCTAACCGGGCCTCAATACGGGTTCCTAATAAGGATAATAAAAAGATATCAGTTTCGCAATTTTTGTATATTATTTATTAGCCATCTAAAAGTATATACGGGTCATTGTCAGTTCAAAAAACAACTTCGGTGGCCAATAGTTAGCAGCGTACATATGCGCATAGAAGTTATGTTTTTAACACGAAAGCCCATAGAAAGGGAAACGTCGTTTATGCTAATATAATTTTGATCGGAAAACTAGGCCTAAAAGTCCTTAACTTTGTACGTGTCCACCGAATGGACGCGAACCTAAATCTGACAATGAAATGATACCTATCGAATCGGTGGCAGTTTTAGAATCCTTAATAGGAAGCACGAGTCATTAAAATTTGCTTAACTATTTTGAAACATTCTTAATTGTTTCCAGTTACAAGTAGAGTCATAGGCAGCTACCGATGTATTTTATTGTGAAATATGGTTTGCCGAATCCAATGTCCATCTTAAATAACAATTAAAACATGATCAAATTCAATTAATGAAAACCCTGTTTTTAAGTGTTATGTTGATTGAAGTAAACCGGCATTGAATGGTGCCTGACTATGTTGTATGTGTCTATGAATTATCGTTAAAATACTTAATGGATATTTTAAGGTATCAAGTTACTAAATTTTAAAGAGGTTAAAAACTTTTTTAATAAAGGTTCATGCGCCAAATTGGACCAAGAACCAACAGAGATGAGAGTTAAATCATTCGCTAGATATTTGAATATACTTTCTTTTTTTATTATGGGCACTGTGGTGTACCTTTATGAAATAACCACCTGCCCGCTGCCGCTATTACGCAGGTCGTGGTCCACAGTAAACCCGTTTACGTTGTTTCATTGAATCTATTCCCGCCCTGAAACCTGGATGTCACAGGCACCAAACTAAATTCCATTGCATAGCTGAGATATTCCTGTTTGAAATAGGGCACATGTGGCGGAAAATGGAACTAACTAACTCGTACTGGACTTTGCCCAATGCGTATATAGTGGTGCCAGAATTATAGTGCATCGCATATAAATGGTCGTAGAAGGATTGCAATTTGTGTAAAACAGCAAAATAACTATAAATAAATACACTCCTACACGCATAATGAGGATTATTAATTGTAATAAAAAAGTACCATTATTAATACTAGCTTAAACTTACGATATCGTCAATGTAAAATAAGTGGGTGTTTTTCTAAATGGATAATGTGTGAAGTAGAAATTAAGCTATCATCGTAATATTATATATTTAAAAAATTTACCATTTAATAGAACGGATCCAATGATCAATAGATCCAATCTATCTATGGTGGTTACGTTTTATCCATGAATAAACCATCCTCAATTTCTCACAGATAATAAATAACCGCCGAGCGAGCTGCATGCGGGACCTTGAAGAACGAGCTGCGACTCTGTTCTAAAAACAATACCCGGTCAAGTGCGAGTCTGACTCGCGCACCGAGGGTTCCGTACAAACTTTCACTTATCCCATCTTAATTGGCCTAGTTGAGTTAGGTTTGCACCTCGTTTGTATAGCACCGCATACAAACGAGGTGCAAACCTAACGCAACCGAGTTCTCCAAAAGTAATTATGATGTTTGAAAAGGACTATTTTATATTTTTTTTTTATTACAAATGTATGGATAATGTGTTATCAGATTTTTATAAGTATTTGTAGTATGTGACGATATTACCTAGGGGAGACCGGGGTTGGAAGTCACACGGGTTGGTTGTCACAGCGGCCATAACTGACAACTAAACGCACGAATGAGTTTCCCAACTGGTGTCCAAGGATCGCGAGAGCTAAACCCCCCTCTGTACTTTACCTCAGTCGGCTCCGGTATATTGTGACGGAGCCCCGTTCGTTTACTTTATTCCGCCAGTAAAATTATTTTTTTGTGCATCTGTGTTAAATCTCGTAGGTACACTTTTATTTTGCATATTAATATGCTTCTTCGTGTATTGCTAAAGTTGAACTTGTGTATAATCATATTGTTATAAGGTTTTTAGTGGAAACATTCATTTGAATTTATATTGTAAGATTATTTTCTAAAGCGTGTTTTGGGGCAGGTCGTCTCAGGTCGACGGGGGCTGGTAGTCACGTGTGACTACCTTATAAGCTGAAAGCGAATTTAGTTTTTGGGTGTTTTTATTGATTATGAATACGTATTTCGTTACTTTCCTGGTCACAGTGACTTACATACATCATTTAAGTTTATATAAGTTACTAGCAGAAAAAAAAACTGTTTTTGAGTTTTTTTAATTAATTACGAATATTTCGTTATTTTCCGTTACAGTAACTAACATAAAACATTTTTATCTTCAAAAAGAAAAAAACTCGTTTGATATGTGTGTGTATTATTGTATATCCCTCTTATTTTACTATGTGATTACGTACCCCAGCACCTGCGACAACCATCCCTGACACGGGGTTAAAAGTCACATATCTCTTTTTTCATAAAAATAATTTTTTTTCTTCCGTACATAATGTTAGTGAAAAAGTATTGATATATTTTTAAACTCAAATATATACACTATCCTATAAATTATCTTTTATCATCCCCAACTAAAAACAATAGTACCTACTAAAAATGCTAAAGAAATAAAATGTGACTTCCATACCCGGTCTCCCCTGCTTGCCAAATTTCATAGTTCTAGGTCATCGGGAAGTACCCTATCATTTTGATTCTCTTGAGAGTGTCGAAATGTACGTTTTTTGCGACATAAACGGTCGTATATTTTTTTCAGTTACCGTAGAAGTTTGATTTTCTCACAGCTTCAAGGGACCGTAGACCTCTGAGTATATGGTAGTTGAGGGAGTCGCGTCCAGTGTGTCAAGCGACGTAGACGCATTGATGTATAATTAAATCCCACCAAAAACATTCTGTAAAAAACAGCCAAGTCTCGATGGAGCTGCTTGTTTATCTCTAAAAAGTAATGAAATCTAGACAAAGTCGTACCAAGTCTAAGGTTCCTTACTGCGATTTCTTTATTATTATAGTTAATGTTGTGTGACTTGGCCGTTGAAGGGTACACAAGCGTACAAAACCAGGTGCTCCATGACACCATTGCACCAGTCTGTCGCCAGAACCGCTACAAGTCAATTTTGTTTACACGTAATGTTATATCTGTTGTAATTGTAAATACCTATGTTTGTTAAGCGAGATAATAGCCCATACTGGTATTGGTAATTTGATTGGTGCAATGGTGTCATGGAGCACCTGGTTTTGTACGCTTGTGTACCCTTCGACGGCCAAGTCACACAACATTAACTATAATAATAAAGAAATCGCAGTAAGGAACCTTAGACTTGGTACGACTTTGTCTAGATTTCATTACTTTTTAGAGATAAACAAGCAGCTCCATCGAGACTTGCCTGTTTTTTACAGAATGTTTTTGGTGGGATTTCACTTCTTTTTGTAGAAACGTGAGCATATTGATTTATTTTATTAGATTTTCTTATTTTACACATTTTTTTTCTTTTTAGGAGTAGTTTTTTTATTATTACATTCTTTCTTTTCTTTTTTCCCGGTTCTGATTCTTGTACAGTAGCAACAGTTTTTCGTATTGCCCATTCGCGTTCATTATTTATTCTTTTAGACGGTTTAGACGGGTTAATTTCTGAAAGATCGGCGCGGTATTTACGCCTAAGCCGGCTGTATTCGGTGATCGCTGAAGCTTGAGGTTTTATACCCTTGAAGTCGACATTTATGAGGTGCACCCCATGAAGATTGCTTACTCGAGAAAGCGCCACGTAGGCTTGGCCGCAAGAGAATATGGAGATGCCAATTTCCATGAGGGCGTTTTTTTAGACTTAGACCTTGGCTCTTGTGAATTGTTAGGGCATACACCACACAGATTGGAAATTGTTCTCTGTACACGTATGCCCGGGGTATGATCTCAAATTTTGACTTAATAGGCAATAATTCGTAAATCAAATTATTAGTGAATATTACTACCAATTGTTTAGGCTGTGTTTGTTCTTCCGGGTCCCACCTCAATTTTTGTACAACGCCTATCGACCCATTCACTAAACCTAAACTAACATCAATGTTTCTCCTAAGCATTACTTTAGCTCCCTCTTTAATGATTATAGTTTCTTCCAGTCCAGCAGTCATCGACGCATCATCTTCATATTTTTGTAAACACACCCGGGCTTTCGTTATCATACATTATTCAATTAAAACTTCTTTTAAATCTAATAATTAAGTAATAATCAGTAATCCGTCACTACTCGTAAAATTCCTAACCTATTCAAATTTTCGAATTGTTATAATAACAACCTGCTAATTAACCTCACGAAATAATAAGCGAAATCAACGAAATGCAAATAATCCCTCCTAATCCCTAGCAAACGTTTTCAAGCGCAGTAGAAGAATGACGTAAACGACTGTAACGCGGCCGGTTGCCACTTCGCCATAAAAGGTTATCGGGAAAACAAACGTAAGCGCATTTTAATATACATTCAGCGCCATCTAGCGACGTGTGCGGGTATCACCGCCACTCTTAGTCCAATGCATTATATTTTGACCAAATTTTGAGCGAAATTAATATTTTAGTGTAAATTGTTTATTTGATTTGTGTAATGTTCGAGTAGAATAAAGTTAATCGTTCGACTATTTCTTCTTGTAAACTTGTAAGTATAAGTATAAAAGCCGGTCTAGTCTTATCCAGAGTTTTCCTTTAATTTTATTTATATGCGTATTAAAAGCAGAAGGGGAGGCATTCACCCAGCAGTGGGACGCTATAGGCAGAGATGGGCATTAATCGATTAAAAAAGTTAATCGTCAAAATTAATCGCGATTAATTTAATCTACGAAGATTAACTTCGTCATTTTAATCCATTCAATTTCACGATTAATTCTCGATTAAAAGTTGGAACACGCTCATTTGTGCTTTTTACGAAAATACAATAAAGTACATGTCTTATCCAGGGACTGAAAATGTACATTTAGAAATTGTTTTGGTTTGGATACCTTTGTATCCGACCGTTCCCTCTTCCCTCTTCCCTCATCCCTCATCCCTCTTCCCTCATCCCTCATCCCTCATCCCTCTTCCATCTTGTTATACAGTAATACAAGAAGGTTTTTATAGTGCAGTACTCTAAGATGATTCAGGGATTTAGACTTTAGTAGAAGGGGACATTACCATATCCCTAATACAGCTGAGACCAGCTTAGGGTTCTTCATCAGATACTTCAGACCTTCGACTTTTGACATCAAATGAAGCGGCCCACCAAGTTGAATATTTTTTTGTAAAGGCGGTATATGTCGATCTCTAATAGTTTGATTGGGCTCTTGTGTTTTCTAATCAGGGTCACCAGGTACTCCATCCAGATCTTCGATTATCCTAGTTTTTATAGTTTTCGCTTTATGTGGCCATTAAACCCTAACTCTGTACCAAATTTCAGCTCTCTGAATTTATGGGAAGTACTACTTCTTTACTGATGATCATGAGTGAGTGAGTGAATGAGTGTCGTAAATGGGAAGCTTTGCTTTCGCTTAACTTCGGAACTAAATGACCTACAGACTTGAAATTTTGGATTTTAAGTACGTGATTATAGCTTACTGGATGACGAAAATGTCTGCGTTCTGGTCTTATCCAGAGGTGCTCAAATAGGGACCTGAAAATGCGGCGAAATGGTTCCAGTAAAGGATGGTACGGCAGTGTTTGCTTCGCGCTCGACTTGGCGGGGGCACTGCCGTGCCCCCCGATATTAGGTAATTGTGATATTTAGCGCGGCCCGGCCGCTGCTACCGAAACGACGCGATGAGTCAACACGTCGTGAACGATTTCCTCGCCTTTCTGCAGCAGAAGGAGAAGATACTGCTGGAAGGCAAGATGGATGCGGTGACCGCTGTCCACTTTAATGAGTGGGCATCGAAATTCACCGTCGAAGACATCTGTCATGCGAAGCAGGTGTTGTGCCAGTCCCTTGGAGTTGTTGGCACCTATGTACCTCATCGGAAAGGGGACGAAACAGGAAAAAAGACCCTTGCGGATATTAAGAAAATCCTGAATGAGAACGAAGAACGGATTCCGGAGTTTGTGGCGGCAGATGCCTCTACCCTGCCGTCCCATGTTCCGGATGAAATTGACGTACGCTGCTTGTATAAGGATATCGTGGCCCTAAAAACAAGTTTAGCCGATATAGTTTTGAAGTTTGATGCTGCCCAAGCCACTATTACTGAGTTGCGCAACGAAGTCAACAGTTTGCGAAATAGTGCTCCAACTCAGTCGGTATAGCATCAAGTTTCAAGACCGATGACCGACCTACCGCTAGAACCGCCGAGTCTGTCAGTTTGCGTTCTGCTGACACTGTAAAAAGTGCCGCACCCGCCGCTACACCGCCCGCGCGCCCCCCGCCGGTGCGGCCGCCTCTAGTTTCGAAGTTGCGTCAGCGTGCTTATGCTGACGTCGCCGGTCAGTCTGTCGCAGCTAACCGGGCCTCAATACGGGTTCCTAATAAGGAAAAGTCCGCCCGCACCAATGTGGATAAGGAGGGATTCACACTGGAGGAAAGGAAGAGCACGGCGCGCAGAGTGCCCCGCAAGACTCTGAGTGGCACTGCCGAGCCGGTTGGCTCTGGTCTTCGGATTGCCACACCGAGTAAGGCGCTCTATGTGTCGCGCTTGCATCACTCCGCCGTGGCTGATGATGTGGTGGAGTACGTTCGCCAGAAGACTGGCTTCACGCTGAGGGTGCAACAGCTGCAGTCCCGCCATTACGTGCACTTCAGCTCGTTTGTGGTGCGCGTACCGCGGCCGCTGCAGGACACCATCGCAAGTGCAGACTTCTGGCCGAAGGGTGTTGTGTTTCGGCAGTTCCGGGGCAATCTGCCGAATCCTGCGCCAGATCAGACGACGCAACGGAGCCACGCTGTTACGTCGCCTAAATCCAACTAGATTTAAGTTTATTTTATGTATAATCTTGTAGTTCACAGTGCCTTAGTTTAATCACTGTAATGCTGTGTAACTAATTTGAATAAATAAATAAAAATAAATGGTGTTAATTCCACCGTGGTATTAATCCACGCGTTCTCGAGATAAAGGGTCTTGACAGACAGACGGACGGACGGACAACAAAGTGATCCTATAAGGGTTCCGTTTTTTTCCGATTGAGGTACGGAACCCTAAAAATATTGATGAAATGAGATCTAATATTTCATAGTTAGCGAGACCTAAGTAATTATCTTTATTTCGAACCCAAATACACCGTATCCACTTTGCACTTATTCATTCGGAACTCAAAGTTAAGACACGATTGCCCTCAATCCGCAATCAACGGTTCCCGGGCTACTTTGGCCACTTTATAAGCACGGGAGGGGTGAAAGCTAGAAACGACTAATCGTCATTGGTAGCACTGAAGGCAAAACATCACGGATTCACTTCAGGATGATGGACTGAAGCTTAAAGATGCCAATCATCTCAAGGATTCTACGATGTGGTGCAGAACGCTTACTTCACCTGGACGGACCGAGATCGGTGGACTGAAGACGATCGACGACGATCGACGACGAAGACACCAAACACGATCATCAGACATGATGGATACGACTTTAAGAAATGCCTATAATATTTCAATACTTCCCTCGATTGCCCCAGGATCCCATAGACAAGTAAGTATACATTTTGGATCATGATGGACAAATGGATCCAGTCAACATCAAAACAAAACACATTACTGAACTGAACACTACTTACTTCTTTTTTTTAAGTCGATAAATAGCACGTATCTTTCTTAAACAGTATCATTCATTTTATAATACATTCAGTGGTGCAGGCTCAGAAAAAAAAATGCAATGAAGTTTGTTAAAAACATTTTATTTACAATGCATGTAATATTCATCGTAGCAAAGATAGTTAGTTAGCTAATTTATTTTAGAGCAGGTAGTCGATTAAGTTACAATATAGATTAGATGAATTACAATTCGATTTAAGAGATAATTTTGCTAGCACGAACGCTAGCTATAAAATATTTGTGTTATTCAGAAAATTCTATACCTATTTACACTTTCACTGTCCCGTGATAATTAGCAATACTACTTATCACTCAAATTAACCGCATGAAATCCGTGGACGTATGATGCACAAAACAAAATGGAACCCTGACTGTGACCACCGTGTAACAGAGTCAAAGTAAATTGTAAATTAAATGGTATTAACTGTTCTACTTTGAATGTTCATTTGACACCGTTCCATGGTGGACGAGGGTTTCTCTTTATCGAATTTCCATCTACCACGCGGTATGTCGGTATCTGGGTAAAACCGATTCCAAAAGTGAATTACAAGTAATACACGGACATGGTATCAGTATCACATATAAGGACAGTCAAAGTAGGTATTAAAAAACGAAGTATGTGAATTTGTGACCGTAGAGGTCCATGATATAATGTTACTTATTGAATAGTATGAGTAGTGTTTGTGTGCGATGTACTAATGTGAATTTGGTAAATAATATTAGCAAGTTTTTATTCAGTTCATTTTTCAAATATGTACAAAATAATAACATGTCATGAATGTTTAATTAAACTATTAATTATATACCCTTTTGTTTATTGTATTATGTATATTACAATTTTATAATAGTTGTCAAAAACTAAAGATTAGTATTTCATACATTGCATTAAGATTATAGCATAAATTTATGCACTTCTACAATAAATGGTTTATTCTAATGTAGTAAGTAATATAATCCAGTAACATTTTTGAGAAATGTTCTGAATAGTAATTTTGTATCAAGAGTCGACGAGAGTCGAGAGTTAATGGATTCCCAATACAAAGTTTTCAAGATGCCGTTGGTCGATATTAAAAAGTAGGTATCGGTAGCCATCCTTAAAAAGGACTAGGTGAGATTTATAATGGTTTTGAACAAAATACAAATTTGTTAACTACTAATAATATAGACGACTAGAAAAAAATGTGATTAAGGAATTGTCAACCTTCGGTATAATGATTTAAAAATTATTATTAGCTCACCACTTATACCATATCATAATATTCATAATTATTCGAATATAACCGATTTACGTTACCCAGTACTCAGTTATGGTCATGGTTCCATTTTTTTGATTTTTATTGTTAGTCTATCTCGTAAAAAACAACACGTGCTTTGATTATAGCGGTCGAGAAGGCGATGATTTATATGGTCATATAAAATACATTACAGACAAGATCAAGTTGAATCATAAGAATGATATCACAATAATGTTACTCTTATTAAAATAAATCACTAAATAATAAATTGAACTAAGTATTTACATGACAACCGATCGCGAGTGGGCGGAGGGCGCGGCACTGATTGTTTCGTTCTTATGGTGTAGATGTAGGTATACTACCATTTCAGGGTAAATTTCTGTTTCATTTTCTTTTTCCGATTTTAGTGAAAATTGGTACGTAAATACATAATATTGTTCATGCTTCCCTGCAAGAAAACTAGAAATTCCCGATGTCTCCCAAAAAAAATTAAATTTTCTACTGGAACTGAAATACAACAAAAAAGATATGGACGGGTGCACATTACGTAATTACCAATTTTTACTAAAATCCTAAGAAAGTAAAATATATATATATATATATATATATCTTGGCTCTTGGATGAGCGAAACGACACGACACAAAAGTTCGATTTTAGATGGAGTTACCGGCTACGTGGCTTGAAATGAAACGCTGCGCCTCCGGAGCAAGCCACATACCTCAAATCCGTCCTCCGTCAAGATACTGATAGACACGGAGGACTTAGCCTAGGTAAGTGAATCCGTGCTGATAGAGAACACTGGACTTTAACACGTCACCATTCAGGAATAGACAATATGCATGTGTTTATTAAACTTGTTTACGCAATTCGAATGAAATTATGAAAAATAATAGCATTAAAAATTAAACGGGTGGCAATAAATACATAAAACTTTTAGACCCACACATGAATCATTATTATTTACATAAAACCTATTGGTTTATTAACAAAAGTTGACTTCATAACCTAGAAATTTAATATTGTCCTCGAAGTTTCCGACATATTTCCAACATAAATTGTATTCAATGTTATTATTCAGATATAATACAATACTTAAACAAAAGTATATATTAAATTAAGAAAAAATACTAATAAAAGTGGCCCCTGGGGTATTCCCTATTTTTATATATTTACACGCTTCTGTTCTTTTTGTTATTAAGGACAACGTCAAGGCAGGCGTTAGATAAGGGTTCGAACTATACTCCCATGACCTCTCTAAGAGAGTAAAACCCTGTATAGAATTTATAAACAGTGTACTTTTGGTACAGAATTTGTACACAGTGTATCTATTTTTTCGTTCGCGAGTATTATGCAGTTCTATCGTGCCCCGGGTTCAAAAACTCGCAGTTCATCACCCCACAATCTCACAATGTAACATGTTAATGACTGCAGTATTTTGACTTGTTTGTCACATTATGATTAGTGATTACCCATTATATAGGTAATACTGGTCTCAAATGTCGCTAATCATTAAAGTCCTATGCTGCGGTACAAATATGCCCAGCTGCATTAATGGTTAATGTAGCTGGGCATCATTGTACCACAGCATAACACTATTATGATTAACCCCAAATATAAATACCCTACAACGATATCTTGAAAGAAATGCAATAAAATTCTCACCGGAATTGTCGATTTATATATTACGGATTTTAAAAATATGCAATATTAATCTGTTATCATTCCAATTTGGGCAGACAAGTACCATTAAACTTAGTTACATTGAAGGTTGTACAGATAGGTTACCTGTGATAAGTTTAATATCACGATATTCATTATTTTAAATTATATTTAGGTAGCATATTCATAATCAATTTATTTGATATCATACTTGGTTATAAACGGGAGCGCGAATGAAAAGCGTATTTTTGATAGATAATTTTGAATACCGCCGCTGAATGTGTTAAATGTAACGCTCGAAGCTCTTAGATACGGGTGTCCGATGTATCGATAAGTCGATATGAAACATACGAGGGTAACAATCTTGCACTTCAGTGCGTTACATGTAATGCAAAGACAGTGAAAGTGTTAAAAGAAATATTTTTCTAATTGCGGCGTAATACATCGGCGGTTACAATCTACGACAGTTGTAAGGACACAAAATATCCTATTTAAGTAATTTTATAATCTAAAACATATATGTACATCAATTTTTAAAAGGTGTCTAACCTAATTTATCGACAGAAAATTTTATACAAGTGAACACATTTTGGGACTAAGGGTTACTTGTGTAAAGTGTCGATTTTTTTTTTTCCTCATAACCGCTCCCATATTACATATTTTTACGAAAGCACCCATACGCATCATAGGGTCGAGGTACTTTAGCCCTAATAACAACCCATTAAAACCGACTTTAATCAAATCATAAAATCTTAAAATTACGTCATATACGACTAAATCACTTCTAAACAGTGCTGATCTTTATTTTGTTTAATGTACTCAATATCTTTTTATGGATTAGTAGTGGTACCCGCTAGGGCTAAAGCACCTAGACCCCACTGTACATACAAAATTTAAAGGATTTTATACAATTATAACTTCAAATGTCAATTTATAAATCACAGCGGGCAATTAACTACAGAAGTATAAAACTATCATTAAATTGTATACCGCAAAAATAATTAAGGGCTTACATTTATCCGATCGCTGCATGCGACTGAGTGATCGAATGAGCATAGATACCATGACTAAAGGCGACAGAAGTTATAAAGAGGCAATCGGATCAATATAATTGAGTTACAATAGTTATTGCAATCGTAGCACGAATTAATTCAAATATTACTCCTAATTTAGACTCGGTACATCTTACATGACTAAATTTTTGATAAAAATTACAATTATTTTAAACACTAAGCACTGAAACAGTTAACATTACATAGTACATATTATCAGAACATTCAATTGAAATAGTTGTGTTGAAATATTACAAAATGATAATATGTGGTTAAAACTGGTCATACTTTTTCTGTACGCTTTGCTGATTATTTAAATTTATTACCGCTGTTTTTTTTAAATCCTTTTTAAGCATGTATATCACCGTTTTACAGTAATAATTTTGTCACATTCATTTATACATTATTGACATGTAATGTCAGTCCAGTATGATATTTTTTTTGACTTAGGTAGTTATTATGTACCTAATCCACACCTCAAGAAGATCACTCCGGGAGAAGGTGCCATCGCTGTCTTATTCCTAATTAATTGTACCTAAGCATTCGCAACTCGTTTGGCTATAATTTATTGTAGTAGTTAGGCTATATGACGAGTCCGAAACTCAACTATAAGAAAGATTACGGTTTAGGAACACCATCCATTGGGAAGAATTCGGATGATAATAACTTAACCAATTAGGAAGACGACGAGCCTGGCAACTAGCCAATGACAGTTCAAGAAGACAACCAATTAGAAGCGTGACGAGTTAAAAAATTACAACAACCGTATATCATGTCATGTCAAAACAAGCTATTTGGCCACCGGAACTGAACCGGTCAGGGGCACTTAAGTAGAAATTCATTTATTTATACTTTATTGCTCAAAAAGTGTACAAATGGCGAACTTAATGCCAAAAGGCATCCTCTACCACCTACCAATTTTATGGTGAAGGGACCTTTGAAATTTAAAAACAAAGACAAAGAGAATATTAATATAACTATTTAACTATAATATATAGATATAAAAGTCAGGCTTTACTTACATAAACACTACATCATTTACCTTGTGCAAAACATTATACCGATCATTAGTCCTCGAGCTTACTAAAGAAATGCTTGCGCAACATGTGCTTGAAAGAAAGTTTTGTTTGTTCTTGCCGGTTAGGGAATGGGAGTCCTTCCAGAGTCAAATTGCCTGAACAGTAAAAGAATTCGGCATGAAACCGGTGCGATACATTTTCAAACATTACAATTAACATTATACAGTATGCACTATGGACAGGTACAGTAAATGTAAGTACACTACTAATACGGGTTGAGTTCTCAAGATCGATGATTTTTTACAATTATTGACACTCTGTATTATATTATATTCATACCAAACGAGATGCCGCTATTTAGGAATGGTTCAAAGTTAGTGTACATTTGTCTGACACGCCAAGTACGAGGGGCGTCTGAAAAGTTCTAAGCCTAAGATAGAAAAAAACAATTTACACAAATGAACTCGTGTTTATTTTTCAATATAGTCTCCTCCTAAATCAATGCATTTTTTACATTTTTTATACAGTGCTTTTAGGCCATTAAAAAAATAATCTTCATTTTGCCCTTCAAAATGCTCCTGTACAGCCGCCTTCATCTCTTCGTCACTTCTAAATCGCTTTCCCCTCAACTCTTTCTTCAAATTATTGAATAGAAAATAATCGCTTGGGGCTAGATCTGGGCTGTAGGGTGGGTGGTCAATTTCGTCAAAACCAACTTCCTTCAGAGCACGCCTCGCAACATTAGCGGTGTGAACGGGTGCGTTGTCTTGCAAAAACAAAATGCCTTTCCTTAGTTTACCCCGCCTTTTCTCAACTATGGCTTGTCGCACCTGTCTTATTAGATTTGCATAATAAGTTCCGTTTATCGTAGAGCCTTTTTCTAAATAATCGATTAAAAGAATGCCATCACAATCCCAAAATACCGTAGCCATTAACTTAGAGGCCGACTTTTGCACTTTAAATTTCTTCGGCGGCCTTTCACCCTTTTCAATCCACTGCATCGACTCAGACTTACACTCCGGATCATACTGTCTGATCCATGTTTCATCAACAGTTACTATTCGGGAACAAACTTCATCTAAATCATCTTCGCACAATTCTAAAAACGCCCGAGAAGTTTCCACACGACGTACTTTATCGAAGGCCGTTAGCATTTTCGGTACCCAACGAGCACTGACTTTACTCATGTACAAATGTTCATGTAAAATTTCTCCGACTCTTTCTTTACTAATACCTAAGACCTCAGCTATTTGCCAAACCTTAATTCTTCTATCTTCTAATACCAGCTTTTTGACTTTTGCTACGTTTTCTTCGGTCACTACCGATATTGGCCGCCCTGAGCGGGGGTCGTCTTCGATCGATTCCCGTCAGAGTTTAAATAAGCGACTCCACTTTTTGACTGTGGCATAAGAAGGCCCAGAATCACCGTAAATAATAGCCATTTCCTCAAAAATACACTGCGGTGATTTGTCACTTTTTGTAAGGAATTTAATTACAGCACGGTGCTCAATTTTCGTAATATTCGTTGGTAATTCACACATGATGTACTTTTCCGTTGAATATCTCGAAACAGAATAATAAAAACGTGACATGTTATTTTTTAATAATTTGTTTTTAAATGGCCTTTCTAGTGGCCAGTATCATAAACGCATATATAACCTCGAAATACCTTAGGCTTAGAACTTTTCAGACGCCCCTCGTATGTACTCGTATGTGTGTACTCCGTCGCGGTTCTCAAATGACGAAGGGATATCCACCACGCGCGTGCATTGATTATTCGCGGCCTGAGCAATGAGTCATTTCTATCCGTCGGCGCATACACAGATTTTTATGCCTTAAGAGACGTGTTGGAGCATAACTAAATAGGAAAAAACTAAATTACCATACAAAGATTCGTATAGGTAATATAGATAGTGATATGGTTAAAATAAAATATGCAATTCTATAATGTTAAAATAATAATAATATGCTTTATTGCTACGATAAATATAATTAGTAATATGTGTATTTGTGGTGGAAGTGAAAGTAAGATAAATATTTTAACATTTCGTCTTATAAATAAAACATACTTCGTCAGTTTCATTGTGAACGTGGTTTTGAGTAGTCGTAAAGTATTCTGACTATCAGCTAGTTTTGACGCTAACTGTACGAAGAATTCAACTTACGCAGATGGCTAGCATAGCAGCCTAAGATTGTTAAATCTGTTCAATATACAACAAAGTTTTCTAACAATCAGAAAATGACACCGTACCCGATGAAGAACAATTTATAGTAGTGTATGAATCACTCACAATTCGAATGGCATATAACAGATAACAATCGTTCTTGAGCACGGCCGTGACACGCCGACGTATGGAAGATCGACACATTGATATCACGCAAAACACTTATTCATTGTTTACAATTGATTGGTTACAATAATTATTGCACTATGTCTATTCTATGATCCTAATATTAAACATTTATCGTATTTTTAATCTACTGATGAGGAGTTGCACGAACGTTCATTTAACTTAATAATTGTGCGGTTAATCGCAAGTGACTGCTAGTGTCTTAGTATAACAACGAACGTTTTAGCAATAGAATGAAACGGATGATTATTGATATATGTATTTTTGGTATCTTATTTGTTTGAGTATTCTAATGTTTACACATTATTGGTGTACATAACATTCATCATATACTATGGAGTGATGATGGGTATCAATTCCTTTAACTACAATGCATTGCAGCATACGATCGTATTTATTGGCGCATGTAAATCATATTGGTATACCTACAAAGGTGTAACTATACATATTAGTGAAATGTCTAAAAGCTGATCATTTTTAACCGCTTCATTAAATTTTGCGAACATAAGGAACGACTTGTGGCAGGGCAAGCAAGGAGACTTACTCAATGAGGTATGCTCGATGTCATTGAGATGTCCCTAGAATTTGTAAATATTGGAATACTATACGTGAAGCTCTAAAATATTGTAGACCAGGCAATTATTTTGTAATTGAATATCCAAACCAACAATTTTTTTCTTTATACAGTTCCTTGTTAAAACTGCATATTAAGCGAAATTATATAATAGATTCGAAAAAATATATCTCGCAAGGATAATAAAATGAGCATGATAACGTTGTGCCTCATGTCGACACGAGCAACTGTAATACAAGCTTACGTAATTCATATTTGCGACATGTAAATTGCCACCACTATTATAGCAAGATGTCCTAGTACAGTCGAGTTTATACATTTATCGTATCTCGACACCCCATTACAAGGGGATTATTGAATACAACACTAAATCCGTATTCCGATATTTCGACCCAGACTATTATAAATTGTAACTAAAAGTATTGAAGTAGGTTACGTTGGTAACCCTTAAAACACAAAAATGCCTCAGAAACACAACATTCGGACTGTATGATTGTACTTCTACGGTAAAAGTGAAATTTAAGTGTCTACATTTATTGTCGCTTGTCACATCAAGCTGAACCGAATGTATCAAAACATGTAAATACGTGGATTTCAACTACTCTGTTCAATGTTTACTTGATACTTTTTTGTACACCCCTTGAACTGTGAGAGGCATGTCAGAGAGAATATTTTGATAGCGCGTGATTTCTTAGCAATACTTTGTATTAGAATCGCTCTAATCGCTGGTATTTTAGATACAACTCGCATCGCGTTATAGTTTTTTTCTGTGTTACACTAATATTAAGCATAATAATATATATTAATTTGTAAATATTGTAATATACATATAGTGTAAAGTTTACCCGTACGAAACGTCAAGATCATCATGTAAAATAAATTTATAATGTATCACATTTCAAAATATACTAGTAATTATACTTTTATCACACTAGATGTGACCCTTATATTCCGGTTCATAGGGTGTATTTTAATCCAGGTCGCAGACCACGTCTAGTGTAACAAATAAAATAAAATATAACATCATGAATGGAGATGTCAAAGCTGAAAAATAGTTAACCTAATGTCTTATTCGAAAGTACTGAACGGGAATTTCTGATATGCCCTGCTTCCCGGTATTCAGTTGCGACTCGCTGTCAAATTATTATATTATTATTAACACAGGCTATTCCAATATTACAACACACGTCCCATATGGCTAAACTAACGACGACCCCAGATTGAAAATGTCAGTGCTTTTTTGAAAACATTTGTGTCGACGCACGTCGAACTTGTCCAATTTAAACAATACTCGATTCGATATTAATCTATGTAATGGGTCTATAGTGTTTAATGAATTACGACAGAATTTTCAGTTTGCCACCAGATCCTGTCACGTTAAACATGTTATTCATCTCCTAGTATTAAAGGTGGTATCTAAATTTTAGACACTTCAGTATTTTAGATTGTAAAGTGAAATAGACAATAGTTATTGCGAGACGAGGCGAGTCGTGGCTATTACCCCGAAGTACGGTAAGTGTCATTAAATTATATCGATTGCAATAGGTATATTGCTTATCATTGGCATTTTTTTTATCATCACATAGTTTTCTGATAAAGACTTATAAACAATAGGATATTTACTACACAGGTCCACTTGTTCGTATTTTCGCAACGAAAATGTAAAAACGTACAAGTTACAACATCGCTCGTGAAGCCGCTTTACAATACTCCTTATAGTCAAACAATATTGAATTCGCAAGCAAGGTGCTATTGCCGCTTATGTAACGTAAACACACAACTAACGCAATATCCATTCAAACAAACAGTGCGACGAGCATCGAACAATTTTAGATACACTTTTAACATCTATATTTACAAGTATAAGGTCCAGGATAAGTTACCGAAAATGGTTCACATCCGAACGTGAAGTATTGTAAAACGGTCGGCAGCTCGTCTACACCCAGACGGGGCGGAGCGGGGGCGGCCGGCGTTATGGGTGGTGGAGGAGCGGCGTCTGCTCGCCCTGCGCGCCCCGGCGGTCCGAGCACTTGTTCACGCAGCACGCGGACACCGTGCCCGTGCCTGCTGGAGCCTGCAATAAAAAAAAAAAAAAAAAATCTGTCAAAAATGACATTTTAGTGGCAAGCTTTTATAGCCGACTGTACTTTTCTTTGGATATCCATCTAATGCTCACTGAGACGATTCTAAAGAGCCCAAGCTCGGTAGGATTGCTTTTTCTATTATAGAGTTCCTATGGCCACCTTCCGGCTCCATCATCAGATCAGCCCCATGGTACCATATTATTGTATTGTCATCAAAGTTAAGTAAGTATGCAAAATTTCAGCTCAATCGGTTGACGATATCTGCTTCAAAATTGAGTTGCAAGATTTCACCCGAACAAACATACTTAGATACATACATACATTACAAGTTAAATAAAAGCTTTTAAAAAAACATTTATTTCGACCAACTGGGATCATAGTGCTTACAAAATATGTTAGTATAGTACTAATTATCTAAGCTAAGCTAATCCACTTACCTGCATTCACAATAGCATTGTGTCTAATACAATCCTGTCTGCTTTTGTTCTCTTAAGCGCCAACCTGGCGCCAACCAGTTACTTACAAAAAAAGGTTAGAACTACATTGCGTGGATATTGAATTTTCAACCTTATTCCTTGTTGAATAGGTTTAAAATGTTTGTTGGCGAGAAATCATAGTCCTTTTTCAAGAGAATACGTTCTTGTGGAGGGTCAGACGGTTGTAAAATTCCAAAAAGTTATGATCACCATTATTCTGTTAGTGCATTTTGTAGTCTAATGTCCAAGGAAATTGAGTCGATAATCTATATTAACCTTCCAAGGTGGTTACAACGAGCTTTTACTACGAGCTCGTTATCTTAATTTGTGGTTTACCAGTTGTGGTTTGTTCAATGGTATTCAGTTCTTAAGTGGATTAGCTTAGCTTAGATAATTAGTACTATAACAGACTGAATTTCTTATCCTACGGTTAGTGTAACATTATTATTAGGTGTATTATAATATAGTTCGCATTTAATAAATTCGCTCAGTACTTACTTACAAGGGCTTGAAAGGCTTGATTGTCAGTACATGAACCATATGGCAGTGGTTCAAATACTGACAATCAAACCTTTCGGCAAATGCCCTCAGGATGCCGTTAGCGCTAGCCCGCACCCTGCGCGCCAGGGAAAATGCAATGCTACAACCACGCCAAATTAACGTAAGCCTGCTAATTAAGATCCAGCCATTTGAGAAATGTAAAGGGCATTCTGACGGACGTATCGTATCGCTTTGCTATCCACACCCTAAATGACGATGCGGCTGGCGCAGTGTTAAAACAGCTGCCTACTGAGCCGGCGGCCTCGGGTTCGTCTCCCGGCCAGGGAAAATATTTGTGTGATGAACTCGAATATTTGTGCTTGGGTCATGGGTTTTCTGTTTTTTTTTTTTTATTATTAAAAAACAAACAGTCGTACACAAACAATTGTATAGGATTACAAGAACAGAGTAAATACCTATAGTTTCAGTTTTTAAGAATTATATATTTACCTATATAAGTATGTACGTATATCGTGGTCTAGTACCCATATAACACAAGCCTTCTTCAGCTTAATTTGAGACTAGTTTGTCTGATATTTATTTATGTGGAGGGCATTCTGACGGACGTATCTAATCCTCTAGTACCGGTCCCAGCCTTCGGCGTGAGCCCGGACTACGGATGGATGACACCTTAGCCGAATGGCGATTCGACCGCGTACTGTGCACTTACATGTGAGATATGGAGGTCGTAGAGATGCAGCGTGCTAACGGACATGTCCCTCATTTCGTCGGCGGGCGTGTCGGGCGCGAGGCCGAGCGCGCTGGCCCCGAGCGCGCTGCTCGCGCCCGCGAGCGCTCGCGAGCGCTGACTGGCGCTGCCCACGCGGCCGCTGCTCACAGCGGAACCTGGCGGCTCTTCGTCCTCGTCACTCGTTTCGTCCATGTCCTGTACGGTAACATATTAACGGTAACGTATTTTTCTCAAACATCCAAGGAAATGTCGTTCTTATGATCGTGGTAATAGACCGCGAAATAAGTCTTTGTATAGCAATTGTTGAAGATTCGTTCTAATTTCAAATTAGAACGATATAAAGGAATTTCATACAACATTATTGGCCGTAGCCAACAAAGAGATTGTCTTTTATTTCAGTGGGGTTTATTTCTTTTATTGATAATCTATGGCATACTGCCAATAAAAAAAAACTTAGTTTGTGCATGTATATTTACGTTTTATTTCTTATATTTAACTAGATTATTAAATTAGATTAAATCAGATATTCAATAAAATAAACAAGGAATCACGTTTATTGTTAAAAAATATAACAATATCTAATTAATAAGGTGTTGTCATTTTTTAATAAATAGAATCATCTTAACATTTGGTGGCAAAAACATTGACCCGAACAGCTTAAAAAAATAAATTTGTTTTTTTTTATTAAATTTGAAATAAATTTGTTTTTATATGAATATATAAGTTGAACATTTGTATTATTTCCTTGGATTTATTTGAGAAAAGCACTATACAAGCCTCGGCGCGAACAGGGATTATCGGCCTCGTATCTCTAGATGGCCTCGTTATCACTCGGCCATCTATTACTACTCGGCCAATAATCCCCTATTTCGCGGCCTCTGCAGTAATGTACTATTTCGTATTTTTCTTTTATAAATTGTTTTACTGTGCACTAATGTTTAGTTACTATTTTCTTTCTTCTTTTTTTTTTGTTTCTAATTTTTAACTAATAACTTTTAAGGATATATATATAATGCTTGTTGTTTAATTTTAAGTTAAGATCTGTAACGCCTTGGCAATTAGCTGTAAGTTGCTGATATGTAATTATTATAAAATAAATAAATTGTGGTGTAACTCGACGTATCACCCCCCTATTACCGTGTGACAAGACCTTAAGGTGTTTGTATTCCTTACTATTATTTCTAATACAATACATATATTCGAAATTGTGTTCTGTGGTTTGTCAGTCTGCCCTTCATTCATACGGGGCAATTGAAAGATGTATTTTTGTAGACTAGTATTATGTTCAGTGATCGGCACGGCCCGTGCAACACCGCGGGTTTCCTATAGTAATTTTAATATGAACATAGTTATAATCCCGATTCTTGATTGAAAAAAAAAACTGTTCTATTGAGTTTAATTTAATAATATAAAATTTATATTTATTACAATCATGTTTGTATTTTTTACGCCCAACACCGCGATGTTCCTACCGCGAACGCTTCGCATGTGGAATGAGCTCCCTGCCGAGGTTTTCCCCGGGGGTACAGTATGCGGTTCTTCAAGAGGGGAGTGAATGGGTTCTTAAAGGGTCGCGCGCGTGATGCCCCTGGCGTTGCAAGCGTTCATAGGCGGCGGTAATTGCTTAACATCAGGCGGGCCGCATGCTTGTTTGCCACCATCGTAGTATATAAAAAAAAGTGTTGCACGGGCCGCGCCGATCACTGATTATGTTACTAGTACTATGGTAGAATAGAGACTAGTATTACAGAGGTTACTTTTTATCCAAACATTATAGGCCACAGGGCGAAACCGTGTCATAGCCCTCGTTAATCATAAAATCGTAATCATAAAGTACCTACTGTTCATAATCAATTGTCAGTACATCATATTAGGAAGGCACAGCTTCCAATTAGATTGTGATTACGTTCATAACTTACCGGCAGTCTGTAGGGCTGCCGCTGCTGGTAGTAGGACAGAACAGCCGGGAGAGGCGTGTTGGTGCCGAATATACTCTGCTGGATGTACGACCCGAGCATGGTCTTATTCTGAAACACACAACGTTTGCATTATTAAGATAAGAACAGCACAAACGGGATTTGGGTAATACTAAGTAAATAACTAAACTGTTCAGTAAATGCGACAACGATGGGCGGATATTATTGAGATATGACAATTAATAGGAGAAATTCATATTATTTAGATGTGAAAAGTGAAAACCACAGGTGAAAATAATGAAAAGCGAGACTGTTTTGCCTTTGTTTTATAAGTACTTAACCGTTAAAGCGGTCAGATGACGTAGATGAATATTGAATATACATTTTATCATGAGAGCGGTCGAAGGGGTCATCGCGTGTCTTGTTGATTAGGAAATACAGACGACAGAAGCTAATTCTAATTCTACGCAGTACAAAAATTTACCATATCGCTAGTGTTCGTTGAAAAAAGAAAAATACTGACTGCTTAAGAATTAAATCATTTGCTATGGAGGATTGCTACACTCCTCAATCCTAAACATAGTTCCTAAAATGGCAAGCAAATTTGAAATATGGTATGTTTTCAGAATAAGTCAAGAAAAAATCCTGTTCACGAATTCGAGTCCAGTTTCAGCGTCTACTTGTGCGAGTCGCCCGTGTGATTGGCGCGCAGTCGACTAGCGTCGCCTGCCCCACCAACAGCATAGCGTGCTTTGCCGCTCTTGCTCCCATATAATAATTTAAGACATTTTAGTCGGAGAAATGTGACAATTGATCGCTGCTCAATGCTTTGGCAACACCGACTACGTGCAGTAATGCAATGTGTTTGCTTACGTTTTAACCAACGCAATTATGAGAATTCAATCAACGAAAATTAGAGAAAGACGTCACGTACAATGTGTTCATACGGTTATGTAACAGTATTAATGTATGACGATGCCCAATTAAGCGCCACGGTTATACTGCGACAGGAATTTGACTACAATGTTACCAAAAAAGATTAGTTTCGATCCAATGAGGGTCACCGCGCCCGAATTCGCCTGCCTGAGGTCCTTATAACTGTCAAATACAATCGGACTACTGATCAGGTGATTGATTTTTACCAAATGATTAATGTTAATGTAACTGTAAATGTGGTCAACAGGTCAAAATGTAGAAAAATTATGAAAAAAACCGGCCAAGTGCGAGTCTGACTCGCGCACAGAGGGTTCCGTACAAACTTTCACTTATCCCATTTTAATTGGCCTGGTTGAGTTAAGTTTGCACCTGAAATGTATGTCGCCGCATACAAAAGATGTAACTTAACGCAACCGAGTTCTCCAAATATGATGTTTGAAAAGGACTATATTTTTATGATTTTATTACAAATGTATAGTTTTCAGATTTTAATAAGTATTTGTAGTATGTAACGATATTACTTGCCAAATTTCATCGTTCTAAGCCATCGGGAAGTACCCTATCATTTGATTCCACGCGTTCTCCAGATAAAGGGTCTTGACAGACAGACAGACGGACGGACAACAAAGTGATCCTATAAGACTTATTTTTACGATTGAGGTACGGGACCCTAAAAAGAGTTGTTATTTAAAAAATCAACTAATTTAGATGTTAACATTTACAAGTCCCGGGTTCGAATCCCGACCAGGGCAATTGAACTGATAAACTCGAATATTTGTGCTTGGGTCATGGTTGTTCTATGTATATAAGTATATATTTATCTATATAAGTATGTATTTCGTAGTCCAGTACCCATAACACTAGCCTTCTGGAGCTTAATTTGGGACTAGATCGATTTGTGTGAGGTTGCCTGATATTTATTTATTTATTTACAAGTGTGTTTTAAAAGCTATTATTATTTGTCGAAACTATGACTGCATTTTGTAGTTTTGTCAGTTATTTGATAGCGGCACTAACTGTTGACCACAAAAACGGTAACCCTCATTGATGCATTGATAAAATTGATATTTCAGCTTGATTGTAAAGTGAGGTTTTTTGTTTCCTTGCGTACTCACGAGCACTCAAGTGTGCACTGCATGCATTTTCTAGCCCATCGAGGGTTGGCTTAGTAGATCGTCAACCCCGCAAGGCCCATAGAGATTGTTCTTTTTTTATAAATTCAGGCAACGTCACACAAATAGATCTAGTCCCAAATTAAGCTCAAAGCTTGTGTTATGGGTTGTGGGTACTAGATGACGATATACATACTTATATAGATATAAATATATGCTTAAATACATGGAACAACCATGACCCAAGCACAGGTATTCGAGTTAATCACACAAATATTTGTCCTGGCCGGGATTCGAGCCCGGGACCGCCGGCTCAGTAGGTGGGTGATCTAATAAGTTTCTGTCAAAAATAACATTTTAGTGGCAAGTTTTTATAGCCGACTGTACTTTTCTTTGGATATCCATCAAATGCTCACTGAGACGATTCTAAAGAGCCCAAGCTCGGTAGGATTGCTTTTTCTATTATAGAGTTCCTATGGCCACCTTCCGGCTCCATCATCAGATCAGCCCCATGGTAACATATTATTGTATTGTCATCAAAGTTAAGTAAGTATGCAAAATTTCAGCGGTTGACGATATCTGCTTCAACATTGAGTTGCAAGATTTCACCCGAACAAACATACTTAGATACATACATACATACATTGCAAGTTAAATAAAAGCTTTTAAAAACTACGTGAAGCCATGGTTACTCACTAGCGCGTTGTTGGCGGGCATGGCGTGGTGCATGCTCTGGCGCAGCGAGCGCAGGAACTGGCGCTGCGCCGGCTCGGCGGGCTGCCAGCCGGGGTGTCGGCACGAGAACGCCACCAGCGAGAGCTCGGTCTTGCCGCCCTCGCCTTGGTTGTACTGCGTGTTGTCTAAGGGAAATATGAGAATAGGCTATTTGACTGATGTTGAATTCTACAGCGTACTGTAGTTATATGAATAAAATTAGCTAAATATATCACGAAACAAAGAAAAAAAATCCAGAAACATATATCTTTTTTGGAAATATGTGACTACAAAGGTACGCAAATTTTATGATTTTTTTTTTTAATCCAAAATTAATTTTGAAAATGTTTTCAGAATCCTCATAATTTTACGAAACAATAATTGTATGACAACTATGAACTTAAACGCACTTTTTCACGGTGAAAATGCCAAATTTCTTAATTTTTCCATACAATTATTGGTACCTATACCGGCCTGTGACGTCACTAGCCTGTCGCGTTTTGTATGGAGCGTTTTTAGCGCTACGTAGAAATGTTGAACTTTGACGGTCATTTCTGACTTTTAGAGCAGTTTAAGTGTAGTCAGTCCCATATAGACATTTGATCACAATAAAAAATAGAATCGATTGACATCCTCAAAAAAAATTAGTCAACATGTCTATTAGTGAGAGATACACTTAGTAGTAAGCGCAGCGTAGGACGTCCACCTACAAGATGGACAGATGACCTTATAAAGGTCGCCGGAAGGCGCTGGATGCAGGTCGCTTCCAACCGGTATATATGGAAGTCCAAAGGGGAGGCCTATGTTCAGCAGTGGACGTCCTATGGCTGAGATGATGATGATGATGATGACACTTAGTATACGAGGCCTGTTCAGCGGATTCGATTGGGCACGGATCAAACGAAAGGGTTAGAAATACAGCACGCGGCAGAACGCCTGCAGCCTGATTTAATCTGTTAAAAAAGTCGAATAAAATGTTTGAAAGTATTTTTTTTTATTTTTATAATTATCGGAAATACCAGTTATCGCTCCTAAATTTAAACAGCGTTGTTTAACATACCTCTTGCTTTTTCTGCATATTTGCCTGGTGCTTGCCAGTCGGGGTGCCCATGCCGCCGAATGTCCAACTGTATAAAATAGTTCAATGTAACAGTAATAAACGTGGTATAAAACGTGGAACTAAATAATATATTCAATAAATCAATAATTTCAACAAATAGGGTTTATAAAAGATACTATAATATATATTTATATAGATACTATAATTTTAAAGATTTTAATGGGTTTCCAATTAGCGAGAACATAAAGAGGGTAAATCTATATAAAACAGCGACAGCAATCTGCCGATACATATTGCCCATAATTAGTCAGGTCCGTACGCCAAGTTGTAAACATGATAACGAAAAATCACTGAATTACGCAGACTGGAAGTGGCATAGCGTAGTTACATTACTTTGTTTTATATTGTATGAGCATATTGTATTTTTTAACATACCTGAGCGAAAGAGCAAACGTCGCCGATGCCGAGCACGCTGACGGTGAAGTTGCGATAAAAATCCACGATGTCGAGCGCTCGCGACCGGAGCCGATACAACACCAGCGGACTGAGAAGCGGACTCAGCAACTCGAACAGGATGTAAACCTGCCCACGAACAAACCATCATTACTATTCATTATTAGCATCTAGTACAGTAAACCTTACCATGAGTTAACGGGACCGTATTCGCGAGCGAATAGAACAAAGCCCCTAGCGGTTGCTTTGAAGAACTGCAATTCACCATTCAAACCGTTTACGCGATCGCTAGCGAGTGCGGTCACTGTAAACTCATGGTAAGGGTACCGATTGATTTACATGTCTCAAAAAGGGTGTTTACCACCGAGTGTGCGACAGCACCATCAAAACCAATTATATGTCACTATTGAGATATTTTCAATAAGTGTCCGGCACAGTTAACTATAAACTACAGGCTGACAACGCAGCACTGGAAAGCTGCCGGAAGCGAGGATCTAAGTCCTCGGTGTGCGTACGCCTGCTCCCGCGCCTTTGAAATGTATGTATTATTATTTGTGTATTCCGATGTTTATTCATTTTATTTATTATTCTTTTTTCTGCACCTTGTACCGCCTAATAAATCTAATAATACAATACATTTTCAAGTCATCCATGACCCGAAGGTTGCCTGGAAGAAATCGCTCTTTAGCGTTAAGACCGCCTGTTTTTTTACTTTCAATTGTAATTTTTTGCATTGTACCTCTCCTGTTGGTTTTGAGAGGTGTGCAATAATAGTACATTACTGCAGAGGCCGCGAAATAGGGGATTATTGGCCGAGTAGTAATAGATGGCCGAGTGATAACGAGGCCATCTAGAGATACGAGGCCGATAATCCCTGTTCGCGCCGAGGCTTGTATAGTGCTTTTCTCAAATTAATCCAAGGAAATAATACAAATGTTCAACTTATATATTCATATAAAAACAAATTTATTTCAAATTTAATAAAAAAAAACAAATTTATTTTTTTAAGCTGTTCGGGTCAATGTTTTTGCCACCAAATGTTAAGATGATTCTATTTATTAAAAAATGACAACACCTTATTAATTAGATATTGTTATATTTTTTAACAATAAACGTGATTCCTTGTTTATTTTATTGAATATCTGATTTAATCTAATTTAATAATCTAGTTAAATATAAGAAATAAAACGTAAATATACATGCACAAACTAAGTTTTTTTTATTGGCAGTATGCCATAGATTATCAATAAAAGAAATAAACCCCACTGAAACAAAAGACAATCTCTGTTGGCTACGGCCAATAATGTTGTATGAAATTCCTTTATATCGTTCTAATTTGAAATTAGAACGAATCTTCAACAATTGCTATACAAAGACGTATTTCGCGGTCTATTACCACGATCATAAGAACGACATTTCCTTGGATGTTTGAGAAAAGATTATTTGTTTTGTATTGTGATAATAAATTAACTCACTGTAACCACTAAACACACAAAAATACATGGAATAAAATAAAGCATCTCAATATTTTGGACATTACACTCTTTTAATTAAATAACCAAAACGTGGACCTGTTTTTGACTACTGATATTTATGAATTATGACCAACAAGCCAGTATCTTCACAGACACTTCATAATAACGGACCATTATGACCATTTTCAAAAAAGGTAGCTGATTTGAACTGTCTACAAATACCGTATTATGTACTCCATAATACACGTAGGTCATCGTATTGTTCAGTGTAAGCTACGGACTGACCGCACGGAACTGGAACAGCTGCTGGAAGTGGGCGGCGACGTGCTTGGTGTGCGCGCGCGTGCGCCAGGCGGCGGGCAGGTAGTGCACGTGGCCCAGCACCTGCACGAACAGCTCCTCGCCGCGCGCCGGGCCCGCGCACCCGCCCGACAGCCGATCCTCCTCGCCGATCAGCGCCCTGACCACGACAACTTTTCGTTTGCGATATCAACCGATTGGAGGGTTAAATTCAACCCTAGCTGCCCGTATGCCTTTTCCTAGCACGAACGACGTGTTGTTAGTGCTCGACAATCCTGCTATCGATAAGTACAACTTCAACATCATAGAGGAGTCACATCACTTCGCGTCCCACCGATCATGTACAAATGAACATAAATCGTAAATTTTTAGTAAAAAAAAAAACTTGCGGTAAATAGTCGTTATTCAGAATACTGCAGTCTAAATGAAACTTTAAGTAGGTATTGTCTCATTTGTCTGTTTAGAGTGTAAATATTTACTAAAGAACTATATAAGTGTACTGTGCATTTCCTTTAAAATAACGTTGACGTGGTGGTTATCAATAATAATAATAATAAATTTATTTCACAAAACACAAGAATAAGGTACAATGACATATCTTGCAGGCCCCGAACTAGGCTGGGCCTGTATCTCGGGGCCTAAAACAATAACAAGTTTGTTGATATTATTATTACGTAAGCAGCTAACCACCTGTTGTTCTTGCTAGAAAAATATCTAAGTAAATTTATGATTAATTCGACGCTTGGTAAAGAGTAGGCATCAATCAAGAGACGTAATAAGTATATTACTCATACACACATACAACAAACGAGTCTCAATACGTAGATAACCGCGGTGTCTAGAAACAAATTGAATCTTTAAAAACGACTCCAAGAAACCCAAGCTTCCGTTAAATAACTAGAGTCTATAAATAGATCCGGGTCTAATAACAGTACACATTTCTATATATACCTGGCACCAGCCAGAATGCAGCCCAGGATGGTGATGATGGTGAGCACATGTTCCACCGTGAGGACGTCCTCGTCGTACACCGACAGCATCACCAGCACGCCCAGCACACTCGCCGAGAAGAACATCACGTTCCTGGAACACCACCGTGTCTCTTAATGCACACAACTAGTTGATGAATATATTTGATAATACTTCCATATACTTAAGTATGAGTAAAATAAATATACAATAGTTGTTGGTCATGTCATGTAGGTCAAAGTTGTTGCAATACATGAATTGAAAGCAGAGAAAGCTAAGCAAACTAAAATTACAGCCCTATGTTTAGTTTCGGCCGAAAGTGCAATAGATGAACTCGTATTATCGAACTCACTCGTTTGGCTATTGCTCACTTTCCAGCCTGTAATCATCTGAATATATTAGTATATTCAGTAATATGAACTTAGTCTTAAAACTGTACCTATAAAATAGTAATATTGTATTTGAAGAGTAAATAAGGATACAATTATAAAATTAAAATCACAAGGAAATATGACGGTATATAACTATTTATTTACGTTTGATATGTTTTATTATTAGAAATATATACCTTAAAGTAAGATATATATCTCTAATATTAAAACTAAGAAAAGCCCCGTTATATTTATTGGTACTTGAAGTATTCGCGTACACATCACTCAGTTTATACATAATTAAAGGAATAAGATAACAATAATGTACTTCCGATTAGCGCTTTGAGGTAGCAGGTTCGTATTGCAATAGGAATTTATTACGAGATAAAAGCAACATTGCACGCGGATCCATGCACGTGCTCGGCACTAGGCGCACACCTGCTGTTATCTCCAAATGACCTGACATTCTAGTTTGAATAACACCAAAGAGGTATACTGCTGCTCAGACTGGGGGAAGGGCCTACTTACAAGATACATCATTACCTTCACAAAAAAAACCTTCGTTGGTTCAATCTGTAATACAGGTTCTATATTACATATTCAGAGTACAACGTCCAGTCCAGAGTTCTGAGGTAACAAATATTAAGAAAAATATAACCGAATTCCGAACCACTTCCTTTGTGAAGTCGGTTGAAAATAAGACTTCATGGCACTATGACAAAAAAAATGTGACACAGAGAACCCTGTAAGGGCCTTAAACACTTGCGATTTGCGAGCGAAATTTGTATGAAGGCGATCACGCAGCGAGTTCGCCGCATCGCTTATTTGTACAAGTGTGATTGATGCGCTTATATGAGCCAGCGATATGCTGTTCTCATTTCATTCTAAAATAACGATCTGAGGTCAACGGAAGCTATAGTGTGCACATAATATATCTAGACTAGAGATGTGCCGTTCTCGAGAACGTTCTTTCCCCATACAAATCAGGAAACGTTCTCGAGAACGGCACATCAGTAAACTGGACGATCTCTAGATCTTCCATTTATGAATCGGTTAGTTTAAGAAATATTTACTTATCATGAACACCGATTTTTAATTACCACATATTAGAGACTACCTTGCGGTACGGCAGCTATTATTATTTTAATCCACAGCAAATATTGTTTAATCCAAAGAAAATAAATTATATCATGAAAACCCATATATTAGTGAATAGTCATCATTGGCCACTGCATCCACGACGGATGATTGTTGTGGCCCTGTGTTATGTTTGGTTGTTTTGGATAGTGGGAGGAATTAAATGCGTTTCGGACTACTATACTCCATAACGCGTTCAGTTTAAGTAAAGAGCTTATTAAGCCCAAAATCTTTATAATCGCAATTTTCAACAATCTCCAGGTGCTTGGCTTTATCGTAAATTGCAGAATAGTTATCAATATACATTCACTAGTAATATTCCTACTTAGAATAGATTCGCCTAGAAACCTAGTTAGCGCTTGAAAGTGAACCCAGTTTTGGTTAGCCACGGGTTGAATTTCGTCCGTGTGCGCATCTGTCACAAGCAAAACGTCTCTATGATTGGTTGGTAGACACGCACATATAAAACCAAGCGAGGCTTCAACTTTCGCAAATCTGTTGTATGATGTGGTGATTCTTGTTCTAAGCGTACTTATAATAGCAGTACGCATAAGCGTACGTATTTTAAGTATATCAATAGGTATATATAATATAGGTATATTAGAATTCGCAAAAGATTTAGAAGTCGGGCAATGACTACGAGATAACATATCGTCGGGAATAGTGCAATAAGGCGCAAAAAAACAGCTATCAATAAAGTTCTCATTTCAATAAAATACTTAGCACTTGTTTGAATATTGATTCGTATCTACACTTGTTACTTACGCGATATTGCACTATCCCCGATGATATATTAGGTAATATAGAAATATCCCATGGTAAAATAACAAAGTACACGGACAATGTCCAGTCGTTAATAAATAGTAATATAAACATAATAATTAATGACTATTTATTTATAACCTTTTATCGAAGTAACAAAGCGGAAAGAGAGACTAAACTGACGTGGTTTACAACGTGAGTTTTGTCTCTCCTCTTTCTTTTAAATATCCGTTGTCTGCTGATTTTAGAAACCATAATATTCGCAAGAGACATGCATGCATGTATTGAGGCAAATTGAGCTTACAATGGTGAACTGTTGTTCAATTTGCCCAATAATTAGGTAAGTGCATAGCTTTCCGGACAAATCCTGATATTTCGTGTAATCAGCTAGGATATTTTTATGATATGATCGTGATACACAACGGCATAAATCACTATCTCAATGGTAAAAAGCTTTACTAAAGCACTTCTTGCATGTATAGGTTGTTTGAAATTTGAATAGGCACTGCACTTGTTTTGTTTATGTTACAAACTGAAAGATGTGTTGTCTATCCGAACAGGTCACAGCTACATAAAAGGTGCTTTACTCAAGTTTTTTACCTATTCTTATTTCATAAATCATAATTATTAAAGACGCATATCGAAAGATCCTATAATGCACCTTCTTAATATCGTCTTTTGTAAAGGAGATTATGGATTATTTATAACAAAATACGTAATAAAAAAAAACTTTAAATTAGGTAACTATGTGGTCATCGATCATATTCAACATTTATTTTAAACTCGCAACTGCCAAAAATATGAGATGTGAAACGCGCTGTTCTGACCACAATCAAACGATAAGGCCAAGAAAACGATGACACGCTCTGACCGTATAGTTGCCGGCAAACTTTTTGAACAAAAATGGCGGATCTGTGTACATTTGTACGTAAATCGGCTACTGCGCAGTCAAGGTTATGCTCAAAAAGTTTGCCGGTAGCTGTACAAAGCTGCCTGTGCCTACTCACTTGGCAATGACGGTGGTGATGGGAGAGGAGAAGCTCGACAGGTACTTGGTGGCGGGCTTGTGCGCGCGGTTGAGGCGGTCGCGCAGTTCATGTTCCAGCTCGTTGAAGTGGCGCAGCGTCACGCGCGCGTACAGCGACCATGTCCGCAGCCCCAGCGAGCCCGGGGACCGCTTTATTAACTGTAAACATTTGGACGTTACTACAGAGCCTGGGGATATTGTACGGCGACTTGTATATGTGTCAGACAATATGTTTTTCCGCCAAATTGCATTCTTTTGATGCATTAATAAGCAGGTGAAATAAACAAGTAATTTTTATTTTAGATTTATATAAGGGCCTTTATACTACTGTATACATTGGTCCTATTAAACAAGTGATAAAATAAAGTTATCAAACATGTAATGTCTCATATTTTTTATGTGGGAACCGGCAATCCAGAGGTACCGGTTTCGATTCCTGGTCTCTTCCACCAGGTTACGTATTTCAATTTTTCTTTAAGCATCGATCTTTGTATTTTGTTTAAGTAATAAAGTAAAGTAACAATTAAAGTATCAAAGTTAACCAAGACTTTACACACAGTTATAAGCAAACGTAGAAAATTATATTAATTTCATAAAAAGAAGTTATTGTCATGAATGACATGATATACACGCATGCTGGAGAGAGTGTACAAACACAAGCATAGAATGAATATAACATTTACAAACCTCAGCATAGTTGAAGAAGAAATACAGGATCTGCCAAGCTTGTATAAGTGGTGTCAGGAGTAGATTTATTAGAGCCAGTAACAGTATCTGTCTCTCCAGTTGACGGGCCAGTATCATTCGCTTAGAGTGGTCTTTATAGCACTCTCGCAACTGCCAGCAGTTCTCCCAGGGACTCCAAGGACTAGCTGTTTAGAAACATAGGTAATTGTTGTTAGTATTACTTATTAGTTAACCTTTTAACCGCCGTAGTCTGATATATAAGACATAACATTTCCAGCTCATTTCGCCACAGTCTGATAAATAAGACAAATATCTATATATATATCACCCTGTATGTCCCTAAAACCAACGCCAAAATGAAGAGGGGTGATAGAACAGCTCATAAGCAACCATATTAAGTCAATTTGACCTTAATAAAAAGTTCATGGTTTTCGAGATATTTGCATTTTTTTTAAATTCGTGACTTTTGATGCCCTGCGTCAGTATGTCGATTGCCACCACTGGAAATTTAGGTATTTTGTAAATCTGTTTTTTGCAGGATGTTACTAAAAACATATCCTATCGAATGTAATTTAAATTTATTACATATCATGATGCTTTGTCGGTAAAAATAATAAAAAAAACGAATTATAGCAATTTATAAAATTTAGCCTGCGGTTTTGATCGAGTTTCATTTAAAAAAAGTATTATAAACTAACATGGCACACAACATAAAAAGATAGTAAATTTATTGTAGTTTTCAAAAAGGTACAGTATTTTCTAATTTACACAGCAGTTTACGAGATATTGACATTTTACACCAAAAGGAGCTCATACTACAGTTATTCCATAGTATGGTACCAGAGCCCCTACTAGGCTCAGAGTTTGAACTTTGAACAAAAAATCGATTTAAAGATTACTTTATTTAGAATAGGAACACAATTCAATTTTAGAATAAAAAAAATTGAAATGTTCATAGCGAACCTGGCAAATAACGTAAAAAGATAGCAAATTTAGAGTTGTTTTTAAGATGGTATTGAAGTGACTTAATTATTTAGCGGTTTATGAGATAATGCAAAAATAATACTGGTTGCCATTTTTATTACAGTGGTCTCCTCTTGTGAAATGCCGGTAGACTCAGACATGTAAAAGTGCCCTTGTGGCCTACTTGCAGAATAAAGTTCATTATTTCATTATTTCATTATCTGTTAAGTGAATAAAAAACTAAAAACATTAAAAAAAAACGAAGCCTGTTTTATGTAACTAAATTAAATGTTCAAATTGTCCGCCATTGACTTGAATACAAGCCCGGCATCTCCTTAAAAATGCTCGACTGATGTGACGTGCACTTCTTGTTACGTCGTTTTGGGCCTCTGCGTAAATGCGTTGTCTCAGCTCCGCTATACTGTTAATCGGTTCATTGTAAACTTTTTCTTTAATATAACCCCAGTAATAGAAATCCAGAGGATTTAGGTCTGGAGATCGAGGAGGCCACAAAATGGGACCCAGACGGCCGATCCATCTCTGTGGATAAGTTTGGTTTAAATGTAGTCGCACTTCGCGTGCATAATGTGCTGGACAGCCATCATTCTGCAGCCACATTGACCTCCGCGTAGCTAAAGGTACGTCGTCGAGAAGATTTGGCAACTCATTCTCTAAGAAATGCAGATAACTTGGACCATTCAGCGTTTCTGGTAATTCAAATGGGCCAATTATTTTCCCATCTAATATTCCAGTCCAGAGGTTCACTTTAAATTGGTACTGCGACCGATCTTCCCTCATTAAATGAGGATTTTCTAATGCATAACTGTGTAAATTGTGCATGTTCATAAATCCATCTCTCTTAAAAGTGCTTTCATCAGACCATAAAACCATATTTATGAAATTGGGATCCTCTGTGTTTTTGCAGCATTTTCTGGCAAAACTGAACACGAAGTGGGTAATCACGGGGCAGCAACGCTTGAACACGTTGTATGTGGTATGTATGAAATCCATAACGACGTAATATTCTATTGGCAACAGATTTTGATATCCCTAAATTACGTTCAATGTTCCGTGTCGAAGTCGATGGGTCGTTTTGAATCTTTTGTAAAACATCTTCATCGTAATCTCCTCTAGGTCTTCCTAATCCGCCACGATTGCCAGGCAAAACGCCTTGTGAGTATGCGAGATGAACATTTCGAAATACTAGATGGTCCGGATGCCTTACATTTGGATATCTTTCTCGATAGAGTCTAGCTGCAGCACAAGAGTTACCTTGACATTCCCCATAGACAAAATGCATGTTGGCATATTCTTGAGGAGTATAATTCTCTGGCATATTTGTAACAAACGCACTACAATTAATCTTAACAGAGCCAAAGTAAATCGAAGTTAAAATCAATAGGCAGAACTCGAGTCCAAGATGCACAAAGCAAAGTTAAATTGTACCAAAAATCCAAATCACAAGGCCAACACGAGTTCTATTGGTAAAGCAAGTCTATTTAAGAAAATAAGAACCCAAACTAAATAAAGCACATCAAACGAATTGACGAAGTGTACTAAAATAGGTACTCTTTAATCAGAAAGCCGACTTGAATTCGAATTTCGAATTGTGTTCCAATTTGAAATTACGTATTCTTTGATTCTATTTTTAGTTCGAAATTCAAACTCTGAGCCTAGTAGGGGCTCTGGTTCCATACTATGTAATAACTGCAGTATGAGCTCCTTTTGGTGTAAAATATCAATATCTCGTAAACTGCTGCGTAAATTAGAAAATGCTGTACCTTTTTGAAAACTACAATAAATTGACTATCTTTTTATGTTGTGTGCCATGTTAGTTTACAATACTTTTTTTTAAATGAAAATCGATCAAAACCGCAGGCTAAATTTTATAAATTGCTATAATACTTTTTTTTATAATTTTTACCGACAAAGCATCATGATATGTAATAAATTTAAATTACATTCGATAGGATATGTTTTTAGTAACATCCTGCAAAAAACAGATTTATAAAATACCTAAATTTGCAGTGGTGGCAATAGACATACTGACGCAGGGCATCAAAAGTCACGAGTTTAAAAAAAATGCAAATATTTCGAAAACTATTAACTTTTTATTAAGGTCAAATTGACTTAATATGGTTGCTTATGAGCTGTTCTATCACCCCTCTTCATTTTGGCGTTGGTTTTAGGGACACCCTGTATATATATATCGGCGGCGACACAAGCAAGTTTGATGAAAAATTGATGGTGGTTAAAGGGTTAATAAAATATGCACACTTAAGATATTATTGATAATTTACAACACCACACAAGATTGCGCAATGTTTAACATCAACTACAGGTATAATCCACTTAAAGATTAATCAAAATTTTCAGCTATAACTAATTTCATCATGAGATACTACTCAAAGGCTCAGATGCTAGTAGTAACGCTCAAATTTACTTACAAAATAGAAGAAATTCTAGATTCCACTTCAGGCCCTTAGACAAGTAGTGGAAATCACCCACAAACGGCACATGTATCTGTAGCGGCAATAAGCTTTTGTTGACCATAGCTACCATGTAGTTGTTAAACCTACAAAAAAATCAAAATGAAGTTATACAATCATAATTGAAGACAATCCGAATGTGAAAGCCAGTGTGCAAATTGTAAAATGCTGAGTTAAGGCAATAAATTGATTTAATTCTAAAGTGAGCTGATTCAGAGGCCTCACATTAAATATGACAAAATGCTTACATGCTGACCATTTACTATTTTTGAAAATGCATCTGGTTCAACATAAATTTACATGGCAGTTTATAGATTTCTAAATACTTTTATCATGAGGCAATTCATATAAACTGAGCATATTGTGTGTCATGAAAATTGAGGAAAATATTAAGAAATATATATTTTTATGATGTAATAATATGGTACCTGAGAATACGATGGTATATATCTAATTCATTGATTTCCTGTTTATGTACACACATGTGGTGTTCGGGCTGTGCTTCTCTTACTCTATCTTGAACTGTAGACCAGGTTACCCATACCAAATCACTCTGAAAAATTTCATTATTGTTAGTATTTATGTTACAATTTAATAACTGTGACAATCCTGTGAAGTTATACTTACATCTTTTATTTTAAGTGCATTATTATAAAACAATTTTGTATCATATGCATAATATAAATGATATATTGATAAAACTAGTCTCATTGTCCAGATGACTGAACAAAGTATGATGAGGCACCACCTAAAAGAAATGTATTTTATTATGTTATTTTATTTTGCTCCTTTAACCCTTTAACAGTCAATGGTCATTATACAGCCCATTCAATCAAAATTTTGACACATACAAATAAGTATGAGAATTCATTGTATTTTAATGTCAATATGGGCTCCATAGCTCTCTAGTCTTACCATGCTATCAGAAGTCAAACAGTGATGAACTTTAATTTTGATTGGTAGTTAGTGACCATTGACCATCAAAGGGTTAAACTTATTTCTAGAGCATCAATTTTTTACAAGCTCAACAAAAAAAAATTACCAATTATGAACCAGTAAAATCCAACTTCTTAAGAATTTATTAAAGATTGTTATAATAACACATCTTTTAAAACTCTTATTTATTTAAAAAAACTTACCATTGCCAAGATATAAATCCAACACACTCAGAACATGAATACATCACATCGCTTAAACTAAGTTTTTCAGTCCTGTCTGCACCTGGATTATTTCTGAACAATACTGGGTAATTCACACAGTGTACCAAAAATGTAGAAAACCATACAATAAAAACGAATTGTAAAAGGTAAAATAGATCTGACATAATCATTGGATAAAATCCACCTCGTATATAATAGTGGTACATTCTTGTGAAGAAAGAATCTAAGTCTTCTATATGAGTCCATCCTCCTAAAAGACAAAGAAATGTTTTTCAGTTAAATGTTGTAATGGTATATTTTCTTCCTTACGTTGTAAATATATTTATATATCAGGTAAAATTATTTGATCATTTAAAACAAGTTCATTTGGTAACAATAACAAAAACCTCATGAAACAATAATGACTGTACCTTTGTTTTTGGGTACTTTGTGGATGATAACATTAGTGGCGTCTTCGTGTTCGTGGTCCAGGGTGAGCATCATTGGCGCAGCATTAGTGGAATCCGCCAATCTGGCCAAAGGCGGAGATATTTCATTGTCTAAGGCGCTATATGTAGCCTCGCGTCGACTAAAGTGAGCCATTTTTTATTGTTTTCTCTTACACACTATTGATATTTTCTACGCCTAATTTTGCTTAGAAAGGTCATTTACTATCATCTACATAATTTCGACTTTACTGCAGGAACGTAAAAATAACTTTTACAAGAACAAAGCGCGAAACTCATACAAAGGATTTTCATCGATCGAATACGTCTTATCGTAAATTAATAACTAACACGGATCTGAATCTTGTTTTAAAACAAATGTATTAAGTTCAAGGATACAAAGAATTTCGTAAGTCTTCAAGAGTGTATTTATTGCACTTTACAAAATGAATGAAATGACGAAAATAAACTAAATCAATTGACAGATCCGCACTGAAATGTTTTTCTTTCATTTCGTTCCATTCTACGCAGGAGAAGTGAACGCGATTTTGTGGAGAGATGGTGGAAAGGCAAGTGTAGTGTTACCTCGTCGACACTACTTCTCGCAAAGTTGACCGATTCCAACTCTTCTTGTCCAACCCGAGTCCCGTTGACTGAAGTATTTACTTACTCCACCGAAGTGCCTCTCCACCTCCATCTCACTTTCATATTCGTTCGCCCACACTTTGTCAGCTTCGCGAGACATTGAAAATATTTTTATGAAAAATACTTTCAACGATATATTTTAAAAGTATATTTCCGTTATCCCTAGTTTGACAATATCGGATTAATTAACTATATATATAACTGGTATTGCTATTTTACGCCATAATAGTAGCTTACTTACATCTGCATAAGGTCGCGGTGCTTGTCATTATCATACAGTTCCAAAAAATAACTGTGACTTGGGTAAATTCACCAGAAGTCACAGCCTTTTTGGTGTTATATTATATCTGCCATAAAAAGCGCTAATTTTGAAATTTCCCAATAATTTCAATGCTAAACTTTGGCATTGAAATTATTGGGAAATTTCAATCATTCTCCAACTCTCTATTAATGTAAAGATCGTAAAGGTTGCAAAATTGTTGCCACATGAATCTTATAAATAGCGCCCTCTTGACAATCCTCATGTACCTATATATATACGCAGGTGACGAATCTGACGTCCCTCCATATCTGAAAATACACTGGAAAAAAAAGCAACATTGGAACACTATCTGTGGTAGAAATTTCATGCTTGTAAACCGATGCGCAAAATTTTGCGGTTTAGCAACTACTAATTAAGACAAGGGCCGAAGAGTAATTTGTAGCGCTATTATATACTGACATGGTTCCATATTATTTTCTTTGGCACTAGGGCACTTGCGCGATGGTTTAGCTACGCCATTGTAAAGTAGATAAATAATTTAGACTGCTTTAAGTACCAGAAGAACGATCTATATAGATCCTTCGTGACAAGTCACAGTGATACTTTTTGACGAATGATAATGATCACTGTGACTTTCATTGCGTCGTTATATATTTTTTTAACGCGCCACCTCTAGTGATATTCTGGCAGAGTGGCGTATAGTCATAGCCTAGCTAACAAAAAAAAAAAAAGTTGTTAATGTCAATGTCAATGTCAAACCGATTTAATTTAAGGTTCCAAATGAATCAAATGATTTGGAAATAATCTCTTTCCTTTTTGTTTTTCAATTCAAGTTTTTCCTTTGAAGCTGTTGTTAGAAAGTATTAATGAATCCTAGGAAAACATAAATTTACCCCTAGTTTATTTAGTTTGGTCTTATTGAAATATTAGGTATTAGGATAAAATTGATTGAGGATGTTCATCGTGGGACTTACTGGAGGACTCGCGACGGGCAAAAGTACAGTGTTATCAATATTTCGAGACAATGGTATAGCAGTAATAGATGCCGATGATATTGCCAGAAAAGGTATTTCTTCTGTGCTACATACGATTAGTAGGTATCGATATCGGTTAAAAAAGATATCTGAATGTATGTCACCCTTGATGTATTTCTTACAGTTTTAGAACCGGGGACAAAAGCTTGGAAGGAATTAAAAGCGTATTTTGGCGACGAAGTATTATTGCCTGATGGAAAAGTAAACAGAGTTAAGCTGGGAGAAATTGTATTTAATGATATAGAAAAGAGGCGTAAACTGAATGCCATCACACACCCCAGGATTCAAAGTGCAATGATGGGGATGGCCATCTCTTACTTCTTCTCTGGACACAAATACGTCGTAATGGAAGTGCCTTTGTTGTTTGAAACTGGCAAAATGTTGACCTTCATGCACAAAATTATAACTGTTGTTTGGTAAGATGATTTTTATTTATGTCTTTAAGACGATTAGTAATTTATAGAAATGCACCAAATATTCAGTTACTATCCAGTATACGGCCTATCAGGCCCTTTTTTTAATACCCAGCTGGATACTTGATAGCAACATGCTATTCGGCCGGATACCAGATAGTAAACTTGCTTGATTTTGGGGTAAAAAATGGAATCTCTAAAATAGTCATGGTCATAATCAATCTACTTCATTCTTTTGAAACAATTTTTATGAAGTTCCTCCATAATGATATGATAAAACTCGTTTCGAACCTAGAAATGTGTCCACGCGAATGTTCACTATGAAACAGGTCAAAACCTGCTCAATGTGCACATGCAAACCTCAAATTGTAGCTATAGTTGGTATCCGGTATCCAACCAAACAACTATCTGTTGCATCTCTAGTAATTTACTTTGCGTTTACTTTCCAGTGAAGATCATCAGCAACTGAAGCGTTTGTGTAAACGAAATGACTTTTCCATAGTGGTAGCCAAGAAGCGAATAGACTGCCAAATGCCTCTGGAAGACAAAGTGGCAAATTCACACTTTGTTGTTGACAATTCAGGTGAAATTTCAAACACTAGACATCAAACTGAATGCATTATACGGACATTGAAAAGGTCTAAATTTACTTGGTAAGTAAATGCAATCATATATTAATTTGACTAAATATAAAATCACCCGACTAGGCTATATCAGTACCACCAAAATAATCTTGAATATCCGTTTTACACCGCAGACAGCGGCTCAATGACTTGAGATACAGTTTAGTGTTCACATATAAGGTTTTATACCTAAACAAATTATAGTCTGATTTTTATCTTTCATGCTATACTGCGGCAATTAAGTTAACTCATATACCATGGGGTTCCAGAGACCTCATTCCACAAGGAAAATGTTAATCTCATTTAACCTGGGGGTTCAGGAGATTGTGTAGGGCCTAATGTATGAGTTAATGTAAACAATATTTGTGAAAACAATATTTGCTCTAAGGCAGCCATACTCAGAGTTGACACTGTGAGAAAACTGATCACATTATATAAAATTATAAAATATTATAAAATAATATTATAAATGCGAAAGTGTGCCTGTCTGTTACCTCTTCACGCTTAAACCGCTGAACCAACTTAGATGAAATTTGGTATGGAGATAGTTTGAGACCCGGGAAAGGACATAGGATACTTTTTATCCCGAATAAATTTAGTGTTCCCGTGGTATGAGCGGGTAACACCGCGGGGCACAGCTAGTATAAAATATACTCATGTCATGATAAATAAGGTTGAACCTAAAAAGATATATTATCTTAAATCTTGTATATTTTATATCTTCTATTTCATATATCTATATTAGAATATAAAGATAAATTACAACTTAAACTTCTTTCCAGGTACTTCAGAACAATATTATTCATAACATTGTTATCATTGATTTTTGGTGTTGCTCATCTTATGGGTGTCACCAGCAGCTTTAAGTAGCTGATTAATATTAGGTGAGCTATTTATATAATAAGTACAAATTAGCTGCATTTGTGTGTCATATCAATACCTTAGAGCACAATCGTACTAACTTTTGGGAAAAATTCGTTGCAATTAGGTTGTTAGTGTACAACTCTGTGGTTTAAATTTCATTGACAAACAAAATGTAATTAGTACGTGTTTGAACTAAGGTATAGATATATTATAGTACAAATTTTCTAACCTAAGCTCATCCACTTACCTGCATTCACAATGGCATTGTGTCTAATACAATCCTATCTGCTTTTGTTCTCGTAAGCGCCAACCAGTTACTTACAAAAAAAGGTTAGAACTACATTGCATGGATATTAAATTTTCAACCTTATTCCTTGTTGAATAGGTTAAAAATGGTTGATGATAATTTTTCTAGGAGAGTACGTTCTTGTTGAGTCGGGCGGTAGTAAAATTAAAAAAAGTTATGTTCACCATCATTCTGTTAGTGTATTTTGTAGTCTAATGTCCAAGGAAATAGAGTCGATAATCTATAGTAACCTTCCAAGGTGGTTACAATGTGCTTTTACTACGAGCTCGTAATCTTAATTTGTGGTTAACTTCTCAATGGTATTCAACTCTTAAGTGGATGAGCTTAGCTTAGAAAATTTCTACTATTAGTAGAGGATCCCGATATAGAACAACCTTCACCGAGATGTTTATTTGATGAAATGTATTTTATATTTAATTTAATATGTCAATAAATATATTGCATATGGGTTGCCTAACAAATTTTAGTCCAGGGAGGGTATGTTTAATTAATAATTAAAAAAAAAAAAATTAAACATATGATTATTAGATAAATTCTATACCAATCGAAAGTATGAAGCCCATAGAATATGCAAACGTTAGGTTGCCTATTCTTTTCCCGTCACAACTATCGGGTAGCCAGGTTTAAACAGGTAAATCTATACTAGCATTTTGCAATGGTCTGATTATTGAATTGAAATTAAATAACATTAAAGATTATTTTATTATGAACACGGTGGTATAGGGTTGCCAGCAAAAAATCAGTCCAGAATTCCGGTTGTCGCATTTTGAAAAGTAAAATATTGCTGCGAGTGAATGTGTGCGACTGAAAGGTCCCAACCAAAACCATCCCATACGATAGAAGAGGACACAGCATGGGCTCCGCTTTCCGCACTTAGCCCGTGTATGTTCGGGCCATTGTGCGTACAGATTTGCCGGCTAATAGTCTAGCCAGCCTAACTCCGTCCAGAAGCGCAGGATTCTCCTGGTGTCCCCACAGGCTTCACGAAGTGACCTCGGTGCTTTGAGGATTTCAGCCCGTTGCTTAGCTACGGCAGCGCATTCCAGGATCACGTGGGTAGCTGTTTCTTCGGCCGACTTAGCGATAACAGGCGCTTTGTCAGGCGTGTGTCTGGGTATGGGACTGTTTCCCGGGACTGCCTGCATGTACTGGTTTCTGCCCATTGATCGGCGTGTTGTGATCGTGTTCTGTGACGAAGCCATGTACGCAGCTGATTAAACGCCAAGGGGAGCATAGGATCTGGGCCAATTGCCAAGTCATCGGAGCATAGCAGCTGTGAAGTCCGCCCATTTAAAAAAAACCGGCCAAGAGCATGTCGGGCCACGCTCAGTGTAGGGTTCCGTAGTTGCTCATCCACAATGGACTTAAGTTACGAGAAAGATTTCAAGCTCTATAAAAAGGTCGTAAACGCCAAAGTAACTGTAGTTGCTTTTTACCTTCTGGAAGTCAACTTACGTCCTTTTAAGAAAATTATGAAACTTTGTGATAACTCAAAAACGGCTTTACCGATTTTGTACAATATAGTTTTCATTGAAAGTTCTTATAAGCCCTCATGTCCATGAATTTTTTCATAATTTTTTGACCCGTGGTTGTGAAGTTAGAGGGGGGGACACTATTTTTTTTATTTTCGAATCGAATATTTACGAAACTGCTGACTTTATCAAAAAATAATGTTTGAAGACCCCTATTATTTTTAAAAGACCTATTCAACGACACCCCACACACTAGTGTTGGAACGAAAAAAAAAATCGCGCCCACTTTATTTGTTCGAGAGGTACCCCAAAAAAAATTTTTTTTTAGTTTTTATTTTACCGTTTTGTCGGCGTGGTACATACACATACTCATACCAAATTTCAGCTTTCTGGTACTAATGATCACGGAGCTAAGCCACGGACGGACAGACGGACATGGCGAAACTATAAGGGTTCCTAGTTGACTACGGAACCCTAAAAAAAGAGAGTGCGCATGCTATTTGTGCTTGAAAATGAAAAGGATAGCGATAGACTCGTATATGCTTGTACATCATTTTGGAGTAGATTGTCGCTATAGATACAATAAAATTCATGGTATAATAATATACTCCGCCTGGTAATCTACACATTCACTCGCAGCAATATTTTACTTTTCAAAATTCGACAACCGGAATTCTGGACTGATTTTTCGCAGGCAACCCTATACCACCGTGTTCATAATAAAATAATCTTTAATGTTATTTAATTTCAATTCAATAATCAGACCGTTGCAAAATGCTAGTATAGATTTACCTGTTTAAACCTGGCTACCCGATAGTTGTGACGGGAAAAGAATAGGCAACCTTACGTTTGCATATTCTATGGGCTTCATACTTTCGATTGGTATAGAATTTATCTAATAATCAAATGTTTAAAAAAAATATTTTTTAATTATTAATTAAACATACCCTGGACTAAAATTTGTTGGGCAACCCATATGCAATATATTAAATGACATATTAAATTAAATATAAAATACATTTCATCAAATAAACATCTCGGTGAAGGTCGTTCTATATCGGGATCTTAGACTATATTCATACATAATAATTAATAAGTTTCTGTTAAAATTACATTTTCGTGACAAGCTTTTATTGTCATCAGATCAAAGTCTGAGGCCTGTGGGTTAGATATACGAAACGAGCCTATAACGCCCTTCGTGTTCAATATAATAATGCATTTAGGATGCTGTTGAGACTACCGACGTGGTGTAGTGCATCAGGTATGTTTGCTGAGGCCCGTGTTGACAGTTTTCAAGCAATAATGAGAAAAAAGATTGTCTCACTGTTGACACGGGTTAGGCAGAGCTCCAACAGCATTCTAAGTGACATTGCGGCTAGGTTTGACTGCCCCATCCAGAAATTTTGGATAACGCAGGTCAAAGGTGTCGCGGAATTTGTGTTATAGTGTTTAATTTTTGTGTTGTGTAAGTGTTTGTATTACTAATGTATTTATAAGTATTTTAAGTTTTCGTTGTTACTAACACTCTATGGATACTATATCTGAAATAAAGAATTTATTATTATAAAGTTACGTGTATGCAAATTTTCAGCTCAATCAGTTGAATATATCGGCTTCAAAATTGAGTTCCAAGATTCCCCCCTAACATCCATTGCAATTTAAATAAAATCTTGTAAAATATATATATGCGCCAAGCCAAAGACTAAACATGAGATCTATGAGGTGGGATAGGTAATCTTGTGTACAGTCCAGATACTGGCGGTGTTTATGCTTCTCAGCATTGACGAAGTTCTCCTCATGCGGGATCAACCTACCAACACTATATATAAAGGTTTTATTGGCTGAATAATCCCGCTTGCTGTTGGGGGTTGTAACTTAATAAATAATTATCTATATAGTTTGCATATAACTTTGTTCAATTTTTTTTTGCCCTGTGCCTTATTCATAGCATGTGCGTTTGGGGTACACATCAAAGTGCGCCACCTGGTAAATGTCTAGGAAAAGGGAGTGGCTGAATGCTATAATTGACGATCGCCTCAATGAAAGTGTTTACCAACTTCTTTTAATTGTTTCAGACATCGTGTATACCCCTATAATGGTTTGGTGATCAACATCTGGCAAGCTGACTTCACGTTCACGTGACCGTTGCGTTCATGCAGTTACATCACAATACAACCGGAAAAATGTAATTTGTGCTATTTGTTGCCCCGTTTAAGCAGGTACTGTAGATAGAAGGTATGGAGTTGTGATAGAGATGTCAACTTATGCTATGAAAGAGAACAAAATACCGCTTGGTATATCAGTAAGCTGGCAGGGCAGTATAGAAGTATAAGTTGATAAACTATATTACTAACTCATACTTTATACTGTAGACTGTTAGTAATACGAAAAATTAAGACTGCAACTAAACTGCCTCTGCACAAGAAGCAGTCAATACTGTTTTACGATTAACTACTACTTAACAATACAGTCTTTTAAAAACCCAGTTTTTATGTCACGCCATTTCTATCTTCTATTTTCCGCGGAATTAGATCGTGATTTTAATACTGTTGATAAAGGTACATTTGACCTACCATGTACTAAAATATCTTCACCTAACCTAATAAGAAGTCTAAAAACAATATTATCTCTGAAAATAATCACGGTAAATGTACGAAAAAAAAATTGCAAACTGTAGGGAATTATACGCAGGTTTAGGTGGTTTAGTCAGTTTTTTTGCACGTAGACCTGTTCTTAAGCAATAAACCGGAATATAAGCAAATATAGATGATTTCAAAAAGAAACTACATGACCTATCGATGTGGGAGTTTGAGTCTCGCATTCGTAATGGTAGTATGTATGGTATTTTTGAAAAAAAAAACGACGTAAGAGAAAAACCAGGCTTTTAAAAGACTGTGCGATATAATGTGGTTGCATTAGAATATCAAGAATTATAGTTACCATAATTTTATTGATTGGAAGTGTGTTAGTATTTAATTATTTATTAATGAATAAATATTGTTTTCTTTTTATTAAAACCGATTTCATGTTATAAGAGGGTTGGTTATGGTTGTGAGTTGATATTAAACATTTATATTGAAAAGCTCAACATTTTTTTAGTTAAATAGTTATTTGTTTTTGGAGATTGTATTTTTATTCGGTGGGGGATTGGTCTAATGGGTGATTATTTGAGCGTTTTAACCGTCTCATTAATCTGCCCGCAATATTGGCCAACTCATAAAAGCTATTAACATCATTTTGATAGGATTTGTAGAAATCCTCGACTTCTACAAGACAACAGAAAATGGCGCCTCCGATCATACGGAGTTTGTCAATAATGCGGACAGATTAATAGGCGGTTAAAACGCTCAAATAATCGCCCTCATACCAGTACCTATTTATGTTGGTATGTGGAAGTTTTCATATCAATACTGGTCATTTATGCTCTTATATGCTCTTGTGTATTGTAGTGATCACTCGTTGTTGACCAAAAAGGGCAATTGTAATGATACATAGGTTTTTAAATTAAATTATGTATGTATATTGTATTATTATCTAGCTATTAGTACAGTTTGGATTTGGTAATTGATTTAAGGACACAATTGAGATGAACCAAAACTATTAACATTCTTATTTTTCATAGATAAAAAAAATCAGGAGGAGTATAGATATTGATATAAAGCGTAGGTACAGCGCCTTCAGTTAAAAAAATCTTTGTTCGCCTAAACGGCTAGACTGATTTTAACCAATTTTGATAGGTACATTGGTGCCTGAACTTCCGAAGATACTTATAGGATACTTTTTACCCGACTACGCGGACCAAGTGGCGGTTACTTCCTAGTAAATCCATAAAAAAAGTTTTATTATGCCTCCCTCATCGGTTTCCTATTTGGATTGGGACATTCCATGCGGTGACGACTTCGTATGACGTGGAATATATTAATAGCCGCGATCCCGGTTGAGATGGTGGAAAAACGCTATCAAGTCACATAATTATGTTGTTCTTAAAATAGACAGTATTCAAGATTCAAGGTTGTTGCACCGCAATCGCCGATTACTAGAATATCAACTTTAGCAATATCGACTTTAGCTGCATCCTTGTTGACAGCTAGGTTTATTACCCCACCGGAACGCTCGTTTTGACCGTACTCTAGACATTACTCTAACATACTTGATAATTTTCATGAGTGGAAGTGGGACAGTATACAAAATGTCAAAGTAGATGATTACGTCTATCACTCATAATTGCAAGACAGAGTTAAGCAAAAACATTTTGAATACACTTAGGTAAATTTCAAAAAGCCGTTCTATGTTTGAAGGACTACCTAGACGATTTGCATAAACTAAATTTGCATCTTATCGTTTTTATGTGCCAAAGGCGCAAAAGCTATCTTTGACATCACAAATATTCGAAGTAGTCCTTCGCAGCATAGTAGCGACGTGCTAATCATTACAATTGATTAGATACTCCAATGCAAATTCAAATGTGGGGTTAATAACAAAGGATGATTCAACAAACATGAATAGATACCTACGCAAATAATTATTCACAAATATTTTTAGAAACGAATTCTATACTTACTCGTATTTGCTGTTTAAAAACCATTATGAAAAAAATCGTGTACTAAAAAAATAATGTAGGTACTTATCCCAATTGTGCCCGCTGACAAAACTTTGAAACAAAGAGTAACTCTTACTCCCGAATCGTAATGTCAAAACCCCAAAATAGAATTACCCGGCACGTTACCCGGCAGGAAGCGTTTTTCCTGGAATAATAGTTTGGCGAATCCAGCCTTAGTTGGTAAGAAAACGTAGACAGTAGCCGCGCAAGATCTTTGTCGCTGGGGCTTGAAAAGTGTAGCGTATACTTTTATACATAATTTGCACATTCCTTACGTTTGCCCTCGACACGCTACTATGCCTTTAGACTTGCAAGTTTAGATCAATTAAGTGTGCAATAAAGTTGAAGCCTTTAATGATATTCTTCGTATTTAATCAGTGACATTCCCGGTATTGTATATTTATGTACCTTTTTTGTACAGATCTTAATTGTAATCCATTCCAGTAATATTATATTATAACCTTACAAAAAACTCACGCATAGGTTTGCGGCTACAGGATTAGTGTCGCATATAAAGGCATATTCTTTAACCGTTGATTGCAGATGATTGTTCTCGTGTGTTTCTGTAACTCTCGTGTATGTCTGTTTCATTTGATGATTGTTTAGACGATATTGCACCTATTTTAAAAAGGCCTTATACCTAGTTGAACCATTTCGATAGCATAGCTCTTTCGTATATGACACTTTAACCTAGGAAGCGGAAGTCAGGTAAATTTTCGACAGATGCGGCTTCAGTGTCAAAATATCATACAGTCCGTGAGCTCTCAGATGGCCATTCGGGTTTGGGTGAAAACTGAGAGTAAGAGCGAGCAAGACAGGTATAAACCGCGAATCGCATTTTGACAGTTCATGGACTGTAATGTGAGTTAGAAAAGACTTAATTTGACTCAAGAATAGGTACATTTGCTTAACAATTTTTTTACTTGCTTCCATTTGTCCTAAAAGGAACTTATCTACAGGAGTATAGTAAACATTCTTTTTCTTGAGCGAATCCACTTCGCTTTGTACCCTATGAACAATACTCATTATCTGTATTGTTAACTGTGGCCACAACTGCGACTTCGAAATGTAAAACTAGTATTGTTCATCGGGTACAAAGCTTAGTGGATTCGCTCAAGAAAAAGATTTTTTACTGTACGACAAAGGCTTTGTGGGGTCATGTTTAAAAAATAGCAGTTTATGACCATTCAGACATTAGCTTATTTTTAATTAAAAGTACGATCAATAAAATAAAAGAAATTATTTATTTTCAACAGAGTTTTCACAGTTGTCGAATCCTCCTTTTATAAGTTAAAAACTTCACAGAAACTTAATTGGACTGTATGTACATTGTACAGTCAAGGAAAGTGAAACGCGTACCTTTTTAACCCTTCTTGTCACTGTGACAAGAGCGAAAAAGGTATGTGTTTGCAATTTCCTGTACATCGAACTATCGGAAAGCTAAAGCTAAAAGACGAATTTTACCCCTAGTGATCTAGACAAGTAATCCGCCAATTTTGCTAAAGCTTTTGACAGTATCGACGTAAACTTAATTTTACTTTTATTTGGAAAATGCTATCGATTCTGAGTAGGATGAAGCTAATAACAAGTTCTGGAAGAAAATAGATTCTATTTTAAACGCTTATCAGACAAATTGCTTTATGTGAAAACGCCCGTTTAATCTTGACCACTACCTACTAGATACTAGTTAATAACTAATTTTAAAATTATGGTTGTAAAATGCCCTTTAAACATACGAAGTATTTGACAATAAAGATACATTATGAAAACCGTAATTATTGCTTAATAAAGTCAATAATATCATTATTGTAGGATAGGTAGATACATATTAGTTACAGCAGGGATTTCTTTAAGTATATTAAGGTATATTCAAAAGTGTAATAATGCAGCGTTAAAATAATTTGTAATGTATGACCTGATGTGATGAACTTGAAATAAAACCATGAAAAATAATGCATACGTATTTAATTACATCTCGCATCAGTCTTCTTGTCAGGGTTACCTTAAGTTAGTTCCATTTTTATATGCCCAACGATTACGATTTCAGAGAAAATGGGGAGTTTCTCATTTCTTCTATTGGCTTTGAGCAAGATCACACTAACAATGGATATAAAATAATGACGAAAATGTACATAGGTAAGTACTAAGGGGATTCAATTAAATTGAAATTTAATTGATTGCGAAACCTATCTATACATATAAAAGAAGAAGTCCTGACTGACTCATCAACGCACAGCCGAAACTACTAAAGTTAGAGAGTTGATTTTTGCACAGTCGGTTACTTTTATAACGTAGGCTAGGATAAGAAGGGATTTTTGGAAATAACTCCTCTAAGAGGGTTAAATAGGGTGGCAAAGATTGTATGGGGGACATTTTTTTTTGAGCTAGAGACTTGAAATTTTGTACTTGATTACTTATTAGAATACAAATAAAGCACAGTGTTTTGGAAAATTTCACCTCTAAGGGGGTTAAAAAGGGGTGCAAAGTTTGCATGGGGAAAACTTTATTTTTTTTAACTAGAGACTTGAAACTTTGTAGGAAGAATAACTTATTAAAATACAAAAAAGGTAATTTCAGCGTTTAAGAAAATTCTATCCCTACGGGGGTTAAAAAAGGTTGAAGGTTTTAGTAGTAGGGTAGTCATTTTCTTTGTCAACAGGTGGCGTTAGTGTACCGATTGAATGGTTTTTTCAAGTAATTTTCTTAATTCTTACTTACCTGTTTTCACGTTATTCGGTGTTCATTTGATACATGACAAAGCATAATATGTTATCATTAGATTTACACCTGCTAAATAAAAATTAAAAACAAAACAAAAAATAAAAATTCAAATCTTAAAAACAGTAGTAAGTAACGCTATTTGATGGCGTTAGTGTTAGAAATATTTTTTTTTTCAATTTATTTTTTTGTCTGACGTACAGTCATCATTTGATGTATGTACCTACATACATATTGTTAAATTGAAAGAGATACTCTTCGTTAAACTGCCTCTATCTCTCGATTTCCAGTGCTGAGCTTAAGATTGTTTTAACAGCCTTACTACGATATTTAACTTTTTTTTTAAATCTCACTCATAATAACTAAGATCCCCATTTTCTTACTCCAATTCCGTGCGTCGCTCTATATCTTGCAGAGTCATTTTTGCCAAAGATTAAAGCATCGGGTAACTGACGGAATAAGTACTAAGCATCCTGCAAACAATTCCCGTAATCTATCTAATTGGAAAATCTTCTAAAATTCCTTAACAATTGCATATCAGTGTCTGCCACTGTTTGAAATGTAATATGTCTAGACCATTTTAACGAAGAATACAAATTCACTTACCTATTTTAATATCTTTGTCATCATCAAAAATCTACGCGGACGAAGACGCGGGCGGCCGCTGTATCTTTATATTAACGTTAATTCTTCTTTCATTCATTACAAAAAGAATCGTTTGATTTAATTAAACCTTCACCTATAATTAACACAGTTTTTTGGAAACGACCCAGTAAGAAAACGCGAAGAAATGTCAATAGATACTAGATTCAAACTGTTGTTGAATAACTCCGCTACCCAAAGATATTATTAAGCGATAAGACCGCCTGTTGTTAACCTCTTTTATTTTTTACTGTATATCTCTCATGTTTTGTATTCCTGTGTATTTGAGGTGGGCAATAAAGTGGCTTTGTATTGTATTGTTTTGTTGCTTCAGAATTCGTGAGTTAGGCTGCCTGCCCTGTCCACAGAAGCGGGGCAATATGGACCAATCAGGCAATCACTCACTTCGAATTCACGATACGTTATATGGATCACACCACCGAACCACTAAACCGCTTAATACAATAATTAAATATTTTAATTTCAACTCGATACCTTCACGCGTTGCCGAGATAAAGGGTCTTGACAGACGGAACGGACGGACGGAAGTGATCCTTTAAGGGTTCCGTTTTTCCTTTTGAGGTGAGAGGTGAGGCACCCTAAAAATAAACTCCTCCCGTGAAAGGTTCAATGCAAAGAACCTGCAGTAAAAATACACGAATATTAGCTGGATACTTTAAATAGTGGATGTACACACTAGATACTAAAACTAGTTTGTTGATTGATACTGAGATACAAGCTTTGTTTCAAGTATAGTAACTACTTGCAGGTACTTGTTACTTACTGAGTTCTGATTTTCAACAAACGATATGTTTATTATTTGTAGCAATTATGCCGTAATTTTTGTGTTTTTTACAGTAAACAAATCAAGTATGAGTAATTATTTTTTTAGGGCCTGCTAAAGTTAGTTTTTTGGCAGAAATCACTCATGGTGAGCTACAAAAATGCTGTTAAAAGAATGTGTAGTATGTGGGAGGGTGGGGGGAATTTTCTCCGAAACTACTGGACTGATTGAGTTGAAATTTGGTACACGTATGTAAATTTATGACCCAAACATGGAAATGTAACGTAACGTAAATCAAGTAATTTTCATGAAACATGGGGGCCAGATTTGAGGGGTAAATTAGAAAAAAAAAATAGCAAAGTGTATCGTGTGACATATCAAATGAAAGGGTACATTATGAACATCTCAAATATATATATTTAATAATTCTAAATTAAGGCGCTCTTTTCCCAGTAGACGCCGAACTCACTCATTTTCGAATGAGTCGTAAACATATTAAGCAGTGTTTGAAGATATGAAAAACATACATATAATACTTGAGGATCTTGCGATTATAAAATCGTTTTCAGCAACACGATTGGATAAATTTCGCTCGATAGAATAGAATCCCAAAGCTACCTCTATTTGTAATATTTTTTCAGTGGCAAGGGTAAAATACGAAGTTTTTTTACCCGTTTTTTGCTTAAATGTATGGATATTAACATTATCTAGGTAAATTCGCTAGGATTGTCTCGATAAAATTATTTATTTAATCATTAGAACTAAAAACCTGCTAAAAATCGTCGCGCGTCAGCGATTGAAGAGCGTCAATTAGTTCCGCGCGACCACGGCCGGACAATATCGCCTTAAACGGTTTTGAAGTTATTTACGAAAACGAGCAAAACTTGGCGATTTCCCCACACATCCCTTATTTCCTAAAATAGTAGGTCTAAAAAAAACAAAAATACAGAATATAGTTCAATACTTGTAGATTACAGAAAAACATATAAGAAGTCTATGGTATTGAAAGTAACACCGTTTAACTAGTACGAATATTTATACTTCGCATAATGGCCAAATGACTTAAATTTTAAAAATAGCATTGCAACGGTAAATGAAAGAGTAACAGAAATAAATTATACATTTCTAGAAAGAACATTTTCTATTCTTTACTTTTGTCATACATATTTTGGCCGAGAAGTGTGAAGTTTTTGAGATAACTAACCTTTTAGCGGAAAAAAAGATCAATAATTAAAAACGTTAGTATTTGATAACAGATTGCGCTGATTCTATAAGTGATATCGCTTTCGTATGTATGAAAGGTTTATAGTAAATTTATTCAGGATTATTTCGTTCCTATACATTTTGTATGTATCGTACACGGTTTTCATTTAAAGTGGAAAATACCGCGCTCCGGGACACATTCGAGGGCGCGGGGGGATGACGCTCACCCCTGAGAGGGGGGGAGAGTAGATAAAATTAAACTTGGATCTATAACCTACATATCCTGATAGATAAAAGTTGTCCTTTCATTTTGCCAAATTTTCAGCTAATCCCAAACTAAGCAAAGCTTGTACCTACTATGGGTACTAGACGACGATATACACATAGTATATATATATATATATACATACATATATAGATAACATCCAAGACCCAAGAACAAATTCGAGTTCATCATACAAATATTTGCCCCGGCCGGGATATATTTAGGAATCATCCCAATTTTAGGTTGATAGGTCTTCCCGTGTACTTCGACTTTCTTAGGAAGAAAAAGAAAACACTGAAAATATAATGTAAGTATACCTTATGTATATAATTCAAACATATGAAGTTTAGCTCGCCGTTATCATTTTAAAAGTATTCTATATAAATATCATTTACCCTTCTTGCACTCTTAATAGTTGTATTACGGGGTTCGTCATAAGCCGCCCTCATTACCGTAGATTGAATAGGTTTCTGGTAAATTTTTCCTGTTGTACCTAAGTCAGATGTAGTTGTGTTATCAACAGTGTCATGATCAGGATTCTCAAATTCTCCCGTTATTGGGTTAAACCTGTTCGCGCCGAATATTGGACTGAAATACGAAATTATGTAATTAAAATTCTACTAGCTATGCTATGAGTATATTAAATAAATAAGTAAAAAAGTCGGTCAAGTGTGAGTTAGACTCGTGCACCGAGGGTTCCGTTGGAAACTTAACTTTGCCGTGAATGAACGTGATGTGTTACCTAGTTTAGTGCGAAGGCTGCACAAAATTTTTAATCATAAAAAGATAGTTATAGGAGGAATTATTTTTTGTGACCGAATTAAGTTAGCTTTGTTCTAACAAAAAATGGTTGAATATTTTGTGTATAATGAAGTGCGGCCACAAGTATAATTTAGCAGACATTTACAAAATACCTACCATTTAAATTGGATGAAATTATGAATGGACATGCAAATTTAAATACATAAATGGTTACCTTTTGAAACGGCTGTCTATAACATGGCGTACCGGAATATCATTCCTTTTATCAGCTATTCTAAAAGTATCAAAATAATTTATTAAAATAAATCGTGATATATCATATTACTGGAAGTAAAGGAAATAATTAACGTTTGTTAATAACTATATAACTATAGCCTTTAGATTAGCGTTATATCAACAAAATATTAAGTACATACCGTCATATTATTTAGAGTCCGTGAGCTAGATTCGGGTTTGGGCTAACACTGAGAGGTTCTTAGGGCCTTATCACACTTGCGAGCTGCGAGCGTGTTTTCTATACTAATATCAGTTACGGACTCGCTGCGTGATCGCCTTCATACAAAATTCGCTCGCAACTCGCTAGTGTAATAAAAGGCCCTAAGCCCTTATGCCGGTTTCACACGAGGGCAGAACAGTTCGGAAGAAGAGTGGCGTTTAAAAATAGGACAGTCAAAGTCAGCGTAGCCATGGAGCATCGACGACGACAAAGGCAACATTTTTGCAGACACAGCCCTGCTCCTTGCACTGCACTGCCCTCGCGTTCACGAGTCCAGCCACGAGACAGACGAGCGAGAAAGGTGGTGGGGAGCAAACTACCCCGAACAAATAGACCGGCGAGTTATTAACTGTTCTGCCTTGGTTACTGTCAAGACAGTACTGTTCTGTACTGTTCTATGCGTTCCAATAGTAGCAGTACTGTACTGCCCACATGAATTTGCAGTGGTCGAATATTTGGCTTTTACAAATACATTATGCAATTATAAATTTCATATTCGCATTGAGGATACTTACGTGCCATTTTCTTCGGCAAAGGGTACCACACAGCCGGAGCGTCCAAAGCACGGCGGTCCATTATTATTATTACGATGGTGCTTAGCTTGAGTGCTGTAGGTGTAAGATAAACAATTTATTCATTAAAAACTTTATTGCACAAAAATATGTGTACCAATGGCGGACTTAATGCCATAAGGCATTCCCTACCAGTCAAGCAATTTAAATATGGTTAAGTTAAATTCAACTTTTACTAACAAACGCACGTTCCGCACCCTACGCCCCCACCCCACTGGAATTCGAACAGAATATACCTACACTACGAGCCATTTAGCCTTTTCCAAAAATCACATTTTGGAAAAGGCTAAATGGCTCCAGAGATAAAGGGCGGCCACGTACAAGGAGGCAAGACGAGATAGACTGCGAGCAAAGACTGGCCAAAAATTGCACTAGATAAGAAACGATGTATCTATGGAGTAGGCTTTTACCGAAATGGAGTCCTTACAATGATAAATAATTTGAGACATAAAAATGTAGCTAAAAGACTGACATATCTATACTTAGTTATACAAAAATGAGTTAAGTAAATTATGTTTACAAAGGTTTACATTCCAATAGTACAAATTAATTTAGTAAATAGTTGTTTTTAAATTTGTTTTAATTTATTATTCTTAAACGTATAACTTGTATTTTTTTATGGAATCAATAAATCTACATATATTTATTTTATTTATTTATATCTACGTGCACATGTTTTTGAAGCAAGAAAAATATCAGCAAATAGAACCTCCAACAACGCGGTTAAATTTTGCACATTAATTTCGTAATTTATTTTACCGTTTTTACGTAGCTCTCAATTGATATTTATAACGGGCACCAAACCAAACCAATCTCGCAAAAAAAAACTTGAAAATATTAAAAGGTAGTTAGTTCTGTATATTTTATCCTCTTAGTTTTACTATATTGAATCTTAAGCGTTGCATTCGTAACGCAGAAATTAGGTATGTACTTGCCTTTGTGATTAAGAAATCACAATCAGTGATTGAATGGGAAAATACCAAAGTACTTTACTTACAGAAATAAATAATGTAGCAAAACCGAGGTTAGAAGTATCATTTTCAATGCAAAAGTAATAATGCTTTACAAAATTGTGGGATTTATTTGTAAAGGCTACGTGATTTATTTTTACAACAGTCATAAAGTTTGCTTTATATTTAATTTTAAATTGTTTCTTGTTCTTATATACATTGGTATATGCTCTGTATCGCTCTGCTCACATACTCACATATCTATATATATGTGAGTACGTGAGCAGAGCGATACAGCTAGAGCATTCAAAGGTCAGCAACGTGCAGACTCGTGTTGCATAATAAAGGTGTCTAATCCGGTCTTTCAATTTATACAGTTTACGACACACTTAATTTACTTCATCATGCACACGTCCAGAAATACGGTGTCCTGAGAACTAGCGTGAAAATGATTTAATAACATGCATTTTGTTAAATGGTAACGTAACGCCACTATGAACGTTAATATGACAAACATAATCAAGCACATTTTCAATACCTAGTAGTAGTTATTTATTGTGTACAAATAAGCTATATTACAATTCTTAAGTGTCGTAAAGTCATAAGTAATAGGTATATAGATGGAAAGGAACCTATATTAAAATTTACGCTTAGCAATTTGAGTATAATGGGTAAATTTTATACCCAAACCTGTGAGCAATGAGCGCTCATTTCTACTCGGAACCAACATTTTCTTTGTGCAATAAAAATTAATCAAAATGTTCTCGCGAAATATACCAATACTCTACGACATTTTAACCGACTAACACGAATCATGCTACACTTCGATCAAGCTACCCGAAAATTCCAGTGTTTGCTTATTCTTCAAATATACCTAGGTACTGTATAATTGAAAAAGTAAAACAAATGTTCCGTCCCTCTCTATAACTCACCATACTACTGAATGAAGGGAGAGACTAGACGTTTGCAGAGCTGCTACCCGTTGCGGTGATATAAAGTGGGCGTCTGGGAACATATGGGCGGAGCGACCCTCATCTGAGTATTGTTTTGCCCTCCCTTTAAAAGCCCTCCGGACCTCATTGCGAGTGGTATGTCCAGCTCTGCAGACCGCTTTCCTTAAGTTAATGAAGCGCGAACTTGAAACAATTATCAAACTTGATACATTTAATTATATAAATTAAACCTGTAGCATAGACGATAGTTACGATGGTACTGAGGCGAATTACGTGAAGTTTGTGACAAAGTGTTGAGATGTTTAATATGGACGGAGTGAGCAGCAACCACCGCTGTCTACCTGTGGAGACAAGCAGTGTTGTCCCCGTGAGTCTGGGCGGGTCGCCCACTTCTGCAAATGGCTCAGATTTGTTTCTTTACGACGATTCGTCCATGTCAGATGGCAGTCTGTACGCGAGCGACCAAGAAAACCTGTCCATACCAAGGAAAAGGTGAGCCTATTAAAAATACTTTTAATAAACTTTCAACTATTTTGAATCTCTGTCACACACACACACACACATTACACACACCTACACAATTTATTATTGACATCGGTACAAGTAAGTTCTAAGATGTTTGTGTAATGTATGTCTGTCCGATCTCTAAGATCAAATGAAGTCACTTTGACACAAGGTACAAACGACCGTATATATGTTTTAAGGTAAATTTTAACTTGTGCCAGTTTGACATAATTTGATGACTATGACCTATGACTATACAACGCTCGGCGATTTATTAAATTAGCCGTTTTGCACGTCGTACCTTATCAGCTAATTACGGACCTCTTTATATTGGCAGTGTGATATATCGATATTGCTGGGCAAAGCTATTGCGCGTCATATTTCAGGGATAGATTTAAATAAATAGTGCATTACTTACTACAGTACAGAGGCTAGGTAAATAGGTAGCCGAGTACCTATTCGGTTAGGGATACGAGGCTGGCACTCCCTTTTCCCGCTGAGGTACTTATGGTGATTTTCTCAAATAATACTGGAACTAATTAAATCAAGATAAAAGCACAACGAACCACGATATATCGAATCAAAATAAAACATTTGAAATTTTCCCACCAAAGCTCAACCCTTTTTTTATATATGTGTTCTGTTTGCTAATGCGAATTCATATACCTATATGAGTATTTTCCATAATACGCCGTTGTCTGATCTGACTAGATGAAAAAAAATGTAGTTAGATTAAAATTAGTTTGAAATTAATATTAAAAGTTATGGATTAAAACTTAAAAGTAAGAATGTATTATTTTATTTCTATAGCTGATTTTAAATAATTATTTAATTATAATAATAATATACAATAAAGAAAATGGAAACGCCTTCAAAAGTAAACTAAGAAGCTAAAATTATTCCGCTCATGTATACAGATTATATTTGAATCCGATCAGATTATATTAACACATATTACATGAATGCACCCTTTAATTATTTTTATTACTATTTGATTATATAGAATACCTACAAGTATTTTTGTTAGATAAAGAAGATTATGTGAGTTTTAAATTGGCACCGACTTCAAAAGGTGATAAAGTGTAAGTAATCTGTACATCAGTGGATTATTTGGCCTTTTGGTTTATTTATGAAGGCGGTTCTTTTTTATATAAAAATGTATACTTTGTTCGTGTTAGTGGACAAAATTAAAATACATACAATATGTAGATGGGAGATCGGGGAGGTCTTGTTTGTAAGCATCTTGTTTGAATTATCTCCTAACTCCTAGCCGTTAAAAAGTTATACCTTCCCTTCCATCATCAGCTCAGCATCATAAGGCGATGAGTGAACTTTACAAAATATATGAAAACACATTGTTAGTGCTTATAAATATTTGAGGGTTGCCCTGGATTTCCCTGGGACCCCTTTATCAGATCCCGACTTGATGACTACGGGACCACCTGAGGAGTAAAGCCTTTCAAATTAAAAAAAGAATTTTGAGAATCGGTCTACAATTGGCGGTGAAATCGGTAAAAAAACATCCATACAGTGAAACATAAAACCTTCTCCTTGTTTGAAGTCTGTTAAAAACTGCAAACATATCGCCAATTGTTTTTTATAGGCGTAATGTTAAAACGCCTATTGACCGAGCGAGCGAAGCGTTTCTGCTGCAGCTTCGCTAAAATTACATTCGAGAGCCTTTCTCAAAAATTTGTACACTATTAAGACAGAAATTAAAGTCAATATAATTTTCCTATTTTGTTACCAATTGTCTTAGTAGTTTTATATCAATGTTATGGCTATGTTCGATAATTAAGGTTATGTTATGCTTATACTTTTTAATTATATATAATCTGATACCTACGAGTATGTCTAGGAAATCACGAAGAAATATTGGTAACAATATAGGTAAATTATATATTGACTTTAATTTCTGTCTTAATTGTGTAGAAACTTTTTGAGAACTGCCCTCGTATGTACGGATGTTTGAAAGTTCGAATTTCCAGCTATTGACAACCGATTCTCGTGAAATTTTGTAAGTAGGTTCGATGGGCTCATAATATTTTTGTCCATTTAGTTTTCCGAGATGTATTCAAAACGGCGGTGCATGTGGGTTGAAAAAAAAAAGCAAATTTCATTTCTAAATAAACTCGAGAGGTCACAGAGCCGCTAGAGTTTTTTTAATGGCTGAGTGCCATGACGGCTATGTTTCCATGGATAAGGTTTTGCCGTCGACTACGTTTGCGCAAAATTACATCAAAATCAGTTCAGCGGCTTAAGCGTGAAGAAGTTACACACAGAGTTACATTTCGTAATGTATATACGAGTATCAGGAGGGATATTGCCCTGCTCATCTAGCACAACTATGCTACGCGACTTGTCGCGGCGCACATCACTCTCTCACACTACGAGATGCATAGGTAATGTATCTCGCGCGAGTGCGTGTCTCAGTTGTGCGAGGTGCTGGTCGGCACGAATACACGTATCTGACGCAAGGAACTCTCGCAGGTCGGACTACCGTCGCCACCTCAAGCGACGCTCACGGTGCCCGCAGCAGCAGATCCAGCAGCGACAGGCGGCCAACCTGCGCGAGCGCCGCCGCATGCAGTCCATCAACGACGCATTCGAGGGCCTGCGCGCCCACATACCCACCCTGCCGTACGAGAAGAGACTTTCTAAGGTTGACACGCTTAAGCTGGCCATAGGATACATCAGCTTCCTGGGTGAATTGGTAAGTCTCTAAGTGCGCCTTTAGATAATGTGATATACTTACTCTAATAAATGTTAGTTGTTGACACACAAGCAACCGATTCTGCGGCAATCGAAGCTTGCGAGTGGTCTGAAGACTTCGCATCGAAATTATAACTTCTTTTATCATATCTACGTTTAGCCAAAAAAATGAATTTTCACTGCGCTGCTGTTGTATTTTTGTTATCGTAATATGTTAATAAGTACATAATATACTATCACGTTTTAGCAGTAACATATTTATATAAGTATAAAAATTATGTAGTTCCTAGTGGCGTGGTTCCATAAAAAAACATTACCACGGAACTTGCCTATTTCATATAGTGTTCCCTTTTGTTGTTGGAAAAAAAAATAACATTTATTGAAAAACTAACGGGTCGTGATAACTATCCGACATGGAGATTTGCGGTAAAAACCTACCTGCAACACGAGGACTTATGGAAGTGTGTTGAGTATGAAAGTTCTGTGACCGTAGACTCCAACTTAGACACGAAAGCACGATCAAAAATTATCCTTCTAGTTGATCCAATTAATTACGTGCACATTGAGGAAGCCACGACTGCAAAAGAGGTATGGACGAACTTAGAAAACGCATTCAATGACTCCGGGCTAACGCGCCGTGTGGGTCTACTACGAGCAAGAATCTTATACTACGAGACATGATTACGACAACATTAAACGGATGTCACAATGTCGAGGAATATGTCAGTAAAATGATGAGTACGGCACACAAACTCCGCAATATCGGGTTTAAGGTTGACGACGAGTGGCTCGGTACACTGCTGCTCTCAGGTCTTCCAGATAGTTATCAGCCCATGATTCTGGCGATGGAAAGTTCTGGTGTGAAAATCTCCGCTGACTTAGTTAAAGCCAAAATTCTACAGGATGTACGACAAACCGGCTCGAATGCATTTGCCGTTAATCATAGATTAGTATGTTTCATCTGTATTTATTTATTTATATGTGTATACATTATATAATATATGTATTTATCTAAATATTATTTATTAAAACTTGTTTAAGTTAGTTGCACCGCCCACAATTTATCTGCTTTGCCCGAAGGTTGACTGGTAGAGAATGCCTCATGGCATTAAGTCCGCCTTTTGTACGATAAGTTTTCTTTTGTGCAATAAAGATTAAATAAATAAATAAATAAATAAATAGATATGGTTCAAATCGTAAGGGCTACACCAAGTATAATGAGACTCAAACAAGCAAGGGGCCACGGTGCTATAGTTGCAATAAATTTGGTCATATTAGCACAGAGTGTAAGGCAAAGAACAAGAAGAAGAGCCAGTGCTCAAACTACGCAGCAGCTTTTGTGGCATCAACATCAAATGATTCCTTTTGGTACGTAGACTCTGGCGCATCAGTACATCTCACAAAGCACCAAAACCTACTTTTTGACGTGACAGAACCGTCAATTAAATTTATCAAAGTAGCTGATGACAAGTCGCTGTCAGTCAAAAGCTGTGGCAAAATAAGTTTGAATGTTTGTGATGTCAAAGGCGAACAAAAGAATATACTTCTCCAGAATGTCCTCTACGTGCCTGATCTTGCTACAAACTTGCTTTCGGTGAGCCAAATTATCAAGAACGGTGGCCAAGTAAGATTTAATCCTAAAGGCTGTTTGATTATGAATAAAGACAATGCGATTGTTGCGACGGCAAGCTTAGTTGACAATATGTACCGGCTGAACACTAATGATGATCACGCATACATATCCGCAGTTGACGACAAGAACGCCTGTCTCTGGCATCAGCGCATGGGTCATCTTAACTTCTCGGACTTGAACAAAATGAAAGAAGCTACTGTTGGAGCACAAATGTCATCGAAAGACACCGTTGTGTGCTTAACTTGTTTAAAAGAGAAACGAACACAATCAACATTTAAAGAGGACGGTTCCCGAGCTACGCAAAAGCTAGAAATCGTTCATTGTAATCTTTGTGGTCCGATGGAGACAACGTCACTGGGAGGAGCGAAATACTTCATGACGTTTATTGACGACTTCACAAAGATGCTGTTCGTTTACTTTTTGAGAAACAAGTCCGAAGCCTTGGCAAAATTTAAAAAGTTCAAGGATGAAGCAGAAAATAAACTTGGATGTAAGGTAAAGTGTCTCAGGTCTGTCAATGGCGCTGAATATATTAATAGGAACTTCTCAGACTTTCTCGTGACCTCAGGTATTGAGCACCAAATAACCTCACCGGACCAAGATGATGTTTCAGATACGATGAATCGCACGTTGGTTGAGACAGCGAAGTGCATGCTCCTAAATGCCAAGCTAAGCAAGCTGTACTGGGCTGAAGCTGTACATACAGCTGCCTACATCGCCTGCAGATCACCAACCCGAGCGCTGTCATGCAAAACACCAATTGAATTGTGGTCAGGAATTAAACCAGATGTTAGTCATATGAGGACTTTTGGCTGCGAAGCAATGGTTCAATTGCCGAAAAAAGAAAAGTAAGAAGTGGGACATCAAAGAGAAAATGCTATTTGTCGGCTACTGTGAGCATACAGAAGGGTACAGGTTCATTAAGCCCGGGTCCCAAATAGTTGTGATAAGTCACGATGCTGTCTTTCTTGAATCTACCGTGAAGAAAAATTTCGTTCCGGTTGAGTTAACAAACGAAAACTGCACTTCAATAGATCAGCAAGAAGGAAATAGCGATGATGACGACACCGAAAACTACGATTCCAGTCAGTCAACTGCAGAAATAACAATTCAATCCATAGATGAAGCCGAACTGTCAGAAGGGTCTGAAAACGTACCAAAAACGAAGCATGTTAAACCCGAGGCTAGTACAATGACAGTAAGGCCAAGGAAGCAGCCCAACGCTGAATCGTCTGCTGCTAAGCCAATTGGCTTTTTATGTTACAGCGATGAGACAAGTTTAGCACCGCTTACCTACCCGGAGTGTATTAACTCCGTAGACGCTGAACATTTTAAAGTCTCGATAAATGAAGAATCGGGAGCAGGTTTTCATTTTCAGGAGACACCCTCATCGACTGACAATGTACCCCAAAATTCTAACTTAAAGCTGGAGGGTAATGAGAGAGCAAACAGATACGTCTCATTCAGAGGAACTGCAGAATCACGGAAGCACGCCACAACCGTAAGCGGACCATACATAATGTACGCTGGGAACTTGGTGAGTCGATTCTTTACTAACTATTATCAGAATCACTGCTACACCGTACTTAATCGTCCTAAAGCTACGAAGAATTATGGTATCTGCTGTCAACCAGGCATGGCAAGCGTATTGGTCGGTTACAGTGACGTTGATTACGCCAATAACCCCGACACCAGACGCTCTGTCACTGGATACGTGCTTATGAGGAACTGCGCAGCTTCGGAAGACATTTGGGCAAGGACGCCAATGATGTCTGACTTTAGTCTATTTAAACTAAGATTCGTCTGTTTGAATATTAACAGTTCTATGTGTATGATTAAAAATGTGAACTACTCGTATCACGAACTGTGCAAACAAACTAAATTCAGAGACAAAATTGGTACTTATGCACAAAAGTGGACATACATGAGTGAACTTATAAATATTTAGTTGTTGTTAATTTTATAGGTCACTTATATGTCATTTTGTATGTCACTTTATTATTTGTTTTGTTTTATGTTTGCATGTCTGTCTTTCTGTTCGTACTGATCTCATAAACGTAAGATAGCTCAAATTTGGCAGGAGTGTTAAAATAGTTTATAAATTATAGCTATCTAACCTTCTTATGTATCAGTACTCATCTTAGTCTTTGACATATATAAAAAGAATCACATCAGGTGACACCGCCGTTCAGTTTGCTGTTGTATATTTTTATCTTTATAAATAATTAGTTTTCCCACTATGAAAAAAGATGCCGCGCAATAAAGCCTTTAATGATTACCATTTGGTATTTACGAGTATTTTTGTTCGATATTTATAGATTATAGTTTACGTGAGGTTTGGCACCGACTTCAAAAAGTGATTCAAATGTAATCTGTACATGACCGGGTTATTTTTGGCTTTTCAGTTTTTTTGAAATCGGTTCTTTTTTTAAAAATAATGACACAAAATAAATAATGGTTCTTTTTTTGTTAATTTTTTTTGGGATTTAGTTATTCAAATAAAATCCTTATGGCGGGGTGATCGGGGAGGTATTGTTTGCGTGCATGTTATTTGAATTATCCCCTAACTCCTAACCGTTAAGGAGTTATACCTTCCATCATCAGCTCAGCATAGGAAGATGATAGTAGTCATACGAAAATACTTAAATAGCTTTAGAAAATATAGTGCCTATAAAATTTGAGGGTTACCCTCGATTTTCCTGGGATCCCATCATCAGATCCCAACACGGTTATAATGGAACCACCCCAAGAGTAGGTATATATACTCTTTGAAAAAAAATAATTAAAATCGGTCCCCAATTGGCGGAGTAATCGGTGGACATACCTACAAAAAAAAAATAGATACAGTCGAACATAGAACCTCCTCCTTTTTTGGAAGTCGGTTAAAAATTAAGCTAAATCGCGGTCTTGACTTGCCCATAGAGTTTATTTCACACACGCCACCACTGATGGTACCATGCCTACGCTGCGCGACTCCTACGAATAACTAGATAGTAACATAAGTATTAAATAGTAACCCATTGGTAGGTAAACTTTACTCCTTTCGACTTTTCTTAATCAACATCTTCTTTAAAATGTAACTACTCATCTACTTAATCATAAACATGTATTTCTGAAATCTACACATGCTTATGCTAGAAAGTTCGCTAACGGTACGGTACACTACTACAAGGTCCATGAATTACATGCTATATTCTCTTATTTGCACCCGGACATTACCTTATCTGCCTTACTTACCTTTCTTTAAGTCTAATAACTTATTCAACAGTTGCGTGGTGACAAAGAAATCAATGGGCAAACCGGAGCAAATCGACTGACTTTCCTCAAAACCAAAAATGAAAGTAGCTGAAAACCTGTAAAATAGTCCAGTCCATGGAAATTGGGGTTTATGGGCTCCACGCCACTAGTTTTTGAAGAATATTGTGCGATGTATCTTTTCTTCCGCAGGTTCGAACAGATCGCAACTCTCCCAGTCATATGTTAACTGGCGCAGGAAAGAAGAGTAACAACGAGGAACAGAAGAAAGTCGTCATAAGAGGTAATCCATAGTCATACATATCACTTAGGTATAGGTAAGTACATTATAATCATCATCATCATAGTGAGAATTTTGCGCGGTGATTCTTATCTTGTTCGGAGGAAAACTACGGATTAATTGAATAGGCGCGGATTACGTCGTGGTACCTCGAATATAATTCTAGGCTAATTATTATCCCAGCGATTACTTTCCTGACGCACGATTTAAAATACATGCTTCAAATAACTTCGTGAAGAGTAAGTACCTAAACGGTGTCGTACCGGTCCGCTATGACGTTATATTCTGCAAATTACTGTTTACAAGAGGTCGACGGCTGAAGCATTACTTACATCGACAGGCGACTTCAGCAGACGGACCAATGCGTTACCTACGCTCTTATTGATCTCTCTATCAACTCTCTTATTGATCCTTCATCAGATCGTTGTATAGAATACAAACGATTAATTTACTCTTGATTTAGCCGAAAAACCTAATTTGATTGGTTTAGTACACATAATTCGTTACCGACGAGATGTACAGTCGCCATAAAATATATCGTAGCATATAAGGCGTTCATAAATATCTGAACACGACTTATTTACTGGGGGTTGCAGTTCATGTTCAGATATTTATGGACGCCTTATACGATGGCGACCTAAACTTTACCTATTTTATTAAACGGCATATTAAAGTAGTCACAGTGGAAATCTTTTTATCAAAGCCTGATGGATAATGTTCCACACTTACGCAATCTCCAGGCAATGATACATAATGAAGCGTGCACTATACCTAATGCAAGTGGGTACTCGCCCTTGCCCCGGGACGGCCGTGCCAGGCGACCCCTGCACTCTGCTACACAACTTGTTTGTGCACCTTGTCGAGATCGATACCACGATAATTGCCACAAATGGACCTTTGCTAACTGCTGCTTAACAGTAACAGTAGATACATTTCGTAGCGCAGGCTTACGTTTCGTATTAGGATTGATAATTTTGATTAAAATTTTATTTATGTTTTTCCCTGAACCCGTATACTTTTTTTGTATGATTTCTAAATCGGTGTCGTAATTCCTAGCATTTTATTATTTTTTCATTTATTATTATGAACCTATTATGTCCCACTGCTGGGCAAAGGCCTCCCTCCTCTTCTTCCGTCTGTCGCGGTTTTGAGCTGTATCTGGCCAGTCCTTCGAAAATGAGTCCAAGTCATCCAAGCATTTTATTAGTTTATTAAATTCGATTTCCATTTACAATGGTATAGGTATTGCAATCCTCACCAAAAAAGTACCTACTAAACACAGATAACAAGAACGTAATATAGTACATAAACAACAGGTGACTTTTGCGTACCGTTAACCACATAAAAATACGGGGGGTACTTTAAAAAATATATGCATTTCTTTCAACTCTGCCTAAGGGAAATAAATCAAATTTTATCCGTTTTGTTTTGATAATGTGTGAATATCGTTATAGTATTTTATGGAACAGTTGTATAAGAGGGCTAAAAAAACGCGAGTAGCACGCTTTAGAAAAGATGCCACGAGCATTTTTTGACTTACTTATACAACGTTGCATACAATACTTTTTTTACGACTCGATATTTAATAAATAAAATGCAAATTAACAACAAAGAAAATAATTACATGTGGGAACATGCTCGTAGCTCGTAGGTACCTACCAAACAAAATAAAAAAATAAAAATAATCTCCGATCAACTTTTTTTTATGACGTCTATCTGTCAATAAAATATGAACTTATACCTCAACATACGTTCACTATACTATACATCCATGCACAGAAGATAAAACTTTTTTTTTTAGTTGGCAGCATGCCTTATATCAATAAGTTTTTATTAAATTGCAAATTGTGTGAATGCAGCTGTTTATTAAGTTGGTAACACGAAGTACTTCAATTAATTTTCGTTTGGAACACATTAAAATATAGACTAGGTACTTAACTTAAATTTTGTAATCTGTGGTACTAGGGAATGCTTTTTTGGCGACATTATAACATCGTCTAGCAGTGTTGTTTTGGGCAGTAGAATACAGACTTTAATAATGTATGTCTTTATATAAGAGTTAGTAACTATTATAAATGACAGAAAAAAATTCTCGAGTACAGAAAAACAATAACAACACGGGACATTATAGTGTATCTATAAATGTAAGTAAGTTAGGTAATTACGCCGTTTATTATGTTTCATAATAGACTTAGTTGCCGCAACAGGGCGAGGCTGCAGTATTTTACGGTAGCAGCAGTATATTATGATTATTAAATTCATCACGCCACATCTAAACATCACATACCGTGCGCATTATCATCGTATCACCGTGATCGATTGGTCCAGGTGCGCCGAGAGCGCGGTTCCCACGGCGCGCGCACTCGCGTGATGCCCGCCCGTGGGACGGGGACGGATGCTCCCACGCGAATGTGTCATCTAATGCAGATCCTTTTAATGGGGCAATATTATATAATTATCCCGGTGGAAATAATAAAATTAATAACAAATTGTGTGATCGAAACAACCCTGACAAGCGACACGTCTGCTTACTGATGTGCCAACGGAAACTTTCCAAAACTGTAAAACTTTTCGCATAGAAATATTTCAGAAATTGTATTTTAAATTCTTGTGAATTTTCCAGGATTTCCGGAAAAATCTCGGCTTTTTAGAATAATTTCGCAACTTGCCCATCCGTATGTCTGCTATGAATTTACCTGTGAACTGAGTAGGTAGGTCTACTATGTCCTAACAAATGTTCAAAAAGAAGTAACAGGTACCTTATTACATACCTACCAAGTGGAATCAGCAACTATAGCTGTAACTGTGGTCATCTCTTTTATATTATTCTACAATGCAGTGAGTGTGAGCGTAGAATAAGAAGGAACGTTTTTTATTAAACTATTTAGATAGGTACTTTATTTGACCAAGTGTCATTAAGCGAAAGCCGAGTAGCCTATCCAGGGCACCCGATTACCCGAATAATTTATTAAATAGAGAAAATACATTTCTCATTACACGATACCTAATACAAAGCGGAATCGCTTTGTGCGAAGTAGGTGTCCTCAACATGAAACTCTTTATTTGAGCGCGTGCACCCATCTGATTTGTGTATGTACAGTAAGCAACTAAAAGTGTAAACAAGGGCGGCGAAGTGTTTGGTGACAATCACCGAAGCAAATTGAGAGACCCTTCATAAACTGTTAGGCGGGGTGTATTAGAATATTATTAAACACTCGGGACCCTTTCACTATATTCACAAAATTAGAGCCTCTGAGACCTCGCGAGTTTATTTCAAAAAGCTGTTTTTTTTTTCGTTTTTATGTTTTCAATTTCAACGCGCTTATATACTTCGGAAAAATTTCGAAAAACTGAATCGGTCGTAAAATTATATACTTATCGAACCTACTTGCAAAATTTCATATGAATCGATTGAGAAATGCGATCTAGACAAAGAACAGCCGGAAATTCGGACATCCAAACAGACATTCGGACGCTTCGCTCGCTAGGTCAATTACAATAGGTACTTATTCGTTACGGTGTCAAAAATTGCATTGGGTTATAAGTATAAAATTAGGTGCACCACATAATCTTTTTTTCAATTAAGTAGTAAAACACTTTATCGGAACAATATAGAGATTATCTTGCACGTGCGTTTCACCCCGCGACGCGCGCGGCGTGTTGACAGCCATGTTTAGTTTAAACATACCGAACTCCAAACTTGGTAAGGGTCACATAGTAGTCCATCCGTGCTGATACATATAGCGGGCCGTGAGTTAGCTTGTGGCGCGATACAACATACTTACCCTGTCTCTCTTACACTAGAGTATAAAACCGTACAGAAAGTGTTTTTATTTTGCCATGCGGTGCGGATATTAATGACAAAAAAAAATATGGTTATACGCCATATTTTTTTTGTCAATAATATCAAGTGATAAAACCATCGTCAATTCTAATGTAAATACTCGTATTTTCATCATCAAGTGCCGTAATATTACGCTTATATTGTCAATAATATCAAATGATAAAAAAACATCGTCAATTCTAATATTTATAAATATTTTCATCATCAATTGCCGTAATATTACGCTTATAATAATACCTATAATATATGTCGTGAACATGAACACCGCCCACTATAACTATATCGCTGTACTTACTAGCTCCATACAAATATCACACCTTTTTAATGAAATTATTTATGAATGACATTACAGTCATATTATTGTTATGGTTACTAAGTAGATGATTTAACAAATTGTCATTTCAGACTTCAGACCATATATTTTTACATTTTATATTGCATGGTTTTTCTTATTAAATTATTATACTTTCAAAATGCCCATAAAATTTTTATTAGCACGTCAAGTATTTGATTCTACTGGAGTCCCGACAGTGGAGGTGGATTTGGTTACGGAACTCGGACTTTTTCGGATTGGAGTACCAAACACAGATGCTAAGAAAATTTCCGAAGCAGTTCAGCTTCGTGATGGCATACCCGACGAGTACCGTGGCATGGGAGTGAAAAAAGCAGTGAAAAATATAAACACGATTATTGCTCCTGAACTAATCAAACAAAAACTCGAGGTTACCAATCAAAAAGAAATCGACGATTTCATGATTGTTTTGGATGGAAGTGAAAATAGATCGCGATTGGGTGCAAATGCTATCATGGCCGTTTCTTTAGTAGTGGCTAAAGCCGGAGCGGCTAAGAAAGGGATACCCGGATATAGGCACATCTCCGACATGGCTGGCACCAATACTATTATACTTCCTGTGCCTCATATCACCATTCTGACGGGTGGCATTTTGTCTACCAATGGCCTGCCATTTCAAGAGTATTGCGTAATGCCCACAGGTGCCTCTAACTTTGCCGATGGGATGAGAATGGCAACAGACATATATCATTACGTTAAGCAAGTTGTGAAAGAAAAGTATGGAGTAGTAGCCACCTATGTAGCTGATAACGGAGGCTTCTCTATACCTATGGAAATGCACCGCGATGCTCTTGTTTTCCTAACCGATGTCATAAAACAATGCGGTTACGCAGGAAAGGTGGAAATCGCCATCAACGCGGCCGCTTCAGATTTTTATAAAGACGGCGCATATGATCTAGAGTTCAAAAATCCTCATTCTAATCCTCAAGGATACATGTCTTCAGACAAGCTCGCCGAGGTGTTTTTAGATAATATAAAGGAGTTTCCCGTATGCTCTGTGATCGACCCGTTCGAATTTGATGACTGGGGTGCGTGGTCAAATATGACTTCTCGCACGCAAGCCCAAGTATGTGGAAACGATTTGACACAAACAAATTTAAGGAGAATTGGCTTATTAGTGGATAAAAAAGCTGCTAACTCTGTAGGTTTATGCCTAAATCAAGCAGGAACGGTGACGGAAGTGATCGAAGCTTTCAAACTGGCAAAATCGAATGGGATCGGGAGCCTGGTATTGGACCGGTGGGGTGACACCGAAGATTTGTTCCTGGCTGATCTGGTCGTGGGTCTATCCTGCGGACAGCTCAAGTGCGGTGGGCCTGCTCGCGGCGAGCGGATCAGCAAATACAACCAAGTGCTGAGAATTGAGGAAGAACTGGGAGCCTTAGCTAAATATGCCGGAAAAAATTTCAGAGGCCAACAACAATAAAATATTTTAGATGAAATCGTCATGTACCTATTCCAAATTTGTAAAATTAGTATTTATGTCTCTTGATAGGTGGTCTTGCTCGTCGTTATTACCTGTTTGGTGAATCCACCAAGTTGTAATATGTTAGTTATTATATGACATGGCCCACAATTTCAATGTAAACTTGTTTTAATAAAAATATTCGGATTAAGTTTAATTCGGGCCTTAATTTATTGTATTAGACAAGACCTATAAACCAAAGAGATACCAGTCGAACTATTACTTGCAAATTATTCAAGTGGGACTCTGTTTATCACCATCTCCATTTTTGCTAATTTATGAGTAGTCTCTCCAAAGAGATTCACTTTCAGTGCACTTGAGCTCTATTTATCCAATTCATGGCGTGTTGCCATTCGCTCCACATTTAAGATTATTTTCAATTACGGGCAGCAACTGTAGGTACCTACCTGCTGCAAACAGCCTTTGAGTCCACCTTTCTTATCTATTCGTTTAGCTCCGTCTTTTTGTTTAGCTTCATGCCGATCTGTGGTAAATAGTAGTTATGAATAATTCCCGAAGTGGCATACGCGACAACCGGACTAATAGCCGGAAACGCTCATTATGTCCATTGTGATATCGCCTAAACTGTTATTAATGCACTTGTTCTGCTCGAATAGGGTAGCTCCCTACAATGTCGATACTATTTGTTAACTACTCTTGTAAGTATCTATGTTTGTACATACGTAGGTACTAAAAAGATGCAATAACATCTTGCGTTATTTATTTAACAAATCTCACTACATATTTTGTTTTAAACAGATCCTTTTTACACCAAGCAATGATTAATTTGTTGCGAATCTTGACCAATCTACCTCTACAAGTATAGTGCCGTGCTCAGCTATTTTTGAAATGAAATCGGTGAATTAATGTATAATGAAGCAATAATATTCCAGTGTTAATAAATGGCATGTACTTATTTAACGCGGCGACAAATTAATCTGATTTAGGGATTTATAAAAAATTAAAGGGGGTAGCAAAAATAATAAGTTGGCGACTAATTGCGGAGACTAGTAAAAAGTAGCAGCTAAGTAATCAATTTTCGGCTTTGTTTCAATATAAACTAGCATCGAGTTTGTCGACTGAATTAACTAATTAAGCGGAAACATGACAGCGGATAAAAAGTTGAAAATGGCCTACTCTAATTGTTCAATGGAGATTGCATATAAAATAAATCAAGGTCATAAAAAAAATAAAAGGAGCGCTTTTTAGGGATATAAAAAAAAAACCAACCTAACCTAACCCGGCCGAGTCGGATCTTCTGCTAATATTAGTCGCGAAGTCATTATTTATAGTACCTCGCCTATGATTTCAGTAATCTTGTTTATTATTTCTGCTACCTTAAAGTAGCTGCCATTATTTGAATTTTAAAATATCCTTAGTTTAAAGCTCATTTAATATAAATGATTGCCAAAATATTTAATCGCTGACAAGTTATTATTTTAGTTGCAAATAGTTTGCTGCTCTTTAATTTTTCTGTCGCCGCGAAAATAATAAGCCTTAATAAATTACATCAGTATTGTTCAAAATGTTAATTGCAACAGAAATCGACACAGGTCAAACCCTATCAGCGCTATCGACAAGGGGGCTAAGTTCGAAACATAACAGCGCGCACGTGCGCGCCCCTCGCATTACACCCCACGAATAAAAGAATAACACTAGGGTATTATACCACATTCGCGAATACTTAGTTTAGATTGTCCTCGGGGCCCACTCTCTTTCGCCTAAATAATTGTGGATAAATAAACCTTAAATATACTTACTCACGTTAGGGACGCCCCAATTCGATTAAAAAATACAATGAAAGAAAGGCGGATTGGAGATTAGTTTTTTTATAGTGTTATTGAATGCGCTTTGTTTCGTTAATGAGTCTTCGCTACGGTTTATTCTTATGAAAATAAATTAAAAATACTGATGTCTCTGGGAGTCGTGTCATACACACGGGGCAGATTCAATATACCTACTCTATGGGCAGGCCTGTCTGTCGGTAATAAACATTTCTTTCTTTCTGCCATTGCTTTTTGGGTACCTATTTATTTCCAGTTTTCCCACTAAAACAATCTCCTAGTTTATTTACCATAGAAGCTCCTCTTTTTTATATGTCCTCCTTTAATAATTAATAAAACGTCTAAATTTCGTGCGGCACCCAATCAATTCGTAAACCCACAGGGTGATCCATTTCAATACTTTATTCCACTCCTCTCCTCTTTTCATGCCCTTAAGAGGCCTTATTCCTTTTTAAAATGCTGATTGTTTTAGACATTTTTCTCTATGATCAAACATGTTTTTTAAAATAACTTTTATTGATTGTACTACCTAGAACAGGGCTATTGGGATTTAGTTAGTGATAATATTTGGAATGGAACCTACAGTTTGAATTTTTCATTGATAATTTTTGTTTCAAAAACTACTCGAAATAGACAAAATTCACACGGAAAATTTGTTTTTTCAACTTATTTTCGACTGCACGAAATAGTTATGTTTCTACCTAGAACTCAAAAAAGTTGGTGGTTAAAAAGTTGGTTGAAAGGGATAAGGCCTTTTAACGGATAATTTGTATCTTATGACCTTCCCTGGGAGTATAAACTGTCTCCATATGAAATGCGTATATATCTAGAGAAGTGCCGTTTCCGAAAGAACTGGAATCGTTCCTCATTTTGTATGGGAAATAAGGAAATTTTTGGACACTTACACATCTCAACGTATAACGCTAATATATAAATCGGTTCAGCAGTTTCAGTGTGAAGAGGTAACAGACAGTTGCTTTCGAATTTATAATATTGGTAGGGATAGTGATAGATATTGAGGGAAATACGGATTTATATATGATATAAACTGACATGTTGACTGCCACCTTCATAATATAACTGTCAGCTTGGCCTTGGTCGATTCGTTTTAGGTACAATACGCTTGGGGTCAATTTTGATAGATAAACGTAGTGCTACTAATATAGCGAGTTACGTATTGAAATAAAATACTATAACTTCTCTAATCAATATTCAATGCATTTTGTCTCCCAAATGTAGATGTGAAAAGTTGTAGGCGATAATATTACTTCACGTGAGTGAGGTTCGCAGCCCAGCGCTGGAGCCAGCGGTTAGCGGCCACTAAATCAAAACGGCATCAAGTGTATCAAAGACCATTTGTTTCAGGGAACAACTTTCAGTCGCACTCGCTGTCATGGTCGCGGCGCGGCGAGCGCCCGCCCGGCGGCCTGCTGCACGCCAAGATCTGGATCCCGGAGGACCCCAGGTCTATCACCAAAACCAACGATAAGGAAGAATTAAGATAGAATTTAACTTACAGTCTATTAACGATTCAAGACTATTAGCCATTCAAAACCTAATGTTAGCAAATAGCGATAGAAGTTTACTGATCTCATTTTAGGTAATTTTGTAAATAGGTAACAAAATACAGTTCGCGCAGATGATTTTAGGTAGGTACGTGTCTACGCGATAAATAAGTTTATGAAAAGATATTCTGAGTACTCGAAGGAATCGCTCGCTTCGAGTCAAAGCGAGCTGTCTCGTAGGCGCCGTCTTAAGTGTCAGCCAGGCAGAACAACGCGGACGCGACCCGGCCTACAACATTCATTCAGCACCTCTAGCACAACTGTCACACGTGACTACCTCCTTCTCGCGCGTGATGAATTACATGTCTCTTTCTGTGCAGTAATGTGAAAGGGTGATGGCGGTAGCGCTAAGTCGCGCGTCGCGCGGCAAGAGTCGCGAAGCGTAGTTGAGCATTTCTCAAAAGTTTTGTATAAAATTAAGACTATAAATTAAAGTTCAATATAATTTTCCTATTTTGTTACCAATTATTTTAGTAATTTTAATTTTATATCAATTTTATATTCTGTTATGCTTGTACTTTTTATTTAAATATAATCTGAAATCAATATGTGATATATGTCATATGTCAACTGGATATTACAAAGAAAATTGGTGACAGAATAGGAAAAATATAATTGAACGCAATGACGTGAATGTCAATTGACGCCTCAATTTTGTACAGTTTTTGATAAATGCTCAGTTACGAGGGGCGTTCAATAAATTCTCGGTATTAGAATGAAAACAAAAGAACTCCCCACCTATGTTTATGCACTTAACTATAAGATCGGCCTATCAGTTTTTTTTAACTTCTCATAAAAAAAAACCTATCCTTGTTGTCAAAATGCTCCACTGCTGCCTTCAAAGCTTCATCGTCAAACAATCGATTACCTCTTAGATCATTTTTGAGATTGGGAAACAAAAAGCAGTCACTCGGGGCTAAGTCTGGACTATACCTACCTATGGGTGTGTAATAGTTTCGAACCCAGATTCAAGAGCAGCAGCCTTGGCAATATAAGCAGTAGGTATGCATAGGGGCGTTGTCGTGCAGGCGGGCTTATTTTCCCCTTCTCCTCTCTTTGATTGCCTCCTTTAATTGGCGTATAATATCAGCGTAGTACTCTCCTGTAATATTTACACCCTCTTCTTTATATTCCATAATCAGTAACAATTTTTTGCATGATCTCATCAGGATTTTTACCACACAGCTCAATAAATTCGGAAGAACAAGCAATACGGATATTTCTCTGTATCGGTGACTGCATTTCCTGTACCCATCTCGCAAATAACATAGTCGTTTAAATTTTACTTTAGTTTTTTTTTTATTACCGGACGAATGACACATTACCATCCAGTATTAAAAAGGTTTAAAATAAATCAATACCGATAATTTATTTTTCTCAAACATGCAATGAAATATCGTCATAACGTGCATTAAAACAGGCTTCGAAGTGTCACATTTCGGGCGGAACAATTCGTGAGAACTGTAAAGGAATTTCATACAAAATTGAAGGCCTAGGCCGGGAAGTATTTTTTTTAAACATGGCGTCTGTGTACATCTACGGGCTAAACAGCTGAATTATGTTTTATTGAGTGGTGTATTTTTTTTATTTCATTGCATATGTTTGAGAAAAGCACTATACATGCCTTTAGCCGTGAAAAGGGCTTGCCGGCGTATCGTATCACTACTTCTACTTCGTATACCTGCTACCATACTCAGCCGGCAAGCACTTATTTCCCGGCGTCTGAAGTAATGTAGGTACTATAACGCCCCTCGTATGCTTTACGGGAAGGTCGTCTATTTGCCTGAAATTATTGATTTTATTGACAGGTATATGACAAGTCAAAGGTTAATTTTACACAATTCGTAAATTTACATTTACATAATAAAGCCCTGCCCAGTGGTGCCCGTCTAACATAACTACGCTTCCCGACTCTTGTCGCGCGATATAGCGCTACCCGTCACTCTCTCACATTTATTTATTTAAACTTTATTGCACAAAACATAAAGTGTACAAATGGCGGACTTAATGTCATAAGGCATTCTCTACCAGTCAACCATTGGGCTAAACAGAAACATTTTCACATTACTGCACAGGAAGAGACAGGATATTATCTCGCGCGAGAAGTAGTCACGTGTGACAGTTATTGTGCTAGATATTAAAATACTTAAACGGGTTTACTCACGTCGTAGAAGTCGAATTCGAATAACGCTCGACATGTTTCGAAACGGTACGCGATTCATCATCAGGAGAGACGATTTTGCGCCTCCGCCGGTGACACCCGCGTCGAGCAGCCGCGCGGACAGGGCGCATGCCCGCAGTGTTCGATTGGCCGCCGCCGCGACTGATCTCTCCTGATGATGAATCGCGTACCGATTCGAAACATGTCGAGCGTTATTCGACTTCTACGACGTGAGTAAACCCGTTTAAGTATTTTAATATGTCTGAGACTCACGATAGTTTTCTATGTAAATGTGCTAGAGATGCTTAAAAGCATATACGATCACTTCAATATTACTCTGCTTTTTCGCAATCAACTCGCACGAACTGTACTTCTATTGTGATTTCTCGTCAATTGTATAGTCATATACGTAATTACATTTACTATTTATTAAACTAATGGTGCTTTATTTTTCGTGTAAATGCTTTCATTAGAAAGCAGTCGCAATACAAATATACCTACTTCTTGATTATCAATTTAACAGTTTCGACTGTATTCTAATTTGTAGGTACCGTACCTACCTACCGTACAGCCGGGTCTGCTGTGACATGATTTCGAGTTGTAAAATACTTAACATAATAACAGAAACTAGTCACCATATCTCAAATACTACCTACTACTGTACGTACACTGTCTTCAAATATTAATATAATGTAATATTAATATATAGGTAAATACAATAATTCAGCCTTTTATTTAGTGTCCAGCCGAAAATATATTTTCAGACGAAAACGAAGGTTAAGCTTTTGTCTCATTTTCAGCCGAAAACGAATATATGATGTGGAACCACGAGAGGCCCCGGCTCCGATTCACATCGAAGTTAGCCGAACGTCGCCTGATTTCGAATAACATTGCAAAGATTTTTTTAAATTATTGCTTCGACCGGGATTTGACCCAGGTCTCCACGGTTCTCCGGGCCAGATGGGCGAACTTCCAATTGTTATACCAAAGCCACTAGCACAAGCATATTTTTGTCTATCACTAGCTTCATTTCGTATGTGAGACATGAAGTAGGCTGAAGGAAGAGAGAAAATTAATGAAGTCGTCGTTCAATTAGTGGCAGCTTTAGGAGGGGTTTTGCCAGGGCGGTCACCCGGGGTGCTGACTCCTAAAGGGCGTTTTTTTTACCAGGTTTAGGGCATCTCAGGCTAATGAATGACTCGCACTGGGCGCCTGTAAGGCCGGCCCTGTCTATAGGCGAGGTTATGTATTTTGCCCTTGATAGAGTCCTCCCTACCATTAAACAGATGTTACGATTCCCAAGGGGAAGTTGTACAGGCAAATAGGTATTAGGCTTTTTCATGGTACGACGCAATTGATATTTAGAACTGTCGACTTCGACCAAACATACGTTAAGGGATTAATAAAAATAGCCACTATGTCTATTTACAGGTTAGATGGTGCATAATCAATTAACTTTTTAATAAGTACTTTAGTCTTTTAATCACCAAACACTTTACGTTTGAACTTATTTTTAATTGTTTCGGATATAACATGACATGACAAATTTGTTAATAAATATAGGCCTATAAACTCGCATACGATACTAATTACATTACATTGCGAGTTTGCATTACATTAAGAGTTCATTCGCTTGATTTAACCCCGCAATGTACCTAAATGTAACTCGCATGCGTGCGGTCGCCCGACTAAATGGGCATTTAGCATTTAGCGTTCAAAAGGTCTAATGTTAAGCGAAGTTAACGTACTAGATATAATAAGAATACAATATAGCCTGCTTGTGTTATTCATTCCAGTCCATAATGTTTGAAACCACAAAGAGGTAGGTTGACGCATATAGTAAGTATATACCTATTATAATGTATCTTATGGGTCGACGCTACCCATTTAATGCGAGGCATTTTAGTCATAGAATATAGAACCCGATTCGAGCTGGCTTGGCTATATTGGAGCGTTATAGCAATATTCACCAATTGTTCTTAGAGAGAAAAGAGCCCCATTCTGCCCATAACTACTATGGCGCCACACATCTGATATAGTTATAAGTACCTACCTACTGCTGTGTCTTAGGATCGTTGTTCGCATAGACGTTATTCAGAAGAGCCTAAGTATTGCTACAGTTAAATGTAGCTATATCTATACCAAAATGAAAATTCGTGATGCTTTGGGCGGGTTTCGATCAATACACGACGCGGAGGGATGTCGGCAGGTGTCTGCTCCCACGCCCCCGGCGGACGGCGGAGCTCTCTGTCCTCACTCCCAACTTCCACATTTAATATAAGTACAGTCTCGCACTATCCATGTCTACCGCGATGGATAATTTCCGCAAGTTCTGTGCTAAACGTAGGTAGGCACCTACATATTTACGTACAGTCGAGTTTTTAAATTTATGAGCAAAAATATCTGAACACATATCTATAACGTTAACAATAGAAGCGAAGTCTCTATTTTTGATACATTTTATGCTCATCAATTTATAAACTGGACTGCACCGACTGCTTTCTCAAAAAAATAATATCATTAAGAGAGTTAAAACCAGTACCTACTACCTAAATCAGAAGGTATCACCAATATGTCGCAATGGGAAAGCATTGCGAGTGGGTTCGGTAATTTTATTGATAGTAGGTATTTCTGTCAATTCAGTTTATCAAATTTTTTATATCTTACTTAAATTTTTACACTCATCTAAAAATCATACCGCATTAGGTACTCAAAACTTGTCGACTACATATTATTAATACTACCTATTAACCCCCGACGAAAGGGGTGTTATAACGTATAAGTTAAGTTTAACATGTGTATCTGCAGTGTAATTGTATATAATTATGATTAACAATTTTGACAAATCTTGCGACGCAAATCGGCATTCGGCAATTAATAAGTACCTTTTTTTTTTTTTTTTAACGTTGGGGAAATGCGTTTATGCATCCCGTCTACTCGGGGGACTAGAGCGGGTATGACGGACTAACCGAGACTTCGGACTACCGTCTAAAACCACCAACGAATGCCGGCACCGCCTTTAATTGGAGCGTCGCGGGATCGCTTGATGCATTCAACCACGTGCACTCCGGCGGGCGACTCATGTTATGAGCCGAGACCATGCGGGGCGACACTTCCACGGGTGCCTGCCCCCAGTTCTGTGGTGTTCCAAACAGGGAGTCCCCCGACTCCCTGCACGGGTCCACTACGGCGGAGGCAACAGATGCGCATAGCGCCGGGCTCTGGCCCCCAACCGTCGCCGGCGGAGCGGATTCGCAAGAGGATCGTTCTCACGTGCCCGCTCCGCGGCCTCCTTTAGTGACATGACTTCGTCACAGAAGGAGGCCATCGCTTTCCATGCCTCTTCACTGTCAAGCATAGCGTCGATGCACTCTACCAGAGTATGGCTGGCCGTGTCCATCGGCGCGGCGCATTCGTGACATATAGGGGATTCTTCTCTTCCAGCTATGCGATGCAGATACTTACCGAAGCATCCATGATCGGTAAGTATCTGCACCATTATATGAAACGTTAGGGTGCCGTGGCGCCTGTCTACCCAGCGTTCTAAGTGAGGTAAAATTGCCCCCACCGTGACTAGGCCATGTTCCACCGTCTCCCTAGGTTAAGGCAAAAAAATTACCTCATGTCTTTGGTCAAGGTCATCCTAACTATTTTTATTCATACCTCGTATTTGACTTACCTATACATTTATGACAAGTGCCTTATTTCAAGCTAAGTAGAATTATTAAAGTTTTTAATAATTCCACATAAAAACATTACAATTGGTTATAGATTAAATAAAGGGATGATAATGCCAAGGAAAATTTTAACAGCATGATGATATCGATTCCTTAGTTCACACTCGTACTAACTTTTCGGAAAAAGTTGTTGCAATTAGGACGTTAGACAACTCTGTGGTTTAAATTTCACTGGCAAAAAAAAATGTAATTAGTACGAGTGTGAACTAAGGTATCAATATGGTTGAATGATGAACGATTGTTATACTAGTATTGATACCGATAACGGCTGCCTACATATCGGTGTGAATATAGTAGTAGGTAGGTAACTGTAGTAGGACACCGTAGGACTTGTGGTAGGTAAGGTATATTCATGGACTCCTATCTATTCGGTACACTCCGACTGCTCCTCCGAGACGTGTGATGCCGTGTCGCGCGACAAGGGATGTTGCGGTCAGTGCTAGTCCGCCAGTTTCAGATTAGGTATAGATTTATTGACTAAATACGAAAAAGAAAAACCTGATTAAATTATTCCAAGTATTTAATAATAAATCGAATATGTTCTACAACGAAACTAGTATGCTTAAACAACAATCAGTAGTACACCTAATGTAAGTATAATACCAGCATGATAAGAACAGCGTACCTTTGAATATTCTGATATCTAGATAAGTGAACAGTAACATATTTTGTAGGAAGGTATCACACTTAGCATCCTAATTTTACCCTTTTAACTCAGATATATCATATGTTTATATTGCGCAGTTTATCGTGCCCTCCGAACTGTCCAGATTCCGATTGATTATTTATGTTGTTTTTTTTAATTAACAGAAAATTAAATGCCATATTTACGTGATAAGTATAAACAAAAGAAGGATAGGTACATTGTGATTGATAATTGTCAACTTCTGCTTTCCTATTCCAAAACAATACACAATAAAAGTTACAATGTCCTAGAGCGCGTCACGGTTCTAATATAGATCGGCCCAATACTATATTCTGCTAGCAAGTATGGTACATTTTAAGGGTACTTTAGATTACCTACATTTCTTGTCAGACATAGCAGTGTTCAAATATCCATTCGTAAAAAATGCCTTTGATATTGAACACGCGAGTTGTATCTATAACTCTTAATGCAGAGAAGTTACAAGAAAGGAGCCATGCCTATAGGATGTTAAAAAGTATTTAAAATCGTATCGTTGATCGGTTGCCATAGTATTGTATTTCAGGCATGTGTTAGTTTCTCCCCAAGATCCTATTACATTTTGTTTGACTATAATTCGCTCAGGTAGGTACAAGAGCTACAATTTCTCATAAATAACCATCTGAGTTGGACAAGTATGACGTCAGGCGCAGAATAAGAACGGTAGTAATCCATAGCCTATCAAATGTTACGTCTTATCGATAGATATCTTATCTGTGACTTGTCACTCGCTTGTACTTAATAAAATCTAAACTACATTGTGTAGCACAGGCACAAACTTAGCATGAGTTAAAGTTCATTGTAATATGTACTATCTTATCGTAACTAAGTAAATTATCGTTATCACATTGAAATACGCTCCTTTAGGCTCGTACTATTCTTGGTACCTCGGTCATTTACACACCAACTAGTCGCTTTTACTCTACTCCACTTTTTATACCTATAGAAAATCACTAATATTGTGTTCCGAACTGAACCGCAAGTCTCCGTATTGGTAAATTCAACGTCTTTGGTAGATTCTGTAGATCTTAATTAGAATCACTAAGTCAGTAAGATCTACCTACTCTAAATTTATTAGTTGGATGCGGTTGTTAAAATAACGATGCTGGCAGGCTTACGACTATTTGTGTTATATGAGTAGGTAATTGCTATAAAACAGTAGGTTGGTATCTAACTAAACGTACGACTAGGTCTAGGTATTATTGTACAAACACAGCCTGCCTACTCTGTATTATATTAAAGTGAAGCTGAATTTAGGAAATGACAAATAAAAAATGTGTGATCATAAATGAAAACAAAAATATAACAAACATAAATGGATTTACAGTCAAATAAGAATACAAAAGGCTTGAGTCCTATCAGTATCACCAGAGAGAATAGTACAGAGTCGATATATTTTACTGTCTAAGACACGTGTGCCACTAAAAAGAGTTTGATAATTTTCTCTGTTGGTAATTTATTTATTGCATTAAGAAATTACATAGTTACATTAACAATTGTGCTATTTATTCTGATGTTATATACGATTAAATAATACAACACATTATTTCGACAAGTCGCCATTAAACTTAAAGTAAAGAAGCCTGAACCCGGTGCTAAATACGCATGGATGGAATATTGGTTTGAGTAATTTAAATATCAGTAGGAAATATGACATACAGCAGATAGAAGCAAGATATTACCTTAATAATGACGAGGTTGACGTGATGTGGGTCGATTGCAAAGATTGTACAAAACTTAATTGATTCCTTTGTGTGACGAAGGGTCATACAGAGATTTAGGTTCAAGTCTTTCCTGTGGACATTTTAAGCGAACTTAAGGATTCCAGGGCCATATTTCCTGATTACACTCATATGAGAATAAAGAACGCTCCCTCGTCTATAATCCGATGTAAAAGCAATATAACCTGGATTCATACAAGCTCTTAACTTTTGACCACAGGAGGGACGACTTGTTTTTTGAACTCTGTATGACCCCATACATTTTGTATGACTAACTTTCGTCACACAAAGGAAGCGATCGTATTTTATGTTAACTATGTACAATTCTTTGCAATCGATCCATGTGCGACAAGATTTATAGATATCGATCACGTAACTGGTAACTAAAATAGGTTGTCTAAATAAGTAAAACACTACCAATCTTATAAAAATACTGTTGCATGTTATTCTATTTCTATTTATATGAACATGGCTGTGAGCATTTAATGAGGGTTCTCTGAAAACTCGTAAAGATTATTTGAGGCTGTGGACAATAACCTCCTCCAATATCTCCATAATAAGCGGTCGATACCCCAGAAATACCCAAAAGATCTCTAATGGGTAGCTATAGTTTATATGCCTTCAGAAATTTTACTTTGTGATACGTGTTATGTATGATAGATCAGATACATCTTGAATTTAAAGGATACTTCCTAAAGTTATCGGTAACAAAGGCAATCATAACAATCAATATGACATTCCTACATGGATACTGGAATAGTGGGTGGTGTTCACGACATTTAAGCGTAATATACGGCATTTGATGATCAGAAGTTTTCCTTTGGTACGATGAACCTTTTGAACCTTATGAACATTTTAAGAAGGAGAGTCATCTTGAATTTTAGTGCAGGAAGGAGTTATGACCTCATCTATTTTTTTATGAGATTAGATATTCTACATGGAGGAGGAGAGGATTCAGAACACAAAATGTCAACAGCCGTATATTAAAGCGAACACCGCCTACTAGAGTGTGGGCTTTTAATCTCAGTGCATTGCTAAATTACTAATACCATTGTCCTGATATATGTTTTCCATTGCAATCCAAATGTTCATGCCTATGGCACAGTCGCCATCAGATATATCGCAGCAAATAATGCGATCATAAATATCTAAATACTACTCTTTTCGACAACACACAGATTTTTATGAACGCATTAATTGCTGCGATATATCTGATGGTGGTTATACCTATATAGCCTATATAGGTATTCTTAAACATGTATATAAATAAATAAATATATTTTATTTAATAACTATTTTAGCAGTACAAACTAATATCATGAATATAGTTTGAAATGCTTAGATGTATCAGATGGCAAGAATGATCAATAACAATCTCTCTATTTTCCACACAAATTATTACTTTTCGAGCATTAGAACCCTTATGTTATTGAGTAGAGTTAAAAAAAGTCTAATCTAGTCACAGTAGTATAACAGTTTGACACTACTTATTAATAAATTATTTGTAACTATTAAATTATAACATAAAAAGCGCTTACAGCATTCACACATGCAGAAACATATGTTGAAGAATTGGTGTTAACAATTTATTACAGGAATTATTTTTTATAATATGGAGGAAGAATTTATGAATAAGTTTGTGCACATTGCCTCACAGCCATACATACATGTTAAAATTTTAGTTGAAAAAGTGATACGATTTGTTATATTTATTTTTTTAATAGAAAAAATAAGCAAACTTACTGTAGAACATTTAAAAATTGCTTTTACTGTTGTTCCATGGAGACTAAGTACGTAATTAATATCAGCGTGGTGACAGAAACAGTGGCAGGTACGTGGTAGCCGTAGAAGAGAAAGCTATTTAGACCTCGCTAGAGATTAAGAGTTATACTTTTTTGTAAGAATTCATAATTTATAAATAAATACTATCTATCTAGTTTGGAAACTTGCATAAAGTAGCGCTAAACTTTTCTAAGCTTTGCCCTTATCACACATGTCTAGTCATTAACTTCTAAGTCAATTTCACGTGATACAGTGTAGTAATAGTGATCAGATTTTTATTTTGACGGAGACAAAGTTATTATGACAAGTAATTTGTCCTTTCCTATACCTACAGCCTACACCAATAATAAGATGCCAGATATTAATGTGATTGTGTGGATGATATCAATACAATTTTCAGTACCTAATAGACATTATTCTCATTCTCTTATCATTAAACATATCCCATTCAGTACTTATAAAGCCGGTCACCATCACCTTCAAATTGCTTCAATTTGATTAATTCCTTCAAGGAAACGTTTATGGAGCATTTCACTGAGACTTTGATTTTTTAGCAAAGTATTTAATTCCTTGAATAAGGATTGGTTTATAAACAAATGCCCAAGGGATGAACAAGAAAAATCCTGAGAAATACAGACTGTAGTAAATGTTCCACCACTTGGAGAATGCTTTAAGGTCAAAAGGAACCAAACTCCAGCCCATGAACACTATGGTGTACAGCTTCAACACGGCGTACAGAACGTACTGAACGATATTATTTTTCCACATCTTCTGATAAAACTCTTGTTTGGTCAAAATTGATTCTAACTCTTTTTCCATGAAGATAATAATGAATTCGTTAAAGAAAGTCATGTAGTAGCCCGACCTGGTTCCGTGCCAGAGCGCTAAAAAGAGTAGAGTGAAGAACTGACTGGCGTTTCTGTTGCCGAGGAATTTGAGCCGCTTGTAGATGTACTCGGCGGCAAAGTGGTTGGTGTTGCAGTTGAAACTCTCGATGTAGTGCTGGAACTTGGTGGCGAACTCAAAGCGCAGCAGCTTGATGTTGCTGCAGCCGTCCCAGCGCGACTCACGCGCACCCTCCGCCGTCTGCACCTCGCCGTTGTACGACAGCCCGAAGCGGATACATGATGCTAAACATAAAAATATCTATTAATGTTGCTTTACCTTGTGCTTATAATACCGCACCCAGGTAAAATAACAAATAGTCAACAACAATATTGTTTTTTCCCCGCTCTCGAAACAAAAACCTTAATAGGTATAATGCATTGATTATTCACTTCAATCAACGAGTCATTGTTAACAACGTGGATCAAGAATGTAATTAACGGGGTTACCTATCACTACAAACCGGGTGAGGGTATTGTTTCATGAGTAAATAATTGAATAAATAATGACATTTGATCTGTTGTTCGATTGTCATTTTACAAGTTGCAAATAAATAAAAGAGTCAAATGGACACGCAAAATACGAATGTGAACCACCAACATATTTTTAATCATCATGCATTTCTTATCTTTGTTACTTATCTGCTCATATGATACATTAGTTATATTGCTATAATAAATAATAGTAGTACCTTCAGTGAGTAGCCAGCAGGAAATGTACTTGTAGAGAGCAAAGTGTGCCCACAAGCCGCAGTACAGGTGGCGGTAGAATATAGACTGCTCCCAGAACTCCTCTGACAGCATGTAGTTCATGCTGAATACAGTCACTGTAATATTAAATAAAATTATGTAATACTAATTGCATTGATATTAAATTTCGAGACATATTTTCATCTCAAATATAGGTAATTCTTCATAATCATTTTAAATTTTTCTTATTTGGCATATAATAATAAAAAAAAAATCTGTTGATTTATATAGGCATACAATTTCATTCAAGGACCTAATGTACGAAAACGTTATTATATTTATTTATTGTTTACTAATAAATAAAACCATACAAAGAAAACATCTTACCTCCGAGTTGGAATGCTACTAAGTAGAGTATGCCTTGCAAAAGCCTCTTGCTAGATTCCTTTTCATACACACTGGCATACTGTTCTAATGGGAATTTGTCATAAACAAAATCTGTGTAGCGCTTGAATGAAAACTGAGGACCAACCAGGAAACAGGACGGGAAGTACACAAAGCCCAGCAGCTCCACCAATGTGGGTGGATTCTCAACAGCAGTCTTTTGATTACTGACAGATAATTGCTCCCCTGACATTATCCTTTGATGATCCCACATGTCGAATGACAAAGCGATAAGTTTCAGAGTCAATACACAGTGGGGCATGGTCCAAGTAATGTCATAATCTTCAGACTCAGTCAGAATATATCCAGCCAGCAGATATGTTACATTAAACACAAATGTTACAATCACATTGTTCTTCCCTGGTCCAAGCACCATGGTAGTGAGGTATATACCCAGTGTTGGGATTAGGTTATGATACATTGATATACCAAAATTAAAAAAAGCCATGTCAAATCCTGTTACAATAAAATAGAGATTCCGTAACTCTTTGTGTTGCTTCACATATTGGTGATACACAATTGCCAGAGGATAGCCCATCATAATTGATATCAGCAGGTTTAGAGCTGGTTCTGTCGTCCCAATCAAGTCAGCAAAGAATGGGATGGGACTGAGTCCCACCCAACCCAATAGGGCCAGAAATAGGCCCCACATTGTCTGAAAAGAAATAACAAAGAAATTTTAACTGAATGATGCATTTTTATTTATTTATATTACATAACATCTAAGACAAACCAACAGTACACTAAACAATATGGAGTATATAAAATAAAATATTAATATACAAAGCTGGTACAAAACTTGTTTTTGAAATAATAACAGGTGCGCATCAGCATTTTAATTGGTTAAGGACACACTAATTATTATTTGTTTATTAAACTAAATTGAATTATATTTGCATTACAAAATTCAAGTTTTGACTATAACAATTAGGGAATTAAGAGGGTTTACTATTTTGCACATTTGAATTAATACAAAATAAAAATAGAAGGATGTGCAGTTTGATTTTGCAAAGATGGTAAGCAACAGTGCTGCCGGGCTAAGGTAAAAGGTGACCTTTTGCTATGAGCTCCATACAAAAAGGTTGCCTTTTACCTTAGCATGGCAGAGTGGCAGTGTATGTCACAGATGACAATAAAATTAAGCAAATAAAGTGCCTTTCCCAAAATGCATGATCATGCTCATATCTGTCCAGAAATTCAGAAACCAGTAATCCGTTGCAAGGACAAAAGCCACTGCAATCTCCACAATGGTTGGTTGTGTGCTACCCTCATTCATTGTTACATAGGTATTGCTAACATTGAACTGTTTTGAATGTACACCCCAGGCCAAAAGTATGGAAACAAAGAGTTTGTTTTAATAGGTATTATATGTTTTCAATGATTATTCATTGTATAAATGTTAGTAACCATTAGGCCATGCCCAAAAGGTTAAAACATTAAACATTCACTATTAAGCCATCATATTAATATTGTAAAAAAATATATACATTCCTAACGCCGGAAAATGGTTGCATGTCGCCTATTTTAATGTCTTTCTACAAAATGTTGCACTGACAATTTTCATAAGCAGAATTTTTACTGTGTAATTTGGTAATCACAGTAATATAAGCTTGTTTCCATGCTTTTGGCCTGGGGTGTATAAATACGGGTTTCTTTTTTAGGGTTCCGTACCCAAAGGGTGAAAACAGGACCCTATTACTGAGACTTTGCTGTCCGTCCATCCGTCTGTCTGTCACCAGGCTGTATCTCAAGAACAGTGATAGCTAGACAGTTGAAATTTTCACAGATGATGTATTTCTATTGCCGCTATAACAAAAAATACTAAAAATAAAATAAAATAAATATTTAAGGGGGGCTCCCATACAACGACTTGTTATAGATTATGGTACGGCACCCTTCATGCATGAGTCGGACTTGCACTTGCCCAATTGTTTTCTTTATAGACAGCATATAATACCTCTTTCATGGCATATTATTTTCTTCTGAGTCAAGCAAGTTATCAGGCGCTAGATAAATCACATCAACATTGCTGAAGCAAAAATTACTTAATGATTTTATATCTATAATATGAAGATCAGAGTAACTTGGGTAACAAATTCAGAGATATAATTGATACAAAGTATCAAAAAAATTACCAGTTCAGTAGCACACAACTCGATTTAATCTAAGCAGTGTGATAAGGAGCACAATAAGGTAATGACTGCCCACTATTTATTTTTCCCTGTACTAGTTACTTATGCAAATGGATCTTAGGACATTAACCTAGTCATACAGGATATCTCTATGTAAGTGAAATAATATGTTGATTAAGATATATATACCTCTTTTAACCAAGGTATCATCAAGAATGTTTAAATTATGTGTTTGTTTACAAGACACAGACACACTTAAATTATCCTGAATGTAACTTCTGATTTAATGGCTTGTGAATCAATTTGGATTTAACTTATATGTAAACGAAAGTATGTCTACTTTGAAAGAAGCACTAATAAAGAACAACGAAATAGAAGATTGATCCAGTTTATTCTGACGAAAATTATGGAAATAATATCCAGTGTATCCTTGACAGAAATATGGATATTAGTTGCTTTCGCTTAGTGCTAATATAACCAGGTCAGCATATATTATTATTACTGTTAAAGTGGTACGTGAAAGTTTACAGTTAACCAAATAAACACGAATATTAAAATCTCACCTGAGTAATACAATAACAGATACGATTTCAAGCACTTAATAATTTAACGTGAATAAATTATGAACAAAACATATGTGTACTATTATAACAACACAAAAACGAAATAGTACCTACCAAAGGTACTCCTGTCTCAAGACTGCAGCAATAGCAATATATAATTATATTCGATAACACTTTTCTTTGCTTTTGCTGCAGCGAATAGGGCAACTTAAGGACACCACACACATGTATTAATACGTTGACGGTGAATTTATTTTATGTTGGCTGCTTCACAGTATTGCGACTAAAGATTTTAAGCAGTGTGAAGTTAGTCACAATATTACGGCATCGCTAATTCTACGTGTTCTAATAAATTTCACTAAAGAAATAAAATCCTCTAAACTGACAGCATTCCAGTAAGTACAAAACAAAACATGGCATGATGGCAGAACATGAGAACACCATAGACCTTATTAATTTTTAGTTTCATTGTATACTTTATTAGACAAGGGAAACCGAGTTTATTTATATTATAGCCACCTTATGCGCCCCATACACATTACGACGGCGGTACGGACTTGTTTGTAATACATCCATGGCATTATGGTACGGAATGGGTACGGATGATAGGGATAGGGATATCTTAGATGACATTTCTTATTTTTGGTTTGGTTCGTTCTGCAGGCTTTCACCAGGTTTTGATATCTCCACGAGAGTTGAGGCTTAGTTGAGGTGACGGTTACTGATTGATTACAGTACATAAAACTACATAAGTACTGATTGCAAAAAAGTTGTTAATTAATAGTATGGATGAGTGAATGTAAATGTAGGTAATTAAAAGCACGATATTAGACTGGTAGTTCAAATAAAAAAAATCAAGTCTAACGGCATTTTGTGAGCCATTTTGGCAACATGACTTTTCCGACGTAAAAAATCCTGCTGAATTTGATTCTGGATGTTGCCAAGCCGAATTTTGCCCCCTCCCCCCATTTCCCCCCTTCTTACCTCAAAATATGTCCCTGATCACGGTTTTTACGATTTTATACAAAAAGTATTACAGCTAGAAAAAAAGTGCTTGAACAAGCATCTTGAGGACAGATTAAACAAAGCCACAGTCGCCTTCTGGCAATGTCGAAGAATGATAGGCAAAAGGTGGGGACTCGCCCCGCACATCATTCTGTGGCTATACAAAACGGTAATCGTACCTATGATCAGCTACGGAGCAGTAGTATGGTGGCCCCGAACGCAACTAGCGTGTGCGATTGCCGGCCTGCAGAAAACACAAAGACTGGCATGCACGGCCGCAACAGGCTGCATGAGGACCACTCCTACCGCAGCACTAGAGATGATCCTAGGTGTCACGCCACTGCACATACATATACAAAGAGAAGCAGCAGCTACGGCGATACGACTAAAAAGCCTAAACCTATACCCAACACACAAAGATCTACAGTGAAATGATCAAAAAATTCCCTACAATAGAAGCACCAATTGACAAGATACCTAAAACATTAACCTGCAAGAAGGAATACGTCATACTCCTAACAGAAGACCCGAATGAGGGGCTCAACCTAGAGGACCTGAGAATCTTTACGGACGGGTCAAAAACTGAGAAAGGAACGGGATGTGGTGTATTCTCGAAGGATTTGAGTATGCACATCTCTAAACCCCTAGGTGTACACAACACGGTATTCCAAGCTGAATGCGTAGGAATAATAGAAGCCTGCAACGCTATAAAAAGACGCCAGGTTCAGAACACAAACATACGAATACTTTCAGACAGCAAATCCGTACTACAAGCACTAAACAGTGATATGTGTACCTCTGCTCTAATATACGAATGTCATCGCTGCATCACAGACGTGTGCGATGACAAAAATACGGTAACATTACAATGGATAAAGGGACACAGCGGCTCGAGAGGCAATGACGCAGCGGATGAATTGGCCCGTAAGGGATCGGAGACACCGCCATGCGGGCCAGAGCCAATAATACCCCTACCACAATCTTACATATACAACATAATGAACCAGCACACATTATACCAACACCAGAAATACTGGGAAGACATGGGAACGTGTAGACAAACAAAAGAAATACTTCCGAATAGGAATCACAAACTCACCACCATCTTACTGAGAATCCACAGGAACCAACTACGCAAGATAGTAGGATTAATAACGGGACACAATACTCTGAACAAACACCTCTTCAATTTAGGTACAACAGACAGCCCAGTATGCAGAGCATGCATGGAGGCAGAAGAAACCACCAATCATATTCTACTAGATTGCAAACAGGTAGAAGGATACAGGACGAAATACCTAGGATCTCCAAGTACCGTACACGAAGCCATAGGCAACATCAAGGCTTTACTTAGGTTCGTGGAGGAGCTGGGGTGGTTGGAGTAGCGCTACCCCCTTTTCACGCAAAATAGGCACGTTGGATGTCGACTTGCGGAAAATGCCCAGCGCAACTAACTAACTGTCCTTGACACTTTTTTTCTAGCTTTAATACTTTTTGTATAAAGCCGTAAAAATCGTGATTAGGGACATATTTTGAGGTCAAAAGGGGGGGATATGGGGGGAGGGGGGCAAAATTCGGCTTGGCAACATTCAGAACCGAATTCAGCAGGCTTTTTTACATCTGAAAAGTCACGTTGCCAAAATGGATCCCAAAATGCCGTTAGGACGGTAAAGGAAGCCGATATTTAGATTTTTCTACCATTCTATGAAGTTCGGGAAGATATTGCTCACAAACCATAAGGCCTACTAAAAAAGTTTATACACCATGTTATAGCAAATTTTATAGAGATCAGTCTCGTCTTTGACACTTTTTTTCTAGCTGTAATGCTTTTTGTATAAAACTGTAAAAACCGAGATCAGGGACATATTTTGAGGTAAAAAGGGGGAAAATGGGGGGAGGGGGGCAAAATTCGGCTTGGCAACATCCAGAATCGAATTCAGCAGGCTTTTTTACATCGGAAAAGTCATGTTGCCAAAATGGCTCACAAAATGCCGTTAGGACGGTCAAGAAAGCCGATATTTGGATTTTTCTACCAGTCTATATGTTTTTGGAAATATGTAGATGAGTATAACAGGAGAAACTCAATAATACATTTTAAAAACCGGCCAAGAGCATGTCGGGCTATATTTTACCGTTTTGTTGGCGTGATACATATACACACCTAATCATTCCTAGTTGACAATGGAACCCTAAAAACTAGGTCGTCGATTTATCTTCATCTGATTCATTAAAGATTTATAAGAAGTGATGAATTTCGCGATGATGATGATGTTGATGATGATTGTGGTGATGATGGTGATTTGTGGTCATTGTCATCATCACCTTCGGCATCGTCATTTCAATCATCATTATCATCATCATCATCGTCTTCATTAATCACCATCATCATCGTCATTCATCACTAACAGATTGGAATCCACACCACCGTAATATCATACCTAATCATCATTCATCACCATCGTCATCATCATCATCATTCATCACTATCATCATCATTCACCACCTTCATTATCTTCATTATCATCATCACCATCACCATCATCATCATCATTACGATCACTATGTTATATGTATACACATTAGGTAAGTACCTACGCAACCCTTTCGATGTTTTTACGCAGCCAACTCGATTCCAACTCGGTGCCCTTGCGGGGTCATCTAGCTCGATTCGGTGCGGGGGTGTGCTTGTCCATTCTGTATGTAGTACTATTAAGTATTTGTACGACGTGAATACTCTTTGTACTAACACTTATTGCTCTAACGAAAATATAAAGTCCACTGAGTGACGAACTTAACTGTTCCGTTGGAAAACTGTTTTACGTATTTTAAATAATAGTTTTATAAATGTTGATTCCCCTGAGAGTGTAGAAATATACTTACGTTTTTGCGACATAACCAATTTTTTTAAGCTACTGACTTATTGTATGAGACGTGCACAACTTGTGTATATTTTTTTCTAGAAACTATATTAAATTTGCTATCTTTTAAAATTGCAACTAAATAAATAAACAATTTTCGGTCCTAATGAAAAAAATTTACCGATACTATAAAAGGTACCCATATAAAGCCTGACCATATGTGAGTATTATATTCCTTGATGAGGATTGTCAAGAGGGCGCTATTTATAACATTTATATGGCAATAATTTTGCAACCAATCGCAACCTATTATAGTGACATTAGTTTAAATACCTGTCAGTTCCACTATGTTAACATCGTAACATCATTTAATGGAATGCACTCTTTTTCCGACTGTTTTTCGTGTAGTAAATACGCGTACACTTTATTAATAATATTACTTTCACGACTGTGGATGGGTTTCGGCATTTTCTTTGGATAATCTTAAACATTTGTCTTTTAAAGAAAGCACCACGAATGACATTGACATTGTTGACAAACCATCATAAAATCATTTTATCATTGCCAGTGTAAGAAATTAATTCCAGTGAAATTCCGCAATATGGCGCATCCTCATATATTTCTGGTCAGGCTTTACCTACCTAAATAACATAACAAATTATTTCCTGATATCTGTTTTAAGTAGGTACACGAAAACGATACCACACAAGCCCTAGTAACCTTAACTGATCACGATCAGTACAGTAATGACCATGACAGTAAAACTGTCTGACTCGCGCAGCGACGGTTCCGTACAAATACTTGTCCCATCTTAACTGGCCGCGTTAAGTTAAGTTTGCACCTGTTATGTATGGCGCCAGATACAAATGCGGTGCAAAGTTAACGTAACCGATCACTTTTGTTGTATGGGAGCCACCTTAAGAAGCCTTATTCCTTTAAAAAAAAAAATTTTTCATATTATGCACTGAAATATAAAACCTTTAAGTCCATGATATTATGACAAATAGGGTAAATCGTCAACTATTGGCCACCGTTCAATAACTGGCCACATCATACTAAAAATTATCTCAATTCACCTACAAACTGAATTCATTTTTGTATAACGTGGCCAGTTACTGAAGAATGGCCAGTAATTGACACCTTACACTAAAATTAATTCTGTTTGTAGGTGAACAGAGTTCATTTTTAATATGAGGTGGTCAGTTATTGAACGGTGGCCAGTAATTGGCGATTTATCCTATATTGATAATTGCAACCAACTTCTTGAAGTGAATAGGTAATACTTCTCCCCGAGTTCTAGAAGTTGTGCATACATAGTTGATCCATGACGAAAGCATGGTAGTAACATAGCTATTTCATGATTTCATTGCGTGCAGTCGAAAATAAGTAAAAAAAACTAATTTTCCGTGTGAATTCTGACATTTCCGAGTAGTTTATGAAACAGAAATTATTACCTAATGAAAAATTCAAATTGTAAGTTTCAAATATATACCTACTTACCAATAAATCCCAATAGCCCTGTTCTAGGTAGTAACATCAATAATATGTCAAGAAACATGTGTGATCAATGATCATAGAGAAAAATGTCTAACACAATCAGCATTTTAAAAGGAATAAGGCCTCTTAAATATTTATTTTATTCCGTTTTTAGTAGGTATTGTTATAGCGGCAACATAAATACATCATCTGTGCAAATTTCAACCGTCTATCACGGGCATATCACGGGTCATGAGATACAGCTTGGTGACAGACGGGCAGACCGACATACAGCGGAGTCTTATAGTAATAGGGTCACGTTTTGTACCTTTTAGGTACGGAACCTTAAAAAAATACTACTTGATCCTATTCATCCCGCTCTCCCGGCACACAGGGGACGAATCTGACTTCCCTCCGTGTCCGAAAATAATCTCTATCTATTTAGAAAATAATTACCGCAGAGTCCGCAGAACACTATCTATGGTAGAAATTTCATGTTTGTAACCCAACGCCAGCGGATTACCAACTCAACTATTGTAATCCAACGTATTGCTAGTACTTATATATTATTATAGTATTTTTATCACGTATTTACGTATTATACTGTCTTTTTTTTACAAGCTTTTAAATAACATTATGTCTGAAATGATTACAAGTTGTAGAACAGTATCTATAGTATGGTGTTCGTTTATGGGCAAGGTTTTTAGAACTGAATGGCTCAATATTACAAGGTTTTAAATTATACAACATTTCACGGCACCTTCCTAGTTAAAATTACTTAGATTTCGCGTTAATGTGACAATGTTCAATTCTTTGTAAAGGAAACATACCTAAATAATAAAATAAATATTACCTAAGGGACAACCCTAGAAAAATAGCCCCCGTTCCAAATGAAGCAAACCTTTTACTATGGGTCCTGGACGACGACATACCTACATAAATTATAAATACATACGAGTTCATCCCACGAATATTTGCCCCGGCCGGGATCTGAACCCAGGACCGCCGGCTCAGCAGGGCAGGTGCACTACAAACTGCGCCGACCGCGTCATCAACAACCTATCCTGTAAGTAATATTGAGACTGTCGAGGACCTTTACAATAAAATAAATGTACGTCTTACAAATAATTTCTTTTATTTTTATACACAGCAACTTTTACAAACGAACATAAAGTAAGAACAGTTCCTTTAATTATTTTGTGGTTTCATCAATTATTGTTTAACATATTTATTTACATCTTAATTACAATTTCGTCTTAAATCTAAATTAAAAACCTAATTATGATGTATGCAAGGAAACATTTAATATATCAAGTTAAAAATGAACAATAAATTAATGAATGTAGAGTGTAATGTGGCACGTTGACGATAGTAGTAGATCTGTTATTTACAACGAAAAACTTAATCAAAATCGACGATGAAAGAGAAGTTTCTTGAATTACACCTTCTATTTAGTAAAACACGAATCGTAGCCACGGTTCTATGGCTGACCTGGCACATTTAGATTAATACAATTGTCAATCTTTTATCTAAATTGACGCAGCTGGATTGAATGGCAACGATTTTATGTAATCGAATTTGCGTAAACACTGCCATTAAACATCTTATTATATATTGTGCTGGTACATTTTGTGCACGAGTTTGGCGAATATTAATGTACCTACCTAGTTATATATAGGAAAGCGGATCAGGTACACATGGTAAAGTAAGTACCTGGCATGTCTTTTCAAATACCTAAGAATTAGCTCAAAATGAAGAAACGTAATTTACAAGTTTTTTTTATCTTTTTCAACGCCGAAAATATGATTGCCCTTACTATGAAGATGATGAGAAAGATGATGAGAGTGAAGAATTTATGTACAAGAAATAGGAAACAAATTGGATTTTTGAGCGACGGTTGCCTCCTGGTCCTACGTCATCATTACATTGATTCGTTAACGGCAATGTGCATTGGATAATAAATACATATGTACTTATATTCCAGTGCAAGTACTACAGCCATATCAATTATGATTAAGCCTGTAGGTTTATTTTCTTGGAAAATGTATTCTTATTTTATATCACAGACCGATACATTACTTTGATCCACTGATAATGATGAATGATATATTTATTTAAAATGATTTCGATGATTGCTTTTCAAAGGCGGCATTGAGTGACACGAATGTGAATCAAACCTCGAAGCCCGTATAAGAGCTAATATCTACTGCACCACGAGTGGGCAATTTTAGTATCGTTTAAATCTTAGTAGTAATAGGCAACACGAACATAGACACTCGTTTGAATTTATATTCAATCGACAACTAAATATTACAACGCAGTTTTAAGGTTGTTATCCGATATCAACTTCAAAACGATTACAGGCAATTAAGTTGGCATTGAATGCAAGTTTTAAAGCGGCGTGTCCAGCACGGCTCACGTGTTGGGCTGCGGCGGCCGCGGCTTGATCATCATGGACGCGCGCTTCAGCGTGTAGTCCCAGCCTCGCCAGCGGAACCACACGATCCCTGCAACCGAGCAAGCGCATCAGAACGACCTCAACGACTGCACCTTCATAATAGGTTAACATTTAACCAGAAGCAATGAGAATCGGCTTCATTTTGTATGAACCTATTAAGTAACGAAGTATTTTAGTACGGATGTCTAAGTTACCTTAAATATAACTGAGTTTGTAAGACAAAAAGCATATAGGTACCGCTAGTCAATCGCATACGACAACCAGAACAGTTTATGGCATAACAACTACAACTTGAGAACTCTACTTGGCAATGGTCCTTCTTGAAGGAGAAGGTTCTGGCCGTATTTCGATGTAGTTTGTTGACACCCAGAACGTCACACGTCTACATATTTAACGTGTTAAAGATTAGTTTTAGGTATTTATGTTTGTGTCAGAGTTGGCTCGAATGGGAAAATGGAGGTGAATGAGGTCGTTACCTTGTCTTGCGGTCAGGTCCTGCGGGTCGTGCAGGTAGAGCCCGTTGAGCCCCCGCCCGCACGACTTCCACCACCAGCCGCCTTTCAGCATCGACGCGCAGTTCAGCGACGATCGGTCGTTGTCTCTGCAATACAAGTTCATATAGATTCAATTCCTTTCATTAACTAAATTTGATATTGCGTATATTCTATTCAATTTAAAACTACCGACATATGTGTGTTGGAAGGATTCCAAAATTGCGACACTTTCTACAGGAAAAGATCTCGTTACCTATAGGCCTTATATTATTCCTTTTAAATGCTGATTGTTTTTCTCTATGATCATGATGTTACCACCTGGGACAGGGCTATTGGGATTTATTGGTATATACTTGAAACCTCCAGTTAAAATTTTTCATTGATAATTTCTTATTCAAAATCTACCCGAAATTGACACAATTCACGCGGAAAATTAGTTATTTCAACTTATTTTACTACCTAGAACTCGGGGAAAAGTATTATTCACTTCAAAAAGTTGGTTGAAATTATCTATTCTATGCTATAATATATATTTTTTTAAATGAATTAGGCCGCTTAATGCATAATTTCCTAAAGGATGACTTAACTGTACTGTTCAAAACTTTGTATCTTTATACTTCAACATTAAATTATATTATTTTAACATACATGTTTTCGTCAGCCCAGCCCTAATTTATATCAATATACGAGGGGCGTCTGAAAAGTTCTAAGCCTAAGGTATTTCGAGGTTATATATGCGTTTATGATACTGGCCACTAGAAAGGCCATTTAAAAACAAATTATTAAAAAATAACATGTCACGTTTTTATTATTCTGTTTCGAGATATTCAACGGAAAAGTACATCATGTGTGAATTACCAACGAATATTACGAAAATTGAGCACCGTGCTGTAATTAAATTCCTTACAAAAAGTGACAAATCACCGCAGTGTATTTTTGAGGAAATGGCTATTATTTACGGTGATTCTGGGCCTTCTTATGCCACAGTCAAAAAGTGGAGTCGCTTATTTAAACTCGGACGGGAATCGATCGAAGACGACCCCCGCTCAGGGCGGCCAATATCGGTAGTGACCGAAGAAAACGTAGCAAAAGTCAAAAAGCTGGTATTAGAAGATAGAAGAATTAAGGTTTGGCAAATAGCTGAGGTCTTAGGTATTAGTAAAGAAAGAGTCGGAGAAATTTTACATGAACATTTGTACATGAGTAAAGTCAGTGCTCGTTGGGTACCGAAAATGCTAACGGCCTTCGATAAAGTACGTCGTGTGGAAACTTCTCGGGCGTTTTTAGAATTGTGCGAAGATGATTTAGATGAAGTTTGCTCCCGAATAGTAACTGTTGATGAAACATGGATCAGACAGTATGATCCGGAGTGTAAGTCTGAGTCGATGCAGTGGATTGAAAAGGGTGAAAGGCCGCCGAAGAAATTTAAAGTGCAAAAGTCGGCCTCTAAGTTAATGGCTACGGTATTTTGGGATTGTGATGGCATTCTTTTAATCGATTATTTAGAAAAAGGCTCTACGATAAACGGAACTTATTATGCAAATCTAATAAGACAGGTGCGACAAGCCATAGTTGAGAAAAGGCGGGGTAAACTAAGGAAAGGCATTTTGTTTTTGCAAGACAACGCACCCGTTAACACCGCTAATGTTGCGAGGCGTGCTCTGAAGGAAGTTGGTTTTGACGAAATTGACCACCCACCCTACAGCCCAGATCTAGCTCCAAGCGATTATTTTCTATTCAATAATTTGAAGAAAGAGTTGAGGGGAAAGCGATTTAGAAGTGACGAAGAGATGAAGGCGGCTGTACAGGAGCATTTTGAAGGGCAAAATGAAGATTATTTTTTTAATGGCCTAAAAGCACTGTATAAAAAATGTAAAAAATGCATTGATTTAGGAGGAGACTATATTGAAAAATAAACACGAGTTCATTTGTGTAAATTGTTTTTTTCTATCTTAGGCTTAGAACTTTTCAGACGCCCCTCGTACAGGTATGGTCCCGTTTAGTCTTGCACGCTCACCTGTTGTAGGTAGAGAAGGGGCTGTTGTTCGATCCGTACCAGGGATCGTTCAGAGAGTCTCCGGCGTTTCCCTCGTAACCATCGATTTCTAGTTTGTAGTATTCCGCTTCGGAGTATATCTTGAAGTGCGAATATTGAGCATATCTGAAATAATAATAGATAATTATTATTAAACAACAAGAATATAAAACATAATCATTATTAACGTATATAAAGAAGTAGGTACCTAAAAAATAAAAAAAGATCGCTTTGGGATGCTTCATTTGTTCTGCAGGTAAAGGCGACTAAAGGCAACCTACTGCCTTACCTGTACTGAAAATCCTTTCTTTCTCTGTAATGCGGCTACGTATCCCAATACAGAGCATTGCCCAACATGTTCCGAGCCAGTTTGTTTATAGATTTTCTATAGGCGTATCATTTTATTGAAATTTTGTATGTTAGAGTCAGAACCCGATTTGTAGCCCCTTCGCTGAATGCCTGATTTATTCTAGGTTTGACGAATGTCTTACGGAAAACCTCAAAAATAATTCTAATGCCTGCTTTTGACTGGAATATTCTTAGGTAAACCTAAAATTATTATTTGGTCAAACAATTATTTTGTCAAACACAAAACAGTCAGCGTAGAAACAGATGCTTCGGGGCTTCGTTGATTTGCTCGCATCACCCATCATTAAAAAGAGATTATGCCGTATTGAGTTTCGACGTTTGTGTAACATTGATCTTTCCAAGATTTAGATAAATAAATTTGGCCGAAATACGCTTTTGCTTAAACTAAAGCTTCTGCAGCTTTTAATATGCAAACATATAATATAGGCGCCGGAGCTTTGAGGTTTGACTACAACGTATACAACATATACAAGAGTTCATTCTGCATGTGGATCGACGACCTTGGCATAAAAAGGAAAGCGTTAAAAAGCAATACGAAATGACCGAATATTACAATGACTGTAATTAGCTGACAATATAATTATAACAACTCACATTACAAATCTACCAAACATTACACATTAATTTATTAAGGTGTGCCTTCAATTTTGATTAGAAATTGTTACTGAACACTTTTGCGTTATTTATTAATAATCGTAGTAGTACACCAGAATGTATAAGAGTGGAAACTGTGATGTGTGTTTGGATATATATGTAATAGTAGGAAATTATTTCACAGTCTCACAATGCCGAATTTTTGGGTAAATAAATATATGAATAGCTACCGCAGTGCTGCTCAGCACTAGCGGTTTAAGTTTAACGGTAACTAAAAGTACGATACCTTGACAAAGAGGACATATCGACGGTGGAAATGAGAAACCCCTTAAGCGACATTTCAATGAATTTGAGCTATATATATCGTTGGAATCAGCTATTTTTCCTCTTCTTTTACGCCGGGTTACGTAGCGATCTGATGACTTTGATGTCGGTAAGGGTAGCTTATAAATAGTGGACCGATTTAAAAAACACCCAGTTATGCGACACATAATTTGATTTAAATTTGAACTACGTCACTTAAACTACTCACAATTTTATACGTGATCGCTTAAAGTGTTTTTAAAAAAGGCTTGAATTTGTAGCAATGGCGTTAAAGTTTTTATTACAAACATAAATTATATAAGGTTAGGTGCTTAATCGTGTCTTCTGGAATTATGAACAACAAATGCTGTCGTTTAATTGATTGTCACAAAATTTACGACAGTATTTGCTCCTTCAAGCGACACGTTGAATTTTGAGCATTTACGTCGCTTAATGTATTCGGTAAAACTTGCTTTAGTCGTTTAAGTGAAAGATCTAAAAGGTATCCTGGGGCTTGAATTATCGGTTTTACCTGTCAATCGTCGCTTCAGTGAACCATTCTTAGTGTAATATACCTATGAATGGCGTTTTTATAAACACGAAGTAACGAGTCGGTCGCTTCAGTCGGCAGCGAACATTGTGGGGAGGCGGTTGTCTCGCTATTTGCCGTCGCAGACTACTTTAAAAAAAAAACTTCTACGTTTTCGTTAGTGTCTATTTTTAATGTAAACTTTACTACCTACTATAATTTAAAGATTACACATATCACTTAGATTACAAAGTTATCTAATTCAAGACTGATTTTATAGGTTATTGATCTCTTTAAGCCTGATAAGAAGTAATAAGACTTTAGCTATGATAAGAGAACTTATTTATTAAGGAATGTTGATTTGTATCCCTGCCTTTAAAGTTTAATATTAAAAAATATGTATGCCATTACTAGTATTAGTGTTATTATAATAAATTACTAAGACTGATAGTAAATTAGGAAAAGCACAAGAATAATTAAAGAAAGTGGAAACTTGAAATTTAAATAAACATTATCGTTTTTTTTTCTGTTTTTATTTACTTATTCTTATGTTTACCCTGTACATTTTTGTTTTTTTACCGGTTTTGGGTTACTAGGCACCCATTTAAGATGACTTAACAATAATTGGGTTTATATTGTATTTAAAATATATAATTGATTATAATAGTTGCATAACACAGTTCCGGACCACAAAATCTCTTTAATAATCATGAGAAAATGTTTTCCTCACTACAGTTGCTTAAAATAATATTCTAGTAATAAGTATGATGTAAAAGGTCGTTTCATTGTTTTTTTCTAGTATCTGCCTAAACATTGCAATGTCGCTTAGAGGGTTTCTCTGGGTGTTTGCAGAACAATTTAAATTAAGCGACATTTATATCAGAAGATACTAAGTTTTTTTCAGTAACGTTACTATTGGTGGATAGGTTACAATTTAATAAAATACGTCCATAGATCTGAAGTCTCTAAAACGACTAGAAAAAAAGTTACGATTTTTTTTAAGAAAATTAATACTATTAAACGCTCTCCTGTAAAGTTAGCAAAATGTCGCTTAAGGGGTTTATCCTTTCCACCGTCGATATTTAGGATCTTTAAGGATGGCTAGTAGACACTGGAATGCTTACCCGACTGCGCAGAAGCTAAAAGGGGGCTTCAATAACTAATTTTTCTTTCTCCAAGCACGAAGTGGCGGGCACCTTCTACTTAGGTAATATATGTAGGTATATTTATTTAACAAATGGAGTGAAAGCGTCATGTAACGACCTTTTATTTCCGTCGAAGTCCTCGAGCTCGACGCGCAGCATGTAGTCGTCGTTGTTGGTGAGCATGTAAATGTTCTCGTTGCCCAGCCAGAACTCCTTGCTCGACTCGCCGAAGCCGTTCTTGTAGTCGCTCCAGTCACGGTTGAAGTTCTCGGCCAATGCTCCGTAGTCGTCGCGGCGATGTATAACCTAGAAAATGTATAGATACATTAATAAATATATAATATTCAATATATAATTATGAAAAGTTCATAAAATCTATGGGTGGGCACTGGGCGATAAATATGATAAATTAGTGAGTAATGTTTTGCTATTGACTTTTTTTTAAAAGTTCATTTTAGAATGCTTTCTCTATTAACTTCAGTGAATAAGTCGAGATGAAATTATATTTCTAACAAAATTTCTCGACAAAATACGAAAATGAATACTTCATTTATCATCATTCATACCTATTTAGGTGACTGTGTTTTAAGTTTTGGAATCAGACGGGCTCAGACGGGTGCGATTCACTAACGATTATATTGAAATTAAATATCAGACAGTTATTCTACTAACTATTCATCATAGTACCTACTTATGTTAGGTTCTGGGTCGTTAGTTAATTAACATTAATTGTAATGAAAGATTATTATAGGTATTCAAAATCTAATGACACACGAGCGACGCTTGAAACGATTCCGAGCCTCATCCAGTTTCATGTTACCGCCCAATTTATTCACCCTTCTGTGCCAAAGACAAGTTCAAATCGGTTTAAATAAGTACTTTACTATATGCTTATATTGGTTTAAATACTTCTTTGAGCAAAAAAAAAAACGTAGATTAGAAATCATTCGAACAGTTATTTTGTTGGATCTTATTTGGTAATTGAAGAGATTAACCGGTTATGGCATAATTAGACGGTAAAACCACAGTAGGTAAGAATTAAGAATGAACGGGACAACCTCCAGCAAATATAAGAAGCCCTAAGCTGTGCTAGTGTTGTGCCAGATAGGTAAAGAAACTGCATGCGAGGAAAATCCGCCAAGAGGAATATTTCAATTAGCTGGCCTCGTTTAGCACAGCAGTGCTCGGTAATAGGCGCGCATTTCACACCTTCGCCACTCGCACCACATAGTTTTTGTCCATAAATATGACACATTCGTCGTTTACATATAGATCTACCTACCCGGCTAGATGTACCTTCCTACCTACTTCTATAGAAGTTTAATGGTTGGTTGCTTTGCTCGTCAGTTATTAATGTGTCTCCGTGAACGCGCGCGAATAAGTCTCTCGTAAGCCCGTAATAAGAATTATTTCCGAGCTAGTAAATACGTGCTTTTCCTACTTGCCTAATTAGCAAAGTAGCAGACACAAATATCAAGCTAGCTGGACACTATTAATGTTCATTAATTTGTTGATAATATCCATCAAAATGTTTTACGACGGCTAAATGATAAAGCGTATAAATATTTTGTAAAGGTTACTAAATACAAACATAGTCGTTATAATCAGGACAATGTAAATGACATTCAATAACATACATATAGGAAAACCATTGCCATCGTATTTTGTAGGGGAAGCTCGTATTGATATTCGCCGAAATGATAAAGGAAACAAGCTAAAACTGACATTTCGGACACAATAGGATGGGGACACATCAATTCACTACATCTGTACCTAGTTAGTATGTAGGCGGAAGGTCAACTTTTATACCTATTTTTTAGGCTATTATTCATAGTTCCCAGCGAGACCAGGTTATTTTAAGATTATGTATTTTGGCCCCCCTTTATTGTCATCTTAGACCATAAGGTGACTGTTCTTCTTGCTATGTATAACCTAGGGCCCCCTATAGCAGTTCCTTAATGAGGATAGTGCTACTTATGAAAGTTGGTAAGCCTCTTGTCCTATTGAGATCACCGCAGATCACAAGTAAATACATATGTGCGCTCTTTAGTTATCTATCGTAGATACAATAGCTACAAGGTACATCCAAACTATTATTTGACATTACTATAAAAGCACGCAACTGTTTAATACCTATGGATAATAATTTAAGTAACGGTATTCGCACACAATTTCCAATGCTCTGAGCTATATTCATTAAGAATTAGATTGTGTAATCAAATACGTATTTAGAGGACATCAGTGTTGTCAATCACTAGGATGAGCTAGAATTACGAAATGACGATGCTAATCGCGGTCGTAAAGTCGACAGCAGCACATTTGAAAAATTTACAGATCGATTCCATTCATAGATAAACTATAAAGTTTCTAAGTAATGAGGGCAGCTGTCGCGTCCGCGATCGAAATCGTATCACTGTTATTTGGTCGCAAGCATGACTAAAATGCTTGACGTAAGTTAACTTTATTACAGAAGTTATAGTGCCGTGAACATATTCCGTCAAGCTGACTTATTGCAATAGAAGTTTATGTGACTGTGCATAATGAAGGGTATTAAACACGAGTGTGGGTTTATTAAACGAGCCGAAGGCAAGTTTCATAACAACATCACACAAGTGTTTTAATGCCTAATTATGAACAGTTACATACACTACTTTATCTAGCCACATATCATAAGCCTCCATGATGCATTCAGGAGTCGCACATTATGACAAATATTACCCGGTAATGGCGGTAATGAAGTTTTCTGGCAGCTGTCAGTTTTTTTTTAATTCAGAGACAAACTAGAGCCGGCCCCAACTATCATATCTTTCGATATCTTACTTACGTGCGACATTTATCAAATTTGATTGCAAATCGACAATTCATTTCGAACTAAACGTCATCTCGACTGATATTAGAATAGAGGTCAAATCAAATTTCTTTGTTTTTCAGTGAGGTTCGAAATTTGAATAAATAATATCATCGAAATCGATGTTATTATTTAGCAATAATAACATTTTTACAGATAAGAAATTGGTTCTAACAAAACAGTCTATTTTTATGGTGGTCATAATGTGCGGTTCTTGAACGCATCATGGCTACGCATCATACTTTATAACAGTATACCCACGCGATTCGTCGATGCGCCTAATACAACTTGAGTATAAGAGATTTACATAGGTACCTATTAGATATTAGGCGCCCTTTGCTAAAGGTAACTATCTAAAATAAATTATGGATTGTAAGGACAAGACAGTTATTTTTTTTCTTCGTACTCGCAACTTTCCAGTTTGAACGTTAATCTATCCGTTAAATTTATGTATGCAATTAGCCCAACAGATTAAGGCCTTCTACCGAATCTCTACTCCAGAAATGGGATGCACGCCCAGTTCCAATAAGGTAGAGCGTATTCATACGATGAGTGTTTTAAAAAGTAATGTGATAAGGGTGTACCTAATGACGGCCCCACTCTGGAAACTGGAGGAAATACAAGCCAAAAAATGTATCTACTTACTGTCCAGCCGCCGTCGGCTACATTTTGTTCACAGTATACTTTGAGGAACCAGTAAGTAGTGCCCCTGATTTGTAAGTAGTATACTCCGGACTCCCGCATACCAGCGTTCAAAAGATCCACACAAGAGTATCCCTGTAACAAATGAGAGATCACATTATAAATCACAAATGCATCCATGGGTATAACAATAAGTGGATATGAACTCGAAACATATTTAAAATACTATTTAAACTTGTTAAAACATTGACACGGTTAATGTTCTAAATATTATAAACCCTACAGAACCTATAATAGATTCTTATATCCATACATAAATACCACCTTACTTCATCAACGGCGTTATTATATTACATAATTGTGCCTTTGTCAATGTAATGTACCTTATGTACCCATAGTACAAACATTGCTTAGTTTGGGACTAGGTAGATTTGTGTAAGATTGTCCCTTAATATTTATTTATTTTAATGTAAATAAAGAATGAAGAAACACTGATAAATAGGGCACAGACACGTACCTACGTTATAAATATCCACGTGTGACGGTTCTGATTACAGTGAAGTAAATATTCATGTTTAAATTAAATTCGCTGACGGGCGTATTAGTTACATATTAGCCATAGAAATTATGCTGTCCTTACATAGAATAAGGGGTTATTAACGGATAATTTTTATCATAAATTGTCAGTACGTACTAAAAGTCTATCATCATTCTATGTATAGGAAAATTTATAATTTCTCAATTTATGTCTTAAACTTTTTATATGAGTTATGAATCTATTGGTACTTTACTGAGTAAAAAAATGTGTTGGTACTTATAATAATTTTCGTAACTCAATGGAAGAATTAAAATACAAATTGGGTAACAAAATATAAATCGCCCTGATAACTTTCAAGAGTTCGCAATGCTTTAATTCGTCGCAAAATATAGCATAAGTCACATATGTGATGGATACCGGAACTGTCGGTTCTAAGTGTCGTGTGTTGTTAAGTGACTGTTAGTAGGAAATAAAATTAGCGACACGATGTACATCAAACGTTTGAGTCAGCGGATTCGATTGAATACACGACAATAGCAAGCGTGTCTTGATACGACTTTCTTCCGTGGTATGCGGGCTGTTGATATCGTGTCGGCCCGCTAACTTCCCCTATTATATCTATTCAATGGACACGTGGAATCTGTGTTCTGTGCATGAAAACTGTCTGTACCTACACTGGTTTATTTACCAACGATAACATTGTTGAGCCGACCACAACATTTACGACGGCACGAGATGTTGATTTGAAAGTTAGGTACCATTTAAATGATTACTCCAGGTACCTCACAAAGTGCTTTAAAATTGTGAATTCGGTAAGCGTATCTTGAATAACAATTACATGCAATTATATACGTTTTCAATGGAAACTAACGATCCGTGGTAAAGGTTAATTTCTAAAATCCATTTAATAGTTTTCCTTTCAATAGTTATTCATTGAACATAAGTGCCCATGGCGATTATAGCAACGTTCCAGCGACAGCCCATTAATATCTCAATAGTGAGTTGCTAAATGGTCTATTTGCTGTCCAAATGTGTCAGTGGCATCTGTGTCTTTGTCCGAGAGATAATTATTCTTTCGACTTTAGTTGCGATTACGCAATGCTGTTTGCGAAGATCGCAAGCTTTCCACACCACTTCTATATCTTCATATGGCCAAATTCACATAGAAAGTTCTTAAACCAGATTATGATAATACAATTGTTTTACCGCCTCAAAATGACAGCGCCATCAAGCGTTTAGTAAAAACGCATAAAAACTATCATTTTAAAACGGTTGACGTAGTTTATTTAACGTCAATCTCGTTTTCGCACGACGTGTATCCTTTGCCAAACCGTCCGTGAGTTGGCTTAAAGTAAATGTTATGGTTAGCGTTGTCGAATATGGGCGAATTTTGCGCCACGGTTCACACTAGTGCGCAGAGTACGTATTAGCAAAGCTGCTTTCTAAGTTTTCTATAAACTCGACTAACGCTCAATATTGTTGTATTGAGCGTTACTCGAGTAAGTATGTACTACAGTAAAAGCACCGACAAGGCTATTGCATCGTAGTCATTACTTTACTAAGCTTATTCATAAAATTATAGTAATTAAGTAGAGCGCCGCTTTTTGTCGTTAAATAACCTAAAGAAAAGGAAAGTCGTGGCTTATTTCCATCATTGCTCGGAGTACAGTCGTCACGATTCGTTTGTTTCCTGATTATAGACGTCTTTATTACTGCACTATGTTCAGCTAAGGCGATACCGCGATCTTTTAAATGCGCTAAGAACAAGTTAAGTTTCTCAAGAAACTAAAATCTAAATTGAACAGGTGAACAGCATGGTCGGATAGAAGATGCACTTGATATACTGTGAGGAATAGTGAGGATCGTAGTAAAGCGTACGCGGGTAGTGCAACAGCTCTCATAATGGAGATTTTTCGAACAGTGGACATCATTCGCCTGAGATGATGATCATTTTGCTGTGTCGACTGCAATACCAAACTTACCATTTCGTTAAGAACTTCCATGAACTTACATATTTGGCTTGGTTAACTAAACTCAACTTAATTAGGTTAGGTATGTATTAAAAAAACAAATTTCGGAGGCGGTAGATAAGCTCATTTAAGAATAAACGCGTCCTCAATATGTCTAGTCACTTATGGAACATGGCTTTAGCTAATATATATTTTTTTTTTAATAAATAACTATGAACTCTCAACTAATAGTCAAAACGTCAACATTTTGAACTGAGATTAGTCATTTATTGAACGCGTATGCGAGAATAAACCTGTATCAATAGTTGCATCACTTGCCACATAACAGCAACAGTTCTCGTATGCTAAGAACAATAAACCCGCTGTAATCATTGGTAACCGTCGATCGGTGGGAACGGCCGGTTTTTGCGCTGCACAAAGCCGCGGAAAGCACTGTTTATATGCGCATGAACCAGATTTACGTAATAAGCAACGCAACTTTCCTTGAGCGGAACTTATGTACCACATTTAAACGGACTCCTAACTGCAAGTCTATCTATATATGTAGGTAAACGGTACGTCTATATTGATTTCACAACTTGTGTGCCGGAATAAATTTACTAAGCTTAAACGGCAAAGGTGTACTTGCAATACAAATAGTATTCTGGAACGTGAAGTTATAAGTACTTAATCCGCGCTCCTGCCCATGTTTTATGTTATTCAACCGGTGCACTGATAGCCGCGAGTACGCGTTTATCAGTCCGGTGCGATTCAAGGATTCAAAAGTTGATTACACGTAATAATACCGGCTGTTGCGTACAGGCAGAGCAGAATGTAGAGGTCGCGGGGTGCCAGCTTGGCCAGATTGACGTTATAAATTGCTTAAATACCTGTGATAGTATAATAATGGCTCATATTTAGCATAATTAGTACCTACATAGACTAGATAAATATACATCCCAAGTTTAAACGGAAACGCTAAGCCTAGATGTAAGTCCTTATTACAGTTTCAAAATCCGATCTTATTTAATAAGTATGTCTGCACGTAGATATCCTATTGCAGCGAACAAGAACTCCCGATTGCTACACTGGGGACGTAAAAGGTAAAGCATAGAAGTGGTAGGCCGAGTAACATTCATTTAACGCGTTGTGCTGGACTGAAAGGTACTCGCGACGGTAGATTAACATTCCGCCGTCGTAGATTAGCGCGGGTGTGTATGGAACGATAAAATGAACTTACCACTTTTTAGTACCTAAACATACCTGACATACACCCATTGACTAAAACTTATTGCACCACTCGCGATAAAATCATTTTGTTTAGTTAAGTTATTAAAATTACCGGAAGTTTTAAACGTATGCTATCATTATGTAAAATATAATATTTCATACAGAATAAAATATCACCTAACGGCGAAGGAAAAGCTCTTCAAAATAGAATCATTATGACAAATTAATATTCGTAGTGTGACATTATGAGGAGGTAACGTATATGTTACCTAGTTATGTCATTCGCTCGGCTATCACATTTTAATGGTGGCACGTTTATGATTGATTCAGCGATAGATACGACAAGTATGTACCCGCGACCCATGAGTAGTAATAATAATAGTTTATGTAACGACGACTCACTTTCACGTCTTTATAGTTGGCGACGATCTCTGAGGCGAAGGTGTTATTGCCAATGATGGGCTTGTTCTTGACGCTCGGGAAGATGATGCCGCCCTTGCGGCTGGCGGGCCTAAGGCCCGAGGAAGCGTTGACAGCGGTCGCGCCCGCGCCGGAGGCTGCGGCGCTCGGCGTCACCAGCGTGGCGGAGCTCGAGCTGCTTGGAGTGCTCGGGCTGCGTGTGATACAACTATTAGTCACAGTACACGCGCGCACAGCCTCGTATAATAACTCGCTAACGCGTAACAATATCTATAAGGTCAATGGTACACAGTAAACAATCGCTAGGGCTTCGCAAATTCGCTAGCAGATATTTCATGCAAGTCGCAATAATAATATATAGAGTACTAAATTTAGAAAGATGTCACCTGTTGTTGATGGTGGAAGAAGGCATGGTAGTGGGTGCGGCGGTGCTGGTGGCGGGGTCGGTGGAGGCCTCGTCCACGCGGTAGCGGTTGGGCGCGTACTCCACGAGCCGGTCGATGGTCGGGTCCAGCAGGAGCTCCGCGGGCACCGGTCGCTGGGCCAATGTCGCCACGTCGTCTTCCTGCTTTTTCAACCGTTTCTCTACCATGTCTAGATTTTCTATTATAAGATTGGTTTTGACTCGTAAATCGTTGTGAATTTGTCCGATAGCCCGTTCTTGACGCTGAGTTTGTGTTAGCAGTTCATCTGATTTAGGAACCAGATCGTCGACTGAACTTTTGGTCCCGACGACTACATCCCATACTTCATCCATTTTTTCAGATACGCTCATCATAGGAATAATTTTATTGACGAGGGTATCTATTTTACTGCCTTTGCTGACAGGGGATTGTGTACTAGTTGTGGTGCGGTTTTTAAAGAGGCTATTGACGTTGATAGAAGCGGACTCCGGTTCCACGATAGCGGCGTGTACGTCAGCCATCATGTACAAAACTTTGCCCAGATTTTCAGAAACAAGGTTAATGTGGAATTGTAATTTACGATCAACTGTCGACATGGACGTTCGTAACTGATCGACTTCTTTTGTGATTTCAGTTATAACTTCAGTGTTCAGTCCTTTAGCGATTTCTATAACATTAAGGCTTATAGGTTTTTTTTCACTCGCTTCGGCATTAATATCGTCCACGGGTAGAAAGTTATTGTCTATCTGATTCTTAAGGCCAACTAATTTTGAATCGATATCAGATACTTTCTGGTCTAACGACTCTAACTTCCGATCGAGCAGTTGGGCGTCGCTGATTCGGTTCACTACTTGCCTTTTCGTGCTAGTTTCAGCGAAGCTCTTTTCGTCGTCTGGAATATGGCTAAACAATTTTAAGTCCAGATTTCCAAGTTTCGAAATAATAGCGTCTGTTTTATGAATATTGTCATTCACCCTTGAATCAAGAGCTTCCACTCTTCTCATTAGATGTTCCACAGCCTTGTCTAGATTTTCTATTCTTTGTAATTTTGTTTCTAGAGTGCTAACGATGACTTCAAACACATTGAAAATATACTGCTCCCTGCAACAAGAGAAAAACATTCATTTTAATAACTTATTAAAAAATGTACCTACTCGTCGTATGCGTTGCAAAATAGACAGTGTTTTGCGAAAGTTATTTTTTTTATACAGATTGGATGTATTGTCATCATCATCATATAATATACACCTTTATGTCAAAAAATATGTATATTCAATAAGACAATATTTCCCAATTGAATGAATGTTGGATGATACTTGTGTAGCAGCGAAATTGGCACCATTGTTTGCCACAACATTTCTTGCCGTTTCGCAACGACAGAATAGAAACCTTAAGTACGCGCAATGTACCTACGTGCTCGTTACGTTTATTACTTGTACAAATATCGAAGCTGCCCGAATTGCTCCCAACGACAACGACATAGCCAAGCCAAGGCCGTTCAGTATGAAGTGAAAAAAAAACGCGACTGTTTCTTCAAAAAGTTTGCAACCAGGTTGTTGGTTGGAAATGAAGATCAGGTCAGCTACTAGCCCAGTACGGTAAAGATATCGTTGTACCTATTGATAAAATCGATAACCAGCTTCGCATAACTTTTGCTTGAAAACATCACTAAACGACATTTATTATAGAACCATTGATGTAAATACATATTTTAAGTTTTAGCGAGCTAAGCGTCTCCATTTCATCTTGACCAAATACTTTGATCATCCGTATAAAATAAAATGCATTAGGTTATTTGGAGAAGTAATTTATTTAATTAGAGGCAAGGTACTAACATCCTATTGGGCAAGTAATAATTTCTACGCTGTAACCTACGCTTTCCGTTCTGTGCAAATAGCTCGGCTAAACTCAAATACGCCTTAAAATACAAAACGCCACTACACACCACGCGTACGTAACTACATTTCTTCCTATGCTAATCCAACAACAGCTTTCTGTAAAATTATTGACGTCGGACGTATATTATTGCATATAACCTGTTATTGAATTGGTTGCTAAAAATCACACAAAATGTTCCTCAAGTTGAAGGAATTATAATTTAATGACAGTCTTTAACATGCAAATTACGGCAATTATGTTGCCGAGGGAAACCATCTTTTTATTTACATAACCGTGGTGCGTTATGTTATGTTATCAACTTTTCAAATGTGAAAACTGTTTGTTATTTACTAACATTAAATAATAATTGCAGTCAAGCGAAGTATAATTGTTATATCGACGACGTAATTTAATTGACAAAAGTATTATTATATTTTTTATACAATTGCTTTATGTCGGTCTAGTTTAAGCGTACTTTCCAGAATATCTAATACGGACAATACCTAGTAAGTAATTCCAGAATTGTAAACCGCACTGCAAAAGCTACATGATCATAAATGCCGTCCTAGAAAATAGTGGTAAATCCGTTTCATGGCTCCGTGATGGTGTAGGAGTTGAAGATGCGGCTTTTTATTTCTCTGTTACCTAGCCTAACACTACCTATATATTTACAATGATTTTGCTCAAAAATCTATCTCCAAGCATTAAAACTATGTGTAAAGTGCTAATTTTCAGCACTTGTGCATTGAAGATTTCAGTTTTTATTTACTTTTTAACTGCGTCGTGTACCCTACACCCTACCCAGATGGTTTATCATTTGAGAAAAGTTTTATAAATTAGTTAAACAGGTACAGATTATTTTCATATGAAAGGTAAAATAAAGCGAAGACTTTGTTAAACATGTTATTAATTAAGTACTTTAGATTGAGATGTTGATCAATAAACTAGTATTAAATAAACTATGAATACAAAGATCAAAGCTATTAAATACTTATTCATTAAATATATGTTTGGTTGAATGCACTGTTTGCTCGAGGCTGTGCGTTATGATTATGACGAATATTCAAAAACTGTTATTTTCCCATGCACGGTACTAGATTATGTTGATCGCGCAAATGCATGTAAGTAAAAATAAACCAGCAATAAAAAAAAAACATTCTTATTGTTAAAAATGTCGATGGATCAACGTCACAGTAACAGTTATGCTAGAGGTGCATGCTCGATATTATGCAAGCTCATAAAATCACACCTGTAAGTAAACTGGCCCACTTGGTTGCTTTATCAAATTGTATTAGAGATGCACCGAATATTCGGTTACATTTCCGGTATCCGGCCTATCCGGCCCTTATTTTAATATCCGGCCGGATACCGGATAGTAAACTTGCTTGATTTTGGGGTAAAACTGGAATGTACTGCACTACTACTACAATTTGCACGTGTACTATTGAACGAAGTTACTTCGTAATGATGACATAATAAAACTCGTTTCGAACCTAGAAATGTGTCCGCGCGAACGTTCACTACGAAACAGGTCAAAACCTGCGCGACGCGCACCTGTAAAACTCAAAATGTAGGCATAATCGCCGGCCAAACAACTATCCGTTGCATCTCTAAATTGTATATTTGCTTCTATGGCTTCTAAGCTACTAGTTTTCATCGTACTAACTATTATAGAGGCAGCGTGTTAATTGAAAGTTACCTTTTCTGACTGTAAGTTTGCGTTAGGAAGGAGGAGGACATCGGTCAGCTAAAACTGGACTTTTATAGGATCACTTTGTTGTCCTATATGTCTATTAAGACCTTTTTAGCTAACGAAACGTGAGGTATCAAAGTGAAATTAATATCAAATACTAAGGCAAGCAATCTGCAATCCCTTGAAGCAGTGAAAAATCAAACCCCCTTGATATAAAAAAATAAGTCGCGACCCCTGTGCCCTCCGCATTTTTTCATGTACCTATTTTATTTTATTAACAAACACATGTTTTGCTGCACTCAAAAAGTTCTTAATAAATCGATCTTATAGAACTTAATTGTTTGTCTTCAGTGAGGTAGGGTTCTTACGGACTCTTATACGACTCCCATGGGATCGCGACCATCGCGACCCGCACGTTGAAAAACACTGTTCTATCAAACGATACGATAAAGGCTTGTGATTGATCTAGAAATTTGGCATGAAGCAACGTCAGTAGCACAAGTAAAAAAAAAAGTCCGAAAACCGTACCTACACATTTTTTTTATATGAATAAAAACTTATTTACACACATAAACTAACCTAATTCACGTCTGCTTTCATAGTTTGTACGGAACCCTCGGTGCGCAAGTCCAACTCGCAATTGACCGGCTTTTTGTTATAAGAAAACAAATCCCATTAGGCAAGCACAAAGCAAACCTATTTTCAAGTGCATGCTACGCAAGCATCTTTCTGATCTGTCTGTCTGACACATTTGTGTGCTTTTGTTTTAAGATGAATTATTGGATTTATTGGTATGATGTTTTCACTAGGTTCTTACATGAAATTATGTGTATGTAGTACCTATATTATGATATATAATTATTAAGCCCCTAGCGGTTACTTTGTAGAACTATAATTCTTCATACAAACCTTTCACGCAGTCGCTAGCGATTAGGTACGGTCACTGTAAGTAAACTCATGGTAAGGGTACTGTTATTAGTGTTTTGTTTTTTTACAAGCTTTTATTTAAATAACAATGTAATTATGTAACTACCTATGCCTATGTATGTATTTTTGTTCGGGTGGAATCTTGCAACACAATTTTGGAGCAGATATCTTCAGCGAATAAAGCTGATTTTCTGCATAGCTAACCAATAATATAGTACCATGGGGCTGGTCTGATGATGTAGCCAGAAGGTGATGGCCCTAGAAAATCTGTAGGTAATAGATAAAGCAATCGTACCGAGTTTGGGGTCTTTAGAATCATCTCAGTGAGCATTTGATGTTCAAAGAAAAGTAGGTACAGTCGGCTATAAAAGCTAGTCACAAAAATTAAAATTTTGACAGAATTTTGTTGTATACAGAATTTCACAGTGCCTTAGTGTCAAACTGTACCCAATACCGTGTAATCTATACTATTATAAAATTCAGAAATTGTATCGAAAATCCTAATGGACGACGCCCGGTCGGAATGCTGGAATGAGTAAGTCCAGAAAATCATGTGCCAGCTTTAGGGAGCCGACTTTGACTGGCGACAAACTGCACAAGTTGGAGTAGGATGGCGAAGCTTGGTATCGGAGGACAAGATCCACTTCCGCTTACTAAGTCAACGTAGTAAGTATAAGCAAGTATTGAAAATCATGTTTCCATCGAGAGGGGTCATTATTTCAGGAAAAATCTTAACAACAGGATCTGCAGCCATACGATGCGCCATCTGATGGTAAGAAATCTTTGTCCGCCCATCACGCCTAAACGGCTGGTAAGATATTTTAACCAATACTTTTTAGCCGACTACCTGGACGAAGTTACTCTTAAGTTCTAGTTATTTAATAAATACAATTTTTTACGACAGTAAAATTTTGATATTTCAGCCACTCGCAGATAGTGCGTAGGTTAGTTTTTAGCAATGAACGTTACACCGGCAGGTAATTGATAGAAATTTCTTCCATATCAGGCAAGACCATTAGTCGCTGATGTAAGGAGCAAATCCATCAGCATCGGCTCGCTATTTGTTTGTTCAGTGCCGAATGTGGCTCAGGGTCTCAATGTATTGTATAGCAGGCTTCGATTGCGAGCGTTCGGCCCGCGCAATGCTTTGTTATGCAGTACTTACTGAAGCACCAACTATTGTAAGACCAATATTCGCTCCGGTTAAGGTTCTTATAGAACAGACTCGCTCTTACAATGCATTAAATCCACGGAGATAGAATTCTTGTTTCTAAACAAGTCTGATTTAATTGCCCGTAATTGATAAGAGTTAAAGGAAAATTGTAAGTATTTACACGTGACATATTATTGCACTGGACAGTCCGCAAATGGTCTAATTATAAAATGTAACGTGAACTTTAATTTGAATTGTAATATACCGTTTTATTAGGACGTTGCAATAGTTAAATATTAGGCAAAATATACTTAAGTAAGTTTGCGGTGTCTCTAGCGTAAATTAAGAGTCAGAGACCTTGGGGCGAGTGGCGGGCTGGCGGCTGTCGCGAGGCTACCGGCGCGAGAGCGTCCGCGCCACACGGCATTACTGCGGCAATAATGTCACTAAATCAGTGTAATGGTTGCCTCCAGTAATGTGTTAAAATGTTGCCCACGTAGTCGTTAATGTGCTTCAACTTTGAAGCGTTGATTAGTAATTGATTACGAAATTTACAAATTGGCTTTCATTCAGATGAAAAACATTTCGCATGAAGCGACCAACTAATAAACAATTGGTCCCATGTTAACTTGCGCCGCGCCGTGATCACGGGTTAGCCTACTGTTTACGCCACAGACGAGGGGTCAACAGGCCTATAATCATGTTGAGGGAAATTTGTGATAACTAACCAAGATTATTGCAGATAAGTGGGAATAAGTATGAGCAATTGAGCGGTTACAATTTTGTTTTACAATATAAACCACGTCACTTTTGCGTAATGGTGGACTCGATGTTTGGCGTATTTAAGCGTAGTGGGTTAATGTTCAAATTAGTGGACTCGTCCAGACCAGTTGTGACACCGTAAACTTTTTCAAGAAGTTGTTATTAATCATTTGTACGAAACAACGCAGAAAGAGAGAAGCCGTGAGACAGAAGCAATTGTTAAATACCATCAGAATTCCTTAAGTATCGTCAACGGCATAACAATGTTCATTACTCAACCGCTAATTTACTTGGTAGATAATAGAGCCAGATGCTGATTTTATGAAATTAATAGGGGAACCCGTACAAATCCGTGTACAAGATTAACAAACTGCCCACTCCTCCCTTTGCAGGTGTAGGTATTACGTACTCGTATATACCCGTTACGTTAGCTACGACAGTTGAGGTAACGCACACAGCAACATGTCATGCATGTACCATGACCAGACAGTGAGATTTTGAAATATCTTTTATTTTTTCGTGCTGATGGAAGTTCAACAGGGAACTGCATGATTGGCAAAAACACTGTCGAATATATGTAGTTGAAATGTATATTTTTTTATAAAAATACTTTTGTATTAAATAAAAAAAAGTTTAATCACTGATAATATTGACGATTTTCCGACTACTAACCTGGTAACAAATCTTAACGAATGAGAGAGCCTTGACAGCTAAATTAATAAATTGGTCTCTCCTCTACGAGTATTCCCTTAGGCATTGATGCCAAGTTATTCTTTTACATGCCAATTTATTATTTAAGGTTTTCGGAAAATAGTAAGCCAACTTTAAATATCCAATGAATATAAATAACCCACAACAGATTAGAAGTTCCGTTGATTCTTCTCTGTTGTCATCTTCAGCTATCAATTCGACAATGTAATGAAAGAATCAAGAAAGGGTTTACAGACGACGATGTACCGAAACCATTAACTCAAAATTACACAAAAAAAAAATGGTTGCCTGTAAAGTCGGTTTTACGGGCGAAGGAAGATTTTACGTGACAACGTCTTTTTCTCGGTACAATATTTATTTGTATCATATCCATTCACAATTTCCCTAACAACATTTTAAGTGTTACTTTCTGAACGCACCTATCACATGTGTCATTAATGTCATTATAGTGTCATTATTTTACATGTTTTAAATCTAAATATGCGATAATCAGACTATGCATGTATGTTGTCGATTCCAAACCCTTATTTAGTCTAGATCTACATGTAATTATTCTAAAAATACCGAACCGACGGAACAAACATCATATGTTTGACAGGTAAGTACGAATAGTTTGTATTTGTATGGGAATATAAAATTATCGTTTTTATTATTTTCCACTCATTTATTCAATATTTTCTCACCGTTTAAACCTTCCCTTGACTTCCACGAATATTTCAATACTAAAATTAGCCAAATCGGTTCAGCCGTTCTCGAGTTTTAGCGGGACAACCGGCCCTCCTAACAGACGTGAGCGGGCGTTACACTTTTTCATGAGTGACTCCGAGCGTAACCTAATTTAAGACGTTGTCACGTCAAAATATATACATTTGAAGTTACGTTGAGGTTTCGCGAAATAAAATATTATGCTGTGAGCCTTGTCTGTAGTCTTAGGTGATTGAAAACCTTGTCTACGTAACAATGTATTGCCTCATTTACATATTACAAAGCTTTATAAGGTAAAACAGCTAATTTATTTTTTATTTAAATGGGTAAATGTCATGTATAACTACAAAAACTAGTGGGCGTGTGGTAAAAATGTAGACATTGGATAAATGACTATTTACTCGATCCTTGTATATCAGTGGTCAGTTTGTAGCATTAACTGATTATTTACAATAATAAAATTACCATATCTGATTGGCGTAATTGTATAATGCCTAGACTCACAACGAATCCAGATGGTATTCTTGGATTGGAATTAGTTTACGCCACACAATTAATGCGTAATTGGTACCTACATCATGCTTACTGAAAGATTTCAATAACACAGGAGAAGCTATAAATTATAACATAACATTCAGCGATGATATTGCTTAAAATTAATAAAATAGTGTTGCAGTCTAGTCTATGTTTTAATTGGTCTAGATTGCAAAATATACCACACGATTTTCTTTAAAGTTTCAAGTGGGTATTACTGCATACGTGCATAAGTAAATATATACCGAAAATATCAACAATTGGAAGTCGCAAGCCGTGAATTCTTCGATTAAATTCGATGCTTACAAATTTATGTATCTACTTGATCCAATTTCACACTTGTTGTGCAATTTATTAAATAACGTAGGTGTGTAGAGCGAAACTAAGACTGGGTAATTTGTTCTGTAAATGGTTAGGAACTGGACTTTGTATGTGGGTACAGTTCGATATATTATCAAACCGTGATAAGAATGGGATTGGATGACAGTTATTCCATATACATACGTCAAAGTTTATATAAAATGACTTGGTTAAATTCCATTCTCATCGCGGTTTGATAAAAGCTACCTATCTAATTGGAACTAATTTGTAAGATTTGATATGCATCTCGTACGTTGTGTACGATTTAAACATACCATCGTCCATTAGAAACATGTCATGTAAGGTTTCTGTGAAGGTTATCGGATGTATTTGTAACGTGAATTCATGTTTAAATTCAATTCATATTTACAAATTGAAAACAATGCTCTCGTGATATATTTACCAGTATTAGGGACCTGGACGAAATTCTTACAGAATTTAAAGTTGTCGGAACTTTATTTCTGTACAGAGATGTAGCAGTATAAAAGTAAACTTATTAATGAAAACATTTACGATAAATCAATAATATATCTTAGCAATTACCTATATGAAAATTGCCAAGAAATCTTTTAGCAAAACTTAAACACGGTCGACTAATTCGTTAGTAAATAAACCTATGTTGATATTATCTGCTAGTTTTCTATCCGCCACTAGTTTGTTAATTTTTTTTTAAATATCGGGCAGTCTGACACAAAATTAATCTCACTGTAAGCTCTAGTAGCCTTGTGTTAAGACGAAGATAAACATACTTATATAGATAAATACATACTTAAATACAAATAACATCCATGACCCAGGCACAAATATTCGAGTTCATCACACACATATTTGCCTTTGCCGGGATTCGAACCCAGGACCGTTGGCTCAGTAGGCAGTTGCTTAACCACTGCGCCAACCGCTTCAATTGTATTTTAAATCGCGATAATTCCCATGTTTTTAGGATTCCGTAGTCAACTAGGAACCCTTATAGTTTCGCCATGTCCGTCTGTCCGTCCGCGGCTTAGCTCCGTGATCATTAGTTTTAGAAAGCTGAAATTTGGTATGAGTATGAGTATGTTTCACGCCGACAAAACGGAAAAAAAAAATTAAAAAAAATTTTTTTTTTCGGGTATCTAAAGTGGCGGTGAATTTTATTTTCGTTTCAACACTATTGTGTGGGATGTCGTTGAATAGGCATTTTAAAAATAATAGGGGTCTCGGAACATTATTTTTTGATACAGTCAGCAGTTTTGTAAATATTCGCTCCGAAAATTAAAAAAATAGCGTCCCCCCCTCTAACTTTTCAACCACGGGTCAAAAAAATATGGGAAAATTCATAAACATGAGGCCTTATAAGTACTTTCAATGAAAACTATATTAAACAAAATCGGTCGAGCCGTTTTTGAGTTATCGCAAAATTTCATAATTTTCTTAAAAGGACGTAAATTTACTTCCAGAAGGTAATAAGTAATTACAGTTACTTTGGCATTTATACGACCTTTTTATAGAGCTTGAAATCTTTCTCGTAACTTAAGTCTATTGTGAAGGATGAGCAACTACGGAACCCTACACTGAGCGTGGCCCGACATGCTCTTGGCCGGTTTTGTTTATTTAGCTATTGTAGAGTTGGTTGGGTCGTCACTGGGGATGCAACGCACGCGTAGCATGGCGTCACGGTTAGAGCCGTTAGCATACATAAGATATCAAGGGAGTGTACTTTTCTCCAATGTTACCTAATTTAAGTAAGTCTCTAATCGGCCCTGCTGTTGACTTTTTTTTTTCCTCTTGGCCACACCTGGATGTTTGCATGCAAGGTACCTTGTTATTCATGGCGATTACTTGATTAGTAGTAAAAATATATTTCTACGAGTAATCAATTCCTCCAACTTCCTCAGTAGTTACTTATTATTGAACTCAAAAAATTACACTTTTTGATACGCGTAAAAACGAAAAATTTACAAACACCTGAAAAAGTTTTAATTCCAAATGTTTTTTAAACATCTGAATAATTATATTTTGGTATCTTACACGTACAAAAAAGTTATTAAATTTTATATAAATGAAAGTGTATTGAATATGATAATAATTAATATTATGTCGTGTAAAATTTGTAAATATTAATAATGTCTAATTTCGTCAATTCATCATGGATGCAGTTTTGAAACGCACGGTTTTATAAATATGGAGTCTATATTTTTTATGTTGTATTTATTTCGTTTCGTGATTTATGAGTTAATTACAAGAAATACCTATTATTCAAACAAATACACACATGATGTATTTTCTAGATGTTCCAGTTTTACCTACCAAATAATGACAAGTACAAAAAATCTAATATGTTCTCGTTGCTGAGGTGAAAAGTTATTAGTGCCACGCGAGAGCAAAGATTTTGCATCTCATGCTATTGAATCCCTCACTACGCTCTGGTTTCAAAATAAGCACGCGAAGCAAACCCCAACTTTGCTCTCTTGTTGCACAAATATCTATTGTACATAATTATTACACTACCATTTGGTTTGTATTTACAGTAGCTTTATTAATTGCATCATGTATTGGAAAGCATACATCATCGCGAGGATCAGCTATTATCTACGTACTAAACTAATGTAGGTGTACCTAACCTAACCATACTCGTAATTATCACCGAGATTCACGGAGTCATTATCATTACATTATATGAGTAGGCGTAAGTAAAACCTTTTCTATGGTTTCGGTCACGGGTAATTATTGCGATATGTCTGTAAAGTATATGTAAACGAAACGTTCGAGCGCTCAAGAATTTTGTCTAGAGGTTGAGCAAGAAGTTGTCACGAGACAGATCGTATGCGGTGATCGATAAGAAGCTCGATAATAAATGAGCAGACCGGCCGCCGTGCTCGCGTTCATGTTTTGTTGCGAGAACATACAAAGGAAAGATAAAACAATTCGTTTAAAATTAATTCATGTCGTTGGTTCGACAGTGCTGTCCGCTTTCACCACATATATTTATACCTTTAAATGATGGAACATGCGATTAGAAAATTAACAGAAACATCTATAGGAGGGGTCAAAATTCATGAGGAAATTGTTAATTTGTACGTTTTTCCAGATGATATAGCATCAGTCGCTGAAAACAGTAGAGATCTTTGGGCACTGCTGCTAGAAATGAATACAGAATTTTCGGAAAGGGGTCTCAAAATTAATAAAAACAAAACCAACACCTTACTTGTCTCGAAAAGAGTGGAGAGTCAACAGTGCAATTAGGTTAGAGAACACTTTAATAGAGCAAGTGATGTCGTTTACATACCTAGGTAGCATTATTACAGATGACTTCAGATGTACATCTACTACACCTGATATAATTACCAGGATAACCATGGCAAAAAGGTATTTAACTCTAAATGAAGCCTAGTTTCAGCTCGAATATCAAGCTGCGTCAGGAAGAAACTGCCAAAGGTGTACTCGTACATTTGAAGTAAAAAGCCTTCTACGGCTGCAAAACGAGGACCCTGACCCAAATAGACAGAGAGAGATTGCAAGCGTTTGAAATGTGGTGTTGGAGTAGGATGGAAAGAATCAGTTAGACAGAATATAATTTTAAATATAGTAAACAAAAAAAGAATATTATTTAAAATAGTTAAAAACAAAAGAGGAAAAATGTTAGGTCATCTCGCACGTCACGATAATTAGATTAAGACTATAATAAATAAAAAAAATTAAGGAAAAATTAAGACCATGATGGGCAAATATGGAACAGGTAAAAGAAAAATAAATGGCAACAAATGTTTTGAGCCCCAAAAAAATTTTGGGTCCCTAAACCAGTATCACCTGAAACACCAAACAAAAGATTACTTGCACCAAAATGAGATCGCCTAAATTAAATTACAATGCTTCTACCTGATTTAGTCATAACTGCACTTTTAATTGTATTCGAACACCAAATTTTTGCTATATTAACACCTAAATTATACCACTATGATTGATTTAAAATGTAGGCATACGAGCAAATATAGTATAGGTATATTAACGCCAAATTAGGTACCTACGCTCCGCGCGCACCCGACGTGATTCCCAAATGAATAGTGGGGTGCGGATATAAACTTACTGCTACCAGTACTAATTAGATTAATAGGTTAGGTTAGGTCAGAACTGCGACCGCAACAGCGCGCGAGCCGAGTGAGCGAAGCAAGCGTGCCGCGGTAGCGGACGGCGAAGCGTCAGAACCGAACTGCTGTCAGTAAACTAGATTAATGGGTTAGGTTAGGTTAGAACTGCGACCACAACAGCGCGCGAGCCGAGTGAGCGAAGTAAGCATGCCGTGGTAGCGGACGGCGAAGCGTCAGAACCGAACTGCTACCAGTAAACTAGATTAATGGGTTAGGTTATGGTAGAAACGCGACCAGTGCGCGAGCCGAGCGTACCGCGGCAGCAGTTGGTGAAGCGCCACAACCGAACTGCTGCCAGTAAATGCCTAAGCGAACCGGTCTTTCTTGATTTTAGGAATTCAGATAATGACCTAACCGAGCTTTCAATTTCAGGCAATAGGAAAATATCTACCCAGAAACAGTAGGTATTATTAATGATCATTTAATACATATTTTGGGTTTTTAATTATTTTTTTAGGTTACAAGATATATATATTTGAATGTTATTTCATAAAGTGGTGATAAATTTATGGAGAGCGTTTACTTTTTTGGGTAAAAATATGGGTGAAATCATAGTAATTTTACGTAGAATCCCGATTGTTCATGACGGAGAACCGGAGTACGGAGGACAGTCACTCCTAAATTTAGTAAATTATCCTACGACGGTTCCAGAATAATAACAATACTCTACTACAACAAACTACCACCGCACTTATTTCGATGCTTTACTAGACTTGTTAAAGGTTTGTTCTGATCTCCATTGCATAGGTACAGTGTTAAGCATAAACCCGAATCAATTACTTACACATATGGCCGGTAACGCATTATGTTAAATTCGTACTAACTATTCGAGTTGCCACTGGCTATTTTAGGTCACAAGCGACCTTAATACGGTGTTTAGATCTTACTAGCACTAGCTGCAAAGCAGTAAAGGTGTGGTTCCGAGCTTAATTGCGAGGTGATATACATATTTTTTTTAATAAGAACAATGATTAAATAATGGTATTTTTTATCACCACTCATCAGAGTATTTTGATAGCCATAGGTTATTGTGAGGATATTCTGTAAACCTGAGGGCTTAGGCTACATTTCTGGTGCACAAATTCATAAATATAGTAGACCAGCTTTAAGCGGCAGCTTCGCTCATGCGGATTGCGAAAAAGTGCTTTTCTCCAAATATGCTTGGAAATAATCAACAATCTACATTTTGAATTTCATATATCGGTGCCGCAAAGTTCATTTGGTACTTATTTTTTTAGAAATAGGAAAAAAAACGGGTCCAAATCATATGTTTGATTTAAAACAGAATATATTAATGAGAATTAAAATTATATGAAAACGATAATAAAAATATGGACGTAATTATTGATTTTCTTTTAGAAACCATTACCATATTTATCATTCGAGAAGATCGTAAGTTCCAAATAACTTTTATATTGATTTGGACACAATCATTTCTGTTTTATTTTTTATTTGTTTACGTTTGGTAAACTTATTTAATTTATATCAATTCACTCATTAAATACCATCATAATATTAAAATTAAAACTTTCGTGAGAAATCTCTAAAAAACAACTAAGAATCATGAAAATAAATTAACCGCATATAAAATTATTATTAAAATTGTTTGTCTGTTATTCAAAATTTGTCGACATTGCATAAAAAAAATCACATAAATAAAGAGAAACACAAACATAGTTGCAAATATCAATATGCCGAAAACTATTTTGAAAAATTGATACGACAAATTCTATATAGGAATTACCTACCTACTTATCGAACCTACTCATATTATGAGAATCGAGAGATAAAAAAGAAGAGAAAATGGAGAACTGCCGGAAATCTAAACAACTGAACATCCGAATATTCAAACATCCGGATTATATGAAATAATTTTCGCCAAGCTTAAACAGAGACGCTTCGCTCGTTTCGCTCGATCGGTCCATAAAAAGAACTTCAAGGTGTTGTAAGTACCAGTTTTATTTTAACTAACCATATACCTACCTAATGTCTTGGTTTACCTACTTTTGCAGAATTTATTACCTACTAATAACTTGACAGTAACCTTTAAATTTGAAATGAGTTGATGTATTTGAAACTGATCAAGGTGACTATTCATTAATTATGTACTCATTACAAAACCGTAACTCGTAGATGAGTTCCGAAAATAACTGGGTTTCGTTATGCAATGATAAATTGTCAATATCATATTAGAATGTGGACCTATAAATATTTAGTTAGGCACGCGAAATCTCGCAACGGAGCCGCTACAGGCAGACTGGCTCGAGCGGCGACTGTCTCCGTCAATCTTTATACTGTTCATAGTTCTTTCGTAAGATAAAGGCACGTCCTGCTGTTACGGTCACTACGTGTTTTACGGTCCTGCCTATTATTTTTACATTTTGCGCTATTTCATAATAGCACGAGACCTTGGCGGAGAACTCTTTGAAATCAGTTTACACTAACTATCCGGTGAGTGCGCCCGGAGGCTGCGCGACAATGGGCGCCTCCGTTTGCAGCTGCGCCGGTGCACGGTGGCTTGCCCGCCAATAGGCCATTGCGGACCGTTTCACTGTAGTTCCATTTTCGGGCCCATTGATAAATTGTTTGCTAAAAATACATATATATTCTGTTTCTGGCTGATACCCTTTAAAACCACTCAAAGTGGCCATGATGGCAAATACTAAAACGGAATTTATTTAAATCATGCTTTTTTTACAGAACAACGCAATAATGTTGTCGAATTTGTCGCTGTCCTTGATAAAACTGACCTGATGTTAGTATTTCCGTCGATTATAAATTACACGGATGCGCCAATATTAAAGCCTCTTTTGCAATTTTATAGGTTCTAATTTTATAGGCTCATAATGTTAACGGTCGTTCTCATGCTAATGTTGTGTGATTTTATTTCAAACAAGTATGCAGTTTTCCTGATGGTAAACTATGCAGACGTATAAGTAGGTACATATAGTGGCACTATATGTACCTACTTATACGTCTGCATAGTAGATAATACTCGTAGTACAATAATACTTGCGTAATTCAAAACGTAAGTGTGTAGTCGGCGCTAGGCGTTTTATATTATTGTAATTATATTTTGGTACTATATTGTGGAGTACAGCTTATGATTTGAGCCAAAAATAAAAATTACCAATACATCTCATACAATACGGCTTGTAGTTCTAAGATTTTGGCTTAAAGTTATTTATGGAAATGATACATGAAATTGATTCTGTCACTAACGATTGAGCAATCAACATAAAAACATGGTTAAACTAACAAGATAGACATAATTTGCAAAAAAGAGACCATCAAATTAATATACCTGTCAACTCACACGCTATTAACATTTTATTTATTATTTATTTGTCTTTGATATTCGTTTCAGGTGCATGTGGTGAGCAATTTACAAGGTTTGACATGTAAGTTTGATTCTTTAAAGTACTTACCTAGTTTGCAAAGGCTTTCGGATGTCACTTCTGACGCCAAATGATCCAATGCAGCGTAAACTGGTATGTTCACCTCAGCCTCGAAACCTAAACGACTCGTGGCTCAGTACCTACGTACTTAAATCTTCGACATGCGATATTCTGACATTCAACGGATACAATTCCTCATCCACATTCGTGGCTGATTTTGGTTCTAAATTCTCTCCAAGATACATACAGCACTCTTCATTGACAATTTTAAAGGTTCATAATGTGTTGTGACATGGGGAAATTCGCGGTGCTTAGATCGATTTTTAAGGTTTTGCATAAGTATGTGTTATGTCGCCAAAAGTCGAAATGTGAAAAAATAGGCAGTTGCCGTTAAGTAGATAACTCAATACTAGTTTTTTAATCCATTTCTAACCTATATATTTAGCACTTCGTAGAATGTGTTAACAACTTCTCCGTGGAAAAAATATAAGACTATTAATATTTTACCCTAAAGAACTAAGTAAAGTTGGACGAAAATTGTAAAATCGTAAGCAGGAGGCGTTAAGTGTTTTTTTATACCTACTTTAACAATAGAAAACTATTCTGATTTTCAATAAAAAAAAAAGATGAATGTTTACATTACAATTTGTCCGCATCAAATTTTCAATTATTGTTTGGTATTAAAGGTCCAGATTTATCAAAAAGTGATTTTAATTCTCCATACATTTTTACTATGGCGGCCGCGCGCCGATCTAAATACGCATTCCCCGCGCTCTATAGTTCAGTCGCTAACGCTCGGCGCCCTCTTAAAATCACATATGAATATTTAAACTCCCCAAAGTTTTTATGCATAATTCTTAACTTGTGGTAATAAAAATGAGCAATTTAATTAAGATCTTTTCTAATAAACGTTAACCCCTGATTATTAGAACGATAATATAGCACGACGATATGGCACTTTTTACGATAAATCTTTATGGTTTGAGATCATAAGTAGGTACAGACAGTCTAGTAGTGATTGGCTTTTAAAATTCTTCGTACTTTGCTGATATTCAAAATATTAATAAAATAATACCTTAGGGATAGGTAACTAACATTACGAATTTTCGGTACCGTTTTATAATCGTCTAAAACAAAACTGCTACATACCTTACAATAATACAATTACAGTATTACGTCAAATACCCCTTTCGTCTGTGGTAATGTGAAAAGTATGAGAACTGGCAGACGGGCCGCGTGAGACAGCGGGATTATGAGAAACAACGGCGAGCAACCGTCCGGGGCGTAATGTGTTAGATAACCATCGTCGCGCAATGCTTTGTGTGTCATGCCCATGCCACTAATCTAATTAAGTAACTTTTTGAGTAAGTCGGAGAATTCAGGACTTTGCATTTTTGTGAGTTGAGAAGGTTAAAAGGTTTGCGCTATTGAACTGGAAACCTTTAAGTTGATGCTGACCTTTATAAAAGCAGAAAGTTTAATAATGTATGTTTATAATAAGAGACATTACAGTTATCACGCATTGCTTAAACGTTGAGCCCATTAGTTACTTATTTCAAAATGGACTGTTTCAGAGAACTTGCATTTCAAAAATACATACACGGGTACCTACGATTTAAGATATGAATTGGTTCTTCTGTTTTGTAAGAATCGAATGTCTATAGGAGCATTATGATATTATGATATGAGCAACTGAAATTAATCACTATAAGAGCTGAAGTTAGACTACTGAACATTGAAAAACACCATGACATCAAATCGATGTACATACCACTGGCACAAAATATGGAAAATAACTACTGTGTAACTAAGTAGACATTTAAGAATACTACATCTTTATCTTGGAAAATTGCGTTTAAATGATATACCTAATCTTTTTGATGAAAATTCCCTATACTAACTTAACGTTTAGTGATCTTAAGTAGACATAAGGAGCGCGTTATCTAATTTTGTGTGCAGGCGGTGTTAACAGGCAGGCCATTAGGACAACATTTATTTGCGCAAAGAATACGCGACGCGGTTGGCACAGTTTGTAGTGGGGCTGCCTATACTGTGCCAGCGGTCCCGGTTCCGAATCCCGGCATGGACAAATATTTGTGTGATGAGCTCGAATATTTATTCGTGGGTCATGGATGTTATCTATATACGTATTTATATATTATGTAGATATATCGTCATCTAGTACCTACAGTACGAGTGCAAGCATTGCTTAGTTTGGGACTAGATCGATTTGTGTAAGATTGTCCCTTATTATTTATTTAATACGAGTAAAGAAAAGCATAGCATAATTTTTCCTAACTTAGGTTAAGCATTCCCATTTGTTTTTCCTGAATATTAATAAAGTATGTTGGTACTTAATAAGTACCAACATACTGTGCGATAAGTACTACTTATCTTCTTCTTCTTATAGTGCCTCTCCAACTAGTGAAGGTTGGCAGTCAGCTCCGCATATTTCTTTCGGTCTTTGGCGAGGTTAAAAAGCTCCACTGCACTGGTAACTCCGGTCCATTCCCGGATGTTTCGCAGCCATGATTTCTTCCTGCGCCCGACAGCTCGTCTTCCAGCCACTTTGCCCATGATTATCAATTGCAGAAGTTCGTATCTTGAGTGCCTAAGCACATGACCAAGATAGGCAACCTTTCTTCTTTTGATGGTCTGCATTAATTCTCTTGTCCTCCCAACTTGACGCAGAACTTCAACATTGGTCACTCGGTCCGTTCAGCTTATGGCCAACATGCGTCTATATGCCCACATTTCAAATGCTTCTATACGTTTTCGGAGTTGCTCTTTAAGGGTCCAGGCTTCACATCCGTATAGAATTATGGGCCATATATAGCATTGCAGGAGACGAGTGCGCAAAGATATTTTGAGGCTGCGACTGCAAAGTACCTTTTTCATGTTATTAAAGGCACTACGGGCGATTTCAATACGGGTTTTTATTTCAAGGTCACTGTCCCAGTTTTCATCCACCCATGTGCCCAAGTATTTATATTTACGCACCCGTTCCAGTACCTTACCCTCTACAGAAATCAAGGGGTTTATAACCTGTTTCTTTGTGACTACCATGATTTTCGTCTTGGAAACATTCATACGTAGACCAGCCTTCACACTGTATTCATTGACACGGTTAACGATTTGTTGCAAATCAGCGTCTGTGGGGGCTATCAGGACTGTGTCATCTGCATATCGAAGATTGTTGACGATACGCCCGTTTATCTTGATGCCACAGTCGATCTCTTCCAGTGCTTCAGCGATGATTGTCTCCGAGTATAGGTTGAAGAGTGTTGGTGAGAGTACACATCCTTGCCGAACGCCTCTTCTGATCTCCACTTCGTCTGTTTCTTCCCCATCTACACGGACGGTCGCTGTCTGGTTCCAGTACAGATTCTGAATGATACGTACATCTTTGCCATCCAACCCAATATCGTTCAAGATTGCTATAAGACGATCGTGCAGCACTCGATCAAACGCTTTTTCGTAATCGATGAAACAAAGGAAAACGTCTTGTTGCATATCTTTGCATTTTTGGACCAGCACTTGTAAAGCAAACACAGCCTCTCTTGTTCCTACTCCAGCTCGAAATCCGAATTGACTGTCCCCTAGCTGTTCATCACATCGGACTCTTATTCGTGCATGAATAATGTTAAGAAACAGTTTTAACACTTGGCTCATAAGGCTAATCGTTCTGAATTCTTCACATTTTTTGGCATTCTTCTTCTTAGGAAGTGTGACGAAAGCTGATTTCAACCAATCGGCTGGAAACTGTCCCGAGCTGTATATAAGGTTGAAGAAATCTGTAAGACTCTCCAAATAGTCATCCTCGATGAGCTTGAGTACCTCAATATAGATGTCGTCAGGTCCGGCTGCTTTCCCTGTCTTTGCAATACGCAGCGCCTTTCTGACCTCAGTGTTCAGTATCGGGGGCCCATCCTCTGAACGAATCATAAGTCCTTCACTTCTGGAGTCATCAGCAAACATTGACTTAATGTACTCTGCCCAGGTATTCTTTTTCTTTTCTAGGTCTAGTATTGGGTGGTTACTGTCATCTAGCAGCTGATGTGTCAAGGTCTTACTACTTATCGCACAACTTTATTTAGAACAAAAGCAATAGTAGTTTAGTTTAAAATTATAATATTAAAAGTTATGTATCTAAATAAAGTTGTGTACTAAAAGTAAGGCAGTATTTTATAATAAATATTATTGATTTTACGTAATTACAACTGCAAACATCGTTTGTTTTTATTTTATTTATTTGTGTAGTGGCCGAACGCCACGCCATAACGTTTACTTTTTTTTAATGGCTTTATGATTTTGCGTAAAAGATTGATATTGAAAGAAAAGAAGGTTGCTTTTCAGGCGAGGCGCCTTAAATGTTGGTTGAAATATCATTACATACTCCCTTCGTGTCGACCCCACCACTGCACCCGAAACGTGAGACTTCCATAAAAAAATTACATAGCTCTGTACCTGCATTTGATTGGCTATACAAAAATGAGTGTTCCAATTTCAATAGTAGTTTATGCAACTGATACACAATGAGAGGCCTTAAAACACGAGTGTGGTTTTATGAAACGAGCGTCAGCGAGTTTCATAATAGGATCACACGAGTGTTTTAAGGCCTAATTATGTACAGTTGTATACACTACTTTATCTACACACATATCATAAGTACTCTAAGATGGGTTCAGAAGCCATAAGGAAATGACCGGCACCACTAGTGCTACCTGTAAAATATCTAAAAACGACATTATACTCATGCAGTAAGAAATAAAACTGAACAAATACATAAACAGATTATTTATTGTAATAGTTGTAATTTACATTTACAGTGAAACAATATTTTCAAGTAAAATGTGAATTACAATAAACTTCACAATTCTACTTTCGTAACAGCAAAGAACCAACAAACAAATGACAACAATAATGGCGGCAATTCGAACCTCCGTCAAGACGAATGTTTTTTTTTTTCTAAATCATATACTTAAAGGTCTTTGCTTACGGTGGCGTCGTTGATCGGGTCGCAGCCTTCCCTACAATACGGTTGAGGGAGGCGATGGCTGAGATATGCGTCATACTCGTGAACGGGTGCCGTTTGTGGGGTCCGGTCTGTTCATGCTAGCAAGGGCCAAATTAAATATGTAGCAACCGCATACTAGTGTTAAATTAAGCAAATGTGAGAAAATTCATCCTGTACTCGATTGAAGTTATTCAATGTTGATTTTAACTTTTTGAACTCTTAGAGACTGTATACATCTCTAAGAAACAGCTTAGTGTAGTATGACACTCAGAGACTTTATACATCTCTGAGGAAATTAAATAATTTTAAAATATTTTATTGCATGTTATGACGCCTAGAGACCATATACATCTCTAAGAAATTTAGGTTTAATAATTATTTTCTAAATTATTCACGTTGACGCCTAGAGACCTTATACATCTCTATGGAATTAAATTAATTAAGTAATTATATTTTATTGCATGTTGTGACACCCAGAGACTTTATACATCTCTGGGTATATTTAATATTTTCAATTTATTAAATTTTTATTTTAATGTTCCTACTTAACATTGATTTGGAGTATCTAACATCTCCATTACGTGTACCAGTGTAATTACTTATAACACAAATGTATCATGTATTGTTTTAAGTATTATTTACGAAAAAATTACTTACTGTTGAGTTTCTTTCGGCTTTCTTCTCAACAGCGGTCTCCTCTTGCAAAATGCCGGTAGATTCACAATCTGACTTGTAAAAGTGCCCCTGTGGCCTACTTACTGAATAAATTATTTCATTTCATTTCATTTCATTTCATACGAACGAATGTACCTATCCATATTCTCATGTCACTCGAGATCAAATGTCGTGCGGTTTTTATAAAAAAAACATACTGAATTGACGTTTCGTACCGATAACAATATTAATATCTATGGATACTAGAATAGAGACCAACTTGTGTTTTGACAGCTGTTCCTAATTTAAACTCGTAACCTTACAAAAATCGGTACTGTAATAACATTACAGTACAGATTTTACCTACTACCACAGACAAAAAAATCTCATAGTAAAATTGGTTGTAATAATGCTGGTCATTTCCTACGATTTCTGAACGCATTTTAGAGCACTAATGATATGTGCGTAGATAAAATAAATTACATCACCCTGGGCCCTGGGCTGTTATAGGAATTATCTGCTACGCGGGGAGAAAATCTCACTGCCTGCCAGGCAGTGCCTGGCCGAGGCAAGACGTAAACTTTAGACAAACCACTGGCAGTAATTCGTAAAGCCGTCAAAGCCACAAAAACCTGCGATCTGCGACATTCACGAATTCACACATTACAATAACAGTTTAAATTTGCTTAGTATCAAAGTTGCTTGTAATATAAATACTTGTATATATAATTACATCAGTATTATTAATTAGGTACGAATTATTATGTTGGAGTAGTAGGGCCTCGTGCAGGGTCCGTCCGGATTGTTACTACCGTGTTGCCTGATAACCCACCGCCAAACAGCAATGTTCGCATTGTTGTGTTCCGGTGTGGGGGTAAGATAGCCGGTGAAATTACTAGCATAGAGGCATTCTATCTTCGTCCTCCGGGTAGGCAAGCACTTGTGACTCCTCTGGTGTTGCAGGTGTTTATGGGCGACAGTAATCGCTTTCCATCAGGCGATACGTTTGCTCGTTTGCCCCCTATGACATAAAAAAAAAACTCACTCCGCCATCTTTATTTATAGGATTAGTAGTTTTTGTTTTTAACTAGAGTATAAACTTGGATGAACCGCGTTTTCACAATAAACGATACTGTTGTTTCGTATATGATAATATACGAATTATAATTACGTTTAGATGTATGGTGCCGTATGGCATCGTATACGAAATATTCAGCACATAGGTGCCAATTGGTTGTTCCAACAAACAGTTTGCAAGGCGCTTTGGTAAGGAAGGGCATACAACATAAATATGTAATGATAGGAATCTTGTGCGCGTAATTGTCAAATGGAACCCTGATCCACTATGGACTTCAGCTAAATTAAGAGTTAACTTCTAGTTATAAGATAATTGTTAAAAGTAGTGCAGATTGATAGATAGATCTTACATTGCTTTTTGTGGTCCGGCTTCCATTTTGTCGAATGTACAATATACATACTTATACAAAAAATATGATACCTCTATAAAATACATATTTACCTACATATGTATGACCCTTTTCTTTACGTTTAGATAATAATATTGTGAACATGTTAAAGGCATACCAAGACCGTGTGTGGTGCATATACGTAGTGCTTGTAAGCAAAGGGATCGTAAAATGCGAGCAAAATTCATTGAAGCGTCACGTACGTATGGATACGTCATTTCAATCGATTTTGCTCGTATTTTACGATCCCTGGTTATAAGCTGATTATTGCAATCCAAGCGTCGTTCTATTACGCGGATCATTTTCTATTTTATTACTCAGTAGGGTTTTGTACATTTGTCTTATATGGTCTGTCGCGATAAACATAAGGCGCGTACGAATGATTATATTGATAAATATATTTTTACTCTGCTATATAAGTATCATCCGAACAAATACCTGCATCTTTATATGACGTCCATCTAATTGTGTAGTGTTGTTTGTTATTTGTAGTCCTAATATGTGAGAACTCTGACGAATCAAATTGAACGCTGTCCTTTGATATGTGTATAATTCACATTGACGTATTTTTTGGGAAAGTTTCGTTTTAGCATGTTTTCTCTATCACCTTCGGTGAAAAAGTTGAGATGGAAATGTAAAAACGAGCTTACCCGACAAAATACGATGGAACACTAATATTTACTACATCTGTATATAAAAGTTCGAAACCCTCCTCTGTACTCGGGCAATGGCTGATATTTAGTTACTTTACGTTGTTGTGCGCTCTTAGTGGATGTGTGGCGATGAGTTTCGGTTCAGTAGTGACCTATACTATTGGCTCTCTCGGCGTATTGCTATCCCATTTCAGCTTTATATTCGTGTCAAGACAGCAGTTTTTGTCATGCTGCGCGGGTCGATGTTATAGAGATGTTGCTTTGAGAAATGTAGTAATGATATCTTTGGTTAAACTTATGGCTGATAGATAAGAGTAAATCATATTCAAGTATAATGTAGTTGGTTGTAGAGCAGCATTAGCGGCGCAGGGCGGGGCGGAGCCTGCGCCTTGGTCGCGCCGAGCGGAACTCGCGGCGGAGGTCAGAGCGAGCGGTGTTTGTGGCCCGTTTATCAAATGCGTCCGCACAAGGTCTCCGGCTCTTAAAACTCGCCTCGTTACTCTGCACCACCAATAGAGTTAAGCACCTACTAATACCTTATGCCTAACTATTTGAGATCACTTTAGTCTGCTCGAGACGTATAATGATGTGGATCCGACTGCAATTACGGAGTAATAGTAGGTACACACAATATATTTACCACGTACCTATATGTAACCGAGATCGAAAGCTGTTTTCGATTCGATTATTGGACGCCGCCATCTTCGCGGTAAATCGACTTGGCTTCCGCCCATTTCGGACCTTGAGTTGATATAATTAATCTAATCCCGAGTATTCGGTTCGTACATTTTCTCTGGGCTACAATACAATAGTGGTTTTTGTCTTCTGAATTGCCGCTGACACTGAATCTAGCTACAACGATTTGTCGACACACCATTGACGGATTAGTTATAATTGTCCCTTATATCGACTGTAGAACAAAGAATAGATAGGTTGAAACTATTATATTATAAAGTACATTATTGCCGAGGCAGGGAAAAGTCAGTTCGTGGATGAGTATGATTTTGAAGGACGAGGCGTAGCTGTGTCCTTCAATAATACTAATCTGCGAACTGACATTCCCGCCGAGGCTTGTATAGTGCTTTTCTCCAAATATGCTTCGAAATAATCACCAATCTAAATTTTTAATTAATAAATCAGTGCCATGAAGTTCATTTGGTTACTTATTTTTTTAGGAATAGGAATAAAAATTCGGGTCCTAATTATTAGTAGTAACTGACCTGAAATAAAGAAAGAAAAAGAGGTATACTTGGTCCTATTCACTCCACTCTTGCTCCACTCTCTCGCATCACAGGGGACGAATGCTTGTAACCCGATGCGCACAATTATTTTAGAAAACAGCGGACTAACAACTCTACTATATATGTTTGATTTAAAACAAAATATATTAATAATAATTAAAATTATATGAAAACACAATAAACAAAATATATGCACATAATTATTAATTTCAGTTAAATCAACAACTTCTAAAAGCTCTGATTTTTTTTAGAAACCATACCATATTTATCATTCGGAGAAGATCATAAGCACAGAATACTTAATAGTAGTTCAAAAAACTTTTATATTGATTTGGACACAATCATTTTTGTTTTATTTTTTATTTGTTTACGTTTGGTAAACTTATTTAATTTTCAATTCACTCATTAAATACCATCATAATATTAAAATTAAAACTTACGTGAGAAATCTCAAAAAAAAACTAAGAATCATGAAAATAAATTAACCGCATATAAAATTATTATTTAAATTGTTTGTCTGTTATTCAAAATTTGTCGACGTTTCATAAAAAAAAACACATAAATAAAGAGAAACACAAACATATGCACAAATTCATAAATATAGTAGACCAGCTTTAAGCGGCAGCTTCGCTCATGCGGATTACGAAAAAGTGCTTTTCTTCACATTATGCTTGGAAATAATCAACAATCTGCATTTTAATTTAATGTATCAGTACCATGAAGTTCATTTGGTACTTATTTTTTTAGGAATAGGAAAAAAATCGGGTCCAAATCATATGTTTGATTTAAAACAGAATATATTAATGAGAATTAAAATTATATGAAAACACGATAATAAAAAATATGGACGTAATTATTGACTTTTTTAGAAACCATTACCATATTTATCATTCGGAGAAGATCGTAAGTTCCAAATAACTTTTATATTGATTTGGACACAATCATTTCTGTTTTATTTTTTACTTAATATAATATAATTTTAAACTTATTTAATTTTCAACTCACTCATTAAATACCATCATATTATTAAAATTAAAACTTTCGTGAAAAATCTCTAATAAATAAATAAGAATCATGAAAATAAATTAACCGCATTATAAGATTATTATTTAAATTGTTTGTCCGTTATTCGAAAATTGTCGACATTTAAGATACATTCACAGTAGCAGAGCAGAAAAATGTTCAGTGCAAGAACAAAACGCAGAGAACAATTAAAAAAATTATACTATGCTTTATTTTTTAAATTTAGTGGACAATTGGCTGTATGGTGATTTATCAGTCTTAAAAGTAAAAATGCAGTAACCGGCCAAATTAAGAGCACCCTCAATTGTATGAGACGTCATAAACGGAAGATGTGTTTTTAACTTAATCGTCTTATTTAAATATTTCCAAGCAAGTTGGAGAAATAGTACATTACTGCAGACGCCGGGAAATAAGGGCTTGCCGGCTGAGTAGGTATAGACGGCCGACCGTAAGGGAGGCCGTCTAGTGATACGAAGCCGGCAAGCCCTTTTCACGGCTAAGGCATGTATAGTGCTTTTCTCAAACATATGCAATGAAATAAAGACATACACCACTCAAAAAAACATAATTCAGCTGTTCAGCCAGTTCATGAACAGACGCCATGTTTAAAAAAAGAATTTTTAATTTTCCCTCCAATCCCTCTATACTTTTTTCTTTAATAAGTCCACGTGTGTAGTGTGCGAATATTAGGGCCATTATACACAACCTGATAATAAGAATCTTAGTTTCTATAATAAGTAAAATAAAGGCAGAGGATTTTTAATATTGTCTATGGTCTCTGGTGACTTACGTATAGACGGTATTTTCAGTTCGTGTGTATTATATACATTAACTACAATACATTAACACGGATATTGTTGGTCCGATGGCTGAATGGGTAGCTACTAGAAAAAAATATATATCAGCTGTTCATACACACAGACGCCATGTTTACATTAAAATTAAAAACAAATTACTTCCCGGCTTAGGCCTTCAATTTTGTATGAAATTCCTTTACGGTTCTCTCGAATTGTTCCGCCCGAAACTTGACACTTCGAAGCCTACGACGTTACACTACTACGCACGTTACGACGATATTTCATTGCATGTTTGAGAAAAATAATTTACTGAACAAGAGTAAACAATGTAAACATGTCATCATGGTGGGAATTGAGGGATTGTTGTTAGCGTTTATCTCATTATTACCCGATTTGACATCCAATATTTATATTTTTACCTTTTAGACGATAGGAAACGACATCACTAACACACACACTGATTATGACTTGATATTCTTACGGTCATACAATATTTTGTTAGTTCTGTATTATTATTCCCTTTATGTATTTCGTATCTTAGGCTAGGTTAAAAACCTAACCTAGGGTGCCGCCGGCAGCGGGGCAGGGCCCAGGCTACCGGTGGTTATGGCTGCAGAAAGAGGATCCTCGTGACGATGCGCGCCGCGTGTCCAGGAGTACCGCCTTCTATATCTGACCTTTGGTCCAGCCATCTAGCGAGACTCTCATAAGGTGTTTGTCGAGACTCTTTGCTATAAGACCGTTCGCCGAAACGACTATCGGGACAATGATCGTCGAGTCAACATCCCACATGGCGGCCACCTCGTGAGCCAAGTCAAGGTACTTGGTGAGTTTGTCCTTGTCGGCCTTCACGAGGTTATCGTCATGGGGGGATGTATGATTATTATTAATTTATTTTATGGTTTGTAGTTACAGTATATTTATGTATTTTGATATAAGGTATCCTACACTGTGCGTTACCGGCAAGTGAGCTTATCCAAAATAGGGTAAAGAAACATAGTTATTTAACTGAACCATGATCCTAATTAAAAAATAATAATAGTTAACATAAATTATGAAGTACTTTTATTATAATCAAAATATAAAAACATTAGATTAGTAACTAAAACTTTGGGTAAAATAATAGGGATTCGATTCCATCTAATATTAAGTTTAGGTCGCTAATAGTCTCACTAAACTATAGTATTACAATAAATAACTGCAAAACCATCAATAAAATCTGTTGTTTGTGTAATGATATATGAGTCAAGTTCCATGCAAGGAATTCTTTTTACTTTCAATGATGAATGTAGTTAGTCATTTGAAAGTGACTTGTGATGAATGGGTTTTGTTCAGTTAGTACCTACCTACGTCTACTGCGCTTAACCTGCCGATGTAGTTGTAAACAGTTTACGACGAAAAACTGTTTGATGATTTATATACCTTTCAGTATATTCCTATTCACTATAGAATAGAATAATTATAGCTAAACACGAAGAAGGAGATATTTATGTATCTTACTTAACCTCCCTCCGCGCAGGTAATTCCAATGCTACGTTAAATCGTCATTGAATGAATGTAAGCAAATTTTTGACATCGCATACGAGAGGTTAAAACATCGTAAATACAAATATTTATATTATGTTATTATTTATAATTATACAAATTCGGTATCAGTCGATCTTCTAGTTATTACCTTAATCATGTGACTTAAAAGAGCACGGGCCCTGCTTATAAAATAATGAGGTTTCGTTAGGGTTATCGGGACTATGAAATGGATTAATAACGTTTAGTTCAATCTATTAAGCTGTGACTATAAAAATAAAATAAATAAATATCAGACAACATTCACACAAACCAACCTAGTCCCAAATTAAGCTCAAGAAGGCTTGTGTTATGGGTACTAGGCGACGATATACATACTTATATAGATAAATAAATACTTACATACATAGAACATCCATGACCCAGGCACAAATAGTGTTCATCACACAAATATTTGCCCTTGCCGGGATTCGAACCCGGGACCGTCGGCTCAGTAGGCAGTTGCTTAACCACTGCGCTAACCGCGTCGTTAAAATCATCGTCATTATGATCCAGTAAAATGTTGTGTAAATTGCCTGCTTATTGAAAAATACGCCCTTTTTATAGCTCGATTTACTAGCTTGTAATTACATAAAATGAGAACCTTTGTATTTACTGTACATTTTAGAGCAGCGCAGGTTGATACGCAAGACAGTTTACAGTTGCGCAATCGGCGCAGTGGTAGTTGCACACAGACGGATAAATCGATCACTATCTAATCGCCTTCGCTCGTGCCAACCTACCTACTGGCTAAGTCGCTACATGTCGTTTACTCACTCGGAATTAAACCCATATTAGCTCAATTCGCTCTAACGCATATTATTATTCAGGGCTCAGATAAAAATTGTCCTTATTGGGAACAGGTATTAATTACGTATATATTAAAGGTGCAAGTTTGTGTATGTTCCAGTTACACGCAAAAAATACGTCACAGACATTCATGAAACTTTTATGAAAAGTAGTTTAATGTTTGTAGTTAGTTACGTTTTACTTATTCTCCTGCGTGAGCGAAGTCGCGGGGAAAAGCTAGTACTCTATATATATTATGCAGTAGGTAGTAGGTAGGTACATTAACGACTCCCATATTTTTTTAATATAATCCTAAATAAAAGAAGATAAATAGACCGAGGAAAAACCTTTTTTTAACAGTATTATTTACATGTTCGTCGACCGCAGTGCGTGATCTGTGTTAATTGCCACGTGTTTATTTTATTACATTTTAGGGTTCTGTACCTCGAAAGGATCACTTTGATGTCCGTTCGTCTGTCTGTCAAGACCCTTTATCTCAGGAACAAGATATCGAGTTGAAATAAAAACCATATATTTACTCAAAGGTCTACAGTCCCTTGAAGCTGTGAAAAATCAAACATCTAAGTGAACGTTACAAAGAGACGGCTGTTTATGCCTAAAAAAAACGTATATTTAGACACACAAGGAAATCAAAATTTAAAGGGTACCTACCTATTTAATGTTAACCTAGAACTATGAAATTTAACCAGTAGGTAATACCGTCTTAAACTACAATTATACCGAACGATCAGAAATCTATACATTTGTAATTCAATCATGAATTAGAAACAAAGTCTTTATTAAAAGTACGTAATACAGTTCTCCAACAGTACAGTTTGCTCAGTAGGTACAGTACAGTTCACCCTTTCGTTAAAGCAATATTCAGTGCTTTCATAGTTCGCGCAAGTTCGACTCACACTTGACCAGATTTTCATGATTCTTGATACGTTCACGGACAAAGGACCATTTTGAAAATGGCACAGTCAGCCTGACAAAACACATTTCTAGTCAAAAACGGTACAAGGCATTGCCTTCATATAAGCCCTATTTATTTATTTTAGGCAAGGTAGCAAAATGTAAAATACGGCTCCTCTTAGACTACGGCATCAGCATGAGGTCGGAATCTACTTTACGAGTATTGTTAAACTGTTTATGTAACATTCATACGGATCTCATAATTTTCAAAGTATAGGAAAGTTTAAAGAAGAAAAATTTATTATTTATGACTGAGTTGCCATGATGAAATAGTTACAGGCACAAGGAGTATTTTTGGGCACCGTTTGATATCTCACAATACAAATAAATAGCTCTATAGGCGGTAAGACTAAAAAATATTAAGTATAGGTACGTACTTGTTAGTATGTTGCACACGTTAAGCAATTCATGTTTCACAAATTTATATCGATAAAATATGTAAGTACCTGACTATTAGTGTTTAATGTTAAGCAATTAGAAATCAGTTTTTTTATCGTGTTAATTAATATGAACATGCATTTTACACACTATTTGAAATAAAAAAAACATGAAACACTAAACATTTCATTTTCAACTAAAGCTCGGTATAGAGAGCTACAAATCTTGGCTAAATTAATGTTTAATTCATGATTAATTTCTTGGTATAGTTTTCATTAATTCTTGGCTTTAATAGCGTAAATTCTCTTTTAGGCCTCGAAAATGCACACATAAAATCGAACGGTAATATCTACTCAGTAGTTCGGCGGGCCACGATTTTTACCCCCTTTCATTGATAAGGTAATTTTAATATTCGATACTTTAGTTCCAGATTTAGCGTATTTAACGTAACTTTTTGATATTTTTTGCGATGGCGGTTATGATGTGTTGGCTACATTATCAAATAATTTTACTATAATGACCTCTATGTAGACTATTTTTTGATTTCACAGTATTAATATCTTAAATCACATCTAAATAAGTGATTTAGAGCTGTAAAACCGTCCCCAATAGTCTACTTTGCTTGAGAACGAGAAGTTCGCGAGACGGGCGTTACACTCAAGATGTTTCATGACTTCTATATAAAATAGGCGGTTTCTTAAGGTGACACATTAAATTTGAATTGCAGACCGAAATAGCTTGACAGTTTAATATGTTGACAAACGATTGTGTTGCGATGCGACCCAATGACAAAGAGAAAAAAGTAATAAAACCGATTGTCTCCGTCGTACGCGTTTCTTCTTTCAGACATGTTTCGTTGTCAGAGATTTTACAATGTGTGTGTTAGGTATATTCTTATTGGGGAGCATGAAAACATTTTGAATGCTAATAATTTTTAAGGATTGATTCCTCAATAGTTTAAAATAATATTTGACGACGCGGTTGGCGCAGTGGTAATGCAGCTGCCTACTGAGCCGGCGGTCCTGGGTTCGAATCCCGGCAAGGGCAAATATATGTGTGATGAACACCAATATTTGGGCCTGGGTCATGGATGTTCTATGTATTTATCTAAGTATGCATATCGTCGCCTAGTACCCATAACACAAGCCTTCTTGAGCTTAATTTGGGACTAGGTTGATTTGTGTGAGGTTGTCTGATATTTATTCATTTATTTATTTATAATAACGTTCTTGAGTATGATTTCCTAAGGAGCTTTAAATTTAAATTATTTTAATATGAATTCCTTACATTTTGACTGTTGTTTATAAAATAAATTCTCGCGATTACGACGAATCATTTGGACAGATTTCAACCAATATAACACATTTTCTCACGCGTTCAAAACAGATTAAAGGCACAGACAAGTAAGTAGGTATAACACAAGTATACATAAGTATACATTTATCTACCGACAAGCACATTACCCTCCTTTGCCTGACATGTCGAGTGACAATTTATTAATGTGTTGGGTATTGCGTAACTACCTACATGAACCAAAAGTTCAATGTCCTATTAAATAAGAAAACCACTTTTTAAAACCAGTTCTTTACTACTTACTCTTTTGGCAACGAGAAAGCATTTTATTTATTTTATGTCACTATTACCAATTAATACATTCATTATTTACTTTGCAATTTAATTAAACTGAAAACAAACAATTTTGCATTTATTTTACATTAATAACTGCTTTATATGTAAATTGAATCTGTATTCATGACATGAACAACAAGAATCCCCGCAACATTGAATAACTGTGATATTCGTATCGTATTATTTAGTTCGTCACATGAATTATTATAGTAAGGTTTTCTACGTTTTTAGGGTTCCGTACCCAAAGGGTAAAAACGGGACCCTATTACTGAGGCGTCGTTGTCCGTCCGTCCGTCCATCTGTCACCAGGCTGTATCTCAAGAACGGTGATAGCTAGACAGTTGAAATTTTCACAGATGATGTATTTCTATTGCCGCTATAACAAACAAATAATAAAAATAAAATAAAATAAATATTTAAGGGGGGCTCCCATACAACAAACTTGTTATAGATTATGGTACGGAACCCTTAATGCGCGAGTCGTCCTCGCACTTGCCCATTTTTTTAATTTTATCTTAGAGTTTTCATACAACATTGCGATAGATGAAGCCGCTTTTGTTTTATGTGTGTGTGTTTACGAACCAATCATAGAGAAGTGTTGCTTGTGACGTTGTGACAATTGCACACACGGACGAAACTTAGCCCGTGGCTAACCAACACTGGCTTCACTTTCAAGCATCGACTAGGTTTCTAGGCGGATTTGTTCCAAGTTTTATATTTATTATCATTGGATCTACATATTTAAGTAGGTGATGTATGTATGAAGCGGACATGCCATACTTTAGAAACCAAGGTGTAGAGTAAAGTTAGGGCTTAGGAGCTTGAAGCCAGTTGAAGCCATACTTTTTAAACCAAGGTGTAGTGTTAATAAAGTCAGGGCTTAGGAGCTTGGCTTTTCCTGGGATCTGAAAACTTTGTGACAGCGCCAGCGTTATCGCGTTATTGAGCATGTGAGTCTTGGTCGCCAATTTTACATGAAATGGTTTTAGTGGGATCTCATATAAGGGCACCACGTTTATTTTTATATTATTTTCATTATTTGTTGTTTAGCAGTTATAGCACTTACCTAACGAATATTCTGTTAAATTTGAAATTACTGTCAATTGGGACGGAAATTGTTACTAGGTACTTATCGAATCTATGATGTGTGATGCCGCGTTCATACGCGGGCGCGTCTCTGGAGCGTTTTTGCCGCTTTTTCCCGGGAGCTGTGCAATTTTGACGGATTTAACATTTTTTCAAACTCAAACAGTGTAACGCCACTGATGAGGAACTTAAAAAAAACGTTACATTCTTCGCAATAAAATCATAACACATAGCTTTGTGCGTGTGACATCTGCCATTTCAGTACATTTTATAACCTTAAGAGGCCTTATTCCTTTTAAAATGCTGATTGTTTAGACATTTTTCTCTATGATCAAACATGTTTCTTAACATATCATTGATGTTACTACCTAGAACAGCGGAAAAAAATCTGATATGACAGATCTCACACGAACAAAGCCATATGAAATAGACTGTTCTTATACTTATTCAGTGGCGTATCGTCAAACTTCTGTGAAGGTGACACGAAGTATGTTTAGCTTATTCCTTCTTCTGGGACAATAGGGACAATAATTATGCTCGTAAACAATAAAATAGGCAAACCGGAGGCAATCGGCTACTATGGACGCCGATATTCTTATAAAAGCACCTCCTACCTGTATATGTACATCGCGCTCTAGCTATTCTATAGAAGAAGTGCTTATAAAGTTATAACTATTAGGTACTTACAGTATATATACTATAAGAACACAGCAGTGAAGTGACAGATTTATACATATGCGTAAGGTTTCGATAATGTAATGATAATAATTATGTTCATTCAACGTTACTTAGTCGTTAATAAGTTAGTGGTGATGAAAAAAAGATAAGTAGAGCATTGACGGGCGGCTGGCTGGCTGGAGGCGCCGCGCCTTCACCGCCTTCGGATATATCATGCGAGATATCTATATCGAGGAAAGAGTTCCCGTGGTGAAAGTTCCAAGTGGACATTTAGCGAAACGCCGGGTTTCACAATGTGCTCTCCAAGTGTTTCGTAATAAAATACCAGGGAAGGCATTTTATCAAGTGCGGCATGAGGCTGGCTGGTGGTAATGGTAACTCTGCAAGCGGGCACAATTTCAGTAATTTTCTATGCTTGAATTCCTTAAACACTATCGCAGTTATAAATACTACGTGTTTTTGTAATGATGTCGGGTGTTAAACGTCCGCCTTGACCGAGTATCGCCGCGACCCTGCAATGGTCTCGCGAAGATATAACAATAACTATTAGCTCTATTGTCCATATTTTTTTCTCATAACTAACAAGTTCAAAAGTGTTCGATCGTGTCTAGTGAACTACGAAAGGAGAAATGAGTAGGTACCTACTTACTTACCTATTATTCGTGCTTTCTCACACTCGATTATATCATAATAGAAGAGATATGAGAACGTCTGCGTCGTTTCCATTCGATTTACGCAGTATCTACACATAATATAAAAGCATTGTTAGATTTCAGCACACGTTTCGCATTTAGAACGTGTATTCCATTATAATTATTAGATATGAATGTAGCATTATTATTATATGTTAATTAAACGTTATATTTGCATTCTCTAGGTATGTTACATCTCATTTTATCTAATAAAAAGGTAATCTTCAACGCGGGGTCTATGAATTTTCAGCTGCCGAACCTTGCGTTTGGGTTCCAGTCGTTACCTTGATTTCGTCAACTAAAAAGTCATTTAGAACCTATTAAAAACCAAGTCCAGCCCATAAAAAGTGGCATTTCATTTGATTGTATCTACATAAGACGGAATGTATAACAGGACATTCGAGCTATTATGATCGTGGCGACCTTGGAATTAAATATTGATAAATTAAACGAAACGTCCTCAACAACAATCAAATTAAGAATGATTGACATAAAATACAAGTTATGTGAGCATTGCGAATTCATGTTTATTTATCAGATCCCTTCATGCTTGCACTTGATTCGTACGCTACGGTGATGGATTTATCATACTTAATATGGGATTCTGACATATTACAAACCGCGAGAATATGCGTTATCCAGCCTTAGGGGGGATTTAACTAAACTTTTATTCTAACCATAACGCTTACTTTCGGATAGTAATGTCAAAATCAGCCTATCATAAGTTGTTTTTAAGTATAAAACATTTAAAAAATACAAATTAAACAAGTCTACACACACACTGAAAGTAGTTAACAAGTTAGTATAAACCGTAAATTTAATAAAGTAAGTTGTAGGTTCACTCACTTTTTTATAAGTAAGTAGTTAGTTAATGTGTCTAAATAAATTTAGCCAACAATGTGGTATTTAATTTACAATTTAAGTAAATATAATAATAATAATTAACATAAAACCTTAAATAAAAATTAAAAACTAGACTTAAAAATAAACTATAGATAAAAAATTTGGCCCAAATCGCCGTCTATTGGCAGCGTGCCCAGAAGCCTGGCAGCATTGCCGCGTTGAATGGCAATGCTGATCCGCTGTGTGAGATATGAACCAGCCCTCCGGTCACGCGTCAACTCGACTAACCTGCGGCTACACTCCTTAAAGACCCTGTGGGCGCTTTCACCCCAAGGCCCCAGAGTCTCAATCCCAAACGGCTCAAATATGCAACCGCTATTAATGTTTGCATATTTGCGCCGCTTGAGGAGTTCGGCCGAATTTGCAGCCGAGCCAGCCTTTACAGCAGTGCCACGAAGATGGGACAGCGCCAGAGTATCAGCACAGGTCGCGTCCCAGACCAGCGGCTGTCCAATCTTCCATGGCACGAGGGTCATACCGTCGGGCCTCTTACCGTCATCGCGAGCGAGGCCGGTCGGTTCTAAAACAGCCGGCGCTCCCGCGCTGGCTAAGGCCCGACGGATGATGTCATTCAGGCTGGCATGGCGGGGGGCGCGCCGTGCACTTCTGCCGCAGGATAGTCCATGATGACCCAGCGGGTCAACTTGGTCACCACAACGACAGCGATGTTGGGCCACACAGGCCACTCCCAGGCGGAGAGCGACGGACAGGCGGAACGTGGAGTTGTCGAGAAGTGTTCCCGTCGATATAGAAGGCAGAGCTTGGAGCCACTGCCCGGATTCCCATTCGACAGCGGCAAGGAGGCGAGCGCGCTCCGGAAGGCTGGTTGCCGTTTGGTACAGTTTTTGCCGTACCAGCCTACAGAGCGGCTCGTCCCAAAGACGCTGTGAACTAGGGTGACCGGGTAGGTCAACGCTTGGGCAGTTAGCGCTCCACGCATTTCTGGCCTCTGACATGAAAGGGATGGTAATTTGGTGAATTGGAGACTTGAGTATTTTTGAAGTTAACTCCAGTGAACTATGTGCTGAGGACAGAAATGCGGGGAGCGAAACGCTGGATACTTTTCTGATACCCAGGCCGCCATGCCTTATCGGCAAAGAGGCCTGGGTCCATGAGCGATCATCTAATTTAATGTTGATTACTGAGACTAAAATATTTTGAATAATTTTGTCGATTTTTTCCAAAAGGGTGGGAAATTTCCAGAAATGGCTGCACCTTATGACGTATGTAAATTTGGGGACGAAAAGACAGTATCGGATAATGGTGTATGCTACATGAGCATTTATTTTAGACATGCGGTCCGAAACTTCGTTGAGTTTTTGAATTTTGCTGTCTAAAAAGTCGGTAAAAGATTCGTCCAATACAGGTGCCCCTAGGAGGTGAAGTGAGTTTTTTTCTGTGATTTTAATATTTGGAGCAAGACGACGGAATTTGGATATAGCGAGTTCTTTGTTTGAACACGTATCGGAAAAGAAAAGTTCGCATTTAGAAGAGTTCAATTCAAGACCAATACCGCGGAATCCTTCGATTAAGATGCGAAGGTCCTCCGAACTTCGCTTACCTCACCTCCCAGGATGCCGTCATCTAAATACCATACATTAAATTTTGAATTTAATTTTACAATGATAGGGTGAACTGCTAAACTGAAGAGCGCTGGCCCAAGCGGGTCGCCCTGTTGGCAGCCTACGGATGAGGAGAGGTGGTTTTGTTTAAAAAGTAAATGGGAAGCGTTGCTGTAACATTGCCAAATTAGTAATTATATATATAATTAATATGCCAATTTAGCCAACTCTCCTTAGACTAAAAGTTTACAGGTCCTTTTAATATACAAAAAAAAATAGTATTTTGAACTTGCTCGTAAAATTGCCCTTATTATATCACACCGCTTTTATGACCGTAATTAGACCATTATTTTTACTGTACATAATTGCACTGGTTAATTCACTTACGGTTTTTATGAGCCAGTTAAGGTTTTGAGTTTTGTTGCGTCCATTTACTTCTATATGTTTGATGTAAAGGCCTCACCGCTAGCATTGGTTTATCCACTCAATTGCTTCGAATTTTGAGTTGGACTGTATATATAATAAAATAAGAGCGGTGACATGTAGCCGTAATTACCAAAAGCAATTAAGTGCTCATAATGTAGCAAGTATTGATCAGATTTTGAGCATTACATTTCAATACTGCTTCCCTAATTGACCAGCCCTTAATATAACGCTTATGATTCGATTTTGCATCTGTACCATTACTGGTTGCGCACTGTAACGCTCGGTATTCCTCCCTCACCGATGTAATTTTCGGATCTGTTACATTACAGGCGTATGCTCGAGGTGAGGAAACTCTTTTACATGCAAGGGGGCAACTTACTGATGCAATTAGCCAAGACTTGAAATCTATGAAATACATATGTATAATGAATTTGTAAACTATTATGAGGTTTCATATCATAGCTTTGCCTGCTTGAAACTTCTTAGCGTTGCCCTTAGCTAAGATATAAATACAGTATCTTTACCGTAGTCAGGTAAAAAGTATCCTATCTACCTATCTCTTTGGATGTTCCGGTATCCCTGAAAAAATTGGTTAAAATCCGTCCAACCGTTTCAGCGTGATGAGCGGTCAAAACATACTTGCAGATGATAGTTACAGGATAATTTATGTACCCCTCTATGGTAAAGAACAAAAAATACGCTTACGAAGTAGCGGGCACCTTTTACTAAGTAGATAAGTATAAGACGCACTCTGTGCAGGTAGGTATAAGTTTCTTCTAGTTATTTGGGTAAATTTCATCACTCAGTAAAAATTCCGAATGCGTAGAATCTTTTAATTAATTGCGTCCTTATGCTGCACAGGCAAATGCCCGACCGATGTGCTCAATAGTTTTGGACGTTGCTCGAATTTGTCACGAACTTGGTGCAAATCGTGGTATTCGGCCTTGCGAAGCCATTTACGTTGGCTAATGTATCAAGTGGAGAATTAATGTAATGTTGATACATATCACAGAAAAACTTTATTACATGTCAATTTGTGCTATGTTTTGTATTTGCACGATTACAATCCTAAGAAGCTAATTAAGTTTTGTGAGTAAATGAGATACACATATGTATGCGTAATGCTTGCGACGATGGCAGTGAGTAGAGGGTTGTTACGCAACCTGCGACCGGCGGCGGCGCGTTAGCAAACAAACACGCGTATCTGTCCTGCCCACCGGCCAGCCATGGGAGACATTTACATACACGTCGTAACTGCATGTCGGTTTGCTTGCTGCCACTGAATGGAAACTATGTAATATAAGCTCATGTGATTAATATTTAGACCACTGTTTATATCAGCACAACTAGTGTAGGTATATACATATAAGCATACACATATGTGTTTTTATATACAGTTATTATACAGCAAATTTATTTATTTCACCTAAGATGTTAAACATCTTAGGTGTTTATAATTTGCCTTTTCCTATTACGTAATAATAATATATTCCCGTCTAAATAAATATAAACCCCCTGTACACGAAACCAGACATATCCTCCTATTTAAAATATAATGTTATGTGTTTAGGTTCGTATGGGTACCTCATAAATACAAATAAGTTTCTGTCAAAAATGACATTTTAGTGACAAGCTTTTATAGCCGACTGTACTTTTCTTTCGATATCCATCAAATGGTCACTGAGACGATTCTAAAGAGCCCAAACTCGGTAGGATTGTCTTTTCTATTATAGAGTTCCTATAGCCACCTTGCGGCTCCATCATCAGATCAGCCCCATGGTACCATATTATTGTATTGTCATCAAAGTGAAGTAAGTATGCAAAATTTTAGCTCAATCGGTTGACGATATCTGCTTCAAAATTGAGTTGCAAGATTCCACCCGAACAAACATACTTACATACACATTGCAAGTTAAATAAAAGCTTTTAAAATATAGAAATATATCTTCGACGAAAATTGAAAGACTTGATATTTAAATACTTTTGGCCCCTATGCCCCCTAAATACAAATGTGTATTATACCATTAAACTAATTTTGAGGTACATATCTAAGCTTTAGGAACAGTCGTATATATAAATATCAGGGAGATGATACAGACGGACGAAAGTTCGTCTTAGTCTACAATCAGCCGCATGATATTGGGATCTAACGCAATAAACCAAAATGATTAACATTCTCAAGTTGACAAATGTATTTTGGGTTCCACTATTAAATAATACTACTAGACTGTTTTTAAGTGTTTACCAATTTAACATCCGAACTTTGAACTCCGCCTATTGAGTCACTGATTTTGTCACAAGCCCCAGCCAGTGTTACACTTACCGACTTATTGCTAAATAATAAGTTTATATAAACAATCCAGTTTTAAAACCAGCATAACCACTTGGCTGCATGTCGTACCGTATTAATCGGAACTTCACACGCGTCGCGTATCAAACCCCTTGTTGCTTGGGTAATTGGGTATGGAAGTGGGTTATGGTTTCTCTGTGACTATAATACTTAATAAACCAGCTGGCTTCGCTCGCGCGGAGATGTGAAAACCGCGTCATATACTTGTTCTTCGTGTTAATTTAAAAGAGGACCTATAAAATCAATTGTTCTAGGTTTGTTCCCAGGATTTAAACTAGACTGGCCAATGATACGTCTGGTAGCACTACACTTGTGTTTTCGGGTTATATATATATATTTGGAATCAATTATTATAGTACTTTATTAAAATTGCCGGGACACCCAAGATAGAAACTCGAAGTGGTGTGACACCATTTCAAACCCTTAATTAAAGTATGATTAATGCCTAGGCAAATTATCGTCACAATGACCACGAGCGAAAGTTCATTTTCATCCAACAATTGAGAGCTGAGAATTTAATACCACCACACCGGGAGAAAACTTTCCTACGTCCGCACAAAGATTCTTGATTCTGAATTAATGATATAACTTTAATCACATGCACGCTTCAGACTAGTTTCACCACTATTGTTTAACAGTGATTTCCAATTTTACATGGCTATTTATAATATAGTACTTATATATCTTATATTTTTATGGTCAATCTACTTACTGAATTACAATATTTTGGTAACAAAACATTTAAAAACTATTTAGAATTTATTACCAAGGTACAATGCAAGGTTACGTGTCTAACGTATGTAAAATATTAATATGTCATATTATTGTGAAGAGAAGACAAGATGTCATTAAAACCAAAGAACCTAATTGATGATAAGAGAAAAAAATGGTTGCCTGTAAAGTCGGTTTTACGGGCGAAGGAAGATTTTACGTGACAACGTCTTTTTCTCGGTAGAATATTTATTAGTATCATATCCATTCACAATTTCCCTAACAACATTTTAAGTGTTACTTTCTGAACGCACCCATCACATGTGTCATTAATGTCATTATAGTGTCATTATTTTACATGTTTTAAATCTAAATATGCGATAATCAGACTATTGTGCATGTATGTTGTCGATTCCAAACCCTTATTTAGTCTAGATCTACATGTAATTATTCTAAAAATACCGAACCAACGGAACAAACATATGTTTGACAGGTAAGTAATTATACGAACTGTTTGTATTTGTATGGGAATATAAAATTATCGTTTTTATTATTTTCCACTCATTTATTCTATATTTTCTCACCGTTTAAACCTTCCCTTGACTTCCACGAATATTTCAATACTAAAATTAGCCAAATCGGTTCAGCCGTTCTCGAGTTTTAGCGGGACAACCGGCCCTCGTAACGTGAGCGGGCGTTACACTTTTTCATGAGTGACTCCGAGCGCAACCTAATTTAAGACGTTGTCACGTCAAAAATGTTTATGTCATGAAACTGACGCTCGACCGTTACGAACTCTTCTGTGAAAGCTTTTTGAAGTAGAGCACATTGAATAAATTGTAGGTATTTTGTACATTTAGGCCACAGAGTATTATAACCTGCTGACTTTCTGACAAAACTATATCTAGACCTTCATTCAAGCTGCCTTGGAATAATTTGGACTACAATAAACGTTGACAGGTAGGCCAAAAATTTTGTTCCGTGTAACAATTTTACATCTTAAACTTTTATGCAGACTTAATGGAATTTAATCGATGTAACTAAACGTCGATCAGCATTTAATGATGAACCATATTTGTAAAAAAAATATTGTGGATAGTTAACTAAGACATTCTCTTTTTCTGCACATATTGCACTGTATTTCTTAAACAATTATCTTTGTGAAAATTTCTTGGAGAAATTTTAATTCAAATTCTTGCTTTTACCAGCACTTTAGCTTAAGAGAGTCTGTTAGTCCCTGACAACAAATGGATCGTCAAATTCTTCCAAAACCAACAGTTTTTTACCAAATTTGCGGAAAATGCCGATCGCAATCACTTGAAAAGTTACTGAAGGCTTTCTAGTAAACACACGGGTCCTAGTAGCATGTAAGAACATTAACTGAACCATTTATATGTTGGGTCATTGTCAGTTCAAAAAAAACAAAAGTAGTCTCTTCGGTGGGCAATAGTAAACTGCGTACATATGTGCATAGAAGTTATGTTTTTAACACGCAAGCCCATAGAAAGGGAAACGTCGTTTATGCTAATATAATTTTGATCGGAATACTAGGCCTAAAGTCCTTAACTTTGTATGTGTCCACCGACAAGACGCGAACCTAAATCTGACAATGACCCTGTTCTACTCCGTATACCTGGAATCGCAATATTATATTAGTCTATTTAAGTATTATTTCCCGTTAACGTACTATATAATGTCATTAGGTACGTATCTGAAATTCTTAATCTGTTATAAATAATAACTAATAAGCAAGCCAGAAGTAAACTAAATTAAATGTGAATGAAAATTTTCCAAGTTAACTAACAAAATTGCTAACAAGGGCTATGTAATTGAAACAGAACTGAATAAAATTACAATTGAAACATATTACAAGGTAGAGCGGTTAACATAATTAAACAAACCTCTAATAAAAATCAATTATACTATATAAATCTAATTACTAATTCCAGGTCCTTATAAAATTCTTTAAGTAGGTTCATAGTTATTTTCTACACATTACGGAGCAAAAAAGGTAATACCTACTTAAATGGCGCGACAAGCAAAGGCACAATTAATAATTCTAACGATTACTACTTCCGCAAATTGATTGAGTTACACTACCTATATTTCGATCGAGCAGTAGTGGCATGTTATACCCGCGCGTTAAACTGCACTAACTACCTGCTTCATACAATTTATCTCCACTAACATGTTATAATGGGGAGGAAGAAATAAAACAACACGATACCAAATTGTGACTAATTTTTCCGAGTAATTAGCTATTGTACATATATGTATAAATATTCCTATGTTATTAAAATGTAATTATAAACACTGAATGTGTATAAAAATAAGCATGGATTTGTTGTATACGAACAGGTGTAAATTTACTAAGGCCCATTTGCACCACGCTGGGTTAACACAATTAACTCGGAGTTAAATGCTACTCTAGGGTTAAGTAATTAGTACGTCTTGCACCACCGAAAGTTAGAAGTTAAGCTTGAGTTAAAAAAAAAAAAATTCTTTTTTAACCCGCCGAAGTGTGAGGGTTAAAGTCATTTAACCCTGGGTATGTATTGTCAAACAAGTGTTAAAATCGACATGGAGTATAGCTTAATTAGCTTAGGTTATGTTAGGTATATCGATTTGGATTAAAAGAGCAGTGTTCAGAGCTTTGTTCAGAGATTAAATAAAGGTTTGTTTGTCCAGAACAATGATAAATGAATGGTTGTTGTCTGATGATGATGAAGAGATCATGTTCGGGCTTTTACAACAGAATTTGAAATATATGCTTTAACTTCGCTACTATATCACAAAGTAGTAATCTGTCGCTATTTGTGATATTTGGGGCACGTCAAATGAGATTTATTTTCCATTTTTAGCAGTTTAAAACAAAATAACACAATATACAAAGCAGACACAACTCGCGCAAAAACATTAATGACGCTTGACTGACAGTTAAATATAGAAATATAATACGTTAAAAAAACGAAATGTCATTCCAAATTTGACATACTGGAATAGACTTATGCAAAGTATTGTAGAGCGACAGAGAGCACAACACTTAAATCATTCATCATTTATTCTATCACATTTGGCCGGATGTGAATAGAGTGAATTAATGTTACATTAACCTCGGGTTAGTTAACCCAGTTATATATTTTTAACTCGAAGTTTTGGTGCAAGTGGGCCGTGTAACTGGCAGATCGTATCTCTAGATGGACTGAAACTTATTTTTTGCTAATTAATTAGTATAAAAAAGATCGCTACTTGTATTTTACCCAGATTGTACCGAAATATAGAATAAAACAAAATACTCTTTATTGCACACCTCAAGAAGAAAGAAATACAAATACAGATAAAACTTATCATTACAATAGAGGTAAACAATAGGCGATCTTATCGCTAAAAAGCTATCGCTAATATACCTATATTATGATTGTGATCTCCATCTCCAACTTATAAGGTTTAGATGTATTAGGATAGCAACAATAATTAGGAATTTGCATTGCCGCTTCTGTCGGTGAGACAGTTTTCATACAATATAGAGACAGTACCGATACCGAGGCACTTGGTAGACATAAAGTTTACTTTACAGCATTGCGTGTTCCACACTTTTATGCGTGACCGCGTGTCAGCGTGTGTGAGTGTCTCGTGACAGTGCGTTAACGTTTATAGTTAACAATTAAAGCACACAAGCAAGCAGGTTAAGTTTTGTTACTGCGGTAACTCATTGGTTTACCTCGACTTGGCCACCGTCGTGTGCAACGTGATTGATACTACTTACGTTATCATTTATAACATTAGTATCAACATCAACTGTTTCTTCTTCTAGCTTCAAAACGATTACTTTTCCGTAACTTTTCACTCTAGCCCACGACGCGACGTGACATAATGAATTAAGTAAATATTATACGATAATTATAATTTGTTTCCTGCCTGTGATGGTCGCATATACCGCTCGATTTTATGTTAGTCATCACACTATCCCAAAATATTTGGTGGCAGATGCTATATACTTAATGTATTTTCCAACCCGCGGCTATACACAACAAATAATATAAAAGTGTGACAATTTAAATGGCCTGCATAGAACTCGATTTCCGCCGACTTATATATCTTGATCCAAATAGTCATAAAGCCCTTTAAGAAAATAAAGTCTAATGTCACCCCAGCTTGCTTGACGTTGTTCGACAGACTTCACTGCCACCAGCTCGTCTAGCACACTACGTTTCATGGCTTCATGACTCTTGTCGCGCAACATGCACTGCGAGCAACTCTCACAGCACAGCGAAGAAAGAGGTACACCTACGTAATATTTCTCGCGCGAGAAAGAGTCGCGTGTCACAGTTGTGCAAGAGGTGCTGTGTCGCTGTGTGATCTGAAACTCAACGAACTGTTTCCTCTATCCAACTCTTAGACGTACCTCGGTGCGAGGCATAGGTGCAAGGGTTTTCATAATCCGAATCTCAGCTATACATGTTTAATGCAGAAAGCACAACGGAAAGTGAATTAATCTTGCCATAAGGCTAGGATGCGACATTGCGGGTCCTAGTTAGAATTTCCGCGACCATTTACAAACCCAGGCCGACCCAGAATGCATAGTCATCTTTTGGGTCATTCATGCCATCTTGTCGTCAGTCAAATCAAAACGTAAGTAGTCAATAGCAAATATATTTATAACATACAACACAATTGATACTTCTGGTACCTAATACCTCACCTGGCGCGTTTTCTTTATGTTGAATGCAATGCGATATAAATCGCCTGTCAGATATTAACCTTCAAACTTTAATTTCCTCGTCGGCAATTTGAGACCAGTACATAGACCTTTTTTACGACAGTGTTCAGGTTTAAAATAGTAATACTAATTTATAAAGTAACATTTTAATGCAAATTATAATCGGCAATATTATAGCACTATTGACTCTAACAACATGAGCACTTTAAATAGAGGGTAATATTTCACACACGCACCTCTTAATTGAAAAATTGTTTTCACTAAAAAACAATTTTTTCCAAGATTTTATTCTACCACTTTGTCATCGAGACTAATAATGTATATCTATGCCAAATTGCAGCTTTCTAGTACGAACACTCTCTAAGCTAAGCTGCAGGCAGACCGACGGACAGGTGGACGGACGGACATGGCGAAACTGTAAGGGTTCCTTGTTGACATTTATTTGCATATACAATCATTTATTTGAGTATTCAAAACCAAATCACTTCGGCGAAATTTTCTTAGTACTAAAGAATTTAAAGTAAATCCAACGCTAAATAAAATGAAGGTCGAATACTCCCAAAACCGAAACGGAAAACAGGCGCAGTGATTTATTTATTAACAAATAAGTTATTTGAGAAACAAGTCTTTGGGGCGCCATGATGCAACAGAGGGGCTGAGACTTGTAGAATCTTCATGTCTACCTACCTACATCCGAATGGTACCAGTGTAATACCCCTCGGTTTGTGTGTGCCCACTATTGCCATATCCTGATATTGCTGAGTTTCATCTCGAATTTCGGATCTTAATGTGACTTGACGTCATCTTATTAATTTCAATAGTTCAATTATACGTTATAAATAATATTGATTTCAGATATATACACACACTGAAAATTTTAGGCAAAGGCATAGGTACCTAAGTTCCTTAGTAAGGAAATAAAACCAAAACAAAACAGATCTAATAGTAACGGTAGCGCTTGCTGCGTTGCCCCTAAAATATGCATAAGAGAAGTCTTAAGTCGTCGAGTGGTCCGCGAAACTAGCGCAATACGTTCGATTTTTTCTTATTATCTTCTAAATCATAATTCAGTAATCGCCGCAGTCCAGGAAAACACGTTAGCAAGTTTCGAGGGGTAAACTACAGTAGGTACTCAAATTGTGTTTGTACACGGGCACACTGAAAATTCAGACGTAGCAACAGTTTCGCGGTACCCCTCGCCTTAAATAAACCTGCATTGACACGAACTACCGATGTATTTCAAAATGTGATTATTAAACCCCAATCTGTAGGTACGTCAAAGTGCAAAATGCAACAATCTTTGTTTTACCAATTCATATGTATATTATGTTCTAGGGGCGCCCGAGCCAGTTAACTTTTTTTTAATCATAAAGGTCCATCTCTTTAGGCATCTGAGCCCCACAATTCAACATCCGTACCACAAGACAGCATGACAATATGGATGGTAAGTAAATTTAATAACAAATGGTTTCATTTGGTAGAGGCAAAATTCCTATACATGGAGTAAATTAAATCGCGATTCGATAAACCACAGACTACGCATCACATCTGACCTTGTTTAATGAAAATGCTAACATCATCATCATGTAAATACACATCCTGTCTTCGATTTCAAATAAAAAAGTCGAGAGTTTAGCTTAAATTACTTCTTGAATAGATACCTATCAAAGGCCCGGACAGCGTGTGAAGGGTCAACGTGAAAGTAATGTTTAGGGTTCCGTACCCAAAGGGTAAAAACAGGACCCTATTACGAAGACTCCACTGTCCGTATGTCTTTGTCTGTCACCAGGCTGTATCTCATGAACTGTGATAGACAGTTAAATTTTTCACAGATGATGTTTTAATGTTGCTTCTATAGCAACAAATACTAAAAACAGAATAAATAAATAAATAAGTGAAATATTTAAGTGGGGCCCCCATACAACAAACGTGATCGGTTGCGTTAACTTTGCACTTCATTTGTATCCTGCCAGTTGTTTTAGTTGATCGTATGGAACCCTTCATGTGCGAGTTCGGCTCGCACTTATGCCTTGATCACACGTACCGAGACAGTGGGCGAGACAGTGCTCTCGTCCCTGTCACACACAAGACAAACGGGCGAGACAGAGCACTGTCTCGCCCGTTTACTCGGTACGTGTGATCAAGGCATTAGACGGTTCTTATTTAGCGTAGTTAATACATTAGTGAATTTGTACTTACGGTACTGGAAGGGAATAAAATCAGGTATTTATTTATATTACAACCTTTCCTGAAACCGGTTTTTTTATATTTATAAGTAATAATAACCGGTTTTCACTCCTCACATTGGACATAAAAGTGAATGCGTAGCAAAAGGTAATCGAGGATTTGAGACAGTAGGTCTAGGTACCTTAAAACCTTCTGCGCATTTAACGTTGTTATCCCATAGGACTTAGTAATACAAAATTAATCGTGTACCCATTCATCAGCCGTAGAATATAACACAACAGAAGGTTATCTCTCGTGATATTCACGAAAGCCACCTGTAAAGTATATTTTGTGTAAAATGCTATGCAATCGATCGTGGGCGTGGAGTCGCGAGTTCGACCCACAGATGTATGTGTCTTGCTACGAACGCACACCGAATTCCCCGAAGAAAAGTGGAACGCAGTTTACCATTCAGGGTGTGCTCCGGGTACCTACTCTTTTTCTATGCAAATCCATTACCAGGACCGCGAATTTCTGGTTTCGCAGTACAAAATTAGAACCGGGAGCATGTCCTATTCAAGCAATTTGCGGGCCTCGGCCTATAGTGAGCACCACTACTTCAATTCAGTTCTTATGCACGTTCCAACTTTTGAATTTCTGGGACCGGGAAAATACCTACATCTGGGCGGCTTTCAGAGACATAAAGTCTTTTGCACATTCGCTCACACCAATAAAGTAGAATTGTTTTATTACAAAGTGCGGAATCAGACCCATCGGATGCTTTCATAGGTCGGTCGGTTCCTAAGTACAATAAACATACTTAATTAATCTCGCAGATAATCGTTTTGATAAAATGGAATAAAACTTCGGTCGGTTTTTTACGTGATTAAAGCAGATTCCTTTGCAGATGATGTATAACGTGGTATCAGACACGTTACACAAATATAATTATAATGATTTAGGTAAAGATTTAAATTACAAACACTTTAAGGTTAAATGACTTTATTGTAGTTTTATTCAAATTTGTATGTGCTATAATATACCTATAGCACTTGAGTCGTTTTTCATCGGTGCTATAAATTACCCAAGCTTTGCAGTAAACGGTTAGTGGAGCGGAGATGCGCCTGATTGGCATCGGGACACGACGCGCGTGCGCACGCCATACCGACGTGCAAATTTTCTAACTGGGTACCTACTCTAGAATTTGAATCACGAGAATCACAAAGTTTAAGGTCAAAGGTTATAAATCTGGCTATAATATTTAAGACATTCAAAGTGGCTTTGTGGTTACCTTTTGTTTCTTTGTATTAATGTGTCAGTTGACCTATCAATATTAATAGAATTAGATAGGTTCGAGTCGCTCTTAGTTTTTAAGAATAAGACCATTAAGACCCCCACCTATAATTTCTTCAGTCATGACAAACTTACCATAGAAAGCCAAAATAGTTCACATAGGTGCCTAAGTTAATATAGATAAATAAACCACACGCAATGTACAATACGGTCATAACAAATCCGAGAAAAGTAACAAAGTGACCAGCTATTACCCACCCAGGTTCATGAGAATAATATTATTTACCACTACTTAACGATATCTACGTGCCGCATGTTTCGTAATATTAATTATATTATGTAAGGAATGATATTTATAACTGAAACATACACGAGTACGCAATAGGCCAAATTAATGTTCTATTGGTTAGCGGACAGTGAAAATAACGAAGGTTAGGGTGTTTCGATGTGATGTTATTTTAAATGCCAATATGTTATTTGAACATCTCCGATTTCGCATTTAAACCGATATTGCACGTTTATTGAATTAATCGTTTATTAGTTTTCATCAATCTTGCACATTTGGCGGTTAATCATTTAGTCACGAAACAACTAAAATAATTAAGAAATATGTCAGGCTTTAACATTAACGTCCGCCAGTAACCTAGACTCTCTCCATAACAAACAGAACAAACTTGTTTCGATTCGTCCTTATTATAAAATGTCATGTTACACCTACATTCCATTACAGTAGGTACAGTCGCCATCAGATATATCGAAGCATATACGGCGTCCATATATATCGGAACACGACTCTTATTGACTGGGCGTTACAGTACATGTTCACATATTTATGAACGCCTTATATGCTGCGATATGTCTGATAGCGACTGTACCTAGGTGCAGTGAAAATAAATCGGTCTATCTGCATGAAAACATGTAACTACCTATGGAAGTTTTAGAGTACAGGGTTCTCTGCAAATGACCGAAATATCGAGTAAAGTATTCGTATATCGTAAATTCATTATTACTGAATTAAAAATTGCATTGAAAACTGGTGTCAATCGGGCGGACAAATTATTAAGAAATTTACGGCCTGATTTAGTATTCTAAAGAAATATGTAAACGTCTAATGTTTGTTTGCAAGTTCTGCCTCTCCTGTTTATGTATAGTATATATACTTATATTATATGTACGCATGGTGTATGTATTAATGATGATGTCCGAACTTTATGAGGACAAGGCGTATTTAATCTAAATGTCAATACCATTCGTATCCATAAACAACAATTACAAAACTCCAAATCAAATTTCATTAATAATATCTAACCATATTTTCCATAAGGATAGTACCCCTTATAAATGAGATAAGCCATTAGCTATCGATAAATCACGTATCAAAATATCAATCGACAATAAAATGGGTTGTAAAGTTAATGAAATCAAAAGGATTTGGTTAATAAATTGTTTATGAGAGTCGTAAACGTTGTGACGGATGATGTGCGCCGAACACTGCCGAGCGCGAGACCACAATACGTTAATAATGCAAATGTATGCAATCAAAGTATGTCAGCCACGCCAAGACATCTCCCAATTGTGCGTTTTCTTGCTGTCAACATGAATGATAAGCTATACTCGACGCCACGTAGCTTGGCAATAGCGACCAATGACTCCTCCTACCATGAAACTCAATTTCTAATGACGACACTTTTTTTTGTTCCAGAGGGTGTCTGGGCGTGGAGGGAGCGGACCCGCTATCACGGTGTAGCAATAAAAGTAAAAATGGTCGTTACGGGGAACAAACAAAAGTGTCGTTATTAGAAATTGAGTTTCATGGTAGGAGGAGTCATTGGTCGCTATTGCCAAGATACGTGGCGTCGAGTATATATCACACTCATCGCCATATATATGTACATCATAACTAACCTAAATTCAATTTTATTTAAACCCTGGCCCAACTAAATAAACCTAAGAACCATTTCGATAGACAAGGCTTTCGATTAAAAAAATTATATTCAAATATTTCTAAGCGGACCATCCGTTTGGGAGCTACGATCCCACAGAGAGACACACAGATACACACGTTAAGCTTATAATACCCCTCTTTTTTCGTCGGGGGTTAAAAATATGCAAGATCGTGCTATCCTGACGGTAAATCTTTCTAAGATCTTCAATAAAGGAAACAAAATAATCTCAAGTCTATTCGACAAAATAAAAAATGCAAAGCTCCCAATATCAACATAGGTAGGACATTTTTGAAAAGATAAGGAAACACACGGAATTATTGAATTTGTATCGGTATTGTATGTATAATTGATACCTTTCGCACTGCGCTACGAACATGCTCAGTAGTCCGACATTCGCGCAAGATAAAATATTGTTGTCATGTCAACTTAAAACCCGGCCACTTTGTTACACCTTATTTCTTTAACTTCAAAAGTATACATATTATTAGGGATCAAAGTCTACATCACCGGACTGTTTCAAAACCACTTCAACAACTAGTTATTATTTATGTCTTCGGCACTGCGAAAGTGCAAGGACAAAATAAATGTCTATTTAAATAATTATAAATCTTTAGCCTTTACACACATATTTAAAATACACATTTTTGAAATATAATATTGGCTTTCGCTTTAATTCGATTCTGAATCTAGTTTAGGTTGAAATAGTGCCGTTTTGTAGTTAGAGCCGTGAAAACCACGTGATGAGACCAGATTGATAGAATCAATGTGAGCTTTTATGGGCGTTGTAAATTTAGACGTGTGAGTGACGCGCATGAACTATTTCATTAGTTGTTTACAATAGCCGCCTGCCCCGAGTTTCACACTTACCTTACCGCCCATTAGTAAAAACGTCGGAAAATTCAATAACAGGCATATAAACTTAGAGTTTTCAAGTCATTTTGCCTGCATGTCAAATATTTCACACGGTTTTGGGGTAAATATTAATCGACCCTCTATCGAATCTCCACGAAAATGATCGCGTCAGTATAGGACTTATTTTGTGCATTTTACAATATGGATAAAGATAGGTAACTTGGTAAGCTTGTCTCGGTTCGGTTCTTGCAGTAAAAAAATATCAATTTAACGTGATGATATGAAACTATAGGTAAACAATAACCTTAAGTACTTAAAGGAAAGTCTAACTGTATTTAATTTATTTTACATTTTAGTTCTTTAGCTTTATCTTTTCCTTAAGATTTCATTTTAATTGAATTGTCTAATTGATAATAAAAATGTCGACTCAGGTAGGTAAACATGGTCTATAAAAGAAAACAAAAAGGAAATTTTGTTCGTAAAGTTGTTCACATTTAATTTCATCACATCACCAAATAGCATTTAATTTACAGGTCGAACGTAAGATTTGTAAAGGTCATGCAAATGTGATCGTTGCCTTCACGGGTCGGCAGTTCGTCAAAACAAATGGTGGGTTATCTAACGATAAGATCTGGCGTGGTCGAGCACGGCGAGAGCGAGCGCATGCGTGTACGTGCAGCCCACGGCAAGCTGGTTCGTGCTCGACTCATCACACCTCACCTTCATCGGTGATCACAGATTCAACTAATATTAAACTCACTCACTCTTGTCGCTCCCTCATGACTGAGGATCGTGGTCATCACTGGATGGCTTACACTTGTGAATGTGGTGTGAATGATTTGTCTCCATCGAGTCCTGTCCATTGCGTCCCTTACAACCGAGCAAAACTTGGAGGAAGACGTGTCCTTCACTTGATCGGTCCATCTGGTTGGGGATCGTCTACGAGCTCGTTTACCCTCTGTGTTCCCAACTACGATCAGCTTTTCTAGACTGTCATCTCCTCTTCGCACTATATGACCGAAATACGATAGAATTCGTTGGTGGCATATTGTAGATAAGCGGGTTTTAATATTGAGCTGGGAGAGAATCGATTTATTGGTGCGCTCGGCACTCCAGGGTATCCTCATCATGCGCCTCCAGCACCACATCTCCAAAGCATCGATCCTCTGCCTCTCTCGAGCTCGTATCGTCCATGTTTCAACTCCATATAGAAAAATGGGGAATATTAAAGCTCTTATCAATCGGGTCTTAGTATTAATGGATATTCCTCTCTGTTTCCATATGTTGTTCAGGCGGGTCATAGCGTCCTTGGTCATACCAATGCGTCTCTTTATTTCGGGTACACAGCTCTCATCTCTGTTCATTTGAGCGCCCAGGTAAATATATTGCTCCACTGTGTCGACACCTGGTATGATGTTTGTCGGGTTATTTAAATGTCCAGCGCGATCAACCACCGTAACCTTAGTCTTGCGCCTATTTACTGCGAGGCCCATTTCGTTACTTTCCGTTTCGAGCTTCCGAAACAGTTCTCGCATGTCTTCCACACAGTTAGCGAGGAGCACAGTATCATCGGCATATCTTAAATTCACATACGGACGGACATAGTGAAACTATAAGGGTTTTTTGTTGACTACGAAACTCTAAAAACGGGCCATGTGGACTTGTGCAAACACAGTACATCGATTAAGACATAAATAAAAAACTCGTTAGGCCACTAGTTCTGCGAAATAAAATTAAGACTCCATCGGCAGCCTTTGGAATTAACTAATTATAATATTATTAATATTATAATGACTTGAAATTTTCATCTACACGATTAAAATATTTTTATAAAAATATGAATATTTATATACCTATATAGGGATCCTTTCATTCTACTCTATCTACCTATTTTTTGCCTAACTCCCGCTTTATATAAATCGTTGTGTAGTAAATTAAAAACAGTCACCCTTAAGCTTGGTATTTATTTTTAATTAGTTATGTACATCATAAAAACAAAACAAAACTATACAAATACAAATTGTTAATATATATGGCGGGTAAACTATACAGCACATGCTATGTAAATATTATTAAGTAACTCAATATATACCTATTACCTACGTATGTCTCTTTGTTAAAAACAATAACAAGGTTGTTGAAATTGGGTAGGTCATCATAAGCCACCGCGAGGTTCAATCAATTTTGATACTGTTATGGTGACTTTGCCCCCGCCGCGCGAGTCACCTCATGTGTTGCTCTACTCCGCGGACTGATTGGCAGGACTGAGTGTTTCATATTTTCATAAAAGAAAATCTATGATAATGATGATGAATATGTGTGATGGCCGGGTGCATGACGTTAGCGCCACCTAGCGTTCACAACTTTGGAGGGGGTCTGTCAAAAGTGTTAAATAATGGACGCAATAAAATTAAGGTAAAAAATTGAAAATATTGATTGTAGAGCACCTAACAAGTGCAAAATCTGTTTGTTTTTAATGTGAAACACATTTGGTTCTTAGCTTTATTGAAGAAAGTAATTATTATATATGTGTTGAGTATTATTATGTCAATTTACTTCTTTGTTGTTTCCTTACAAATTAAAGGAAAAAAAAATGTTTTATTATGTTTATTTTTAGATAATTGAAAAATTACTATTATTTTCAAAACTGGCTTCCAAAGCATCGGACAGAACATAAGGTTTCAGCCTCAAACCGAGAGTAAAGGGAAGCTGTTAGTTTTGGCACATTAATAAACAAACAATAGTAACATTTACAAATTATAAGTAATTTTACATTTCATATTTTTGAAACATTGTAATAATTCTATCATAATATTATTATTGCACTAAATAGATAAAAATATGTTCAGTTTGATACACTTACTTTATTTTTCTAGCAACAGCGATCCAATTCATTTTCTGATCTTGTTTCCAACTCGGTGTAGGAAAGCATAACATTTGCAATTGCTATTTCGTCCTGTATTATTGCAGTTTACCACACAACACCTATCGTGACCCATTTTACTTATTTCAGTTTATTATTTTATAGTAGAAAACGTTAGCATTATAACTGAAAAGTATGACGTTTGACAGAAACAGAGAGGCCAAAGTTACCACTTTTGGCCACATCAAGCGCTGCGATCATTTTCGCTTTCCCTACGCGACCTCTGCACCCGGCCAGGAAGTGTATGCAACTGTACATAATTAGGTCTTAAAACACTCTTGTGATCCAATTATGAAAATTTGTGATCTTTACGAACCTACCTACCAAATACCTACTACAATAAAACCTAAATACCTACTTATAAAAGAGCCAAGTGATATGGGGCCTTAACGAAATTGACAGGCAAACCCGAATAACACTCCTCGCTGCAGCTCATATACTAGTCCCCGCGAAACGGCCTAAAATTCGTAAGCAGCCGCATTTCTCCGTGTTTTATAAGCTCCGTCACACGCACACGTCGCTGCTGTGTTAATAAAATAAATGTTACGATTACGACACCTCGCCCGGGGAACGATTGTATCAGAAAATCCATATAGGAGGGTACGCGCACCCGCGGCACAAACCGGTATCCTTAGCGTTAAACCATCTTGGTAACACTGTAATAATTAGCTAATCGCGCCGTTGCACAATTACCTAGTTTTACCTGCTACTTTTCGAATCAACTAATAGTTATTACTGCGGGAGTTAAATAAAAACGTCATAAAAGTTTATGTCATACTGCTATTTTATATAGTTGAAAATGTTGTGTAGCTCGTGAAGAATAATTTGCTAAATAGTCGAGGTGGTCGTGAGAGAATAACGCGCGGAATTTGATCGGGGTATGGTATGGCAATGCTAGTGCGCGTTGCCGCCGTTCGATAATTGACAATATCTGAGCTGTAAAATAGTTGTCATTGCGCTAGTGCGAGCTGACTGAGGTTACGCAGCGCGGACGCACAAAAACTTTTGATCTCGTAACGCGGGGCATTCGCTGCGCCGCGGCATTAACACCTCTTAGTGTCATTAACGCAGTTGCTGCATTCGCGATTATGGAAGGTGTTCCATATTTTAAGGATAATTATGGTATTGAAAAGAAATTAGCTCTATTTGTAAAATATGAATAAGATGAATAGGATGGAAAGTAATCATGGGAATCTATAATTTCATAGAAACAATAGGTAAAGTTGCAGTCATCAACATTTTGGTCAAGGAGGTTTTGTTGAACATCACGAGTATGTGATGAAAATAAAAATGTAACCCGGAAACGTTTGATGTCGTGTCGTGTGTTGATATAAAGGTCATACACTTGTATTTATCACTCATTTCATCAGAGTCCTATACCTACTGAAGTAACAAAAGTATACCGTTTATATTCAATATACATATGTGGACAAAATGACATGATATTTTTAGAATGTGGTGTTGCAACGCGCTAGATTAGTCGTACTTATTAATTAATATTAATATAATTGTTACACACTGCTCCATTATTCATATGGCAGCATTCACTAAATTGCACTTTCAATTATTTTAAAGCAGACAATTTGTTTTTTTTTTGTGTTATTTCTGGTAGGTGTTGATTTTCCTTCACCGTGAACAACAATCTTTTCCGATGATCCGAAGTGTATAAACACTTTCATGTATGACGTAATCACGTACTGAGTGATTCAATCACCTCATGATTTGTTAGGGACGTTTTTATTTATTTTTAGGGTGCGTTTTCTCTGCGGACTGAGCGGCGACGAGCGGAAGCGACAAAACATGTGAGCTGAAATTTGTATCTAGGGTCCGCTTCGCTTTCGTGATTGTTCGATTCCGCACAACTGGGCTCCGCTCCGCCCTTCACGGTGTTGAAATATTTGATGCCAAGTTTGAACAATGTTATACCAATAACAAACACCATATTAAGACAACGTCAAATTATAAACATGTTTATTGAACTTGGCAAGTGATTCTTGAAGAAGATTTTATAAAGATAATTTAATCAATGAAAATACAAAATAAAAATTCATTATTCGATGCTTTATAATTTTTAGGTACCTACTAATTACACACATACCGTGATTGTCTTCAAGACATAGAATGTGGCACCTTATAGGCAAGGTCACTTTTAATGCCAGAATTTACAAAGTTCCCTAAAGTTAAGTAAAACAGGAAATACTACCACCTACTTTACAGATAGGTACTTATACTTCTAAAGCAGTTGGCAATATCAATTAATCCGTTCGCCGAGGCGGCCGAGGTTGTTGTTTAATTATTCTCATTGTTCCGATAAAAACAGGTGACTTTTACCTACATTGAAGTGTGTTGCTATAAAACATTATATTAAAAAGGTTTAATAATCATAATGCGTCATGTAATAATGACGTAAAATTAAGCACTGAAAAATCAAGGGCAACTTGATTTTTCCCTCTGGCTTCCCTCAATGTGCCTTATGCAATATTACTCACTCGCATACTTATTGCTGAACAAATCGGCGATAGACATGTCTGGTTCCTGTCTTGCTGAGATATAGAATAATTTTGGCAACTCATAATATTCATTATAACATAAGTATGAAAAGATTATCTGCACGAACCCGGCCTAAATAAAACTTAGGTACTGTCGGACCAGAAGGTTACAATAAAAACAGACATCCGATTGTCGAATTAAAACGATAACAATAAAAACTATTGCTGGCCATTAGACTGCGGCGAGCGCCGAGCGGCGCGGTAGAGTTTACCCAATCGCCAATTGTAACATAAACGTGATAACCGGGACTAGACTGTAATCAGCTTCGCGATTATATCATAGTTCACAAAATCACGATATTCATAACTCAACGGAAAAACAAAGGGTTCCATAACAATATTACCTACCGTAGCCCGAAGGTAAAGGTAAAAAAATAAAACGGACACGGTACCTATGTCTTATGTATTTTACTTAACTAGGCTAAAAACTTTAAGCTTACTTTGAACATTTTAGCTGCAGAAGTGTAGTTTATGCATTGTCATGGGAACCAAACACAGCCATCTTATTTCGGAAAATTTGGTACAGTGCGTGAGCTGTCAGAATGCTATTCGCGTTTTATAACTGTGTCGCTCGCACTTATGCGATCCAGGGGCCCAATTCGAGAATGCCGTTTGAGATATCGCCAAACGTCAAATCTCCATTAGATAACAGTTATATCGCCATTGAACTGTCATTTAAATGCGATGAGCTTAAAAGTGACATATCTCATCTCAATTTTGGAAATACGAAGGCGATAATGATTGTCAAAAATGTTATTCATGTATATAAATTTCTGTTTTGAACGAAACGTAACGGACTAATTTCACGTACTAGGCGGTCAATTTAAAGTATGCGCCTGTTATGTATGCCGTCACATACAAAGAAAGCGAAAATTTTGCGCGTTCGAATTGACGAAGTTGCGATGTTCTAGCGATATCGCCACTTGTCAAGTAGGCACACGTCAAAAGTGACGGATGGCAATGAAAAGGAGAGATCTCCATTATATCTCTAAAATTGGTCGAATACCCCCCCCCAGATTTCACCCCTCACTTTTCACCCAAACCCGAATCGTAATCTGCGATCTCACTGACTGTATGTAATATTGTAAATGCATTTAACTAAGTCTTACGGACATGCCACGACTTTGCGCGACCAGCGGAGCGGCGAGCGGTTGAGCGAGAGATCCGAGCGCGGCGGCCATACGAGTGAGCGAGACACACGTACCACGCACCGCTGCCGCTGTCGCACAAAGTCGTGGCATCCCCATAAGATTAACCTTTCTACTTCTAAAGCACTTCCTTCTCAGGTATACTCGAGGCAGAGACTTAGCCTCCATATAGCCTTTTGTCTCCCACATTCAAGCTGTCTGGACCTTTTAGCACACAGAAATACTTTCTCATATCCGTTTATTTAAATCGTAATTAACTAATCAAATGCTTGACTAGAAAACTATCGTGAGTCTCAGACATATTAAAATACTCCTGATGATGAATCGCGTACCGATTCGAAACATGTCGAGCGTTATTCGACTTCTACGACGTGAGTAAACCCTTTTTTAAATGCTTGACTATTATATATAACATTACCTACTCTGGAAATCGAGGCACACACTGATACATAGTATAACAAAACAATATAATAAAGTGTCAGATTCGTTGACAAAAACTGGACTTTACTTTGATAAAGATAAAGATAACAATAATTTATTCAAGTAGGATTCATGGGAATCACTTTTCCATCGTCAATAAATTACACACAATATAATACAATCGAATATCGTAGCACTTACATTTATGTAAACAAATTCAAATATTTCAGCTCAAACGCATCGTTAAAAGTAAGTGAAAAATAAAATCCATGAACTTTATAAAATAATACAATACAACATTAAGTTAACAGTTAAAAATAAAAACTTGTATATAAAAAAAAAAAAAATGACAACAAAAGTGAACAAATTATTAAAAATATAAATGTACGTTCCAAATTAAATATATATTTAAAACATTATATATATTTGGAAACGTGCATTGGATGGATCGTCCCTATTTATGATGATGTTGATGATCGTCAGGGATGCGTAGTTTGGTTGCTAGTTGAGTAATGAAATGACATTAAGTAAAATACCAGAAGAATAACCTTCCGCAGAATGGGTGGGCGTTAGCGCAAACTCGAACTCAACAATCGTCGTTATCGAATTTATCTAGCGGGCCCGAGGTCGCGCGCCGGTAGTACTCTGTATCTGAACCGATCAACGAAAAACAATGGAACTATGGTAATAACAGAATTATCTGTAATAAACAATTACTGCCTACACGAACCGGTCAATGGTAGGTCTTAGAGAAATAGCCATTGGAGGTCGATGTGTAGCTTGGAAATAAATATTTCTACCAGGCTTTGATGTAAGGGTTATAGGCAGCTTGCGATTGCAGCGTTGCAATACTGTGTCGTTTTTCTTAGAAACAGAATAAAATAATAAATATGGTTCTGTCAAAAAAAATGTTACAGGTTTATATCGCTAACTGTACTTTTCCTTGACCATGCGTCAACTCACCAAGACAATTGTACAGAGTCCAAAAGGTTTATCGTAAGTAATTGTCAACTTAGTGGTTCGAAACTTCCTTGCCACATTTGACCCCGAACAAACATACGAATATTACAAGTTAAATAAAGGCTTATAAAACTCCTACTAAAGATTTTATGATGAAAACAACGCGGCTGATAGTGATATCCAATGTTTAATAACCTACATCTTTTTCAATTATTAATACAGTTATGAGTATTGAGATCAAAGGACAGAACGGGTAACGAATTTTCATCCTTAATAAAACAAAATGTCAAAGAAATAAGTAAGTCTTTATTTACATATCATGTCCCAGTAGTACACCGACAAAAAAGTTAACGAGGAAAGGTTATGAGGTCAACATAGCACTAGGTAGCCTAATGCAACGCATTAGCATCTTATATCTTTCAGATACTTGCACAAGCAAATATTATTATTTCTGTAGGTAAGACAACAAAGTTTCATAGTACTGGCATTTACATAGAGAACTATTTAATACAATAATAAGAAAAATATGGGTACAATAGGTACCAACGCGATAATTTTATACCAAATTATCGCTTTAGTAGAGTCAAAAGTTTCATAACTCTCCTAAAGACGATTTATCAATTGCAAGTCCGCGAATTAATAACGATTATAACGTCCTTCTGTCAAGCTTCGATGTCGTAAGCGGTATGTGCCTCCGTATAATTAGGTAGGTAGGTAGCTAATTTAGTCTCCAAGCCAGCTTCTCTAAGGCCAGCGGCCGCGACGAGAGAGCAAGGATGCCATCATTATTTTAGAGTATGTTTCTATTCAGGCCTAATTTATTTTAACTTAATTGGTAAATACATATATTACCAATTTATGCAATTTTTCCGAAACCTCTTACTCGTCGCTCTTTGACACTTTTTAACATAACTTTCACTCCGCTTCACTCCTATCATCAAGTATAAACAATAAATAAATATTATGGGACAATCATACACAAATCGACCTAGTCCCAAACTATGCAAAGCTTGTACTATGGGTACTAGACGACGATATAAATAATATACACCCTGTTTTTATTCAATTGCTTTAACTTTAAGGGTTAATTCTTTACGTCTTATTGAGTCAATTTCTCAAAGAAACTAAGTTCCTAACTCGCACCGTTTTCAAATTATTTAATATCCAAATTTAATCACTAATCTCAGTTTATCCAGTGTAAAATCTTCTTATAACCAAAGACTATTCTCTGCTGGTTCGTATGTAAAGAGTTTTCAGTGTTCCTTATGTACGACAAGGTCTAAAAAAAATATGTTCTTTTTTATTTTGCTCTCACTGTGCTCTCACTTGACTCGCATGTGTCACGTCAAATTGACGATACTAATTTATTATTGTTATTATGTACTTAATTTTTAATGAATTAATTGTGTTCACTTGCTTTGTGATGCCACGGATAAATTATACGGCCGAAGATTCCGAAGAAGAAGCCAATTGCAAACAAGCCGAAGAAGAAAATGCACTTTGTTTACGGTTTCCTGCAATGGAAATGCGGCGGAGGCAGCAAGAGAGTACCGACGTCGATATCCCTATAAGAACTTGCATAATTTGGATTATTTCGATGATATTCCATTGGAAACACTGCGGACACACGGGATCCAGCATGACGGAGCACCCGCATATTTTGCTGGCCGTTTTAGACAGTATTTGGATGTGCATTTTGCTGGGCGTTGGATTAGACGCGGCAGTCAAACTTGCGTGGCCCGCCATGCAGATCTCCGGACACCCTTAGACTTTAATGTCTGGGGTACTTTAAAAGAAAAGTCTACTCCAAACCTGTGGCTTCGAGGGAAGACCTACTGCAACGAATTCAGGAAGAAGCCGATGCCATGCGTGCCACTCCTGTCAAACTAAATCGCGAGATACGATTTCGGTTGAATATTTGTTTAGAAAATAATGGCGGCCACTTTGAAAACAAGTTGTAGCAGTTGTAGTAATTATGAAATGAAATGAAATGTTCTTTATTGCACGATTATGGAAAATTCACATTGGTGAAGATGTTACAATTTTCGTAGAGTCGCATAACCTACCCATTAGAGCATGCAATAGTGGGTTGAAATTGTAAATTAAATATTACACATATCATTTTAATTCTGACCAATATAGACAATGGCTTAAATAATTATAATAATACGTTGTGACAGCACATTAACAATATATGTATTTGATTATTAAACTTGTCATGCATTTTATTCAGCTTAATGTTTAAGTCATAACTATTGTACAAAAATAATAATTAAGTATATATTTTCAATGTCAAAAGTGATTTTATGTACTAAAATAATGATTAACTAACAGTATTATTAAATTTCAGGTCACATTCAAAATATTCATTTAAATTATAAAAACAATTCTGGGTTGGATTTTTTTTAATGTTGTTTTAAATTTGATTCCCGTCATCATTTTAATTTGATTAGGCAGGTGATTATAGATCTTAATACTATTAAAATACATTCCCCTGCGTACCATAACTAACTTTGAACTTGGTACCTGCAGGTTCAACAGATACTTATTTCTTACTGGTCTTGTGGCTTCTTTTAAATGAAATTCTGACGGATTATTTTTGATGAAAAGGCAGCATTGTAAAATATAGACGCAGGTCAGTGTTAGGATTCCTTGGCTTTTAAATACACCTCTGCATGACTCATCCTCCTTTAGTCTAAAGATAGTCCGTAGACACCTCTTTTGTAAAATGAAAGTTGATGGAGCATTTACGGAGTTTCCCCAATATATTATTCAGTAGTTTAATGCCGAGTAGATGTAACCGTAATAAGCTAACATTGCCGTGTTTGTATCTGCTATACTAACAAGCATCTGCAACCCATAACAAAAACCTCTTATTTTGCTGTTTAGCATTTCTATGTGGTGCTTCCAGTTAAGATGTGTATCAATAACTACCCCTAAAAACTTGTACGAAGTCACCTCTTCAATCTCAGTGCCATTGTAGTTTATATTTAACTCGAGTGATTTAGCCTGATGCGGTCTGAATTGCATGTATTTAGTTTTTGTTAGATTTATACTGAGGTTGAGTGTGGCTAGCCACTGCACAATGTTCTCTAGCGTATTGTTAATTTAATTGGTATTCTGACTTACTTAGCCCCTTACCCAGGATGAGCACAGATGCATCATCTGCATAAAGAGCACTAAGGTGTGGATTAATTTTCGCGAACTCATTTATGTATATAAGAAAAAACAGTGGTCCTAGGATGCTGCCCTGTGGTACTCCTATCTTGTTCTCTTCAAACAGCGAAAGCTTTGATTTGTAAGACTTATCTCGTTCATCGAAATATCTTATTTGAGTAGCTTGAAAATGAAATCGTATTTGCTAAATCGTGCGATTTAGCAAATACGATTTCATGAGGTTGTGTGCTACTCCTCTTATGCCTACGTGTTCGAATATCGTGTAATTATTATTTTGGTTTAATGTAAATATTGAATGTTAAATACTGATGAGGAGATCATTTTATTTTATTACACCAATATTGTGTCGACTGCGTGAAAATAAAAAAATACGCATTTTTACTTACTGTTCTTTTTTTGTACATTTGGCACTTTAATTATTTTTAGCAATGATATAGCGCAAAATAATAAAAATTCAATGACTCTGACATCTGATTCGGTGGTCCAATTGGGAGGAGCCAGTGTTGGCCCGGAAAGCCGTTGGAAACGCAGGTACGAATCCTGTCCGAATCATTAAATTTTTAAATTTTCGCTTCATTTGTAAACATTTAGTTTACGTTAGCAGACGTTACTGCTTTAATAAAAAATAAGTAATTTGGGTGTAGCACATCGTTACTATCGATTCTCAACAAATTTGAGACGATGGTGCCGACGATAAAGTCTAAATCTTTACGGTAGATGGCGCTACGATGCCACCCTAAGGCATGTCGAAGCAACTGGTTGAAAAATTCAATGACTCTGACACCTGATTCGGTGGTCCAATTGGGAGGACGCCAGTGTTGGCCCGGAAAGCCGTTGGAAACGCAGGTTCGAATCCTGTCCGAATCATTAAATTTTTCAATTTTCGCTTCATTTGTAAACATATGGAAAAATTCATGAAAATGAGGTTTTATATAATTACTTTCAACGAAAACTATATTGAATAAAATCGGTAAAGCCGTTTTTGAGTTATAGCTAAATTTCATAATTTTCTTTAAAATGACGTAAGTGCCCCGCGTGGTGTCCTTTATACTTCGAACATTACACATATTAGTTATGTGCCATACTGCATTACAGTATTCCGCTCAATAAGTAATCACAGTTACTTTGGCGTTTACGACCGTTTTTATAGAGCTGAAATCTTTCTCGTAATTTAAACCTCGAAGCCCGTCTATTGTGAAGGATGAAGGCATATTTGTTGAGGGGGTGCTTCTATAGTATTGATGAAATATTTGCAAATTAGTTCTTAGTCATTATTACGTGTTACATATTTAAATTCTATTCTAGTTATTATTATTTTAAGTGTGTGTATTAATTTCAAATACAATCATTGTATATTGTTTATGAAATAAATAAATGAAATAAAATTATGCATGGGCAACTACGGAACCCTACACTGAGCGTGGCCCGACATGCATTTTTATTGTCTTCATGCCGCCGATCTGACACGTTGGCTTGCTTTTATTTATCCGTAGAGTAGTAGGGGAGAGTAACCTATATTGAACCGGCGCTTCAATTGTACCACTTCGTATTTCTACCAAATAACACAATTTATTTATTACACCAAATTGGTGGACTGATTATGGCGCTGTCATCGCTTCATTTTTTGTTGCCAGTGTAAATAAATTGTGTTATTTGGTAGAAATACAGAAGTGGTCCAATTTAAGCGCCGGTTCAATATAGGTTACTCTCCCCTACTAGTATGTACCTAACAAGATTAACAAGATAACTTTTCGCCGCGAACAACATTTCTTTTTCATTTTCATAGAAATGACTATATGGTTTATATTTAAGCCCTAGGGCTAAATGTACTATTTTTGACAAAAAAAGATCTTGTCAGTGGAATTGGATACGTAAAAAATATTTAATAAACTCGATCAATTGAGGGGTAACTACACAAACGATCCCACTGGGTCAAAATGTATAAGTACGTAAGGACCCCTTCTACAATATTAGAACCATCCACTAGCGAAAATCTTTGTCGATACCTAACCTTATATTGATTGATCATGGGCGGCAATGGGTATGTATAGACAAATATATATTACGCGGATTCGGTTTATTTGTTAATTTCTCCGTTTGCAATATTTTTTTTAAAAGAAGAAATGAGTTATAGTACAATAAATTGAAATCTGAGTTCACAATATCAACATAACGTTGGTACCTACACTATCTTTAAACGAGCATAATTTATTCTACCTGTCATTAAATTAAGATGAGGAAAAATCCATAAATATACGTTAAATTAAAAATAATGTTGCATGCAAAAACTGTCGGAGGACTTTTCATTAAACCAAAATGCTAACAATTATTGTTCACCATTTAACATCTCATTTAGTACCTGCAACGTGTATATTTACAACTTAACAAGAATTTGCATTATTTTCTATAACAGTTTTCTTAATAGCGAAACTTTAAGAACCGACCATCACTGGACGTACCAGCGTAATGTTTCAAATTAAATAGGCGTGTTATGCGCGGCCAGCGTGCGTGAGATCAATGAGTGGACACTAGAATATTTAACCCACTTGAAGCCGTTTTACGCAATCGATAGTAAGTAATAAAATAATTATCAGAAAATACGTTTTCGGGGCTTCGGCTGAACTATCGAGAATCGGATGTCGGTTGCGCAAGACAGGCTGCTTTATTTGTTATTAACCGCACAGTTATACTACGTACTCTGTCAATTGTAAAAGTTTTGATAATCTGATGTTTGAAGGTCGTCAGTTTTGAAATGAAATCCCCTTGAGCTTTATCACGCCTGTCTGTCATCGTGTACCAATGAAGAACGCTGTTGTGTCCGGCCTTTTCAGACAACTAATTACCATACCTGGCTATATTGGTATTGTCAAATAGGATACTCTAGCATAGATATTACCTACTAATTTATCGTTATTGAAAACTCATGCTCCCTAGCTACCTTGTTAAGTTGTTTTGTTGTCAAATTTATTGGCCGGGTGCATGACGTCAGCGCCACCTAGCCTTCACAACTTTGGGGGTTCTGTCAAAAGTGTTAAATAATGGACGCAACAAAATTAAGGTATGTTTGTTTCCAGATAATTGAAAAATTACTACTATTTTCAAAACTGGCTTCCAAAGCATCGGTCAGTACATAAGGTTTCAGCCTCAAACCGAGAGTAAAGGGAAGCTGTTAGTTTTGGCACATTAATAAACAAACAATAAGTATCATTTACAAATTATTAGTAATTCTACATTTCATATTTTTGACACATTGTAATCATTCTATCATAATATTATTTGCACTAAATAGATAAAAATATGTTCAGTTTAATACACTTACCTACTTTATTCTTCTAGCAACAGCGATCCAATTCATTTTCTGATCTTGTTTCCAACTCGGTGTAGGAAAGCATAACATTTGCAATTGCTGTTTCGACCTGTATTAGTGCAGTTTACCACACAACACCTATCGTGACCCATTTTATTTCAGTTTATTATTTTATAGTAGAAAACGTAAGCATTATAACTGAAAAGTATGACGTTTGACAGAAACAGTTACCACTTTTGGCCACATCAAGCGCTGCGATCATTTTCGCTTTCCCTACGCGATCTCTGCACCCGGCCAATAGTAGCTTCTGGTTTTTGATAGACGTAGCATACAACGTTCCATTTTTTATTGGTTATGTATGTATTTCATAAGTTTGTATGTCAAATAACTATAGTAAAGCTGTCTTGAAGTGATTATGATCTTAAACGTAGATATACAGAAATTAGAGTAACTATACTTAAATCTGATCCGTACAGAAGTATGTTTCTTGCCACTTCATCTAACGAGCATGGTGGTCAGCGACCGGCATAAGAAAACACAACACACTTTCATAACTTAGGCCCTTGGCCTTATTCCACATCGTTAATTAGTATACGCATACTAGAAATCACATTCAAAATTAGACGGGTAATTTGCTCAGAGACATACAGTTATTTTACGACGAGATAGACATGAGATAAAACCAATTGCAGTTGACGTTAGTTTGTTATTAGCAATGCCACACATATTTATTATCGTCCGTTACCTTCTACTAAGCCGCTCGGTAACCAGTCAAGTTGAGAAACTTCTAGATCGCCTGCTCTGAACAGCAGGGGCGTTCATTTATTGTAACTATGTCATAAGAGCCGGCTAATAGATCAATGTTGTTAAACCATATTGTAATCGTAGAAAAGTAAACCGGTAATGCATGGTACTTACAAGTTTCAACCAAACTATAGTTATGTTTAAAGTATTTTGAAGGTGGTTGGATCCTGTTGCGACTCCATACAAACGAAACGTTGATGCACACCGTTAATATAATATTAATTTATTAATTAGAAAACACTGCCATTACACCAGTGAATGTGCGCCAACTATTGTAAAAGAGATTCTTGGCGATGCGTACAGCGTACCGGACGAGATAAACAAATACATTGCTGAAGGCCAACTGCAAGATGACAGATACGTTGCCCTTAAAATGGAATGTTACCATAATACTGAAGATCTGGCATCCATGCCTATGGTCTTCGTGTATTGTTATTGTACTCGTATTATATATTACTTAACTTACTATTCAATTTTTTTACGGAAATTATAAATAACGGAAAATTTAGATCAGAGCCGAACCTATTAGAAGTCAGTAAAATCATTAACAAATATGCTGTTATAAGTAGATATGGATCACATTGTTTTAAGTGCGAACGCTTTAAATGCGGAGAGAGTAATGAGAAAGAATTCGCAGCGAAAGTCAAAGATGCACGCAACTCAAATGATACGAGAGCAAACAAATGTCTTCTAATACCTAGTAAGTATTTTGTAATTAGGAATACTCGCACGTGTAAATGTAATGTAGCATGTTAAAATTAAACAAAATATAATAATCTTGTACATACTGCTAAAACACATTAGTGCATAAGTAGTATACAAAAAGGAAAGTATTACGTATTTAGTACACAAACACAATTTTATCGATGGGTTATACTATCATTTAATTGTCTATAATTCTAATACTATTTAATTAGGTGTTAGTTTTTCTACCGTCCGTCAGATTTCCGTAGACTATGGACGTTGATTTGATAGTAGAGTTCTTCAAAATTTTACAGGATATATGTCATTTTCATTTTTAATAGTAGGTATTAGTGATGTACCGCTCCCGGGAAATTTTCCATAGAGGGTAAATTCCCAGGAACGCTACCGGGAATATTCCCAAGAATCGGAAATATAACAGAATAGCGAGATTTTCTTTATATACGTACCCACCCATACGTAATTTTTTCATTGAAGCGTTAACGTATGCACTAAATGCAAATAATCTTAATACTTTCACATATAAGGTGGGGTAAGATGAAAAAAGGGGGAAGATAAAAAGTTGCACATTACTCCCTAAATTTTTTATATTTTTTAATGCTGGTATCATCAATTAAACCGCCATTTTATTAGGATCCGCCAGTCAGTCGCCCGAGACCACTCGGAGTGCGTAGACGCGTGTTATGTGTTATTTTGTGAAGGTTAGCATTTCGTGGTCAATTCGTCGATTTTCAATCTTACCCCGTGTTTCATAACTTGATTAATAGGGTGTGAATAAAAGTTTTGACTGAATATTTATGTATATTTTAGATTTTCTATTTATTTACTAGTGCTAGGTGTATCTATTACTCTTATATTGTGATTTACGAGAAGCTTCAATCTTTCCCCAGTCAATTTCAATGGGGTAACATTGAAATAGTAATGTTTCAATCTTCCCCCGTTTTTCAAAGTCATAGAAAAACAGACAGATTCTCAAACTTTGGACTTAAAAAATTTATTAACGAAACATTTTTTTTTTATTGGCCTCATGATAAGGTAAATAATATGTAGTTATTATGAAGTATAAATGAAACAATAGTGAGTCTTAAATTTATAATTATAAAAACAATATTCTCTTAGTTTGTGACTAAGTCGATTTGAGTGAAATCGTCAGATCAAAGAGATGTACCCACTCATTGTTCAATAAATCTGTAATTTATAATGTGTTGTTTTTGTCATATTTTAAAGATTGAGATAACTCTATGAAGCTTTCGTTTGGGAACACTACTATCCATTTGAGTAATTCTTTAATATTTATAAATCTGTTATTTTATTTAGTTACGTGTAGATTTGCCTTTATGATACCTACTTGTTTTGCGCGTTGAGTTTAATTTAATTCAACAATTAAAGCTGCCTCATACAAATACTTTTGTTGTGTCGTGATCTCTGGATAATCAATAATATTTTTTCTTGTTCCCAAGGTGTTTGTTATTTTAAACGAAAGCACCCAAGACTCTGAATTAATTGGCTACGCGGATTTTAAATTTATGTCAAATGGAACACATATTCATGATTCATTTCCTAATATGTATCCGACTTAATTTGTAACAAAATTAATCAATCATGCTGCAAGAAAACACCCCTTTTTAATGTTTGTTACCTCAGAACTCCGTCATTTATCAGTCGATTTGGAAAATTCTTTTTAGATTAATGAAAAAACATCTCAAGGTTGGTCCCATAAAATTTTGGTGAAGATCTGATGAATCCATGAGGAATGGAAGGAATTTTTATAAGCACTCATAATGTTTTTCATATATTTTCTAAAACTAATTAAGTATTTGCATATGGTAGTCATCATCTTCCAATGCTGAGCTGATGATGGAAGGTACAAGTCCTTAACGGTTAGGAGTTAGGAGATAATTCAAACGAGATTCATGCCTTCAAGACCTCCCCGATTACCCCGCCATAATTATTTTATATGAATCACTAAAAAGCAAAAAAAAAAGAACCGACTTCAATAAATCTTCTCACTTTTCTTCCTCGCTTCCTCATGACTGAGGGTCGTGACCATTTGAGGCCGTTATGTGTCGCACCAAAGTTCTCCACTCCACATGGTTTTCTGCCTTCCGGATTGACGCCTGTACATTTTCTTGACAGGCTTCTTTCACGGCATCGGTCAATCGGGTCGGTGATCTCCCACGGGCCCTTTTTCCTTCCACGTGGCCAACTACAATGAGCTTTTCCAAACTATCTGGCTCGCGTCTAGCCACGTGACCGAAATACTGCAGGATCCGCTGGAGGCAAATGGTCGATGAAATTGCTGCTTACTTGATCTTCAGTTCGGCCAGGATCGACACATTTATGCGACGTGCCAAAGTCGGTGCCAAACCTCATGTAAACTATAATATATAAATATAATAATTGAGTGGTTTGGGACCGACTTCAAAGGGTGAGTCAAATGTAATCTGTACGTGAACGGGTTCTTTCTGGCTTTTTAGTTTTATTGAAGTTGGTTCTTTTTTTTATATTTTTTTTTGATAAAATAAAGAATTTATCATCATTAAACCGTTATTTTGATTCCAAACTGATCTTCATAATATAAAAAAGTGTTTAGTTTTTAAGTGTCCAATTAAAAGTTTGAGAATCACTGTCCTTTTTCCTATATAGCGGGGTAAGAGTGAATTAGTTTTTTTTTCTACTGTAGTTTTCTCGTTACCTATCAGGAATATTCACGCAACAATCAGCTGTATCTGTTCAGCGTAAGAAACTCTATTGAATAACGAGCAACAGCCGCCGTTTGCATTCATTTAAAAGCATTTAGAAACTATGTCAATCTTACCCCTCCACCATTCCATCTTGACCCGTAAATTTTTTAGACAAAAGTGTATTTTATTTTATTATTTTTATATATTAGAATAGGCATAGCCGAGTTTTATCAACAGAATACAAAAATATAACCCTTGCCTATGCCTTCCAATTAATACACTTGAAGGGATATAAATAGATTTTTATTTTATAAGGGTTTTAAAACAACATTGTCTATCTCGACAAAAAACCATTCAATCTTCCCCCACCTTACCTTACTTACACTTTGACTACTGAAAACATTGGGAAATTTACAAATACATTTGAAAAATTCGCCATGAGTAGTCTTGACGAAACCAAAAAAAATACATTAAATATACATTTTCTTTCTTGTTTATTTTCATAAAAACCGGCCCAGTCCGTGTTGGATTCGCTCATTAAGGGTGCCGTACCATCAAATTTAAAAACCACGTTTTACGTATGGTGATATTCGGATCTCAGGATTTCTTCAACGTAGTCCTGTGCGGTTTTCTCTAATTCAACTCACCTTTATGAGAATTTAGAACCAGTATCATAAAATTGACCTGATGATGGACCCTGGCACATACTACCTATTGGATTTCTGCATTCGTTCAATATAAGTATATGCAGTTTTCACATTTCAACTCACCTTGCTGAACCATTAGAGCCGGTATCATTAAAAAAATCCTGAGGATGGGCCCTGGGAGTGCGTAATGGATCTCAGGATACGTTCGACGTTAGACATGTGCGGTTTACGCATTCCAACTCACTTTGATGAACAATTGACTACTTCGCAATACGATTAACAGAGCGTTCTTACCTGAATTTACATAAATATACAGATCTAGGGAATAAGCCCCTGCCACTGTATTAAGTCGGGAAAGCTCGTTTTTTTTTATTACTATCTCAATATCTTCACCATACTTATTTAATACAGAAAACATGCTATAATGCACTTTTCCGACAGAATCTGATGATTCCACTACATCTTCATCAACGTTAGTTAGGTGGTTGGACTAAAGCAAAGGGGGCGCAGGACGAATTTTTGATGGAGTTGGTGTTATTATAACACCTATTTATTATTGTTTTATCGTAAAGATTACGCTAATATAAGCATGTTTTATAGGAACAACTTTTCTCTAAAATCAAAAATGGCCGAGATATTCGCCCTCAAAGATTGATGGTTCACATCTTCCGTTTATATCAATATCACAAATGTTTCCATAATTACCTACCTTACATATATCCTAATCCTAGCAAATAAAAACGCCAACACGTTGTCTCTAATTAACGAGCTACATTTCGTAAGCAAATAAAATATCAGCTGGGTTAATATTTCCATAAGTAGGCTTCCGCCCTACAATCCGCTAGACTTACGAAAAGTTCTTTGAAGTAACTACCTACCTATATCGACAGTTACTTGTTACAATATTAACACAAATTGGATACCACTTAACATTTAGTGCAATATACGGCGCTTGATGATTGAGAGGTTACATTGGGTATAAGGGGTCACTCCCTGAGAAGGAGAGTCATCTTGGTTGTTCGTGCAGGAGGCAGAAGAAAAAATCAAGATGGCTCGCCTTCTTAAAATAAGTTTCTGTCAAAAATTACATTTTAGTGGCAAGCTTTTATAGCCGACTGTACTTTTCTTTGGATATCCATCAAATGCTCACTGAGACGATTCTAAAGAGCCCAAGCTCGGTAGGATTGCTTTTTCTATTATAGAGTTCCTATGGCCACCTTCCGGCTCCATCATCAGATCAACCCCATGGTACCATATTATTGTATTGTCATTTATTTATTTAAACTTTATTGCACAAAAGAAAAACTTAACGTACAAAAGGCGAACTTAATGCCATGCGGAATTCTCTACCAGTCAACCTTAGGGCAAAGCAGAGAAATTGTAGGCGGTGCATCAAACAACATAATTACACATAATTAAAATACTCATACTATTATAGCTACATACATATATATAATAAACATACATATATATAAATAGATACATACATAAATATATACGACGATGAAACAAACCAAGCAGATATACTCTGAGACTTCAGTTCTGCCAGCAAAGAAACTTCGCACGGCCCTTTTAAATGCCAACTTACTCGGAGCCTGTTTGATTGTGAGAGGAAGACCGTTCCAGAGGCGAGCCACTTGCAAGGAGAAAGAATTAGACATAAAACCAGTACGGTGAGGAGGAATAGAAAGGGCAAGATTGCCGGAAGAGCGAAAATTACGGTTACGAGTGGATTCAACATAGCAGAAAAAGGTTTTCAGGTATTCAGGAGCTTGTGGGTCATTGAGTATTGAAAAGAGAGTGCAGAGCATACGAATATTGCGTCGTTGACGGATGGGAAACCAGCCAAGCTGAGAGCGATAAGAAGAAACGTGATCATATTTACGGAGACAGAAAATAAAGCGAATACAATTATTAAGAAGTCGATCCAACTTATCAAGAAGATCCTCATTTAAGTCATCAAAGTTAAGTAAGTATGCAAAATTTCAGCTCAATCGGTTGACGATAATCTGCTTCAAAATTGAGTTGCAAGATTTGAGTTGCAGGTTTAAACATACTTTAAACATACATACAATGCAATTTAAATAATAGCTTGTAAAATTCTTAGGGTTAGAAGGTCCACTATGCCAAAGGAGACCCATCATCGAACCGATCAAACGCTGTATATTTAATCGAACACCCTACATGCACTTACGCACACACACGCTACTATATTAACCAGGATTACCAAGACTAAAGTTAACTAGGTCGATGATGCTGCGTTTGGTGTGACTTGGGCCCCACTACCATTGCACAACGTAAATTTAATAAAGAATTAGAGATGGAGTGATCCTTTCCTCCCTTCCCAACATAGTTTTTCAAAAAAAAATTTTTTTATTTATGGTGCCGTAGAAAGCGAAAAAAAAAGACTAAACATTAAAACGGACGTAATATATTTATGTAAAGCCTGACCAGAAATATATGAGGATTGTCAAGAGGGTGCTATTTATAAGATTTATATGGCAACTATTTTGCAACCAATCGGAACCCACTATAATGACATTTGTTTAAGTACCTGTCAGTTCCACTGTGTTAACCTCGTAATATAATTTAATGAAATGCACTCTTTTCCTGACTGTTTTTCGTGTAGTAAACACGTGTACACTTAATTTATAATCTTACGTTCATGGCTATGAATGGTTTTCGGCATTTTCTTTGGATAATTTTAAATACTTGTCTTTTAAAGAAACCACGATGAATGACATTGGCATTGTTGACAAACCATCATAAAATCATTGCCAGTGTAAGAAATTAGTTACAGTGAAATTCCGCAATATGGCGCATCCTCATATATTTCTGGTCAGGCTTTACCTACGTTATACATTAGCGTCAAATATAACCCTTATATGACGTTTATGAAATAGGCATCTGGTATTCTGGTTTTCGGAAGTACTCGTAGGTACCTAAATTAACGCTCGTAAAAGTGAGTGTACAACTAACTTATTTTTTACTAAGAAACAGTAAGTAGGTATATATATAATTATATATATAGCCGACGAAAAGGTTAGGTAATATCTGGCCGTCAACCTTTATCCTAGTAAGCAGATATGTACAAATAATGATTTTACGTCTGTCTGTTGATGTAAGAATATACCTACGCTGAGTTAATAAAATAAATCACCTAATATCAGAGAAATTACATTGCCACCATTTCAGTATGCCGTCATGTACTTACGCGCGCCTTTCATGACGTAATAGAGATAGTCGTTATTCGTTTAATACGGGTTCGTTCACGATCCACGTACTTGCGCACTCGAGCCGAGACGCCATAACTACCCGAATGCATTTCAGGGATGCCAATAAATATAATACAGAACAGTTTTTTCTACTCTTTATACCTACTGAATTAACTTGATACTAACTGAATACGTTTTTATAGGAAACACCCCAATCCGAGAAATAATGCATAGCGATACAAATCGATGAACCGGGGGTTCGTCGCGCGGCAGTTACGAACGAACACAAACGGCCGCTACCAGGTAAAAACTACCACATTATTCATAACCGCCTAGTTAAATACCTGGATATATATTCTTTTTTTATATGTAATTCTGTTTGTTTGTACATACAGTATACAATAACCTTGTAATAAAAATAGACATTTCGCACCTTTAGAATTATAGTGACCTAATTCAAAATTTTCGACACTTCAATTTTTAATTATATATTTAGAATTAAATAGACCTAGGTAATTCTAAAACTTCAAGATTTTGAATTAGGTCACTATAATTCTAAAGGTGCGATTTGTAGTTAATACATGTTTTTATTATTTAAGACACATACAAAAAGTAGTTACATAATCAGACGCTACCGGGTATTTTATACACATACTGAGTCTGAACACATGGGGCCAAGTGCCGCGTACCTACCCTATAAATTATTGTATTTCTATATTTATAAGCAGAAAGGTACCTACAGTGGCAAATTCCCTAAACTATGTAGGAAACAAAATACGTGCGTGATTTTATTACCTCTTGTGGTATTTTTTACTTGGTAGCGACGAACCCCGGGTATTAAATAATATTCCTAGTTGGACTTCAGTCAAGTGAACACAACAGTAGTCATAATATACACTACGAGTAGAGCTCGATTAGATCAAGAGATTTGGAACTAAGTCTACATGATATTGCTTGTCATGCTTGTTCACAAATCACGCGAAGTTTTTTCGGCTAATTATTAACCCCCCTTCGTGACACCCCCCCATCGAACCTCACGTGATTTGTGCACAAGCCCCAACCTACTCACTACATCACTTGTAAAATATTATTAAAAAATAACAAAATGTGTAGGTATCATAGTTTCAAGATAAGCTCTATCGAAGTAATATAAAGCAAAGCAAGTAGCAAACTGGTGACATATAGAAACACCCAGAAATTTCTTCCTGTACCTACTAACATAAGTAAGTTGACATTGACATTTAGGCAAAACTGTGCGCGTTGGAACAGCACACAGGTCCGCCAACGTCTGTCTGAGTGAGATGCAACAACTTGCTTATTCGATACGAAAAGGCCGCCTGCACTGAAATAAGTATTTTTTAATACAACTCAAAGTTCACGCGTGTGCCATAGGTCCGTTCGCTAAGCGTCCTTGGTAGACTGACTATCCCTTCCAAGAGTTCCAAGCTCGCATTGTACGCAGGTTAGGTGAGTAAGCGCACGAATTTATAAAAATATGTCTTAAGTGTACGTACCTACAAACACAAAATTAACACCCAAGTGTGGCTCGAGGTTCTACTCTATTATTGAAGATTTTTGCTCTTTAAAGAACACAAGACCACGCGCTTCATTGACCTGGAGCGGCTGCCGATATTAGCAATCATAATTAGCACTAAGCAGTAACAATACCGGTGTGTAACCTTGATCTCATTTCTAGTTTCTGTCGTCCACCTGCTAGCAACCGCCTAAACCGCCACACGAGTATCCTCGGGTAACGTATTCGGCCAAGGGACGAAATAATTCACCTTGTTTTCACTTATAAGTCCGAGCTGGCCGTAATTATCAGTAATTATATCTTGCTTTACAACATAGTAAACACTTAATTCCAAATGTGTTGGGAGCAATAAATGCTATTAGTTACTCAAAGCGTGTGTCGAGCAAGACAGTCATGAGACCTTGTTTATGTGTATTGCTATATATGTATGTTGATGTATATGCATAAACATGTTGAAATTTGTCATTATAGGTCGAGCTTTATCAACTAATTTTGCTAGTATGTGCTCACTTACCAATGCATTCAAATCTTGGAGAATTGAATTATGTATTATAAGGAGCACCGAATTATTAAATAATTCAGGGGTTACCGTTATCAATAAGGGTCACATAATGTCAATGCGATAATTGATTTAGATCATGTTTTGTTTAGATCATTACGATTCAGATGAAATGTATCAGCGCCGGCTTCATCTTAATCTATAGATACCCACAATGAGTCAATATATTATTTCTTCATTGATTAAAACAACTGAAAGATTTTACACCGAACAATTACTCCTCATCATTAGGTAAATGTGATCAAATGATCCTAAAAGGGCATGAAAAATACGAAGAGATAGTACTTATGTATGGTTCAAGGACTTAGTGCATATTGTTTTCCATCATTTTTTGTCGGAAAAGTTCGTTGTAAATACATAGCATGCTTCCTCTATGAACTTCTGTGAAAAAGTTGAGATCGTAATATAAAAACGAGCTTGTCAGACAAAATACAGCAATCTCAGAAATAAAATTATAACTGAAACATTTAAGCTGATCCACTTCTTTATACCTATTTAAGTTGTAAATATTTATGTGATATCGCGCCTGGTGACGGCCAAAACTCACTCGCTTCAAAACCTCGTATATAATTTGTAGATTGATACTGTGACAGGAGCTTTGTCTTAATTAGGTATTTGTTAGGTACTTAGTGAGTTTTGGTTGTGAACAGACGATTTATCGTTTTCATTTTGAAATCGTATACCTATCAATTTGATCTGTGTATCAGTGATAATACGGTATTTTATGACAGCTCAAATCAGCTACTCTTTATGAAATGTCAAAAACGCTGTTAGTATGAAGCTTCTTTAATGAATAATGATACATGCATGTGACGTCATAAAAACGTCACGTGTTCTGTTTAGTTATTGTACAATTAAAAATGTCCAAAAGTTAGTGATAGTTTATGTGGTTCCGCGTATTTTTTAATGTGTGTTTAGTGGTTTCAATGCCATAATTTATATTCACTATAGTCAAACACCGTATTCCCTGAAAAATGCTGTCAAAAAGTATAACTGGGCCGAAGACGCAAACGACGGTGAAGCGTCAAGCAGGGACGCAGAACTTAGGCTTACAGCTGATAGGTAAAGCGACAAGCTGTTGATTTATACTCAAAAGGAACGGTAGAAATTAAGGGGTCAAGAAAAAAAAGATACCTACAACTCAACAGTAGGTGAATAGGTTTTGGTCGAACAAAAAGAAGAAACGAGCCAATATAATTAATTTTGATTCATACCTAAATTGTAGATCAAGACTTAATCAATTACATCTGGAATTGGCGGCTACTTCATAAAAAACACTGCGAGTCTCAAAATGTAAAACATTAATAAGTCAAAGTTGAATAAACAAGTCGGGCTATAAAATGTAGTGATTAAAGATTCATAATTGAGTGTTACCTACTAATTACATAAATTCTAGTTTGTTCGGATATATCCACTGATAGATTTGGGTGTATTTTGTTTTTATTCAACTGCGCGTTTGCTCTTCATCAAAACTGCTACTAATAAATAATTATATCCAAACCATCATAACTTTGGTTTGGATATAATTATTTATTAGTTTATAACGACGAAATGCTTGGATAAAAGGTAAATAGTTCCCTTGCGCTTCTCTTGGCTCGTCTTAGCGGAGGCACTTTCGTGCCCCCAGATTTACATACACGTCAAAGGTATCTTGGATGTAACTATTAATACAATACCAATACCAAATAGCTAAATTTAAAGATTCTAAGCAAGAATCTAATTTGTTAAATATTTGACAGATGCAATATCGATATAAATTAGACAGAACCTTGAATTGGAAATATTAATCCACCAGTCCTGCGAAGTTTTCATAATTTCTAGAACGGTATAAATACAATTCGTGATGTGATACGTCTGCCCAATGACGCATATCAACCAAGTATTCAAACCAATATTGTACCCCAATACGTATTTTCTGTAGAAGATCCGATAAGTTTATGGTTTATTAATCCATTCACCTCACCCTCACACATTTTTTTCTACCCTCAAGCTCCTATCATATTCATATTCTTTGGATTCCTTCCAAAAACACTCAATACTGTTTTTCTGGTATGAAATCTCATGTGTGTCTCATTCTGGATATGAGTAACATTGGCTCTAAGTTTAGTAAAATAATGTTTTCCTATAGTTCCAATACAATTCTGGATACAGAAAGGTGTAGGATGCGAGCCGGCTGAGTATAACTGCGTACGTAAACAAAACACGATGGACTGACCTGTTTCGGACGGAGTTCCGGGAGGAGAGGGTGATATTTCTGGAAGGCAGCCTCGGCGCCGTCGAGGAGGCGCTGGGCGCAGGCGTCGGTGCGGGCGGCGTGGTCCGGGGCAGCCGGCCGCCGGCCGCCGCCGCGCCCGCTGCGAGCAGCAGCACCATCCACCACCTGGACATCACGAAAACACGATACACGGCACGAGACGCACAACACACGCTCGACCAACTGTCACGATAGCGACTGATAGACTCGTTACGTTTACACCCGCGACGACGTTCACTTTTGTTGTGGCACTGGTGACGGCTGACGACTGCCCCACTCCCAATGAAAGTGGGGGCTTTCACTAGTACTCGGCATACGCAACCCACCCACCGGACTGGTCGAGCGCCTCATGAAATGATCTTTATTGAGTATATCATTATTAGCAGTTATGGATTTGTGTAATCTGCATACAGATCTACGCACCTGTTACAATGCCCATTATAATGATCTCTCCTTTGACTCTAGATGACTATCTTGAAATTCGACGCGAAAGTAATCGCGTAAGTACATTGCGTAATAGCTATACTTACATGTAGGTCGTTACATTTAATACTTATACAATTTATATTATTAAATATTAAAAACATTATTTTAGTTTTAAGTTGCTATTTTTACAAGGTTTTGTTTTTTTCTGTAACTAGTGGACGCTGTTCACGACATAAAAGAGTAATTACGGCGTTTGATGATCGTGAGTTTTCGTTTGACAGGATGATCCTTATGAACGTTGAGAATATTTTAAGAAGTAGAGAAAGGCATCTTGATTTTTTGGTCCACCTTTATACTTACATTACATTATTACATCGTAGCTATTAGTTTGAAATTATACCAAAAAAAAAATGGTTGCCTGTAAAGTCGGTTTTACGGGCGAAGGAAGATTTTACGTGACAACGTCTTTTTCTCGTCATTTAACCGACGGAACAAACATCATATGTTTGACAGGTAAGTACGAACAGTTTGTATTTGTATGGGAATATAAAATTATCGTTTTTATTATTTTCCACTCATTTATTCAATATTTTCTCACCGTTTAAACCTTCCCTTGACTTTCACGAATATTTCAATACTAAAATTAGCCAAATCGGTTCAGCCGTACTCGAGTTTTAGCGGGACATAAACATCCTAACAGACGTGAGCGGGCGTTACACTTTTTCATGAGTGACTCGAGCCGCAACCTAATTTAAGACGTTGTCACGTCAAAACATTTTCAAAACAGTCAACGCCCGAATTAATGTTTACAATTCTCTTATTTAGGTGTACTCTGATGATTGATGAGTATACCTAAATAAGAGATCATAATATCATAATACGTAACGACAATAAAAATAATTTTGAAAAGGTTGTGTGTTTATTAGAATTTTCTTGTGGTTAGGGTTCAGAAGGTCGTCTCTGCCAAAGGAGACCTTTATTTTAAACGAGCACCGACTTCTATATTACGTGTTTTAACGATTTACAAAGGAGGAGGTTTATTGTTAGGTACCATTATTACACTATATTTCAAATTCCATACATTTCTGAAACAGTAAAGGCAACATTTAGGATTACTTTGGCCTACGGCTGCGTGCCTGCTTGTGGCATATTAAAAGCCCCTATTCTCAGGAATCGCAGAAAAATACGGAAAGTAATTTATTTTGTATTTTACTAGCTGTGCCCTCGGCTCCGTCCGCGTGGAATTCAGTCTGTGTCAGTAAGCTGCGAATACCTCATCGTTTAAACCTTCCATGGACTACGACAAACATTTCAAAACCAAAATGTGCTAAATCTGCCCAGCCGTTCTCGAGTTTTAGTGAGATAAACGAAGAGCAATTGATTTTTATTTTTTTATACATATACCAGGTGTTGCCTATAATAGGAGCAATAAATTAAAATATAGATTCTACTCTTCAAATTGAACAACATTTGTTCAGCAACTTTAAAAAAAAAACAGTTTTCAAAATTTTATTATTTCAAACAAAGTAAATAGTATTTTCAATGTATGTCGTCCAACGTTGAGATTCCCTGAGCATTGACATAGCTGTCACTCTACTAATATCTGACATTTCGCAATACATTGCTTCTTTATCATTATTCTACAAAATATCATTTAATACATGTTATTTTCAGAAGTTGCTTAACAAATGTTGTCCAGTTTCAAGGGAAGAATCTATGTTTTAATTTATTGCTCCTATTACAGGAAACACCCGGTATAAAAGATAGATAGAGATAGATAGATAAAGCTATTCATCAGGCATCTTCGGCATTATGCCGAAGATACTGCCGGCGTTTCCTCGCTGAATCGCTGAACTGATTTTTTGAACGAGGAAACAATTAGCCTATTCGTGGATTGAAGTAATTAAATACAAATATTGGTACCCACCGTACATGACGTCATATGTAGGTGGTCATTTGTATGGAGCGTTTTTAGCGCTCTGTAGGAATCTAGAACTTTGACGGACATTTCTAACTTTTAGAGCAGTCATGAAAGATTGCTTATCAATACTAGGAGGTGCCCGCATCTTCGTCCGCGTATTTTTTTCTTTAACGTAGACGAATAAAAAGTATTCTATAATCATTTTTGGATGTCCAGCAGCTATCTCTGTACCAAAATTTGTTATTTGTCCAGCCGTCCAGATGCGAGGATATATTGCTGTGTGCGAGGACAAAGGAAATTATGAAAACAGATGGCGCCAGGTTGGCAAGCATAACGCTATTAGGATTTTACAAAAAAAAATATTTTCAATACAATCTAGAATTGCATAATAAATTTTATAGTAGAGATTACAATTTAATGTCTGATCGGACCAAGCAGTCTGACAACGGATCCAGATAATAATTAACCAGAATTATTATGATTAAAACGCAAAGGTGGCTTGGTATTACCACATAATAAAGACACTACAGAAGCCGCACTCTTTTGTTATTTGCCGCTTTTGCAAAGGAATTAGCCTACTCGTATCTGATTGGCCATTTTTAATGACGTACCTACGACGCTGTTGGTTGTAGCTTCTGTGGGGCGTGTCATACTCCTAGGGTTGCCTACATTAGCAAAAGGGAAACTACTTCTCTGTGTTTGTACTTATTTTAAAAGCTACTTTTAACAAAATACGTTCAAAATAAGACGGACCTAGCGCGATCTTTTTATAATGATGGGCTCTAAGAGTGCCTACTGGATCTTTGGATTGGTTTAACGTAAACATGTGCGGTTTGCTTTTCAAACCATTTTGATTAGCATTAAGGTCCAGTATTATAAAATTAAACAGATTTTGTACCCTGGAAGTGCTTACTAGATCTCAAGACTGGTTTAACGCGGTCACGTGCAGTTTTCGCATTCCGATTTATTTTGATCAGCAATTAGAGCCAGTATCATAAAATCGACTTTTGATTGTTGGAGTAACATTCATAAAATCTTCGAAAGTATTCATTGTAAGTATATACAATATAATATTACTATAAGCTATGCACATATTAAAGTATATAAAGAAATAAACGTGAGAAGGGCACATTGCTCATAGAACCGATGGCCGTGGGGGCGGAAAGGTTCTAGAGTTACAACCGCGCACCGGAAGACGGAGCGTAGGAAGGCCCCCAACAAGGTGGACCGAAGATCTGGTTAGGATCGTGGGTAGAAATCGGACGAGTCCGGCGCAACGGGAGAGGCCTTTGTTCAGCTCACGATATTGACAGAGTCAATATTGTCAGGTATATTTTACAATACTGGGTCTAAATGTTCATTGTGGTTAAACGAAATGTGAAAACCGCACATGTCTGCGTTGAACTAATCTCGAGATCCATTCCATATTTCCAGGGTCCATCATCAGGTCAATTTTATGATCCTGGATGTAAAAAATATTCATTAAAGTGAGTAGCAAAACGAAAACCACACTTGTCTACGTTGAACCAGTCCCGAGATCTAGTAGGCAAGTGTGCCATCATCAAATCATGACTTAATGTCAATGGGAAAACCGCAGTAGACAACGTATTCTCTTACTAAAAAAAAAAAAAAAAAAATTGATTTACACTTTACGGAGATAATCGGTGAACTTACGTACAAAACGATTTAATGTTGCGAACACTTTACTTTTTAAAGTCGATTAAGAATAAAAATAAATCGTAATAATACATAAATAATAAAAATATAATCGATGCGTTGTCTCTGCTTCAAACGTGCCGACCCTAGCCGAATAAAGGTGGGGCGATGGGCGGGCCGGGGCACAATTGTGACCCGAAATTAATAGGTATAATTCTTGACACTGGGCGCGGAGTGAAACCCCCTTGGTGTTACTCAACAACGGACACCAATTTTACCGCAACAAAACTTAGCAAAAAAAGGCAGAAAATGTTGAGGGACCATTACTAAGTAGTTTTTGGTCAACGTACCGTGTTTAATGTGGTTCCGTAGATCAAATAAAAATTAAATCAGCTCTGTCAGTTTATGTGGTAGTTACACAACAAATTTCTCATAAAATTATTAATTTTTGAGAGGTGAAATTGAATAGGTACCATTAATAAATTAACAGCATTTTTTTTTAAAAAAAAGCTTGTTTAGACGCTCTAATGAGGATAATTATTTTTTTCCTTAAAAATTTTAACTATCAAATTATAACCTCATTATATACAATTGATATAATACCTAATAAAAGCTTGTCGCGACGAAAATATCTATTCCGCCATCTTGGATGGTCCGCCATATTGGATTTAAAATGATGTCACACAACATATCGTGTAGGTAGAAACGTGTAGGTAGGTATACAAAATTTCAGCTCAATCAGTTGAAGACTGACTGTCGGTTGGGTGCAAGAAATATTGTTTATTTAAGTATATTGTATTGCATATTTGTGTATGTTTATTTATTGTGTTCATTATATTATTGATATATAATTAGTTTCTCTCTTAGTCTAATGTTGATAGTTAACAGGCCCTGCGCCGTAAAATCTATCTGTTTAGCCCAATGGTTGACTGGTAAAGAATGCCTTATGGCATTAAGTCCGCCATTTGTACACTTTTTGTTTTGTGAGTTCAAAGATTCCACCCGAACAAAAATACTTACATACATTGCAAGTTAAATAAAGGCTTTTAATATCGGCCAAGTGCGAGCGGGACTCGCGCACGAAGGGTTCCGTACCATTATCTGTAAGTTTGTTGTATGCCCCACCTTAAATATTTATTTTATTTTATATTTAGTATTTGTTGTTATAGCGGCAATAGAAATACATCATCTGTGAAATTTTCAACTGTCTAGCTATCACCGTTCTTGAGATACAGCCTGGTGACAGACGGACGGACGGACCGACGGACGGACGGACCGACGGACGGGAGGGACGGACGGACGGACGGAGAGTGAAGTCTTAGTAATAGAATATAATAGAATTCATTTATTTGTAAATCACAGGTAATTAGTACAATAAGATCTTATATTTTAAAAACATACAGTGCTCTGTGTTTTGCCTTTTGGCGTACAAATTTTATACCTTACTAAAAATAAGGTTTTGACTATATAAAACTAATATAAACATTGTACACTCATTAAAATACAATTCAATTATATTAACTCAAATTATTATTATTATTATTTTAATTTTTTATATATATGTTATGGTTATGGTATTTATTCTTATAAAATTCTACACATCATTTAAAAAATCATTAATACAGTAATAACATTTATCTAAAAGGTATGATTTTAGCTCTTTTTTAAATTTATTATTTTCTGAATAGGGTCCCGTTTTTACCCTTCTATGGTGCAATCGGTAGGACGAAGCGGAATTACAATTCCTTGTAGTCAGATTAATCGGACTAATTGGAAAAAAAGTTCACGTGGTCCGATCGGTAGGACAAAGGCAAGTAGGACCACGTGGCCAGAGGGAATTTTTTAGGGTTGGTGATTGACAGTCAGTTGACATGGAGAAATCATAGAGATGAAATTTGTAAACATTTAAGCAAGTCAGCCTTATGCACTTTATGAATTGTCACAAGTAGCCAGCCGTGAAGCCACCGTTAGCCCATCATGGGCTAGTTGTTTCAAAAATCAGATACGGCATTATCTTTTGGGGTAACTCTGTGGATAGGGAGGCAACTTCAAAGCTCAAAAGAGATGTGTGAGAGCTGTATGAGGTGTTAATACCAGGTGGGTCCTGTAACAGGAGCAAAAAATTAAAACATAGATTTTACTCGTCGAACTGAACGCCATTTGTTCAGAAACTTTTTTTTTAAATACTTTTTTCATATGTTCATTATTTCAAACAAAGTAAATAGCATTTTCAGTGTACGCCGTCCAACATTGTCATCGTCTTAGCATTGACATATCTGTCAAAAATATGAAATGTTTCGCAATACATTGCTTCTTTGAAAAAACTTAATTTTACAGGTTTATTTATTATAAATGAGTTGTTTTTAAAAGTTATTTAATAAAATGTTGTTCCGTTTGAGGGGTAGAATTTATTTTTCAATTTATTGCTCCTGTTACAGGGCCCACCTGGTATAAGAGATAGTAGTGTTCCTCTTTTTATGTCACTAAAAATATTGACACTGCCGTCATTATATCTTTGAAGTAGCTGTTTTTGTAAAATGTCACCCGGAGAAGTTTTGTAGTGTCCCAAACTCGTGCATTTCCAACACTCTCCCGATATGAACACAAATTGCAGAACAATCCATTAAAATGGTTTTCTCAAACATGCTCGGAAATTTTTCACTTCCCTTCTGAAAATAGAATACGCAGAGAGCCTCATTTTTACTAATGAAATAAAAAAAAAGAATATTCGCTCCCTCGGGGAAAAATAAATGTATGAAAACCCATTTTTACCCGCTTCCATAACTTTTTAAAGTTTCATAGGTACTGTACATAAATTGAAATCGACGTAAGACAAATTTCATACAGCCATGACAACCACACGTTTAACATGTGTGCGTGTGGATTGAGTGAGCACCCTTCAAAAATTAAAAAAAATGTGCTGATCATTTAGTAAAAGTTCTAAAACAATTGTAAAACTAATTGATGAATTTGTAAAACATCACACTCCACTTCTTAAAATACAATCTAAAATGTGGACTGTATGTTAGATTGTATTTTAAAATGAAATTTGAATATCTTTAAAAGCAGACAACGAATATGACATTTTAGATGGTGGATATTTATTAAAAAAACTTACTAAAAGTTGAACTACTTTGTAGTTTCCTAGATACTACAAATCTTAAGATATTTACATTTTTAACTTACGAATAATGTGTGGACTGAGTGAGCACTTACAAACATGTATTATCCAAAAATCTGCCACGTTAGCGGTTTGTTTTGTAATTTACAAATTCCCATATGAGTTTTACTACATTATATACATATATAGAAGTTTCAATCTGCAGTATTTTCATCAGAAATCGGGTTTTCGAAAGTGTGCGGATTGAGTGAGCATACGAAATTATTTGTAAAACTTTAAATACGTAAACAGGTGATCTACAAATGATTACCTACCTTAAGCATAAGTTTTACTAAGAATTAGGATATAAATATTATATGTTAAATAAACACATTCACAGATTTTGTTGGTTGTTTGTGAGAACTGAGTGAGCATACGTTAAAGAATGTATTCTTTTTATTTATCGTTTTACAAATTTATCAATTAGTTTTACAATTGTTTTAGAACTTTTACTAAATGATCAGCACATTTTTTTTAATTTTTGAAGGGTGCTCACTCAATCCACACGCACACGTTTAACATTAAGTAGCATTCACACATTCGCAAACTTTGCGGAGCTGATCAGATTGGCCTTCGTTTTTAATTGACGCCCGACAACATCCAACGCCAAATTCGAGCGGACGAATAGTCAGCTGATGGAATCGGTAACGTGTAAAGTATGTTTAACAGTTCGTGCCAGTTTTGTTCATTTTTTTGATGTCAGAAAAAGAAAGTTGTAGGCGGTAAAATTACAATTTTATTTCATTGCTATTGAGCATATGCGCGTAAATGATTTTCGAGTAAATAAATAATATAATGCTACCTACTAAATTAAGAGATAAATATAATCAAGTAAACGACCAATTTATGTTATGGAAAGAAAGCAAACATGCAAACTCGTTTCAAGACAAAGACAATCCGATGGTTATCAAAGCAAGAATTTTAAGGTTTTTACTGGAGAAAATGTTGTCAATTTTTTAATGGAATCACCAGACGCTACTTGACTGTTAAGTTTAAAAGTTTTATCATAAAATGTAAAGCCTGACCAGAAATATATGAGGATGCGCCATATTGCGGAATTTCAATGGAACTAATTTCTTACACTGGCAATGATTTTATGATGGCTTGTCAACAATGTCAATGCCATTCGTGGTGATTTCTTTAAAAGTCAAATATTTAAAATTATACAAAGAAAATGCCGGAAAACATTCACAGTTGTGAACGTAAGATTATAAATAAAGTGTACACGTGTTTTCTACACGAAAAACAGTTAGGAAAAGAGTGCGAGGTTTAACATAGTGGAACTGACAGGTATTTAAACTAATGTCATTACAGTGGGTTGCGATTGGTTGCAAAATTGTTGCCATATAAATCTTATACATAGCGCCCTCTTGACAATCCTCATATATTTCTGGTCAGGCTTTACCTATTTTGAACTGGTTATTTTTGTTTTAGTTAAGTATGTGCTTTATTCAATATATTTTCTTTAGGGATATTATTAAATGTAAGGTGCTTTGGGGTAAAGTCGAAAATGGGGATAAGTCGAAAATCACACATTTCTACTAAACTGGGAACAAATTCTACGCTTGCAACGCTTGTCAAAACGCCATGTTTATCTCCTCCCCCGCTTCAGTTCACTTCGCATCGCTAGTCGTGAGGGCACGTGTGTTGCAGTCGATTAAATAAAAGCAGCGCGATTTTTGCATCTTTGCGGGGGTAAATTAGAACTAAAAAGAAATATGATTCTTAAACTCATATTGCATAAAAACCAGCTTCGAAATTACCCCACTTGCTTTCGAAATTACCCCACTCCTTAAGAAATAGTATTCAAAATATATTTTTTTTTATCCTAATTTGTTTCCAAATTCAAGCAACGTATTGAAACGCTGTTTTCACAAAGCGTTGATGAATATATCCAATTTCGTAAAGATCTCGTTACTTGGAAGGAATACTTCTTAGGTTCTGACTTACGAGCCCAAACCCTAACATACTCTACACTCGCCTAAAAATATGTCGAATTTACCCCAAAGCACCTTACCTACATCTGTATAATTTTTCAGCACACTAGGTAACTAATTCCACTAATTAACTGAATGCATATACCAGAAAAACGAATGCTGTGCAAAAAAAAACAATTGATTAACTGAACATGTCCTACAAAAAAAACTTAAACATCATACAAAACGAGATGACCTTTTTAACCGAATTCACACCAAAAATATGGTTCGTACATCGGATATACTGACTTGCACAACGTCCCACTTTGTCGATTCTAGTTACGGAGTTACGGGCAGTTTAGAGAAATATGGCAATAGGTAGGTACCTACCGAAAATCGGCTTTCAATAAAAACTGATGGAACTGGATGCTATGATTTTGATGTCGAAGCATAAATGTCCAATTTAAGCACTTTTTTAGGGCCTCAAAGTTTAGTGCCTAGCGTCCCACTTTGTCGAATATCTAAAAAAATCGTCGATGTCATATTTGTGACTGTTTTAGGGAAAACTTCCTACTTTGTTGATATGGAGTTACGAGTAGTTCCTAATACGACAGAACATAAGCTATCTTATGTTGAAATAATTATGCCTCTAGGTACTATAGTTATTTCGTGAAAATTCTTCAAAGTTGCAAATGGGAAAAAGGGGACAACTGAGAAAACGTTGGTTAAAGTTTGGGACGGCAAAAAACACACTTGTAGTTTGAAGTTATGGAGTGGTTGGTATCAAATTAATGGTCATACTATAAGGATTTCAAATTAGTCAAAATCATATATGTAACCTTAGTAGTTTGAATGTTACGGAGGCTTGAACATAAAAACAGAACGAAATATCTCAATGTGAATATGGTTTTAATTTCGATATTTATAACACGCAGTTTGAATATAAATATATTCTCAAGCTAAAACAGACAGAAATAGTTATAATTATAGATCCTTTTAGTTAGTTAAAAATATAGGTAGATATAGGTAGGTATAGTATAGGTAGGTATAAGCAGGGTTGGGTAGCCATCGATAATAGACTTTGTTATCAATGATACCGCTGAATAAAAAACAGTATTGTTTAAAAAAATATAATTTCAACACGACTTAATATTTATAGTATTTTTTTAAACATAATACTTTTAAACACTTTTATATTAAAATTATATATTATTATCAGAAACATCATTCCCTTTAGGAACTCGTGCTCATACACCTTTATAACTTTGACGATTATAATAATAATTATTTCATTTTTAAAAACATTTCAGTTATGTTTTAAAAGCTGATTTTATACTTGTAGTAAATTTTTAGCGTATGGACCGCTAAACCGACAAAGTGGGACACTAAGTTTTAGCACGTGCGAGTTGGAAATAAATTCAGTTCAAATTCCGTAAAAAAAGATCAAACAAACGACATAAGTATCAATGACCATTATATTAACAATTACAACCTTTATCTCATACATAAAATGGAATTTATATACGAAACACATACATTTCACTGAACAAGCACGAGAGTTTAGTAAATCGACAAAGTGGGACGCTCCCTACAGAAAATCACTAAACTTTATTTGTATAAAAAAGTACTTAATATTTGATATTTACATACTTTTTATGCTTAATAAGTGTGTTTTTAAAGTAATCGTATGTTATATATTACAACACACATGTCATTTGTATTTTTTTTATCCTATATTTTTCAGTTAATTTTTTATTAACTTTTTGATATAATGACTAACTAAAGGGATCCATAGAATTATTTCTATCTATTTTAGCATGAAAATACATTAATAAATACAACTTTAAACATAAATCTGCGTGTCGTGTTATCAATATAGAAAAAAAACCATATTCACACATTGACATATTTTCGTAGCGAAAGAAGAAGAAGAAGAAGAAGACTCCATAACTTCAAAGTACAAGTGTGTTTATTCCCGTCCCAAACTTTCACCAACGTTTTCTCAGTTGCCGCTTTTTCAACTTAGAAGATTTTTTTAAAAATAACTTTAGCACCGAGAGACATAATTATTTCACCAAAAGATAGCTTATCGTCACCTGTAATATGAATTAATGTAACCGCCAAAATGACGAAATTGAGTGAAGTATACAATTCGTCTGCAAATTTCACGATCTATCCATTGCTGTTATTAAAATTACGATATCTTGAAAAAAATGTTGGTTACATTAAACAAAAATTGACCATTTTTTTTTTTTTTTGTATTTATTTTGGTGTATGGCACATTGTTTGTAAATTACTTAATATCAGATTAACGTAACCACAAGTATTGGACAAAGTTGAACAAAAGTCATTAATGTAACTCATCGGTAAGGTAAATGACTCTTACATTACTCAATTAATAGCACTTTATTACCGATTGACTGTTACGTTAGGTTCAAAGCTAGATGAAAATTATAAAATGGTTCTTACATTAAATGGGTTATACTTTTAGTTTTTGAATCAAATCAAGTAAATAATAAGGTACATAAATGATTTACATGCTCAGATTAGATAGGTAAAGAAAAAAATAATCGAGATTATAAGAAAGCAACCATTTTAAGTCAATTATAGTCTTATCTTGTCACAAATTGTGCTTACTGCAAGCTGGGTGAATATATAATTTAGTCAGTAACATTAAAGTTTTCGTAGTTTTTAAAGCAATTAATGCCTTTTACATTATTATTTGTCTTCCCAAGCCTCGAGTGATGACGGTTACATTAAAATTATGTACTTAATTTAGACGGACCTGGTGCTTACGTTATTTTGGTTACCAGGAACTTTGCGACCATCTCTTTCCTTTGCAGTGTTAATGAGTAGATACCGGTGAGACGACCATACATTTGCCTATAGGAAGCAATTACAAACACTACCGCGTGCGTCTGTTTACGATTTGGTGTTGTGATGGATATGATAGCCACTTTAGTTTGTACCGACCAGCGATCGGATGCCGGTATTCGACTCCATACAACCGGTACCGGTATTCAATTTCGGTATTTCGCTTATTATTACACATTTCTTTATTTTACTGGGCTAATTTCAAAGTTCTGTACCAATAATTCAATTATATGAAATGGCATTTGAAATAAAATCTGTAATATTTTTTTTTGTAAGTTTTATGAATACCGGTAACGATCCCTGGTTCCAGCAATTCGTGATAAGGACAGTATTGTGCCATTGCGTTGTTATACATCAATAAGTACAGTTAAAAATTACGAGTTAAATACATTAATCGCTTTACATCAGGCGATCCGTTTGCTCGTTTGCCCTCTACGATATAAAAAATAAATAAATAATAATATTACACAAAAAATCTTAAAATAAAGGGGAATTTGAAAAAGATAAGTACTAAGTAAGTACTATAGAAATTGTTATCACCTCAAAAGGGAGTCGTATTTCTAAGGCGGAATGAAATTCGTCGGGATTTCCAGTATCAAATAGAAATTGATTTTTTAAAGTTAAGTTATTTATTAATTAGCTATTATGCCTATTTATACCATGCCTTATTCTCGAAGTAGGTAGGGTAAATCGCCAATAATTGGCCACCGTTCAATAACTGGCCACCTCAAACTAAAAATGAACTCTGTTCACCTACAAACTGAATTCATTTTATTATATCATGGCCAGTTATTGAAGGGCGGCCAGTTATTAACAGCTTATACCAAAATGAATTATATTTATAGGTGAACAGAGTGCATTTTTAGTTTGAGGTGGCCAGTTATTGAACGGTGGCCAATTATTGGCGATTTACCCTACTTTTAATTGAAACAATCTGGCTTAATGCATTTCGTTTTTAGGGAATCTCTTAAATGTCTGGTTAAACGGACTGTGAAAACTTTTTCTTTGAAAATCAGTCACTGCCACTATCATGTAGCAACACGTAGGCATAATAAAATGTATATACTTTTATATTATTTTTAGAAAACAAGAGACAGGAATGAATGATGGTAGTAATAGTGATATGGTGGAGGTTAGTGACATTGAGATACTCCCAATCATTTTTTTCAGTAGCCTACGTATCCGACGTAATGTCATTGTATGAATGCGATGATTCAATAAAATACGTTAACTATTTGCTTGCTTCTTGACCATTATTTTTTTCAGCCAGAGAAAGGCGTTGAGCTGGGCCATACTTTCTACTAATAACGGGACACCAATGATGCTTTAAATAAGTAGTTCGCGAGAAAACAGCAGCTTACAAGACATAAGAAAATCTCTAAATCCGTTTCAGCTCTATAAGAAAGATGTCCAAGCCCAATAGCAAAGGTACTCGAAGCATTTCAGTCGTAAATTTACCCCTTGACGTTCAAGTTAATAATAGTGATGTGAGAGTGAGTTACTAATTATGTGACGAAACATTTAATCACCAGTTTGCCAATAAATGGTCAAATTACTAATGAAGAATCAAATAAAGATCATTCGGCTAATTTCAGACAGGGGCAAGCCTTACACTGAAAATAGGACTTAGGCTTTTTAAAGACAAAATTGATTATTTAAACGAAATTATACAACGTAAAGCTGAAGTTTAAACTTAAGTCACTAAAATCAAAAGGAGGGAGTTGATGAATGGAACATAAAGAAGGTAATAAATACGAAGAAAACTATATAGAAAGAAATAAAGAAGAAAGAGAAAAAGGGAGAGCAGAATGTGCAGTAAAAGTCGTAGGTAAGAAAGGTACATAAATATTGTAGGAAAGGGAGAAAGAAAAGCAAAGTGAGGAAAAACAGTGAGGAAAAGTATCAGATTGGAAAGAAAATTAAGTGTTTTTTTAATACTCTTTAAATCTAAAGGTGCCTTTACCGAATTTGGTTTTTATAAACAAAAAAGAAACTGTTTCCCGCTTATAAACCGGTTTTTATCACGACTTACTATCCTGCCACTAATTAACTGAAAAACAAGAAATAACTCTATGTTAAACCTTATTACAATTGGATAAGTTCATAAATTCCATAGCTGAATTCCGCTAATGTAAGTCCACGTTTTGAAAATGTGTGTCCCTTACGTTAGATTTTTTTACCTTTTTGTGACTTACATTAAATAGTTTTTCATTTTTTGAAATCAATGTTGTGTTGTGTTAACGTAACTCCTCATTTTTGGAAAAAAATTAACGTAAGAGCCACGCTATTTTCTAAACTATAATAGCAGCCTTTTTGAGACCATTATCGACTGAAAGATCTTACAAAAGTAAGCTATAACTACTATACATAATTTTAAACGGATTAGGAAATAAAATGTTACTGCACTTTTTTTAATTTACAATTTAGTTTTTGGCTTCTCCTGAAAAATCGTCATTCGGCGGTTACCTTAATTCATATTACAAGTGACGTTATGTTCTGCAGTATTAGGAACTACTCATAACTCCATATCGATAAAGTGGGACCTTTACCCTAAAACTGTCACATTTTTGTTGAAACTTTCAAATATTTTGATCGAAAAAAGGGAATATACAGATATCGATTTAAATACATGCCTTTTCTTTACAGGTTGCCCTTATCGTGGGACTAAACGGAGCGAGCCGCAGTTTACAATTTACAAATATTACCATGGAAGACATCGGAAGTTGTGAGTATTATATTCTTTGATCGGAAGCCACGACCAATCTATGATTGTCAAATTGTGCGATACTAAAACAAAAATTGACCGAGTACAGTCCGACCAAAACTTCTACTCTTTTTGGTTACATTGTATTTGTCATCCGCGGTGAATACCTCAATATCGTTCGAAAATATATACATAGAACTTCGTACCCCAAACACTAATATATAAATAGATTTTTCTTAAATTATAAGGAGGGAAAGTTTACGCGGCAACGTGTATTGGAAAGGATAAAACAAACATACATCTACTTAATTTGTGTACTTAACTGATCGTTGTTCGTTATTCTTGTTAATCCTATTAAATTACTTATTTTGCAAGTGTATTTTTACTATTTCCTCACATTGTTTGAGAAAAGTACTATATAAACCTCGGCGGAACGGGGATTGCCTGGCGAGGTGGTTTGCAAGCCGAGCAACGCGAGGCTTGCAAAAGATGCGAGTCAGGCAATCCCCTACTTTCCGGGCCTCGGCAATAATGTACTATTATTCGCTAATTTTCACAAAATCATTTTTTCTAAGCAGCGAATTTTCACATCGAGTTTTTTCACGACCACCAATTTTATTATTCGTCTTTCTTCATGTAGCGATTTTTGATGAAGCGTTTTATGATGTTGGCGTTTATTTTTTTCGCTTATTGTACCAGTAGATTATTTTTTCAGTCACATATGTTTTCAGCCGCATTAGGCAACATACGCCTTATGTCGACGGAGCCCCACTTCGTAGGGTTCCTATTTCTGGGCGGTCTGCCCTTCGGGCATCTGAAGATACCTAACGAACCTAACCGAACGCGGTTTCGCCGGTGCAGAAGGATGAAAGTGACCTACTGATAAGTCTGTAACCGAAAAGTGGTTTCGCAAACTATTATGTTCATATATTTAACTTTTTGCATGTAAGCGCCTGTGGCAAACTAATAGCAATATATGCGCATACTAGTGAAACGCCATATATGTCGCTATTACAAATTCACAGGCGCTTGAACGCAAAAAGTTTAATGTATGAAAATAATAGTTTGTGAAGCCATTAACCTATTGACCGCCAAGCGGTCTAGCAATTTACCGAGCCACTGACGCCAGAGTAAAAAAAAAAGATGTGCCCCAAAATCAACAGGGATTGAAAAATACATTAGCGGTTAGAATTACAAAGTTTTTGATCATTGAAATTTGGACGGCTGTGGCCGACGTGGCGTCAGGGGCACGATTTTTTCTTGACGGCTACAGCCGACTGTGGCGCTCAAAAGGTAAAAAAAACCCGGCCAAGTGCGAGTCGGACTCGCGCACCGAGTAAGTAAGTTAAGTTTGCACCAGTTATGTATAGCGCCCCATATAAATTAGGTGCAGTTAGGAATAAAAAAAAAAACTACTTACTAGATCTCGTTCAAAACAATTTCCGTTGATAGTTTTTATAGTAATGTACATCATGTTTTTTTTAGATTTTTCATTTTCTTATTTTAGAAGTTAGAGGGGGGGGGGGGGGGGCAACTTTTTTCCACTTTGGAAGCGTCTGTCAAGCAAACTATTCGGTTTAGAAAAAAAGTATTTTAGAAACCTCGATATCATTTTTGAAGACCTATCCATAGATGTGTTTAAGGAAAAAAAAAATTTGAGGCTCAGTTCTAAGTATGGGGAGCCCCCAATATTTATTATTATTTTTTTATTTTTGCATCAAAATCTTAATGCGGTTCACAGAATACATCTACCTACCAAGTTTCAACAGTATAGCTCTTATAGTTTCGGAAAAAAATGGCTGTGACATACGGACGGACAGACGGACAGACAGACGGACAGACGGACAGACGGACATGACGAATCTATAAGGTTTCCGTTTTTCGCAATTTGGCTACGGAAACCTAAAAAGGTTTATCCGGAAGATACACGATATGTGCATTTTATTTTGTTATTGACATCGTATCTTGGAGCGGTGGATATCAGTGGATCCGGGCGGGATCCGGCTGCGGTGTTCTCTGCAGCCAGCCGGGCGACCTTCAATGACCAATATCTTCAAAACTACGGAGGTCCATATAATTTTCGACCTGGTACATAAGTAGTCCATTGAATAAAAAGTTCTAGAGTGCGTGAGTTAGTAACGTAAGATGTTTCTTCGGAAACATGTCAAGAGTCCCTAGGTAATAAACATACTAAAACCCCGGGACACTAGGAGGAGCCCCGGAGTGGGGGGAGGGGGGGAAAGGGTCCATTTTTTTCATTTTTCGCTTAAATCTCAAAAACGGTACATGTTAGAGAAAACTTTCAAGGAAAAGTTGAAAGGCCATAAAATTATCTACAAGTTGTACCTAAATATTTTTTTCCTATATCCTACCGTTTCTGAGTTACACGCAGTAAAAAATGATTTTGGCTCAAACAATTTCCCCATACTACATACCCATGTTTATCACATCAATCGATCAAAAAATATTTCTTTCTTCCAAAAAACTCAAATGTGCAACTTGTGACCGGTACTGATAGATTGCTCTTAATTAGGTCTATAATTGGTAAAGTAAACACATTCCTCCATGGAAGCCTTTAGGAGGAATCGATTGTCAAAATATTATATTAGGGTAGTTTGAGTTACTGACCTTGATCTTTTTATTATTTCTTCCAAAAAAACTCAAAAGTGCAACTTGTGACCGGTATAGATAGATTGCTCATAATTAGGTCTATCATTGGTAAAAAAAACACATTCCTCCATGGAAGCCTTTAGGAGGAATTGATTGTCAAAATATTATATTAGGGTAGTTACGATACTTGAACTTTTTATTTTTTTTCTTCCAAAAAGCTCGAAAGTGCAACTTGTGACCGGTACTGATAGATTGCTCTTAATTAGGTCTATCATTGGTAAAAAAAAACACATTCCTCCATGGAAGCCTTTAGGAGGAATTGATTGTCAAAATATTATATTAGGGTAGTTACGCAACTTGACCTTTCATGGGATGTAGCTCGAAAACGGCTGCGAATAGAAAAAAAATATTTAGGTACAACTTGTAGATAATTTTATGGCCTTTCAACTTTTCCTTGAAAGTTTTCTCTAACATGTACCGTTTTTGAGATTTAAGCGAAAAATGAAAAAATGGACCCTTTCCCCCCCCCTCCCCCCCACTCCGGGGCTCCTCCTAGTGTCCCGGGGTTTTAGTATGTTTATTACCTAGGGACTCTTGACATGTTTCCGAAGAAACATCTTACGTTACTAACTCACGCACTCTAGACCCCCCTTGGAGGGACTCATTCAATGGACTAAAGGTACATATCATGCTCCGCCTAATCATGCTCCGCGGTCCGGCTAGGGAAGAACGCGCGTTACCTTAACGTGCTACGTAGTCGGTCCCAAAGTTCTGTCACTGGTACATTATTTTTAAATTTAGACCATGATTTTAAGAAAATTTTATTGAATTCCATTTTTGAATGTTTGACAATTATTTTACAACAAAAAGCAGTCATTCGCTGTAATTTAATTTCTCACGATAGAGTGGAAATTGAAAAAAAAAAACCGAATAGCTATTTTAGCATTGCACCGCTGTGGGCACTCGCAAGTATAACGTACGTTTCAAGTTGCTCAAAAGTTTAAGGACCAGTGTTAAGGACAAGAAAATAATTGGCCGGCTTCGCTACGTACGAGCACCAGCAGTGATCAACGCGATCAAGGCGCGCATAGCAAGAAATCCTGTCCGAAAACAGAAGTTGATGGCTTTTTAGGTGGGTCTCAGTAGAAAAGCAAACGAAGATCTTAGTCTACGAGCATACAAAAAAGAGTGGGTACTTACTTAATGCTCGTCTAAAAAAAAAAGGCTTAAAAGATCCTGGAAGTTGTTAAAGCAGTACGCGAAAAATCGACTCCGTGATATCCTCTTTACAGACCATTGACGTAATAATTACATGGACACACAATCAGACGGAAAAAATGGCACCCTCCCAACTAGTGCAAAATCACAAATCGCATTAGTTGGGCGATCAGTCTCGTTTAGTCCATGACACGTGACGGGTCTCAAAAATGACTTAATTTTTAGTGAAAAATTGAAGAAATAACAGCTATAAAATAAAGAAAAAGGTCGGAATATTCTTTTTTACGCAGATTCTATTGATTAATTAACGAATCCTACGTAAAATCATAGCATATTTTAGATTAGAATTATTAACTTTGTCCCTACAAAATGCACCTCATCACAGAACAAAAATCTAAGGAGTCGCTATAGTTTTATATTTTATTAATTAATAAAGGAGTGCAATAAATAATTATCCTATTTTTTTTATTAAAGATTCCCACGCGATCCTAAACAACGTGAAAAATTGAGGTCACGTTTAGTAAGAGACAGACGTCAAGAATAATTTCAGCCAAATAATTCGTCTCTCGTGTGTTCGTTCGGCATAATCATATATGTTTTTTTATGTTTAATCAAAAGAAGCGTTGAAGTCTTTCACTCAACACAGCTTTAATATCTCAATAAAAACGTAAAAAAATGACAATGTATACAAAAGAAGCGTAAAATGGTTATGTAGTGTTTGTGGTAGTAGGTATCTATACATAAATAGATATACACTGTCTCGGGCGCACGTCACATGTGATGCTGCGTTTAGTTACACGCGAGCCGAGGGCGAGAGTGGACGCATGACATTGCTATGTGTGCGGCGGCGAGTGAGCCAGTGTTATGAACATATGCCTTTTACAAGCAGATCCTACAGGTTACATTAATAAATATTAATAAAAAAATTGCTCTGTTGTCATTGTTTTATTTTGTCTCAGAGTCTAGACACTGTCAGTTTAAATCTTTGAACGCCAAGAACACCTAATGACAATGTGTACTGCCGTGCATACTACGCCACCGACTTTCACGCCACGCCATCAAACTTTAAAGGGTTAAAAATGTTAATATTTTGCACTTGCCTTACTCTCATTTCACATACCTACTAGAACAAGATGAGTTGAGAAATCATAATGTCATTATTACTGATCCCTTCTATGCAGTGTCGGGACCCTTTTATGCAGTTGTTAAATAAAAACGTAACTTAATTTGTTATTAACAATTTACGAGTTTATTTAGTTCAAACAACAAATATATTTTAATACCTAAATAAAATAATAATGAAAATATTTTTAGTATGTAAAACTATTAAAATCTGCTCCATTCGTGCCATGTTCCAAGTTTGACAAGAGACATCAGTCAGAATACGCAAAAAAAAATAATTTACACGAAAAATATTTGTGGTAATAAGTACGTAAGCCAATTTGACACTTAAACATTTGAGTAAAGAGTTATTTTGTACGAAGTAATTATGTTGTTGTAAATTATAAATAAGCGTTATTGGGATCTACTTGAACATGACAGCAGTGCCACTTTTTTCGACAATTTTGTTCGGGTCTGTGGCTCTATTATAAATAATACCTCAATGTTACAGACGAAAAGATTTTCGATATTGAAGAGAAGTACAATAAACAGAATGATAGAGTGTACCCTAGGAGCTCTGAAGAAGCAGGAAAAAGAGTTCCGCGGGTGCAACATGGGCATCATTTATCATCAGTGATGGTCTGTCTGGTTGGGTAAATTTTTCCGAAAAAGGGGTCAAAATCAGTGCGAAAGTGTACCGAGAGACGGTTTTCGATAATCTTGTCAAAGATCTGCCCAACACGCTATTTTCAGGACATAATTTTGTGTTCCAGCAGGATTCTGCGGCAGCACACAAAGCCAAGACCACTCAAGCCTGGTTTGACCGTCAAAAATCGACTTTATAAGAAACAAAGATTGGCCTTCCTCCAGTCTGGACCTTAATCCTTTTGACTATATACACTACCGTCAAAAAGTTTAAGACCAAACACAATGTTCAGTGTCATTGTTATAAACCCTTCTAAAAATCATCAAACTAAATTTGTAATCAATAGAAAATAAAGTAATCTTATTATTTTTGTATTTGGTCCTGTAGCAAAGACTATTTTAAATACATATGTACAGAAATAGTTATTTGTTATGCAAGGCTGCAAAGTTGTTATTTGGCGCGAGTGTTGAAATTGAAAGCTGAGCGAGCGAAGGAATCTAAGATTGAACCATGAGCGAAGCGAATGGTTCAAAGATAGATTCCTGAGCGTAGCGAAGCTTTCAAGACACGAGAAGCTAAATAATTTTGCAGCCATGCGGAACACACAACTTTTCACCTCACTACAGCGAGGAAAATGGAAGTTCAAGAAAAACAATTAAAACATAAAAATAATCATATTTAATATTTCCTTCTATTTAGCACATCAAATTTAAAACATTAACACACTTCAATCCAAACCAAATAAACACGAGAGAAGCACACACATATTAAAAATATGGCCGTAATTTGTATTATCGTCGTGTATATTTTTATCGTTGAGTTTTTCTTAAGCACTGTTATATTATATTTGTATTTAAAACTACTTGACATCATTCGTTGTGAATGTGGGAGAATGGCATTCTGGGAAGGATTAGTTGGCCACTCGGATGTATTTTCCATAACATTTGCTTTGGAAGTTATTGGACGATGGGATCCGAACAAGATTATTTCGGCTTTATCTTCTTTAAAAACGCCAATAGTTTCGGTAAATTACTTATTGTCTCCAAATATTTATAACAAATCCGGAAAAGGATTTTAATGCAAGCTTTTAGCATTGAATAAATACTCCAAATTGGGCTTAACTTTCTTGTTTTCCACATTTCTATAAAGTAAGACAACAGTATGTATTCTCCACAGAACCAATTTACGTTGTTTACGTGAATTGTGAAAACTTCCAACTTTTTAATTTATTATTTTTTTCTCGGGTGCGTTCAGAAATTACACTCTTATGTTCCAACTTTTATAGCAAATAAATATTAAAATTTGTGATGTATTTAATATATTTACTAGTCAAAATATGTAAATGAAACTGAAATACTTAAGCCGGGTATTCATTAGGCAACTTTTGTTAATAAACACTGTTTAATGACTGTTTATAAACAGTGTTGCACAATGTTTCATCATGTCTGTAAACGTGTTTATAAACAAGGATGATGAAATATTGTTGCTTAAACATGTTGCTGTGCTCCCCACTCTAGGTGGAGAGCATGAAACAGTGTTTGCGGTAAACTTGTTATATATGGTAAAATATACATAAACATATTCAACATAAAATAAAGTGTAGAAAAAATAACGTTTAAAAAATCTGTAACCACAAACCAGGTTTCTGGACGTGATATTGTAGGTGTTTTTTTTTTTTTAAAGAAGTATTCAAACGTATATATGATTTTAGCCGGCCTGACCAAATCGCCCTTTATTAGCGTGCGTTGATTGGTTATTCGAAGATTTATCGACTGATGAAATCAGTCACGCGTTGAAGGAGTCTTAAATATAAAAAAGTTACATGCACCACAGAGAATCAAAATCGTCGTGTTCGAAATTCAAATGACTTTTGCACGCTAGCGGATAAAATAGACTTTTGCACGCAGATTTCGCCCTATAAACGGAGGTTTTCCGAGCGAGTGAGGTGAAAAAGTATTTGATTGAGAAGACACTAAAAAGTAATGTTTCTTAGGCCCAGCACACACGGTGAAACGCAACTGCAACGAAACTGCAACTTCTAGTTACTTTTGAGTTTCATTTGAGTTTATGCCATAGACTAGGAAAGACCGCACATGACGCAACCATTTTTAAACCGGTTTGAAACGCGTTGCAAATCAGTTGCTATGAAACCGGCGTGCAGGAAACTTGTGTTTGCGTTCGTTGTGGATTTCGCGCCCATTCGGTTCCAAAATGGCTAACGACGAAAATAAAAACATTACTTCTGCTCATACGATAACAATCCATGAATTTTCTATCAGTTTGTTGTAATTCTTCAAATTCTTTGGCAGCCACAAACATACGGCAGTTGATATTCTTCTCAATGTAGGAATGTATCCACATACTTCTTCTTTTACGCCTCCTTCTTTGTCGAAATGAGTATGACTAATTTCATCACATTGTGGTTGCGGCGTGTGTGGAAAACGATTGAAACTGGTTTCAAACCAATCATTTCAAAAGGGTTTCGTTGCAGTTGCGTTTCACCGTGTGTGCTGGGCCTAAATTTGATATTTAAACGATATTGTTTGTTCTAAGAACTTCAAAACTGAAAACCAAATGACTACTCAATTCTTCACATGTCATCCTAGTTCATATAAAAGGACCCAGGTGCTGGTATAATTCACATTTTAAAAAAAGTCTAGAGTGACTCGGTTTCCTAGGACACTTAGTGAAAAAATTAAAAATAATGGGTCGTAAGCCTCGAACATCTGTGGCACAACGTAGTGTTATCATCACACTTAGTCAGGAAGGCAAGACAGAGCGATATATAGCCAGTAAATTGAATATTTCTAAGACAGCTGTCCATAACACTATCTCCAGGAAGAGGAAAACTGGGAGTTTATTGGATCAAGCACGTTCAGGGAGACCCAAAGTAACCAGCAAGGTTGAGGATCGAAGAATAGTGACGATGAGCAAGAGAAATCGACGCTTGACAGCTACAGAAATCTGTGCGGAAATAAACAGCAGCCGTGAAAAGCCCGTGTGCGTCTCTACTATAAAACACCGACTATACTTCAACACAATCTCCGGGGTTGTGTAGCTGTTAAAAAACCATTACTACGCAAACAAAACAAGACAAAAAGATTGCAATGGGCTATTCTCACAAGGATTGGACTTTTTGCAGACTGGTCGAAAGTATTATGGACAGATTAATCAAAGTTCGAAATTTGGGTCAAAACGTCGAACCTTTGTTCGCCGCACACCGCAAGAAAAAATGCTGGAGCAATGTGTTGTACCAACTGTGAAGCATGGTGGAGGGTCTGTCATGGTGTGCGGCTCGTTCAGTGCAAATGGTGTTGGAGACATCGTAAAAATCGATGATATTCTTAGAAAAGAGCAGTACAAGAACATTTTAATAAGACACGCGGTGCCGTCAGGAACACGTTTGATCGGCAACCCATTTGTTCTGCAAGAAGACAACGAACCAAACACTCAGCAAAGATCTGTAGAAACGCCAAAAGAACGCCAAGGTGTGTTAAAAAATATGATTTGGCCACCGCAATCCCCAGACCTTAACCCGATCAAACTTTTATGGGATGAACTCGACCGTAGAGTCCGAAGACAACGCCCGACATCTGTAACTGCTCTCTGGGAGATACTGCAATACGAGTGAAAATCCATTAGCCAAGGAACGCTACACAAACTTATAGCAAGAATGCCAAGAATCTGCTCCGAAGTGAAAAAGCGTCGATGAGGATTTTTCGATGAGAAAAACGTTTAGCTTTTTTTTCTTATTATGATCCCTTTTTAAATAAAATTACTGTGGAATAAATTGTTATACGCTTTATTTTGTCGGTTGTAGGTAATGAAAAGTAATATTCTCATAGGAACTTCATGAAATGTTGATTATTAGCATATATCGTGTTTGGTCTTAAACTTTTTGACGGTAGTGTAATTTAGCAGGTCTTAGAGGGGAAGGTCTGTGCTAAAGCTCATAAAAACTAGAAGAGCCTGAAGTCATCTTTAAGAAAAGCAGTCGCTGAAATAGACATGAAAATGGTGCGTGCTGCGATAGACGACTGGCCGCGCCGATTAAAGGCCTGTAATAAAAGGGAGGTCATTTTGAATAATTTAAATTCTTTATTAAATGTACTTTAAATTGGTATATGATTTATTACAAACTGATTGGTACTTATGTTTTTATCATTATTTTTAGTTTTTACTTTTTATTTTTAGATATTTGGGACCGACTACGTACATTGTTGTCGTGTTGCAAGCTAACATAGATTCAGGTAATCTATAAACACATTTCCGAGCAGTCGTGAAAAATATTTGTCTAGACACGATAACCGGCATGTTATCGCCGATTAGTTGTATGGAGGTTTTATAAAGTTAAGTTACGCTGTAGGTATTATAATTTATAAACCAAGTAAAGTGACCAAACACAAGCCACAAATTAAATAATAAACAGAGTTAACAATGTATTTAATATTTATTGAAAAATAAAACCCAAAATTTAACTTTGACAGCACTTTTTAACATACAATAATTATGCGTAATGCAAATAATTGGTATAACATAAACATCGAGCAAGAATATATAACAATGGTCAAGTCTACAATCACATTGGGCAGGGAGTTTTGCGGATATACTTTTTCCCTGAGGGCATATTAACCACAGTTACTCCTTTGGGGAACGCCTCACTCACCTGGTCTTCTGGAACACTGGGGAGCACCATGCAGTCATCCCCCATCTGTAACATATTTTATTTTAAATGCCAACTTGTGTGTTGGAATGATTTAATTCATCACATTAATTAAGTTGAGTACAGCGAGAATGTATAGAAAGAAGTAAATGTCGCATGCAATTACGTTGAATGCCAACTTGGCCAAAAACTGAGCATGAATTTCCGTCATAAACTTAGCATCTATTTATATAGATACTAGCTGTTGCCCGCGACTTCGTCCGCGTGGAATCTTATCTTGAACATTTTACATCCGTATTATTTTCAGATCTAAGCAATGTTGAAATTACTTTTCTTTTTGCAAGTTGTAAGAGAATGAAGTAAAGTAGATTTTGATGTTGGTTTTTATAATTCAACATGAAAATATTTCAATTCATACTACAAAAAATAGCAGTTAATTTAGATGAACAAAAGGAGACAATAGTCAATCTGTGACAGAGCCACAAAATCACACAGATCAGATACATAATTATTATAATTATTATCATATTACATATATTATTGCAGGTATTAAACAGCTGCAGTAGTTAGAGGTCTAAATAACTCATTGTTTGGGCGATGCTTTGATGGAAAGTGTAACTTTTAGCTGGGGATTTCCGGTAGACTTAAACGTGAGAGTCTACTATTACTATTACGGATTTGTAAAACAATTATACCAAGAAAATGTACTTAACCCTTAAATGCATGAATTAAAAAAACACAATATTATAAAATATTATTTTATTTCAAATAAATGTTTCTCGTTTTCAACCAGTAATTCATTTTTGTATATGTAAGCTGCATCTTACACCATGCATTTAAGGGTTAAAATGTATCGTACCTACTTTAAAAAGAAATGTACCTCTCCGTACAAAAAGTTATTACAATGTTTAGGTACACCCGCCATTCTGACAGTCAGAATGGCGGGTGTATCGCAGTTTACCATTATTATTGAGAAATATTATTACTCTAAAAAAATGTACCAAAATTGTACTCTAACATACAGTTAAAATATTAGCAATCTGATGTGTAGCTTGCGAATTATACACACATTAAATTTTGTTCGTACAAGTGAAGTTCCAAGGGGGAGAACAGGGTAAGTCACGTATGCAAAATTTTACAGGTTAAGAAGATTAAGGTTGTCTAATTCTTAGATGGCTGTATGTCTTAAGTAATAATAATAATATAGCAAAAACCGGCCAAGTGCGAGTCTGACTCGCGCACTGAGGGTTCCGTACAAACACATCTTTATTGGTCGGGTTAAGTTTGCACCTAGTGTGTATGGCACAGTATCCTTTTTTACCCCAAAAACGGCCATCCTCGTTTTATTCGCTTATTCGATAGAGCAAATCATTTTGAAATGAATATTAAAACTCCCCGTGTGTCAATTTCTCATAATAATCGAGATATAAATTTATATTCGTAATTTCTATGGGCTTCAGAAAAACCATAAGGCCGTGTTCAGACCGGGCTGACTGTCGGCCGCCCATTACCGCCCAAAGTGAGCGAACGTTACGCAGTTTCAATACATATTCACACATTCGGCGGCCGACAGTCAGCCCGGTCTGAACACGGCCTAAAAATTGCTATAACCAATAGACACGCTCATGTTTCATAGTATTTTTCATTGCGTTTGTATGATATGTTAAATAAGATATAATATGACAAAAAGAAAACTACATAGAAGTTTATATGAAGAAAGTTACACGATAAACAAGATATTTTCTTTATTTTAATTTTATAGACTTATTTGAACGTATTGGGATTCAGTATTTACACTAATTTCTTGGTAAGCCTTTATAAATATTTCCTGAAAAAAAACATATCCCAATCTTATACGATTCAGAAGTTAGAGGTTTCTAAAAATTTTGCATTAGGGTTGACACCTAACAATATTCTCAAAACTTATATTGACTACATATAGGGAGTAGTCGAGTTCTGTTCCCGATAGTGAAGAAACGAGTTCTGTTCTCAATAATAAATAAAGTGTCATGAGTTCTGTCTTCTACAATTTTTACTTGTTCAGGTATTTGTAATACTCTTTCCGATGTAGGTTTACGCGTAACGCGGGAAGCGGTCCACCCTCGTTAGACATTCGTTAAAACCAGGGATCGTTACCAGTATCCAGAAAACCGGTTTTAAATTAGTTTTAACCGGTTATAATTGTATTTCGCTATTTATATCAGCTTTGATTACCGGTATAATCAATAGCGGTATTCACGTATATTAGCTATTTTGCAATTAGACAACAATACCTGTATTTGACATGTCACCCTTCAAAACCGGTATCAGCTTTATTCGTCCCATTCGCTTTTCGTTCAATTCTTATTTCGTCTCATTCTGCATTCGTCACTCATTCTTTATTCGTCGTGTTCGCCATCTATTCCTATCTTCCTAAGTCCAATTCTATAACTTGTCTCATTCTTAATAAGTTTTATTCGTTATTCGTCACATTCTTCTTTGGACTCATTCTTCATTCCTCCCTTTCGAATTTAGTCTCATTTACTTATTTGCCTCATTTCACTTCCCGTGCAGCAAGCTCGCGAGCACTCTAGTCCGCTTTGTAATAGTGACTGAAGAAGAGCGGGGAGGTGAAGGTGATGTCGTTTCGGGTATTCAGCCGTTCGGAAATAAAATAAAAATACTTTGACGCGACCGCAATGGCGATGACGAAATTCTGTGACAAAATTTGTTTTATAGACTATCCTTAGATATTATTTATGAAACGCTTCGAGATTTCTTTACGAATATTGACAGGATATACTTTTACTAAATATAATAAAAAAAACGGGTTGCGGGCGGTGGATTTTTAAGAAATATTACCCGAACTTTTATAACTCATTTTTTTTTGCTATAATGGTGATGATGTTTAGTCAGTGTTAATTCGATTTATAAATTATATAAAATAAATAAACAAATTTAAATTCCGGCCTATTGTTGCGAAACACGTCCTGTATTGTTCTACATATGAATACATACCGATAATGTAATGTTTCATTTTCAAAACACCGGGAACATGTTTTTGTGCAATTTTCGCGAATCCACCCGCTTATCTTCATTGTAAATAATAAAACTAAGATATATTAAAATAAACCATAGAAAAATAATGAAGAAATTTAAATTCTAATGTGCCAACCCTAAATCCAGAAGTATTTGAAAAATCTTTAGAAGCTTATTAATTCTATATCCTGAGGGTTAGGGGTTCTATTTTTAGGGTTCCGTACCCAAAGGGTAATAAGGGGACCCTATTACTAAGACTTCGCTGTCCGTCCGTCCGTCCGTCCGTCCGTCCGTCCGTTCGTCTGTCACCAGGCTGTAGGTACCTATCTCAAGAACGGTGATAGCTAGACAGTTGAAATTTTCACAGATGATGTATTTCTATTGCCGCTATAACAACAAATACTAAAAATAAAATAAATATTTAAGGGGGGCTCCCATACAACAAACGGGATAGGTTGGGTTAACTTTGCACCTCATTTGTATGGAGCCCTATACATACCAGGTGCAAACTTAACTTAACCACTTAAGGATGGAAAGTGTTTGTACGGAACCCTCGGTGCGCGAGTCCGACTCGCACCTGACCAGTTTTTTTACTAGTCATTGGTATTGTTGTAATTCATATTTAGACGGATTATCGAATCCCTCCCAATATGACAGAATAGAGCTGTAAAAAAAATAAAACCCAAAAACATGAAATCTTTTGTTTGTTTATTTACATGCAACTTTGACCATTTTCGTTTTGAGTATTAATTAGGTACTTAATATATAGTTCCAATAATATTCACTGAATAAAAGAAACGAAAAAGGTTAACTTCGTAGTAATCGAGATTTTCCGTAAATCCCTGAAATTTTTTAAAATAATAATATTTCAATTTCCATGAGAAATTGACACACGGGAGTTTTAGTCTTCATTTCAAAATGATTTGCTCTATCGAATAAGCGAAGAAAACGAGGATGGCCGTTTTTTGGGTAAAAAAAGCATACTGTGGACCGTGCCACTACTAATCTTAAGAGCTAACAACAAAAACTGTATTTATTCAAGATTAATGGAAAACAAATAATGACTGACCTTCCAATCCACAGGTGTAGCTACTTTGGCCGTTTCTGTCAACTGCAAGGAGTCCAGAACGCGGAGAATCTCACTGGAATGAAACATTAACAGGACATATCAATAAAGTTATGTCAAGCAAACTGCAAATATCTACTAATAATTATATTATAATTATTAAATATTAAAGATAATAACAAACATTATTTGATTCTTAGGTTGTTATTAAATAGAATACAATTTAATTAAACATACATTTCAAATCTGGTATGATGGGAATTCAGAATTATTACTTATTCCTTTTAAAATTCTGATTGTTTAAGAACTTTTTCGCTATGATCAAACATGTTTCTTAACATATTATTGATGTTTAGTACCTAGAATAGGGCTACTGGGATTTATTTGTATATATTTGAAATCTAGTTTGAATTTTTCATTGATAATTTTTGTTTCAAAAACTACTCTAAATTGACAAAATTCACGCGGAAAGTTTGTTATTTCGACTTATTTTAGACTGCACGCTATGAAAGCATGAAATACCTATGTTACTACCTAGAACTAGGGGAAAAGTATTATTCACTTCAAAAAGTTTGTTGGAACTATCAATATATTTGTCATAATATGAAAAAATCTTTTATAAAAGAAATAAGGACTTTTCCATCAGGAGGCCATGGGGTAAGCCCGCGAACACCCAACTTTTTATTATGCGGACCGCGGCGTGGAGTTACAGAAAACTTGATACGCCAGCGGACCCCTTAAATATTATCTTAAAGGAGCACCTTATCGCGAGCATCGCCTTTAGCGATTGTTTATATTGAATTTATATTTCAATATTTATTACTCACACCGGCCAAAGTAGATTAGCGTTTGTGGGTATATGGGCGAGTATATTGGAATGGGATTAGAGATTGTGTATGACTGTTACCATTTTCCTGACAAAGTAGTGGACTTAGGTGACATGCTTTTGCATTAAACAACTACATTTTAGATCAGATCCTTAGATATATTTTACAGTTCTATACCATAAGGACTGCAACACCAAGATGGTTAATTGAGAGCTTTTTCTGAGTACATAAAAATATCTAGATTTCTTCTAAATATTTATGTTGCACCACAGAATGGATAAAAGTAAAAGTACAGAAGGCACACTACTTTGATCTTTTAAAAAATTTTTAACAAAAAATAGAACCGACTTCAGTAAAACTAAAAAGCCAAAAATAACCCGTTTAAGTACAGATTACCTTTGACTCACCCTTTGAAGTCGATCCCAAACCACTCAGTTATTATATTTATATTTTATAGTTTACGTGAGGTTTGGCCCCGACTTCAAAGGGTGAGTCAAAGGTAATCTGTACTTGAACGGGTTATTTTTGGCTTTTTAGTTTTACTGAAGTCGGTTCTATTTTTTGTTAAAAATTTTTTTTTTGCTTTTTAGTGATTGTTAAAAACACTTATGGCAGGGGTGATCAGGGAGGTCTTGAAGGCATGCATCTCGTTTGAATTATCTCCTAACTCCTAACCGTTGAGGAGTTGTACCTTCCATCATCAGCTCAGCATTGGAAGATGATGACCACCATATGCAAACACTTAAATAATTTTATAAAATATGTGAAAAATATTATAAGTGCCTATAAAATTTCAGGAATTCCTTCGATTCCTCTTGGATCTCGTCATCCGATCTTCACCAAAATTTTATGGGACCAACCTTGAGATGTCTATTCATGAACCTAAAAAGAATTTTCCAAATCGACTCATAAATGACGGAGTTCTGAGGTAACAAACATTAAAAAAAAAAAAAAAAAAAAAAAAAAAAAAAAAACATACAACCGAACTGAGAACCCCCTCCTTTTTTTGAAGTCGGTTAAAAACCGCTTATTTTAGCCGAAAAAATATGATTAATGGCCCTTCTAAACTCGTCATCTCCAGCGCAAGCCAAACGGAACGTTGAGGCTGTGTAATAACGGTGAAAATGAATTGGCTCACATGGCGCGTCGACGCTAGCGAGGGTTTTCATTTTCAACGATTCAATAAAATAATAATGTACTGTCAATTTATTTCTTGCATTCAATATAGAGAGCCAATTATAGTATTTATACATTATATATATTATTACTACATTATTTATTAAACAATAAAATAATAAATTTCAAAATTTACACAAACTGAATCCACCACCAGGCCACATTTTAGGCGTTGCTGCAAACCACTGCAATACAAAATCTTGTCGTTTCATTTTTAAACACTATAATAAATAATACGTATAAAAAATAATAATGCAACGTAACAAATGGAAGAATAGCGATAGTACGGCGTGGTGGTGCGATGGAGTAATAAAAAAATACAGATTTTGTTAAAGGACGATAATAAATTAATAACCCACAATAATATAGGTACACATACCATGACACATTACAAATGGTTAACTACAAAAACTATATCCGTCTTTAAATTGGTGGCTGTGGCTGTTAAATTTAATAGTAGTATAATTATCCGAATTCGATGCAATATTTTTTAGCTCTGCTTTTTATTAATTTAAACACTAGTATAACACTTGTAGATTCATGAAATGGAAAGACCAACCAACAAACGGCGTTCGTCACCATCTTCTTTGTACACGTTCGATATCAGTCCGTCTTTTTTAGTTTCATTTGTTATTTGTCATTTTTTGTTTGACACATTTGTTGGTCCATGCAATAAGTTTCTTTCGTTTTTAGCTCGATTCACCATACGTCATGTTCGTTATTCGTCTCAATCGCCAATTTAATTAATGAAATAATGAACCTTATTCTGCAAGTAGGACACGATGGTACTTTTACATGTTGGAGTCTACCAGCATTTCACAAATGTCATAATAAACTATATAGGCCAGTAATTTGCCAGAAAAGATATTTAACTATTACAGTAAAATAAACCTTTTAAAAATAAATAAGGAAAAGAAATAAAAATAAAATTGAAAATAAAAGAAAGTATGACAGTTATCAGAATTTATGTATGTTTGATATGCTTTCTTATAAGAACTGTGTCCCTTAAACGAGTCAGGTTCAGGTACAATCTAACACAAATTAAGGAGTCAGTTACGAATAAATAAAATTACATGTAACAGAAAGTAAGAGCGGCGCCACCCAACACAGGCTTGTTTGCTTACCGGGTGGCTCCATCACCTTCAATCATAGACTAGTGTGTTTTATGAAATAAAGAATTTTGTTTTTTTTTTTGAGTACTTTGTGTTCTGCCATGCATTTTTGTCTGTCAGATAGTCCTCTACTGTAAAATATGCCATTGACATTAGAGATTTTTAAAATAATGTTTAAGAGATGGAAAGGCTCTTAATACATACAACATAATACTCTCATAATATATTGGGATGCTAAAGTTATGATTTTTTATATTATTTATTTTATTTTATTTATTCGTATTCAGGATAACAACAGCCGTAAATTACATATGATATAAAGTTAGTTCAATAACAGTTATCCATTGGGTACAACTGCTGAAGTTAAGATTTTTTATATTATGTATTTATTTTATTTATTCGTATTCAGGATAACAACAGCCGTAAATTACATATGTATGATATAAAGTTAGTTACATAACAGAGGGCCAATAACAGTTATCCATTGGGTACAAAAAAAAACAAGATTTTAAACTAAGTAGAATCAGACACAGTCAACATGTCCGTTCCAAGCAAATGTTCAACATTGGTGATACATTTGAAACAAGAGTCAGTCATAAGTATTTTCATATTAATACACTAACAGACCGCTGCTTTTATCTTTGAATATTTATTTTAACGAGTCACAGGAATTCAGTATCATTATTTTATTATTTTTTAAATTAAATTGCATAAATGAAACTCACATTTCGATATTTTTCTCTTTGATAACTCTAAGTTGACTTAAACAAAAAAGTAAAACAGACAAGTATTGAACAACACAAATAGTGAATATCTAATATAGAATGCATCCAATTTCAAAGCAGGCTAAACGAAAATAAATACAAACAAACATGAAACATGCCCTGAGATGTGAGTGGCAAACACCTAAAGGGCCAGAATAAGAAAATACTTCATGTGTGAGCAAATATGATAACAACTGCCAACAAATGACCAAAGAAGAATGGGTGACGAAAGCAGAATAAGACAAATTAAGAACTTGACAAAACACTAATGGGACGACCCAAGGTAATCTGACACCTTAAAAATTGAAATAAATAAACAGTTTTTACATAAAGGTTAAAAACAAGAAAGTCCTAACTGTGTCTTTATCAGACAGTCACTTACTCAAAGTTCCTGCCTGTGGTTGCCGGATACAGGATAGAAAGCCGAAACTTCTTGTTCGGGTCCACAATGAAGACAGCCCGGGCAGTCAAGGGTATGCCTGCAGCATCCAGCTCATCCTTGTCTATCATGCCTAGCTGTGCAGCTAATTTTCGTTCAATGTCCTCGATTATAGGATAAGGAAACTTCTCATCCACACTGCAGCCTGGAAAAAATATTGTTTTAAAATGAGGAAAATGAAATCATTTTTGTTGAGGGAGCATTCCTATTTGAAAAGGAATAGGGTAAGGAATAAGAATATTGGTCCATAGAAATTATACAATAATAACAAAGCAGGTATGTTATTTTAACCACTCAATTGCTTCGAATTTTGAGTTGGACTCTATTTATATAATAAAATAAGAGCGGTGACAGGTAGCCGTAGTTACCAAAAGCAATCTAGTGGTTAAGAATGCAGGGAGAAAATAATTGTAATTACTATCTATAGATAAGAATACTATAATAAAAAGTTCAAGTACTTACCAGAAAATGAGCAATGATATGATCTTATAAGTGTGCCTTTTAGATTCAGAACACCAGAGAGAAGTAAGCAAATGTAACATACCAAGTTAATAATATTCATATAAATTCCTGCCATCAGCAAAGAGCAACTTAATTTGCTAAATATTACAAACAATTACCTGCATAGAATTGAATGTCCTTGCACCAGTCATGATGTGATGCAATAGAATCACACGACAATCCTATTACTTTAACATTACGACGTGTAAACTCGGGCTGTAAGCTAATCACTCGAGCCAGCTCCGTCGTACACACAGGGGTGAAATCAGACGGATGCGAAAACAGTATACCCCATCTACAAATCAATCAAGAAAAAATATTTAACAATACTGTAAGCCGTGCAGGCATCATGTAAGTAAATAACTTATGCATCCGAAAGTGAAATAGAAAATACATATACGAAAATTGATACATCGATTAAATACTTACGAATCTCCTAACCAGTCGTGAAAACTTATTTCTCCTTCGGTAGTGTTTGCCGTGAAATCCGGAAAAATATCTCCTAGATACATTTTTATCAACCCGGCTTATTAGAGATGTAGGAATATCGTTAGATGTATTGCCGGTGTAATATTTAGCCGGTGCGTATTCAACTTCAAAATTTTCTTGAAAAGCAACACGCCTCCTTGGTACTCTTTTGTTTTGAACTAAATTAAATAGTAACAAGACTAATTTCTTTTCTTTCACAGTTTGTCTTTGTATTATGAACTTAAGATTATGACACAAAAATTTAAGTTGCCAGCTACTGCTACTGGCCCTTTCGTCATTTTTCTATTGCTGATTTAGAGCGTCTCCACATTATCCGATCGATGTCAGCATTGGGCGCCGATACGATATTGGGGCAAGTCAAATGTATGGTTGGCACCAAAAGTAGCTAACTAAGTCAAGTATGCAATTTGACATAAGCCAGTAGTAAAATGGTCAGCTAATTTTGATGCTGACCGTATGTATGTCATATATTATGTATGACATACATACGGTCGACATACATACGGTCAACATCAAAATTAGCTGACCATTTTACTACTGGCTTATGTCAAATTGCATACTTGACTGAGTTAGCTACTTTTGATGCCAACTGTACCTGATTTCACACTGTCTGCCCAGATATCGGAGCCGACACCGATATGTTGGCGGTACCATCGGACGCCCATTAGTCTGAGATGTCAGGTAATAATGTTTGTACGCGTGCAAGCACAGCCATTTGAAAATGGGTGTCTTGTTTCTTGATATTATAATAATCTTGATACTGTCTGTTAGATGAATTAGCAAATAATCAAATATGGATTCACTCTTACAAAAACTTAGCCACGCGTAAGCAGAGGACTGTCGAATCCATATCCGATTACGGCAGGCCACTTAAGCTCCTGGCCCGTGATTGTAACTTTGAAACTGTTTCTGCTACAACGCATAAGGCGAAGACGAAACTATAAGAGGTGCTTTTATTTCACTGTCACAGAGGATTCGGGAAAGATTACTTCAAGAACGCTCTCTTACCTTAGATAAAGCTCCCGATCAATCTCTCTACTTAGAGACTGTAGAAAGAGAACTCTCAAACAATGACCACCGCGCTAAACGAAACAAATCTGAACGCTTTGCTAATAGGGTCGTTGTCAAAACGCGCAACAAAAAACTCCCAAAATCCCAGGGCAACTTCGGAAGAACCAAATAAATGGCCCTGTTTCTACTGCGGAGGAAAGGTATCTCATCGGTGGCTTAAATATCTGGCTTTCAACGCCCAATGCCAGCTTTGCTCCAGACAAGGACATTTCGCTAATGTGTGTAATCTATTAATGCTACATTAACGCCGTAACCGTAGAAGAATCTGTCGTGGACTCTGATGATTCTGAAGTGGCTGCTAATGCTGTGTCGGCTGCTTCTCCATCGAGCCTTACAAAAGCCACAATCCCCGTAGCTCTTAACAACTATCACGCTGCCGCTCTAATCGACACGGGAAGCTCAGTAACCTTTATAGATGAGAAAATGGCGCGAATAATGAAGCTGAAACAGAAGCCTCACAAGCAGATTATCAAGCTAGCCTATCAAAATAACGTATATTTCGTGTGAAGTGTTTGTTTTGCAACCGTTACCATGAACGAACACTCACACAAACACCAGCCATTTCTCGTGGTCAGCAATCTTTGTGCTGATGTTATCATAGGCCATGATATACTTAAAGAACATTCTAGTCATATTAACAATATAATAGATACAGAAACGATAATTTACACGGCACTGTAACTTTGTTAAGCCAATGACACATGCTTCTTCTATTTTGGATCGACTATTGATTGTATTATTACACATTACAAAGGCTCAAGAAAAACCCGACATCAAGAATAGTAGGTACTGATTAGGGTTGGGATTTTCGTGGTTATCTTAACAAACATTACACATTCCTACAATGCAACTTATTATTTTATCTTCAAAGCAAAAAATAAGTAAAGAAATACTTCCACACGTAACATTAAAAATAAATGACCTTCCCATTCAAGATACCACAAAAGAAAAGTATTTGGGCCTTAACAGAAATTGATAACTGTTTGACATGGAGTGCACACTTAGGGGAGCTTAAAAGTACCTAAACTATCTAGAGCCTCATTGGCTCTCTTCGTATTATTGCAAGATGCCTTATGTAAGACAAACTATCTATAATTCGCTAGTAAAATCCACATTTTGTTATACCTTATTGAACTGTGGGGGAGTGCCTCCAAGACTAGACTTTCTGAATAGCATAATGACAATATCATCGAGGGAAATATAAAAGCAGCTGCATACAACCAATTTCATACATTTCGATCCCCTGCTATGTTAAGAAACTGTCCTATTGCAACTGCTATACCACTCGGGAACTTGACCGAGGTTAGGCGAATATGGCAGTGTGGAGAGGCACTCCGGTGGAGGAAGTAATACTTTCGGTCAGCGGGAGTCGGTCAACTTCGCGAGTAGTTTGGAGCCGGGGTATTGTTCACCGACTATACAAGCGACCAATGACACTCAAACACCTACTCACCTTTGAGTATATAATTTTGACTAAATAATCAGAAACTATACAATATGAGGATCGTGGGTGCAGGAATTCTGTAATGAGTTAAGCTAATAATATTATATTACGCCTATGAAGACATAACTATAGGTATTATATGTATATGAGATGAGATTAATATTTCAAAGTATAACCCGTACCAGACCTTGGAAGATCCTACCCGATCCGATCCGATTTATACATTATCCGATAAATCGGATCGGATCGGGTAGGATCGGAAGGTCCGGAACGGGTTTAAAACCATACTACTTGGAGACCACAGACAAAACACACACAGCACACAGCACTATTACCATCTCTTATTAGTCTGTGCTGGTCTGTGCTATTTCCGATTGAATTGATCAATGGCGTCACCGTTAACATCTTAACCCGTATCGCGCATTTTGCAGTTTTCGTCTAGAGTAGTTACAAGTTTTATTGATATTTTGTGAACTTATTGTTTCCACATTGCTAGGTAAGTCAATACATTCTTAAAACAACGTATATAACTTTATCTTAACAGTGATGCTCATCCCTCTGACTCGACTTCACTGTTCACACAAAATGGACGTCAAATTGCATTTTATCATGGTTATGTAAAAAATGATACTGAAGCTATGTGATACAACCCTTTTCTTGTCAATTTCCTTCGTGCCATTTGTTTTCTAACTTTGACGAGGGTTTTACATGTCCATATTATAATAAATTACGACCCTTCGCGATAAGACTGACGACAGTAGGGACCGTATAAGGCACGGCATGGTTGGATGTTAATTGTTTCATCGTCTGTACTTCGTTGTGAATGTTATTATTATCCTATTATCTTTCATCTACTCTTTGATTTTGTATTAATAGAATTACTAAACCAGTTAACCTATGTCTGGGCAGTTTATTTACATGACATAAATAAGTGTCATTGTCCTCTTTCACCCTGACAGGGAAGTAATCCTACACAAAGTGTTATCGAGTGATGGGATTAGCTATTAGTTCTAGCAAAAAGTTAGTTTTTTAACATGTTTTATACTTTTAAGTTACACAGTGGTTTAAGCTTATTACTGTATGCAAATATCAATTTATAATATGTGCTAGAATGAGTATGTTCTTTTAACAAGATATACAATCATATTAGCTTATTTGAGACCTTGTAATTAAGGACTCTTATTTTAATGATTGGGATTTATTAGATAAGTCCTTGTGACATTGGTGATTGGTTTATTTACAAACCATTAGAAAATATCTTAATGAATCATTATGCTTTCCTGTTATCGTTGGTATTTTTTGCTTAAGCGAATGTTTTATTTTAGTTTGAGGTATTCATTGTAATAGCAGCTGTAGCATACAGATATGTTCTCACCAACAAGTATTTATAGTCAATTTCAATTTTATATTCAAAATAAAGTAAATGTTGTGGACTACCGAATTTAAAGTAATCAAAGCTTCTTGGCTGCATTAAGTACTTAAAACAGGAATATTTTTATTTTAATATTTTAAAAATATAATAATAATTTCATGAAAATTCAATATTCATATAATTTATGTGAAAGAGGAATATTGTAACCCTTTGAATCTATTATCACTGTTCGAAAGTTTATATTATATTATGATTAAAAAACACCTTCAACCTTACTACCCAGTAATACATGTTTATAGTAATATAAAATAAATATGATATTTGCTTTGCCTTAGTAATATGAATGAAATTGATTGTCTACTGCGAATTGTATTTTTAGATGAGAAGTTGTTAGATTCATTGTTTGTTATCACTATTTTAAAATTCTTTATTTTTAATTTCAGATAATATTGCAGCCGAGGTTGCTATGATCAAAGAATTATTGTGTAGATAAATAAATTAGTAAGTTGAAACTAGCAGGATGCAAACTATCAAGTGTGTTGTGGTAGGTGACGGTGCTGTGGGTAAGACCTGCTTGCTCATCAGCTACACTACAAACAAATTTCCTTCGGAGTATGTGCCCACAGTTTTTGATAACTATGCCGTAACTGTCATGATCGGTGGAGAACCTTACACTCTAGGGCTCTTTGATACTGCAGGTTAGTGTTAATTGAATTCCTTTTATTTTCATCTTTTATCTCTAAAGCAACATTTGTATGTAGTATATAAGTAGCAAACAAACATGTAAAATGTTATTTATTGTATACAAAACATTATTACAGGTAGTTGCTTACTCAAACAATAAAACCTGGTTGCAAACAAAATATGGTTTTTCTATTACTGTTTAAATTTTCAGTGTTTGCCCATTGGAAATGCTTGTGTAGTATATCTCTTTAATTATGCCCAACTATTGAATGTAATATATATATTTATATTACTTGGTATATTCCAGGACAGGAAGATTATGACAGGCTACGACCATTGAGTTATCCCCAGACTGATGTTTTCCTTGTTTGCTTCAGTGTTGTGAGCCCAAGTTCATTTGAAAATGTCAAGGAAAAGGTTTGTATTTAATATAGTACTAATAAAAACCCTAATGACCAGTTTTGTTGCTCAGAATATGAATGCTAATGGCATAATTTTTTTTCAGTGGGTACCAGAAATAACTCATCATCAGCAAAAAACACCTTTCCTATTGGTGGGGACACAGATTGACCTCAGAGATGACCCTGTTACTATGGAAAAGCTCGCTAAGATAAAACAAAAGCCAGTCTCATTAGAACAAGGTGAAAAACTGGCAAAAGAACTGAAAGCTGTTAAATATGTAGAATGCTCTGCTCTCACACAGGTTGGTAACCATCTATCTACACTGTTAACTCATTCAACCCATTATAGTAGAGCAGTGTCATTGTTTCTTCTTCTTATTTACTAATAATACTCTCAATATGCATTCTTATACATACTAATAAAATATATAGAGTGAATGTTAATAATAAAATACATTTACACCTTTAAAAAGAGTCTGTGGCTTCATGTGTATTGATTACTTCTAAAAACGATTCTTATGCTAAGTAATTGAACATAAGAATAGGTAATTTTCTCAAGCATTAGAGAAATGTACTGCTCTATTTAATCCTCGTGTTATAATAATTCCCAATATTAATTTATCATTTCATATGTTTAAATGATCGATGAAAATAATGTAAATCTATGTAAGGGCCATACTATAAACCAAGTTGTAGCTTAGTAACATCGGGGCTTATGGGCTTGGATTATCCTGGGATCTGATTAGTATTTACAATAAAAGTGTTATGTTATGAACTTATGAGTGCTGGCCACTAATTGTACATGAAATGTTTTAGGTGGAATAAACGAGACCACTAAGGTTGTGTATCCCGTTAGATTCAGACATGCAAAAGTGCCCTTGCAGAATAATGTTCATTATTTCACTACACCAAAAATCCGACTGCCTGACTGCTGACTTACTTTTGGACCCTCTTCCGTGTGCCAATGCCGAGATTCATAGTAATGGAATGTCATTTATGTTACAGAAAGGGTTGAAGAACGTGTTCGACGAGGCTATTCTGGCAGCACTGGAGCCTCCAGAGCCAGTGAAGAGAAAGAAATGTGTGCTACTGTAATGGCCCGGAGCCGCCACAGCCGCCGCCGCCGCGCCCACCTGCGACCGGCTACATGCACGTATAAAACTAACACTGTAATATTCAACTTATTTTTATAAACTTATAATTATTGAATATTATGCCATAAACTAAAAATAATGAATATTACAATATGAAACACGAGTTTTATGCTAAGACATATATGTTATTCAGGCCTTTACAGTTTTCCATTTAACATTATTTGTAACATTTGTAAAGACTATTTATACTCAGTATGTCTTATTATACAAATTAATATTATTTATAAATATTACAAAGTCTGACATAGGTATTACTCATCATTGTAATGCATGTAAAAGCATTTACATTTGGTAAAGGGACTTTGTAATCTAATATCAAAAAATGTAATTTGCCTTTGCAGTGTTTGCTGAAATTAAAGCAACTTCATGCACAATTTTGCTATGCACAGTCTAGACTATGCATTTCTTATGTTTTAATTACAACTTAATTAAATTTTAACATTTAAGTTAAAATATATTCAACCGCGCCTGTCCTCCGTGACGGCCGTCCATATTTGTGTGTTATTTATATTAATGTGTTCTTAACTTGTTTTATAAAATAAAGCTTCTTTTTCCATTATTGATACAACTAATATCTAATCCAAACAAGTCAAATTGTAAATGTGCCAGACATCTTTAAGTTTATGAACGATGGGACTTCCTTCTTTACCGAATGGTATGTTGTTCAGCAATGAAATCTTTGTATTTCTTGTACATTTTTGATGAAATATTTTTGCCTGAATAATAAAAAAAAAGTTGATTTTTATCAACACAGATTTTGAAATGCTTTCACACATGTTAAATAGACTCTTACTAAGTAAATGAGCATTTCACAAAAAGTTTCTACAATATTAAGACTAAATTAAAGTTCAAATTCAAGTTCAATATAATTTCCTATAATTCACAAAATAGGAAAATAATTGGTACCAACCAATTATTTTAGTAATTTTATATCAATATTATGGCTATGTTCGATTATTAAGGGTCTGTTTATACTTTTTCATTATATATAATCTGAAATCAATGTATTGTAAATAACAAAGAAAATTGGTAACAAAATAGGAAAAATATAATTGAACATTAATTGACGTCTTAATTTTGTGCACTTTATTTGAAATGCTCAATTAACTTGGAAGAATGCAAATAAAATTGCTTAACATCAAAGTTACCTCTGGTAATTCTACAAAAGGGCAAATGAAAATTATTCATAAACTTTGTATACATTATATGAAGTCCTGTGGATTTAATGCAGAGTTCAATACCTTGATGGTATAAATTGTATCAACTATTAAGTTAAGATTAGTAAAAGTGGTTATCAATAACAATGCAATGCGAATTTCGACTGAATTAAATTTATTCATTCCAAGTAATGCCTTTTTCCGTTTGAATTTAATAAGCTTTTGTTCCTGTAATTTTGGCTAACACCGAACTTACACATGATAAGGATTAACAATTATTTATGATTTCCACCTTGTATTAAAGTATTAATTAGTGGTTTTGACTGTTACCGTGGATTGTAGTTAATTATTTTATTTCTAAGTTGCTATTTGTTTATGCTGTGTATGCCACAAGTTTCGAGTCTGGACGGGCACTGCATTGCATGACCATGACGGCAAGATTTATAGAACAAAACGTACAGTCAGCTTCAATAAAGTTATGGTTTGTTTTTATTAAAATTGACCTTGGCGTTACATTGTTACTTTCAACCAAATCCAAAAATAATAGTCTAAGATGAATAGGAACGACCTCCCCTCATCTGTTTTTTGATTCTAACAAAGTTTGTACGTTAGATAATATGTTAATTAGAAATTAGCAATAGTCTATCTATATTGTCGTATCGGTAATAAAATAACCTTTTTGTACCTGGCAACTTCTTTGTTCACGAATATTGGAAAAAAAGGTATGCAACCAATCGTAATGCGCGAACTCAACATGTCAGTAGGTAGGTCTCACATATAGCTAGGCAAATCTATTGCAAATTATTAATTAACATATTAGCTAACTTTTAAACGTTATTGGAAAAGTTACGAGAGGTCGTTCTTATACATCGTATTTTAGACTTATTTTATATTTTAACCCCACGAAATTGCCAGTCGAATGTCGAGAACTCGTAAGTGACTCTAGGACGTAACTGTTATATCAAATGATATACTTGAAATGTAAACATTGTAACGGAATACAATCTAAATTAGAAACCCAATGAGATGAACATTTTTCACAGTTCCGAATAGTAGCATTTGCTAGCATCGCGGTAGTACGTAAGTGATTGAATATTTTGTACCTACTCTCGCCTATAGATACACGGTGTAGATCGGCGACTCGTTCCCCTCGGTCAGACTGTCTGCGAGGCGCGCGTCGGCGGTCGTGCAGTCGACGTCCCGATAGCATGGCTGCGATGTGTTCGATGCACTCGAACTGTATTGCACTGCTCACGATGAGCGTTACGGAACTAGCTTACAGACTTTGTTTATTGTTATTGAATGTAATTGATAGCATAAATATGTTGTATGATTGTAAGGTTTTAACTATAAACCAGACCATGACAATAAATTAATGACGAACCTGTGTACAAATGAGCAGAGTGTATTTATTGATATTTTTGTAATCGAATTATAGACCGTCGCACCCGATAGGGTTCCGAGATTAAAGTTAAGTTATAGTTACGCTTCGCTTTCCTTTCAAGATATGTGTGAAACAAATATATACATGTCAATGGTCAATGTTTGTTACTCGATCACACAGAATTCTAATTTAAAAAGATCACGCTTAAGATAAGACCAAATGTTAACGAAACTTGTTTACTGAATAAAAAATAAACCCACATTTTGACGACGCGGTTGGCTCCTTAGTGTGCAGTTGCAAACAGAGCCGGCAGTCCAAGGTAAATCCCTTCCAGGGCAAATATTTATGGCACATGCTCGATAATGCGGTCCCGGATCATGGGAGTTTTCTATGTAATTAAGTAGATGTTTATCTTATAAGTTATAAGTATGAATTTCGTCATCTAGTACTTTACACAAGCCTACTTACTACTAGACCTTAATTTGGGACTAGGTAGATTGATGTGATTTTATCACCATTCTCAGTAACAAATTTTTGCGGGTTGAATTATCATCACAAAGCAATAAATATAAAAATGTAGTACAAATTACCGAAATAAAACATATATTTATTGGACTAAAACTATTTTGCCTTTAACGTATTGTCCATGCATGCATCTATTCTAAAAAATCTAAGCCAGAATGGCTTTATTTGCTTGACAATTAAGATTGTATGTAGAATATTTCGTCAGTAAAATTATTTCTTGAAAGGAAGCGAAACGATCCACCCAATGAGCGGGATTCAGTAGATTGTGGATTTCATGTTTTAAATGCATTGTAGTCGCTCGATTTTCAAACATGCCAATTGTCAGATTCTGACTACGGCGTAATTCTCGTAATTGTTGAAACTATAAACCATTTGAAAGAGAACGAGATTCGTCCAAGTCATATGAATAAGTGTTTGTCGCAGCATACAAACCATCAGATATTTGATCGCTGTTCTCTTCGCCACTGATGTAATATAACTGCTCAAAAAAAGGGCCATGTAATTTGTGATGCCGATTTTAAACTCTTTAAAATCGAAAACTGTCCTGAAAATTGGAAATAAATATTAATTTGGGATTTGAAATTACGTAGTTCCCTTCACTGTTCATGTAGAAGATTGTATATGAAAATTACAAATTTGTTAAGTGTGTAGAGTGCAAAATTCAATTGGCCTTGTTTTCTTTTGAGCAGTATATATAGCTATCCTATACGTATTTGTACGTGCGCGCGTGTGCAGTACAAAAAGGAACAAGAAGTAACACATCACTTAATTCTTATACCACAATATTTGTAATATGGCCAATCAGTGTATTGTGACGTCGACTGTACATATTAGCAATAATCGCGTTTTTATAACTTTTGTATAACATTAAGTTTAGATCTAAACGCAAACTGTTAACACATGACTGAGATGGTGCAATATAAAGTAGTGTTTGTAATAATTTCTGACCAACGAGGCCCTAAACCGCGAGGAATCGAAGGAGTACTCGGCACGGTCTCGTGTCATTTGTCTATATCATTTCAATAATTATCACTATTACATAGAATACCAGGACAGGTTTACTGAAGTATTATTTGATTGCATTCATCTTAATTATATTACGTGGGTTTTTTTTGACATATATCACTTTATTATATTGGATATATTATATTTTCTTGTGTCCGCAAGGTAGATTTAGGTGTATATTGAATTAAATATATAAGATAAAATTGACATAGTGTTTCTTTTTTGTAGTTTAAAACACCTACAAACTGGCGTTTACAACACAGGGAAGATGTCCTTGTATCGTAACCCCTTGACCGCCAAAGACGGCAAATCACGTCATCGGGAATTCGTGCCACTGACGCCAACGACGCCTATTGACGTCAAAAATTTCAATAGTCAAAAACATGCTAATTCAAACCACTATCTGTGTTTTTCAATCTCTGTTGATATTGGAGCACTTTTTTTTTAAGGTTTGGCGTCAGTGGCACGGTGAATTGCTTTGCCGCTTGGCGCTCAAAGGGTTGCATGCACCGCTATTTCTTATAACAACTTTACCTTTCGTTATTGTCCAGAGTTGTTAATGGGACGATTGTAATATGTTGCAAACTTGTTACAGATCTAGTGAATAAAGTTTCGCCATCATACTTTGACGGGACAGCTGGTATACATCTTTCTAACTCGATGTTTTCACAGAATTTAATTAAGAAAGCAAGCTATATCTCTTTTACGTTAAATTACGATGGCAAATTTCATCCGCTTATTATAATCTTGTTATACGGTGTTTGTGCGTGAGCTGTCAAAATGCCATTCGCGTTTTATACCAGCTTCGCTCGCTCTTAAGCTCCGTCCACACTTGTATCATTTCGCCGATCCGATCCCCGTCGCGTATCTTCACCGCGTATCGTGCTGTTTGGACGCTCACTGCGGGCACTCCGTATCATTGCGCCGTCGCGCGAAGAAACGCGTCCACACTTGCCGTATCGTATCCTCGTTGCGTATCGCCGCACCGATCATTTCGGCGTGCAGTAGTTTGGACGCTATCCGTATCGTAGCACCGTATCACCGCCCCGATCATTTTGGCATTTCGTTTTCGCCGAACATTTCATTTCGTTTGTGATCGTTGTTCTGTGCGGAGTTGCGTCCCATTTAGAAATGTCGCCCGCTGAGATCGCTCACTGAACCTTGGGACAGAAATATTCTTGAGTGGGGGCCGTGTACCGGAAGTCGCAGCGAGGAAGGCCTTCATTTTTGTCATCTGATCATGGAGATTTAGTACATGACTGTGCTCGTTTTATAATACATAATGCGGCAGAAAGGTTCTCGGGTGGAAACCGCGTGCTGGAAGCCGCCGCGTGGGGAGGCCTTCGATTAAGGCACCCGCTCACGGAGACATGGCCTTCGTATGACTGTGTTTGTTTTATGGCATGCGGCAGAAAGGTTCTCGAGTGGAAACCGCGTGCCGGAAGACGCCGCATGGAAAGGCCTAACAAAGTAGACAGTCCATCAGTGGTATGGTATTTTTTAATTATCGTAAAGATTAAGGATTAAAAACCAATGACCGCAGCGTGGATCGATGACTCAAATAGCGCCTTTGATGATCGGGCAAAAACCCACTCGAGATGGATCACGGCCGATCCTCACCCCGTATCCTCACCGCGTATCATGAACGAAAGTGTGGACGTCACGCCGTCGCGATCATGCAATGCTTTCGTGATCGCGAGTGTGCGGGGTACTGAAGATACGCGTATCAACATGGATTTCGCGCGAGCGTTGCATGATCGCTACGGCGAGACGTCCACACTTGCCGTTCATGATACGCGGTGAAGATACGCGACGGGGATCGGATCGGCGAAATGATACAAGTGTGGACGGAGCTTTACGCGATCCACATAAGAAACTCAGTTTTCACCCGAACCCGAATCGCAATATGCGAGCTCACGGACTGGACTTGTTGTTTTAACAATATGTCAAGACATCAAATTTGATGTTGTAATTTAATGTCTACACGGGTCCCACACCCACCAAGGGCGAGGAAGCGATTAACTGTCGACTATTTTCTTGCTCAAGACGTACAAGACCCCCCGTGTCGGTAAAAGAGATAGATATATTATAGTCCTTCGGTTGGTGTTGTCTACTATCTCATTAACCCTTTGACCGCCAAAGACAGCAAATCACGTCATCGGGAATTCGTGCCACTGACGCCAACGACGCCTATTGACGTCAAAAATGTCAATGGTCAAAAACATGCTAATTCAAACCACTATCTGTGTTTTTCAATCTCTGTTGATTTTGGAGCACTTTTTTTTTTGGTTTGGCGTCAGTGGCACGGTGAATTGATTAGCCGCTTGGCGCTCAAAGGGTTAAATATAAAAAAATACTTTTTTTTTAACTCATGCGGTTTTATTGAAAATAAAGATTCAAATGATGTAGACTATGTACTAAAAGGTAAAATATAATTCGGTAGGTCATAAGTACCAGTAATTTCACCACTCTCCTCATCAATCTAGGGAGTACTTATATTCTTTGATCTAGGGCGATTGATCAGACGCAATAGCGCTTGATTAGCAATTTTATTTTCAATTTAGAAAATTTCAATATATCAGGTAACCAGTAGTAATTCCTTTAAGTATATACAGAATAAAAATTGGGCAAGTGCGAGTCCGACTCGCGCATGAAGGGTCCGTACCATAAAACAAGTTTGTTGTATGGGAGCTGGGAACCCCCTTAAATATTTATTTTATTTTATTTTTAGTACTTGTTGTTATAGCGGCAATAGAAATACATCATCTGTGAAAATTTCAACTGTCTAGCTATCACCGTTCTTGAGATACAGCCTGGTGACAGACGAACGGACGGACGGACAGCGAAGTCTCAGTAATAGGGTCCCGTTTTTACCCTTGGGTACGGAACCCTAAAAAACGCAAAATTAAGTTTTATTAAAAAAATATCATAAACAAACCGTTGCTAAGTAACGAAACTACTTTCATCCGCAGTAGCTCCTTAGTTAAAGAAAATTAGATTCAAATGTATGGAAAATTTGGCAAAATTAAAGGACAACTTTTATCTATCAGGATATGTAGGTTATAGAACAAAGTTAAATTTTATCGACTCTCCCCCCCTCTCCGGGGCGAGCGTCACCCCCCTGCGCCCACGAATGTGTCCCGAAGCGCGGTATTTTCCATTTCAAAAGAAAACCATGAGCGATACATAGTGTGTAGGAACAAAATAATCCTTGATAAATTTACTATAAACCTTTCATACATAAACAAGCGATATCACTTATTAATTCAGCGCAAACTGTTATAAAATTCTAACGTTTTTAATAATTCATCTTTTTTTAGGGTTCCGTAGTCAAAAAGGAACCCTTATAGTTTCGCCATATCCGTCTGTCCGTCTGTCCGTCCGCGGCTTAGCTCCGTGATCATAAGTGCTAGAAAGCTGAAATTTGGTATGAGTATGTGTAGGTATGTATCACGCCGACAAAACGGGAAAAAAAACTTTTCGGGTACTACATCCCTGGTAGGGGTGAATTTTTTTTCCGTTCCAACACTAGCGTCGTTGGGGAGTCGTTGAATAGGTCTTTTAAAAATAATAGGGATCTTTTAAACATCATTTTTGATAAATTCTGCAGTTTTGAAAATATTCGCTCGAGAAATAAAAAAATAGTTTCCCCCCCTCTAACTTCTCAACCACGGGTCAAAAAATTATAGATAAAATCATGAACATGAGGCCTTGTGGGGGTTGTCTGTGGTACCTATATATTTTATAATCGTTCTTAAGGCCAGGCGCGCACCACGATTTTAGTCGCTCGATAATTTTGTCGCAGAAATGCTTAATATGGGTTTATATGAGAGTGCGCGCACCACGATTTTCATAAACCCATAAGTACGCTTATTTTTCTGCGACAAAATTATCGCGCGATTAAAAAAAAATCGTGGTGCGCGCCTGGCCCGAAGAGTAAACTCCAGTCGTGCGTCGGAGCTGACACACACACTTTTTTTTGTAATTTTCTTGGGTGTGTAGTGGTCGTCTAGAAGGTACACAAGACAATCGCAATTGCAAAAATGAGTGGATTGAAAAGGAAAAAGTGCAAAATATGCAGAATGAAAACGTGTCGAATGGACAGTCAGAAAAGACTATTCATGGCAAGATTTCCACGAGACGAAGATCGGTAAGTAAAAAATATAATTTATTACCGCGGGTTATAACTATGTTAATAATAAGTTTCATTGAAATCTTGGTTTTTCGGGTAAAATAATACATACCCTTATTCGTATGTAAACAATAGTGCTGTACATGTAAGTTTTATGGATAATTTTCATTTGAAGTGTAAACACCTGGGTAAATACGAAATATCTTTCTTCAAATAATGACACAAAGGTAAATTAAGAATGAAAAATTGAATGCGATCTACTACAATCGAAGCGGGGTTTGAACCCGCGACCTCTGCGTTTCCGGCGCATTGCTCTTCCAACTGAGCTATTTGATCGCTACGTCAATCACACCAAATCCTTCATCCCTTAATTCTTTACGCTACTGGAGCGCCCTCTGCGTCATATATGTTTTTGAAATGCTTATGCGCATTAGCATACCCTAGGATGTGCGTTTTACACGCACGATCCCCAATCTCCATTGCTTTACAGCAAGTGTGAAGACTGCGAGAGAGATGGCGCTGTTCTAAATATTTGTTTGTATAGAATCTTTTTATCGATTCATATTTTTTATGTGGTAATACCACATTTTTATTTGCTGCATAAAAAATATGAATCGATAAAAAGATTCTATACAAACAAATATCTTTCTTCAAGCAAAAGCCTATTAGGTATGTGTACTTATACAACAGTGTGCACTTGAAGACAGCTGTTAAAGCTCAGATGAGAGGATAATACATTATTATCACTACTTTTTATGCCACTTTGAGTTAGATTATGGTCACAGAAATCGGTCATTCTCCAGACGTGCATTTTTGCTTGTCTTCACTCTTTAAAAATATAAAATTATTGATTTCATTATATCTTATATTTTTTGATCGTAGCAGTTATTCGTATTGAGATGTACATGAATTTTCGAGAAAATATTTAAAACCCTTCGGGTAGAAAAAAAACTTTTAGTCCTATTCTCCTAATTGACACGTCGCGTCCCACTACCCAAATTACTTACATACCATTTTCTCCTGATGATATACATGAAGAAAAGACAATGTAAGCAAGTTTATTAAACAAAAGAATTCATGTTTAAATTGCAAAAAAAAACCTAGTTAATACAAATAATATATCACAAAGATATCAATTATAATAAATTTGTCTCGAAACGTACAATAATTCACGCGTCGCGGTCGGTTGTGATCACACAAGTCCTCTGAAAGTAGGTACGGATCTAAATAACGCATTTCGGTGAAGCGGTCAGTCGTGCCCAGAGCCCCGTGTGGGACGGTTGTGTCAGCTGTGTACGGGTCGCGGACTATGACTGTATCTAATTCACACGTTTTGGCTCACGTAATTTCTAATTAACACGTTCACGTTTTAAAAATCAACCAGTAAATCTATTGCGCTGAGAATTTTAGTGTACATTAAAAGCCGCATTATTTAATACATACTAGATAGATTATTACATGTCCCTATAAAAAGTTATTTTGTATTTTTCAAGAGTCCCTAATTCACAAGTCTAATTCACGCATCAAAAATGAACGCGTTAATTAGAATTTAACCATCCATGCGGTTCTAATCATCAGTTTGTTTTTTTTTTCTAGAATATTTGTACATATAATAGTAATGGTACCTATAATATATAGTCACATCTTCGTGGGGTCATTTTAAAACCTCATCAGGTAGCAAGCTGTATTTCTCAGGGCTGGAAAATCCTAGCCGAAGCGGTTTTGCTATACATTAGCATTTAGCACCATCAGGCATGAACAATTTCGTAATTGGATATAACCATGTGTCTAATAGAATAATAATAATGAAGCTGAACACCAATTTATGTCTTCTCAACATCGTGCAAGTTTACAACACAGTCCACGGAAGAGGATATCAACTAGAGGAAACTCTAGACAGCATACCAAGCCGGCAAATCGCAATGGTAATGGGAAACTGGAATGCTAAAACAGGAAGCTCAGAAATAGTCCATGAAATCCAAGACACCATTGGAAAATATGGTCTAGACTCTAGGAACGAACGAGGTCAGAGGCTTGCAGAGTTCTGTGTTCTGTTTCTGACCATTACTTTAGCACTCTCTTACACCATCACAAAAGATGTCTCTACACTTGGAAGTCTCCTGGAACCTGGGTCCTTTTAGGAATCAGATAGACTACATACTGGTAGACAAGCGCTGGAAGTCATCTGTCAAAGATGTGAAAACCTTCCCTTGAGCTGAATGCGGTTACTGGTTGCATCCTTCTCCATTCGTCTCAAAGCCATTTACCATAACGCGTGACCTAAACCCAGAACTTAGAATCTAATAGAGCGATCAAATTTCCAGAATCTGACAGAAGCGACGCTCATGAATTTAAATAGATCCACCGCGAACAGGTGATGCTGAGTCCATGTAATAAATGAAAATTTTGAGGATATCGTATCTAAGAGAGGAAGGGACTGTAGAAGATCCACATGGATCACTGAGGAAAGGTGGAACCTAATTCAGCGCCGGAAAGAAATTAAAATGAATGCCCTTCAAGACTGCAAGGTGAAAAGGGAATACTCGAAATTATGTAAAGCAATTCAAAGGGAATGCCGCAGAGACAAGAACGAGCATATGCAAGAAGTCGAGTCGCATCCAATTAAATTACAATCCTCGGATTTGTTCAAGAAAGTTCGCCTGCTGAGTCGAAAGTTCAAACCCAAGTTCTGGATCATTGAACATCACGATGAGGAACCGCTGCATGAGTTTGACAAAATTGCAGAACGCTGGCGTGGCCACTATGAGCAACTGTACAAAAGACCCTGTACATCCACCGACACTTTGTCGGTTGTGCATCCACGGTTGCACTCGGGACTTCTGAACCTGAAGCCCAACATCTTCAAATCAGAGATAATAGCAGCAATCGATCGTCTTAAAATGAAAACAGCTCCAGGACCAGACGACATTACTTCCGAGGTTTTTAAAGCTCTGGGTGATAAAAATATCCATATCTTGCACAAGGTCTGCCACCACTTATGGCAAAACGTCAGATGGTCAAAAGTCTGGACCCAATCCGTCATCATCCCGTTACACAAAAAAGGTTCAACGAAAAAATGCGACTAGTTGTCGCATTTTTTACCGTAAACTTGCTCTGACTCAATTTTGCTCCACGTGATAAACAACAGACTTCATCACTATCTAGACTGGTAGATCACGCAAAAAACAAGCGGGTTTTGTGAAGGGAAAAGGCACGAGCGAGAAAATACTGAACGTGAGGCAAATTGTACAGAAGTGCTACGAGTTCAATACACCTTTCATCTTTCATCATGTGCTTTGTCGACTATAGCAAGGCTTTTGACTTTGTCGACTAGGACTGTCTATGGGATATTTTGACCGATTCGGGTGTTCTTCGCCTCCTCACTGCACTAATACACTACAGTCACTTTACTACAACAGCCAAGGAACAGTGAGAATAGATAAGGCGTCATGCAATCCCTTCAGTTTCCAAAAGGGTGTCCGACAAGGTTGCATTCTTTCACCTATCGTGTTCAATATATACGGCGAATACATCATAAGGAGGACGGCTGGTATGGTAGCATTACTGTTGGTGGACCTAAAGTCTTGCAATACGCCGATGACGCCACCCTCCTAGCTGCTAGCAAAAGCAAGATGAGCAGTTTATTGAACAGGATGGCGCCCTTTAGTGAAGAATTCGGACTCTTAATCAACAGATCCAAGACCAAACTCATGATTATCGATCGTGAAGGCAAGGTAGAACTCAGTGGAACACTTAACTTCGAAATCACGGAGAACCTGAGTTCTAACATTAGCAATAATGGTTCATAGAATTCGCGCTGGGATGGCCAAGGGCGCAATGCCGCAGCTTACTAATTTACGGAAGGACAGGAACATCTGCGCCAACACTAACTTACTACCTTAGTCCGAACTATGGTGTTCTCCATATTTTCATACGGCTCAGAAACATGGACCCTGAAGAAAGCGGACCGTGATCGAATTGATGCTTTCTGCTGGAGAAGAATACTGTTAAAGTCTCAGCAGAAATATTAATAGAAATGCAAGAATTCTGTGTAATAAACGTAATTTATTATATAAAACGTAACTGGTAATTCTAAGATTGACAGGATCTCAAAACAAACTTGACATCTGCCTAAACATATGTTTTAAACAATAATAACAAGGAGTCTTAATGCAAAATAACTATCTAACACTCCCCCTAATTTTGCATTAACTCAAAGCATTAAACAGCCTAACCTAAACAAAACATCGCGGTTACCTGCTCAACATTATAGGTCTTTACTCCGAAGCTAAACAGACGCTTTTCAAAACAAAATTAAAATATAATTTGCCTAATAAGTTGAGGCAAGGGATTTGACAAGAAATCGGCTGATTGATTTACATTCGGTATATACTTGACCATAACGATACCTTGTTCTACCTTCTCGCGTATAAACTCGTACCCACTTTAATATCGATATGCTTAGATCTCATCGGCTAACAAATCAAATCCTTTTTCTTTTTAATTTTAAATACCCATTTCCAGGTTCCAGGTTTCTTTTTAGTATTATTGTCTGTTATGATCCAGGTCTGGTTCTCTTCATAAGCGTTAGGCTCATCTTGTACGGTTACTTTCCATTTCGCAGACTCAATGTATTCGGTTAAGTTAATCTCATCATTTTCATTCCGTCTACTTCTTAAAATACGATCTGATATCAGCTCTGTGGGTTCAAACGTCACACCGGGTTGGTAAGTTTCACCGTCATCACAGCTCCTCAAGCTATCATCACTACTTTCTTCTGCCTGAGCTGAGGTGGACGCTTAAGTGTCCGTCATCGTTGATACAGAGACTTGGTCAATTCTCTCCTGTATACCTTCAACCGCAACGAGGTTTTGACTTACAACATTCGGGTTAGTATCATTGACCACTGGGGCTTGTTCACAGTCGTGCCATGTATCTCCGATATCAACAAAAACCTGGTTGACAGTATTGAGGCTAGTCTCGTCAAACACTACATCTCGTGATATCTCAATCTTATTTGTATTCGGGTCATACATTCTGTAATTCTGATTTTCATGTCCGACATTTTGACGTAAGTATTCTGTGAACTGCCCATTAATATACTCCGTCCCCTTATCTTGTATCGACGGCTCACTCATAGGTCCACATACGTCACTATAGACCAGCCCTCCTGGACACTGCTCTGCCCGACGAGAAGCATGGAAAGGCAGCCGCCGTTTAACCTCTTTAACGTTCAAGTGCCCAAGTCTCTCGTGCCACAGTCGAAATGTATTTTGAGATAGTTGCACATTGTGACAACTTGCACTCACGATAGTGTTAAAGTTCATCACATACAGATTGTTTGCGTTTTGCCTTGCACTTAACACCACATCATTGTCTTTGTAAATTAACGCGCTAGTATTTCTTTTTACTATGACATAGTTTAAACGCATAATGACACCTTCAGAGAACAAGTTCCTACACAATTCCGGCACGTAGAGCACAATTCTCTTATCATATTTTCTTCCCACTGTCCATTCAGGCATTTTTTAATGAGTACATTTCCTATTCCACGCACTTTTAATTCTTGTTGATTACCTAATTTCACTAACCTATTGGTATTTTCAGTAAACAGTTCCAAATCCAAGAAAAAATCTTTTCTAAAAGTCATATGTACGGATGCGCCACTGTCTAAAAGCCACACGTCACTATACGACTCATCAACAAAATTCGCACTTTCTTCTGCGTGAAATGCCAACGTGTTGTTATAAGTTGGCTTGTCCTGGGAGCGTTTCTTCGCACGGCAGTCTCTTGCGAAGTGTCCGCGTTTGTTGCAATTATAGCAAACGAAGCGGTGCTGATTATTGTTCGTGATGCTGTTACCAGCACACGTCCCTAGTTGTCGCTTCTCTTGAGAAGCCAAGAGCGCCACCTCATCCTCTTCTTTTGTCGTCAAACTGGCTTATTCGTCCATAAGTCGAGCAGTGAGGTTCGGGATGGTTTGCAGCTTTGAATCAAGTGATAACCAAGCTTGACGGAATGAGCGATACTTTGATGGTAGAGTACTTATGATTTTAGTCATAATAGCTGTGTCACTGATGTTTTCTCCGCTTTCTTTTAACTGCTGCGCCAAACTCTCGACTTTTGAAATATGCTGCGCCATACTGTTGGACGAGTTCATTTTATACTGGTAAAATCGCTCATGGACTAACATCTTATTGAATTCCGATTTTTGCTCATATACAGAGTCCAGCTTTTCCATGATTTTAGCAGCACTGTCGCAATTCTCAATTAGAGCAATTTGTCGGTAGTCCATCGCCGACGTGATGATGAACATAGCCGTCCCATCGTTCCGGAGCCATGTTGCCGTAGCAGACTCATTTTCTGGTGTCAACTTGGGTTTTGGTATAGATAAATCAATACCCTTTGCCTTCAGCGCACATTTTATTTGGAATTTCCACTGACGGAAATTATTTCCGTCAAAATGTTCGACGTTCATTTTCAAACCGTCCATACTATTAAAAATCAAAATTTTCAACTCACTTTTTCACTTTTATACCGAGTTTTGCTCTTTACATCGCTATTAATATGCTGGGTCCATAACCTGTTAAAGTCTCAGCAGAAATATTAATAGAAATGCAAGAATTCTGTGTAATAAACGTAATTTATTATATAAAACGTAACCGGTAATTCTAAGATTGACAGGATCTCAAAACAAACTTGACATCTGCCTAAACATATGTTTTAAACAATAATAACAAGGAGTCTTAATGCAAAATAACTATCTAACAAATACTGCGCATACCATAGGCAGCACGCCGCGCCAACGCACCAATCTTAGCCCAACTCAAGATCCGAACTAAATCGTCGACGACCTGTCTTCGTAGGGTTCTGGAGAACTTTGGTCGCATTGCCAGGAAAGACAGTGATAACCTGGAAAGACTGATGATCACTGGAAAAGTTGAAGGCAATCTGGTCTATCCTTGCCTCATGCCTCTTGGGCAGGAGTACGACACGCTGGATAGACCAGATTCTCACAACCCTTGGCACTACAGTACACGATGCTCTACACACGGCTACTGACAGCAACAGATGGCGCCGCATCATCCGGGAATGACCACGACCCTCAGCAATGAGGCAACTGACGCAAGGAGAAGGAAGAGTTAATATAGTGAGCGTAGCGAGGGCGGGTACATGTATAAATTATTTATTGTAACTTATTATAATAATTCAATTTACATACATAATTACATACCTAACCTACCTATTAACTCTAACGGCCGGTGTGCTTGTTTCTTGAGTAATTACGTACAACTTTCATATTATTTAAAACATAGCTTATATCATATAACTGTCACCACATCAGTCGTATATTATTATGCAAAACGTTTTTATTTTAATTTAAAAAAATATAACTGAATTTGTATAATTAACGCGTCGTTTTTCTAATTCACGCGTCATACAAAAGTAAAATATTCTAATTAACACGTCGTTTTTCTAATTCACGCGTCATATAAATTTAAATTTGCTTCTAACTAATGAACCTTTAATAATTTTAAAGTGCCCATTCCACATTTAAGTTTCAATGATCGATATGTTACTATAATTGTGATAAAAATGATTGAAAAGTAAGTATAAAAAAGCGACGCGTCAATTAGAATTAGAACACAAATCTGGAGAATGACCGAAATATTTTATGAAAAATCTTCAATGGACTATGAAGGGTACGGTTTCATCTTGACAAACATACATTTTTACTTTGTAATTTTCTGTTTTGCCTGTGTTATTTGTATTGCAGAACTTCCAACCTGGAGCACAGCCTGGAGCCTGGAGTGAAGAAACGGCTTTTTTCGTCTATGTTTAATCAAGCCAAGCAAAGTTTGAACGAAATAAAATTATTTGCAAACACTTTTGTTAATTGTTTTTATTGAGTCACTAACTAAACCAAATGTTTACATTGAAGCGAAATATTTAATGATTTATATTACCGGAAAGCCGTTGGAGACGCGGGTTCGAACCCCGCCTAAGCCATTTTTTTTAAATACCGATATCGATAATACGATAATTTGTGTGACATGTGACATCCTTATTTTGTTCTCGATGTTGGCATTATGTCACATGTCATGAATGACTGACAGTATATAAATAATTCGCCCGCGTTTTATACTAATACGAGTTCGTGGTTCGAGCTTTATGTATGGCACTCCCGTCTCTTAACCCTTCAGGTGGCAGCGTCACCAGTTGCATGGCAGGAGAAGTGGCGCGTCTATTTTACAAAATTCACCGTTAAGTGGCAGGAACCGGGAGCCGGACCCAACGTCAAGTGGCAGAGATCCGGGAGCCGGATCGGACAAAACAAGCCGTTGGGTGGCAGGGTCCAGCTCCCGGACCCTGTGCGATGTCTTATTTCGCACCCGAAATAAAACCGTCAAAACTATATTTTGCTTGCTCACACTTGTAAGATGCATTCGTCAATAAGCAAGGACGGCATTCACTAACGGTCGAATTGACGCGCAAAGCAAAGTTCGTTAGAAATTGCGTCATCTTCCCGACCCCCCGACCATTACGCGTCGACCGCCGAGCCGTGAGCATTTTAAAAACCTTGTGGTTAGAAAATATTGTATAGTGAGGTGTAATAAAAAGGGTTATAGGTGTAAATAAATATATAGATTTGCCATTAAATTAGTTTTTTCTACGGATCACTGTTTTTTTTCCTAATTATAGTTATTTTTATACATAAAGTGGTTAAAATTTAGTCATTCGACGATTGATCAAGACTAGCAAAATTTCTATAAATGGAATGGCATTAATTTCTATACAATAAATATGGCATTTTATGATGAATCCAACTATATATAGTTTATATACAACATCTGTACATTTTTTTTGAGAAAAGATATTTTTTTAACATGCGGATATTCGCGATGACCACCCGTGGGAGGCCCGCCACTTAACGGTATATTATGCCAAGATGGCTGTGCCACTTCTCCTGTCATGCAATCAGAAACCTTGCCACTCAACGGCTTGTTTTGTCAGGTCCGGCTCCCGGATGCCTGCCACTTGACGTGGGGTCCGGCTCCCGGTTCCTGCCATTGGAAGGGTTAAAACGGAGTGATTACATACTCTTTGTTTTTAATAAGTTATTAATAATAACTCATGGACTGTTTTATATACAAACTTACTTCTTACTTACTTTTACCCACCTTCCTTTTTGAATCGCTGTTGGCAGCGGGGGTTCAATATTTTAATAATTTCCTGCCAGTTTCATTAATATTTTTCGGTGGGTTATACACTAGGTATAACATGTGCTTGCAGTCTTGAATGCATGTATTACCTATTTGAAAACTGACGACTGTGTTATAGTCCCAGTGCGCATAGATTTTAGTAAGATTATTAGTTTCTCTTTTGTTTTTTGACAGGTTTTATCTGACAATATTGACGTGATGATTTTATAGTACCTTTCTTTGTGTATCTCCCCTTTTATATTTATTAGGTACTAATTATTGTATATCAATATATTCGAAACTTACACGACTTCCGCTGTCGTCTGATATGAAAATTTCAAGTTAATAATGGGCGACGGTATAAAACTGCCCAAAGGTGAGTTTGTCCTGTATGTTAGAGATTTTCAATATAAATTATCCCGTCATGCACTCATCGCATCAATCAATCACATTTAGACTCACAGTAATCATATCTTAGAAACGCAAATTGGTATCATGTGACATTGAAAAATCGAAATGATCAATATTTACTGAAATCTAACGCAGTTAGGAGCGTTTACTTAATTTATAGAATGAGATGTGGTCCTTCTACGGTGAAGAAAATTATTATCTATGTGATAGGTACATGGATATGGAATACTTGGTTATGTTGTGTTGCCTTTTCTCTGCAGTTACGCAGATGTGTACTACAAGAACCTACCTAGAATAGATAGATGTTCTTTTTGTACCTATCTTATTCAAGGACAATTATAATTCATGTTCAGAAACTAATTTCCTTTGACAGCACGACTAAAGATCGTTAGAGGTTTTAGATGTATGTCTAGTTTGATTCGGTAAAAATATAGTCGGAATTCAATACTGGGCTGGGCCGAGCTCAGGCTAGTATTTCTTACATAAAAAGTAGAGCTTAATGAGTCATAGTTATATGAGTGATTTGGTAAAAAAAACGAAATTCAACAGTGGACCGCGCTCAGGACAGTATTTCTAACATAAAAAGTCTATAGAGTTTATTAAAGTAAACAATCAAAATCCATATGAAACGGGTATACTTGATCACGTTTGTCGTCGTTTTAATACGTCTGAGACTCACGGGAGCTTACTATGTAGGTAAACAATGTTCAACACAACACTGCTGTCTGCTACCGTTCTCGTGTACGTAAGCACCTATATGATCTACCAGAACCATGGCCTAAGTTCGATGTAATTCGTATGTAATTTAGCACCCAATGTAACATTTCAGATAAGCGCCATAGGAGTTCGAGTAGCCTTGCTGGGACGGCAGTCGAAGGAACTCGTTCAGAACGAAAGCTGGCTTTGAGAGGTGATATAGTTTATCTACTCTAGGTACTTATTTACAACAGACAGAAACTGAACAAAAACATCCACTCAAACATCACGAAGGGTTCGCTGCAAATTGGTTGCCAGTCGCCACTCATGCCTCGGGTTGGGTTTAGGGATGGGATTAATTACATCACTCGTCACGAAGAAACACCGTTATAAAATGACTGGCTCATTAAACTAGTGGCTTTACTTAAGAAAACTAAAAACCGCTGGCGTGTCGAGGTGTGAGCCACGGGAGACGCTGTATGTTCGCAAGGAACCGAGCCAGCACAGTCCCAGTGGAACCTGAGTACAGTTAACCTCGAAGTCCCATCGTCCTCGTATAATTGACAACGCGGTTGAATCAGTTGGAGCTGCCTACTGAGCCGGTGCTCCTGGGTTAGAATCCGGGTCACGGTAAATATTTGTGTAATGAACTAGAATATTTGTTCCTGGGTCATGGATGACTATCTATAAATAATTATGTATTTGGATGGATCAACTTTTTCTTGTTATGCTGTCCCGTCACCCAGGAGCCAATGGTAATTAAACATCTTAGAAAAGTGTTGATAATTTATAATTTATAAATTATCAACACTTCTAAGAAGTTTTTAGGCATCGGATAATCGGATGCTTTTATACCTAATAGTAGAGGATCCCGATATAGAACGACCTTTACCGAGATATTTATTTGATGAAATGTATTTTATATTTAATTTAATATGTCAATAAATATATTGCATATGGGTTGCCTAACAAATTTTAGACCAGGGTATGTTTAATTAATAATTAAATTTTTTTTTTAAACATTTGATTATTAGATAAATTCTATACCAATCGAAAGTATGAAGCCCGTAGAATATGCAAACGTTAAGTTGCCTATTCTTTTCCCGTCACAACTATCGGGTAGCCAGGTTTAAACAGGTAAATCTATACTAGCATTTTACAACGGTCTGATTATTGAATTGAAATTAAATAACATTAAAGATTATTTTATTATGAACACGGTGGTATAGGGTTGCCTGCGAAAAATCAGTCCAGAATTCCGGTTGTCCAATTTTTAAAAGTAAAATATTGCTGCTAGTGAATGTGTGCGACTGAGAGGTCCCAACCAAAACCATCCCATACGATATAAGAGGATACAGCATAGCAGCTGTTTGAAGTCCGCCAATTAAAAAAAAGAGAGTGCGCATGCTATTTGTGCTTGAAAATGAAAAGGATACGATAGACTCGTATATGGTGTACATCATTTTGGAGTAGATTGTCGCTATAGATACAATAAAATTCATGGTATAATAATATACTCCGCCTGGTACTCTCTTCCGAGACTCGCGAACCACGTGACTGACACAAGCCTACGTTTTGTCTGATAATAATAAAGATAAAATTTGCAAGATTAGTATAATATATGTACTAGCTGTTGCCCGCGACTTCGTCCGCGTGGAACCTTTATCTTGAAAATTTTACATCTTTATTATTTTCAGATCTAAGTTATGTTGAAATTGCTAAACGTCCTTTTTTTTAATGTATACGAAATAGTAACGAACCCTTCGTACGCGAGTCCGATTCGCTCTTGGCCTTTTGATGAGTCAGTCAGTCAGGACACTTGCATTTATATATATAGATTAGCGGATTTCCCCATACAAACTTTGCACCCCTTTTTAACTCCCTTAGGGGTGAAATTTACTAAAACGCTGAAAGTACTTTTTGTGTTTTTGAATAAGTTATCTTTATACAAAGTTTCAAGTCTCTAGCTCAAAAAAAAAAGTTTCCCCCATACAAACTTTGCACCCCTCTTTAACACCCTTAGGGATTGAATTTTTCAAAATCGCTTCTTATCTCTAGCCCACGTTATAAAAGTAACCTACTGTGCAAAAATCAACTCTCTAACATTAGTAGTTTCGGCTGTGCGTTGATGAGTCAGTCAGGACTTCTTCTTTTATATATATAGATTACTATAACCTTCATTTTTACTAAAGATGTAGGTATATATACTTTAGTGTCACATAAAAATATACACACATAAATAATGAGTTTCTTTCGGAGTTTCTTCTCAACAGTGGTCTCCTCTTGTGAAATGTCGATAGACTCAGACATGTAAAAGTGTCCTTGTGGCCTACTTGCAGAATAAAGTTCATTATTTCATTATTTTATTAATCAATTGATTTCAAAAAAAGTTAAATAACTATTTCTCTATTTTAATAATAAACTACTCCAAAATTATGTACAGCATATACGAGTCTATCGCTATCGTTTTCATTTTCAAGGACAAATAGCATGCGCACTCTCTTTTTTTAAATGTGCGGACGTCAAACAGCTGTTTTGCTGTGTCCTCTTCTATCGTATGGGATGGTTTTGGTTGGGACCTCTCAGTCGCACACATTCACTCGCAGCAATATTTTACTTTTCAAAATTCGACAACCGGAATTCTGGACTGATTTTTCGCAGGCAACCCTATACCTACCACCGTGTTCATAATAAAATAATCTTGAATGTTATTTAATTTCAATTCAATAATCAGACCGTTGCAAAATGCTAGTATAGATTTACCTGTTTAAACCTGGCTACCCGATAGTTGTGACGGGAAAAGAATAGGCAACCTAACGTTTGCATATTCTATGGGCTTCATACTTTCGATTGGTATAGAATTTATCTAATAATCAATGGTTAAAAAAAATATATATTTAAATAAAACAATTTAAACGGATTATATCGCGTATATTAATTATTTGAGCCTCCCTGACGTTTCAGTACCTTTACAGATACCGTTGTCAAAGGTTGACTGAGAAAAACACAATTTTTCTCTGTCTATGTTACATTTGTGCAAACTATCCATTTTGTAAATATTAATTTAAAATAAAGGTGTTCATACATGCCAGATGAAAAATATCCCAATTTCAATAGAGAAGATGGTTTGTCATTACCACCGGCTTGGGATCCTGTTGTACATTTTATCAAGGATCAAGCAAGACACAAGACTGGAAACCTTGGGCGTCGAACGGTGTAAAACAAATTAGTGTTAAAAGTAGTATATGTAGAGTTTTTGTTTAAAAGTATTTTATAGTAATAAACAAGGCAATCTGGGAGTTTTCTTTGGCGGTTCTTTCTCCTCAGTAAGCCTTTAGTGAACCGCTGGTAGATATTTTAAATAAATAATAAATGCCCTTCTGGCACATGTGTAACTGTCTTTACACATTAGGCCCATCTGGCATGTATGAACACTTTTATTTTAAATTAATATTTACAAAATGGGTAGTTTGCACAAATGTAACTTTGACAGAGAAAAATTGTGTTTTTCTCAGTCAACCTTTGACAACGGTATCTGTAAAGGTACTGAAACGTCAGGGAGGCTCAAATAATTAATATACGCGATATAATCCGTTTAAATTGTTTTATTTAAATGTGTGACAGTCGCGGAAACCGAAGAAAATATTAAATGTATATATATATATATATACAGGGTGTCCCTAAAACCAACGCCGAAATGAAGAGGGGTGATAGAACAGCTCATAAGCAACCATATTAAGTTAATTTGACCTTAATAAAAAGTTCATGGTTTTCGAGATATTTGCATTTAAAAAAAACTCGTGACTTTGATGCCCTGCGTCAGTATGTCTATTGCCACCACTGCAAATTTAGGTATTTTTTTTAATCTGTTTTTTGCAGGATGTTACTAAAAACATATCCTATCGAATGTAATTTCAATTTATTACATATCATGATTCTTTGTCGGTAAAAATAATAAAAAAAAAACGAATTATAGCAATTTATTAAATTTAGCCAGCGGTTTTGATCGAGTTTCATTTAAAAAAAGTATTGTAAACTAACATGGCACACAACATAAAATGATAGTAAATTTATTGTAGTTTTCAAAAAGGTACAGCATTTTCTAATTTACGCAGCAGTTTACGAGATATTGATATTTTACACCAAAAGGAGCTCATACTGCAGTTTTTCCATAGTATGGTACCAGAGCCCCTACTAGGCTCAGAGTTTGAATTTTGAACAAAAAATCGATTTAAAGAATACTTTATTTAGAATAGGAACACAATTCAATTTTAGAATATAAAAAAATGAAATGTTCATAGCGAACCTGGCAAATAACGTAAAAAGATAGCAAATTTAGAGTTGTTTTTTAAATGGTATTGAAGTGACTTAATTATTTAGCGGTTTATAAGATAATGCAAAAATAATACTGGTTGCTATTTTTATCTGTTAAGTGAATAAAAAAAACTAAAAACATTAAAAAATACGATACCTGTTTTATGTAACTAAATTAAATGTTCAAATTGTCCGCCATTGACTTGAAAACAAGCTCGGCATCTCCTTAAAAATGCTCGACTGATGTGACGTGCACTTCTTGATACGTCGTTTTGGGCCTCTGCGTAAATGCGTTGTCTCAGCTCCGCTATACTGTTAATCGGTTCATTGTAAACTTTTTCTTTAATATAACCCCAGTAATAGAAATCCAGAGGATTTAGGTCTGGAGATCGAGGAGGCCACAAAATGGGACCCAGACGGCCGATCCATTTCTGTGGATAAGTTTGGTTTAAATGTAGTCGCACTTCGCGTGCATAATGTGCTAGACAGCCATCATTCTGCAGCCACATTGACCTCCGCGTAGCTAAAGGTACGTCGTCGAGAAGATTTGGCAACTCATTCTCTAAGAAATGCAGATAACTTGGACCATTCAGCGTTTCTGGTAATTCAAATGGGCCAATTATTTTCCCATCTAATATTTCAGTCCAGAGGTTCACTTTAAATTGGTACTGCGACCGATCTTCCCTCATTAAATGAGGATTTTCTAATGCATAACTGTGTAAATTGTGCATGTTCATAAATCCATCTCTCTTAAAAGTGCTTTCATCAGACCATAAAACCATATTTATGAAATTGGGATCCTCTCTGTGTTTTTGCAGCATTGTCTGGCAAAACTGAACACGAAGTGGGTAATCACGGGGCAGCAACGCTTGAACACGTTGTATGTGGTATGGATGATATCCATATCGACGTAATATTCTATTGGCAACAGATTTTGATATCCCTAAATTACGTTCAATGTTCCGTGTCGAAGTGGATTGGTCGTTTTGAATCTCTTGTAAAACATCTTCATCGTAATCTCCTCTAGGTCTTCCCAATCCACCACGATTGCCAGGCAAAACGCCTTGTGAGTATGCGAGATGAACATTTCGAAATACTCGATGGTCCGGATGCCTTAAATTTGGATATCTTTCCCGATAGAGTCTAGCTGCAGCACAAGAGTTACCCTGACATTCCCCATAGACAAAATACATGTTGGCATATTCTTGAGGAGTATAATTCTCTGGCATATTTGTAACAAACGCACTACAATTAATCTTAACAGAGCCAAAGTAAATCGAAGTTAAAATCAATAGGCAGAACTCGAGTCCATGATGCACAAAGCAAAGTTAAATTGTACCAAAAATCCAAATCACAAGGCAAACACGAGTTCTATTGGTAAATCAAGTCTATTTAAGAAAATAAGAAACCAAACTAAATAAAGAACATCAAACGAATTGACGAAGTGTCCTAAAATTACTAAAATACTCTTTAATCAGAAAGCCGACTTGAATTCGAATTTCAAATTGTGTTCCAATTTCAAATTGTGTATTCTTTGAATCTATTTTTTGTTCGAAATTCAAACTCTGAGCCTAGTAGGGGCTCTGGTTCCATACTATGTAATAACTGCAGTATGAGCTCCTGTTAGTGTAAAATATCAATATCTCGTAAACTGCTGCGTAAATTAGAAAATGCTGTATCTTTTTGAAAACTACAATAAATTTACTATCTTTTTATGTTGTGTGCCATGTTAGTTTACAATACTTTTTTTAAATGAAACTCGATCAAAACCGCTGGCTAAATTTAATAAATTGCTATAATTCGTTTTTTTTATTATTTTTACCGACAAAGAATCATGATATGTAATAAATTGAAATTACATTCGATAGGATATGTTTTTAGTAACATCCTGCAAAAAACAGATTTAAAAAATACCTAAATTTGCAGTGGTGGCAATCGACATACTGACGCAGGGCATCAAAAGTCACGAGTTTTTTTTAAATGCAAATATCTCGAAAACCATGAACTTTTTATTAAGGTCAAATTAACTTAATATGGTTGCTTATGAGCTGTTCTATCACCCCTCTTCATTTCGGCGTTGGTTTTAGGGACACCCTGTATATATTAATTAAACATACCCTGTACTAAAATTTGTCAGGCAACCCATATGCAATATATTTATTGACATATTAAATTAAATATCAAATACATTTCATCAAATAAACATCCCAATATGAGTAAGCTCAGCAAAAATTAATTATTAGAAAGACGCAGTTTTCCTTGAATGGTCATGTTTGTTTTCATAATTATTGTCGCCCTTCGGAATAATGGAGTTGGTCCCCTTTGTGAATGAGTGTGTGTCAGTATTGGTCGACGTGCCTTACGAAAATAATACTACCTATCTGCCTACTAATTTTACGTAATGACAACTGTTATGTATTTACTTAGGTACTTTCCTTTTACTTTATAGATTCCATTCCTGAAGCGGAAGATCAATTTGCTTTAGCAGAAGCAAGATGCGAAAATTTACAAGAAAAAATAGATTTAGTGAAAGTTATCAAAAGGAAGAAAAAATTAAAAAAACGAAGGTAAATGTAATATCACTAATTATAGTCTATCCGTAGGCCTTTATGTCGTAGTATACATCAATAAAGATAAATAATTAACAAAAAAGAACCGACTTCAAAATGAACGCCAAATACAACCCATACCTTACCTACATGTACAGTTTACATTTGAATCACCTTTTTAGTAGTTACCAAACCACTCAATTATTTATTACTATGAAAACAGATGCCACGCATGAAGCCTATAACGATTAGAGCCTTATCACACTTGCGATTTGCGAGCGAGTTTTGTATGAAGGCGAACACGCAGCGAGTTCGCCGCGACGCTAATTTGTATAGAAAACTCGCTCGCAAATCGCAAGTGTGATAACTTGATAAGGCCCTTAGTACTATTTGAGTATTTTTGTTCGATAAAGAAGTTTACGTGAGGTTTGGCGCCGACTTCAAAAGGTGATTTAAATGTAATTTCTACATGATATTTTTAAGTTGTTTTTTGCTTTTTAGTGATTTAAATTTACATCTTCAGTTCAACATCATGAGACGAAGATTAAACTTTAGAAAATATATGTAAAACATTATGCATGTAACATTTGAGGGTTGCCCTCGATTTCCCTGGGATACGATGGGCGACGATGGGAGCATCTCAGCGGCAAACTAAAAAGAATACAACAAACAGTCTTAACCTACCTGTAATATTTAAAGAATTATCCCCTAAAAGTTGCCAATAATGCCTTCATGACCATCAGGCACTGATCGTAAAATAATTGGAACGTTTGTTTTTAGTATGACACGTGTAAATGATCCGTCCGTACCGCCTGAAAATATGTCCATCATTACTGTCCGCACGCAACCGAAAAAGAGTGAGTTCCTTTGATACTATCTACTGCATCCTTCATTCAATTTTTAGGGTTCCGTAGGGTGTTTACGGGTCCCTATTACTAAGACTTCGCTGTCTGTCCGTCTGTCCGTCTATCACAGGTAGTATATGTATAATTGTAATAGGTAGATTTAAAATTATTAGTAACCTGAGAGCATCAGCCGTGTATTTATTATTACTTGTTTTTTATTTTTTGAAGTCTTCTTGTTTTTTCTTGGAAATCGCTAAACAAAAAAATACAATAAAAAATATCTCAAAATGTTTAAAGGTAAGTACGTTTAAAGTCGTATCCATGATAAATTAGCGTAATTAGAAGTTACAATATAAAAATGAAAAACTTTATTTTATTTCCACCATAATGTATCTCTTTTTACGTGTATGATAGGTACGATAAATTGATAATTCAGTCGTTTTAAAAATAATTTGCAGCTAAATAAATCGGGGTTTTTGCAATATTTCGTGTATCGGAAAGCGTAATTTTCTGAGGTCGGATTCGAAAATCGAATTTCTAAAATGCATGTTTTTGTCGCTTGTGTTTAACATAGGTATGAAAGAGACAGCGCATAGCGAAGCCCGAATGTGTCGAATATTCGCATTTTGTCCATTGTTATTTTAGCCCGATACGCGAACAGTTCTGAACTTCAATAAAATACAAGTGCGTGATTTTTTGTAGTCAGTTAGAGTAGATTGAGTACTAATGGGTATGAACATTTTCTAACAGATTTTGAGTGTGCGTTAGGTATAAAAAAAGTTTTTGTAAGTGACCTCTGTAAATTTTAGAAAAAAAAGCAAGTTAATTTCTTCTGCACTAGGGCATCGCATTTTACAGTTTTAACATTCCGTATTGTTTTCTAACAGATTTGTCGAGAGATTATGTCAGCGCAATACGAAACAAATGAAAAAAATATAAATCCTTGAAAAGATTATACAAGTGACTTTTGGGAACGAAAATGTGTTTAAAACTATGAAATGTAATGACAGTTTTAATTTATAACAGATTCATCAATAGCTTTATTTTATATAAACGATTGAATTTTTAAATCGTTCTCTAGGCCACAAAATTTTACGCAAAATTGTCAAGTCGGTGTAGTGAACTCATTTTCATAAAAGTAATCTATAAACATAGAATTCTAACCAGTTCATCCACGGGAAAAAAATATTACTTTATTAGTTGTACGCGACATTTAAATTTGAGCGCCAAGGCCGCCCAATTCTCAGAAATTCTACAAAAGACAATGTTAATATATTGTATTGTTCATTCGGTGTATTATTGTCCTTATTTAAGTTAGCAACTTTTAGAAGAGTTCATAGTGCGTCTTTTTTATAGATCTTACTAAATTAATGTTTCGGTTCTTGAAAATATTAAATTCTAAACTTTGACTGAACATGACTTTAAGGTTCTTTAGAAATATTATGCCGGTATGTAAATACATAGGTTTGAAAAGTTAGTTATATTCGCATTGCACCGGATTAATCTCGAATAATATTCGGGTAAGTAATTCCGAACGTCATGTCATTCAAACTAGAGCTTTATTGCCTTAGGTTAAGGCGAGTAGGTACGTGAAATGATGAATATGAATAATATATTTTAAAATCCTAAGGCTTGTAATCTAGCAAAAAAATAGCGGCTTCACCAGCGTTCAAACCTATGTATACATTATACACTATCTTACGGGAACGATATTTTTTTTTACAGGATATTTAATAACCTATTTGTTAAGTTAGGGTATAAACTATCTCTGTTCCAAATAGCATGCATAAGAAAATAAATAAAACGATTGGTAACAGTATTACCTGATAAAAAAAATTGGAATTGAAAGATATCAGTAGTATGATGATAAGTAGGTCTCCAAATATATAATTTAAATTAACATATGTGTGTTTTCAGTTTTCGTTTCCACGTAGGTCGTGAAGCAAGCTAGCAATGGCATGAGGTTCTTGCATAATTACAATGGAATTGATACAATGATTAAGCAGATATATGTAATATGCGTTTAATTAAAAACCTTTTCTTACAAATAATTAATCATTGTATTTAATGTTATAACCAAGAGCGCAAAATTGTATTTAAATAATTATTGAAATACAATTTTGCCCTCTTGTATATAATATTAAAATAAGTTTTACAAATCTAGAAATTAATTAGAGAAAATAAATATCGATTACGATATTGATTTATTTAAAGTACTACACATCACATTCAGTTATTACAATATAAGCGGGCCTACGCAGAAACAAAGGAATGTTCTCAACCAGACAAAGAACTCGCCCACTGACGTGGTTGGTAACGGTAAATCTGTTTCTACGAAATAATTTATAATGTGCGCTTATTGCTACAAAAGCTACTTAGTCTAAAGATAATTATGCAACACTTACCCATTTACGGGAAAATACACAACTGAATCTAGTAGTTAAATATTTAATATTATAAAAAATGGTTGCCTGTAAAGTCGGTTTTACGGGCGAATGAAGATTTTACGTGACAACGTCTTTTTCTCGGTAGAATATTTATTTGTATCATATCCATTCACAATTTCCCTAACAACATTTTAAGTGTTACTTTCTGAACGCACCCATCACATGTGTCATTAATGTCATTATAGTGTCATTATTTTACATGTTTTAAATCTAAATATGCGATAATCAGACTATTATGCATGTATGTTGTCGATTCCAAACCCTTATTTAGTCTAGATCTACATGTAATTATTCTAAAAATACCAAACCGACGGAACAAACATCATATGTTTGACAGGTAAGTACGAACAGTTTGTATTTGTATGGGAATATAAAATTATCTTTTTTATTATTTTCCACTCATTTATTCAATATTTTCTCACCGTTTAAACCTTCCCTTGACTTCCACAAATATTTCAATACTAAAATTAGCCAAATCGGTTCAGCCGTTCTCGAGTCTTAGCGGGACAACCGGCCCTCTTAACAGACGTGAGCGGGCGTTACACTTTTTCATGAGTGACTCCCAGCGCAACCTAATTTAAGACGTTGTCACGTCAAAAAACACGTCCATTCCGAAGGCGGCGCTTCAAGGACATTTTTTTATGATAAGCGACCGCAGGCGGCTCGCAGGAGTGCTCGCGACCGAATGTACTCGTACGAGAACGGGGACGGCGGCGCAAGGCGCACCGCAGCAGATCGCAGTACTTTGTAAGGACTAGGCGAATGCTTATCACCCGGGATCCGAGCGCTCAGCCCGTACGTTCATAATTTAAAGTATAAAATATCTCTTTTAAGTTTGAGCAACTCAGACTATACCTGTCGGGTTATTCGGAAATGCAAAATTAATATTTTTTTAAGGCGAGTATGGCTCTCACAGATTTGTGAGGAGATTAACGTTATTTGCCCCGTCGACCGCGCACCGCTGTAACGATATTTCGATTGTAAAACTCATTGAGTTGCTTCGTACGTTCTAATTGTGCGAGCTGCGAATGGAGATTGGAGATCAACCGACAGTATAACTTATCTACAGGCATTAAAAAAAATCGGTAAGTAAAATAAACAAAAAAATAAAATTATACTACTGACTACTAAAATATTCTTACCTTTGTACCTATATAATAAGAAACAAAAATGTCTGTATGTTGAACGTACGGCTAATTGGAATGCAGAGAATGGAATAATACATTCGATAAAATTCGAGCGCCAAAGCCGTCCCAATGCTCAGAATTGGACTTTTTTTTCCGATAACTTTGGGAAGCCGGAAGCCTAGTATGGCTGCACCCGAATGTCAGTACTTAGCAGGGGGCGGGGCTAGCCGGCCTCACCTGCCTGGAGCGACAGAATTGGACTGCTTTGACGCTCGAATTTAAATGTCGCGTACAACTGATAAAGTAATATTTTTTTTTCCCGTGGATGAATTGGTTAGAATTCTATGTTTTAGATTGCTTTTATAATAATGAGTTCACTACGCCAACTTGACAATTTTGCGTAAAATTTTGTGGCCTAGAGAACGATTTCAAAATTCGATTGTTTATATAAAATAAAGCTATTGATGAATCTGTTATAAATTAAAACTGTCATTACTTTTCATAGTTTTAAACACATTTTATTTGCCAAAAGTCACTTGTATAATCTTTTCAGGGAGTGAGATTTTTTTCACTCGTTTCGTATTGCGCTGACATAATCTCTCGACAAATCTGTTAGAAAACAATAACGAATGTTAAAACAATAAAATGCTATGCCCTAGTGCAGAAGAAATTAACTTGGATAATCTTTTCTAAGATTTATAAAGGTTGCTTACAAAAACTTTTTTATACCTAACGCACACTCACGATCAGTTAGAAAATGTTCATACCCGTTAGTACTCCATATTACTTTGCTGATAAAAGTAAAAAAACGTACAATGCGAATTATTTTAGTTTAAGGTGTAATTATACCCTTCCCGTATCGGGCTATTTCTAGGGTTGAAAAAACCCGGAAAATACCAGTTTTTTTCTAAAAGCCATGTTTTTTAAGTTTTATTCGGTATAAATAAAACAATGTCACTCAGCATCTATATTTTTCCGATAAAAACGGAAATAAACGAAAAAAAACGCACTTTGAAAAGAACTTGTGAATTTTTCCATTCGAATCCATAGTTTAGGTAGCTACACCTAATTCGTCGTGTGTTTTGTTATCCAAATGCTGGCGATGTAAAACACAATGGGCTGGTCACCTTTAAACTAAATTACTAAAATCGAGGTTTTAGAAGCTCTAGCTATTGCAAACGGGGGATCTCACTTTGTTCGTAATATTAAACAAACAATTTTATCTGATTCTTTGTGGTCTCAATTAAAAGTTGCAGAAGCAATTTCGTTACACCTTTCGATCGATTCGTAACACAGTCTGTTAATGCACGTCTTTCAGAGGTTCCCACTGCATTTTTGACAATAGAAAAACAAATAAAAAAAATGATTTTCCAGATGACTGTTCCGAATTTGCAGAAAGCAAAGGAGCTATTTTTTAACGTACCTGAAAAACCGTAACGAATTCTGCATACAACCGATGCATTTAGCCGCATACTTATATGTTGGACCCTAGATTCCACAAATTTGTCTTCACCAATTATAAAATGTTAACGGAATGATTTAGTGAAAATGGCACAATATTTAACTAAATTAGCGGATTGTATGCACGAATACCTGTGACGTAACGTCCGTGTCAGTGTCTGTCTGTGTGTCCGTCCGCGGCATAGCTCCGTGATCATTAGTACGAGAAAGCTGAAATTTGGTATGACTATGTGTATGTATAAAGCCAACAAAATGGTAAACTAAAAACTAAAAAACAAATTTTTTTCGGGTACACCTAAAGTGTGGGTGTTTTTTTTTTTCGTTCCAACACTAGTATGTGAGGTGTCGTTGAATAGGTCTTTTAAAAATAATAGGGGTCTTCAAACATTATTTTTTGATAATACAGCACTCAGTAGTTTTGTAAATATTCGCTCCGAAAATAAAAAAAATAGCGTCCCTACCCTCTAACTTTTCAACCGTGGTCTAAAAATTATGGAATAATTCATAAAAATGAGGCCTTATAAGTACTTTCCATGAAAACTATATTGAATAAAATCGGCCGAGCCGTTTTTGAGTTATCGTAAAAATTCATAATTTTACCTTAAAATGGCGTAAGTGCCGCGCGGTGTCCTTATACTTCGAACGTTACACATAATAGTTAAGTGCCATACTGTATTAAAACATTTCACTCCATCTGGTGCGTATAATCGATAACTTTCAGAAGGTAATAAGTATTTACAGTTAAATGTTTACAATGAAGTGAAAAATTTAAAGATTCAATGTCATCTGGTTCGGTGGTCCAGTTGGCAGGACGCCCGTGTTGGCCCGGAAAGCCGTTGGAAACGCAGGTTCGAATCCTGTCTGAACCATTAAATTTTTCAATTTTTCGCTTCATTGTAAACATTTAGTTTACGTGAGCAGACGTTACTGCTTTAATCAAAATAATTATTTACAGTTAGGTACTTTGGCGTTTACGACCTTTTAATAGAGCTTGAAATCTTTCTCGTGATTTTCATCTATTGTGAAGGATGGGCAACTACGGAACCCTACACTGAGCGTGGCCCGACACGCTCTTGGCCGGTTTTTATTCGATCTAATTTGCTCTTGCTTTTGCTCTTGCGTTAATTCTTGCAGTATCGACGACGGCATCGATAAGGGTATAAAATAGACTTAGATGATGGCAGTGATAGTGATTAATAAATAAAAATAATTAGTATAAAAGTTACATTTCTTTCCCAAAAAAACTGAAAAATACGGAAATAAACGAATATTTCAAAACGTCTTAAAAAAATACATGAAAAATGCGATTTGATTCTTTCGAGAATTTTCAACCCTAGTTATTTCGCAGCAAAACTATGTTTTGAGTTGGTGAGTTGAAAATGTGTATTTCTCTAACAAACAACAATATAATATTTTAAGAACCCTGTTAATAATATATAGGTAATAATGTTAATATTTATAACAATTATTTTCCTTTTATTTTTACGTTAAATACCGCGATGTAGCACGGTCCGTGCCGATCACTGGTTATATTAAACATAATAGTGCCTTAACGTTTGAGGGTTGCCCTCGATTTCTCTGGGATCGCATCATCAGATCCGGACTTGGTGACAATGAGACCACCTCCGGGGGAAAATTAAAAATAATACAATTAACAGTCTTAATTTGCCTATAGTATTTAAAGAATTATTCTTTAACTCTTTTAATCATTTAAGGGGTTGTAATATAATACACGAAAAACATTGTTAGTGCTTATAACATTTGGGGGTTGCCTTAGATTTCCCTGGGATTCCATCATCAGATCCAGACTTGATGACAATGCGACCGCTTCAGCTCTATTAAATAAAAAAATAATTTTGCGGATCGGTCCACAACTGACGGAGAAGTCGGTGGACATACATAAAAAAAAAAACATAGAGTGAAACATAGAGAACATCCTGCTTTTTTGAATCGGTTAAAAGTGGCACTTGCACTGTTTGCTGAAGATTGTGGTACCAAATAGAGGTTTTTTAAATGACTTATTTCTTACGGTGCCGATTGTAGAGGCGATTCAAGCTCGACTGCGTCGACTAGAGGCGCCCAACCCGGTGCGAGGCTACGTGGACCCCGCCGACGAGGAGCAGCACCGCATGCTTGGGGCGATGCGCGGCCATGACCAGGCCTACGACACGCAGGACTATGAGGTATACTGAGGTTACTGGCCGGTCACAGCCGTATTTTGCGGTACAAGGAGAAGATTGTATTCTCAAAACTAGCCGGCTAGCCGTCATGGCTTTGCCAGAGTTTGGGGAGCTCTGAGCTTGAGTTTATTCGCGTGTATTTTTAACACAACATACACACGAAGCGTTCGTCTTTGCTTTATCAACTGTATGATTATTTTACCCTAAATCTACTCAGTCGATTTTTTCGAAACTTGCCAAATTTTAGCTATAAGCTACCTAGGAAGGTAGAAAACGGTCGAATGAACTTTGATAAGTAAAATATTTTCTAACCAATTCGTAATAATTATTAGCCATATCGAATGTCACGGAAAAAATAGAATGTATTAAAGACTTAAGTAGTGTCCAATCGCCTGAAAATTCATTCAGCAGAAGATGTAAGACGAAGACGTAAACTAAGTTTCGGCTTATCAGTCTTATTTCCGACCGAAAACGAAAATGATTTAGGCATAAAAATACTAATATTTCCGATGTACACTAGAAATTGAGATGGATTTCCTTCTTAAAATGTTTTTAGGGTTCAGAAGCTTCACCTTATCACAGGAGAACTCCCAATCAGCTAAAGCCGTTGGTAACTTTTTTACCGTGTATTACTCGGTCGACTACTGCGCATGTTCAATATATAAGTACTTACCTTTACCTATGTTTTTAAAATCGTCGAATTAAATTTCCTGTTCCATATCCACTAGATTGCTTTTGGTAACTACGGCTACCTGTCACCGCTCTTATTTTATTATATAAATAGAGTCCAACTCAAAATTCGAAGCAATTGAGTGGCTATTAGGCTTACTACAGTCATAAAATGAGATATCAAGTAACGCTGAACGCTGAATGTGTCTGTTTATTTCTTGTAGCATTCAACGCGCAGCATGGAGCCAAATCTATCGAGGATGCGAGTACCACGAGCGCGTGCTGATGGAGACAGTGAGAATCTACCCATTCGAATTTTGACATACATACAGCCTATGTATACAGTATATACCGAAACTAAAGTTTACTCGACATCCCATGTTAAATTATGGGCTCCCATGTCTAAGATAGAGCTATGCTAATGCAATGTAAACCTTGTGACTTAGAGAAGATGGTATATACATCTGTTTGCGTTATATTTGTTACTTGGGTCAATCAACTTTTTCCGTTGCTTGTTGCCACGGTGATGTCTCCTGGGTTACTCTTTAAAACAACGATTTTCGTCGGCAATATTCAACAAAAATGTTGTAATTGCAGCAGTCATAAGCCCATTCTTATTTAGAATATCTTGAAAATACCAATTTTATAAATTATCAACACTTTTCTAAGAAGTTTAATCTCCATTTTCTCCTTGCTGACGGGAACAAATAACAACAAAAAAAGTTGATCCGCCCACTTGTATTTCTTTTTCCCAAAAAGAGCTTCTCTATCTCTACACAATTTTAACAATGGTTTTGTCTAGCAATGTTGACAAGATAAGCTCTTAAGTGGAAACCGGATAGCTTAAAATTTTTCAACTATTTACGAAATGTTTTAATGCTGTTCTGTTCCATATTATCTTCCATACATTTTGAACATCTTTCTTTCTTGACAAATTTTATGAATATTATGGATATACATATGCGATAGGTACTACTATATAATATGTAACTGTTACGGTTCAAATAATTACCTAATTGAATATCTTTTTCCAAGGGCTCATGTACGGAAGAAATGTTCAGATGAACAGAGCGGACATCGGTTTGTCCGGAGCACGTGACCAAGACGAATTTTCAGACTACGAAAATTATAACGAACGTCCCGGTGAATTGTACGTTGCATTTTACAAGTTTTAACTTTTCCATAAATTATTGTGTGCATGCGAGAGAGAAATACTTTAACACTGTTAAGTGATTTTCTACTAGAGAGACGAGACTTAACGGCGAAGTACCAAAATTGAAATCGTTAGCCACATTTCTACCAAAAGTTTACATTAACATCGTTGCGTTCGCCATACAAACAATTCCAGTCCCGGTCTCGCCTCCCCTCACCTCGCCTGGTAAGGTATCGCCGTATCGCCGGGTGGCAAAGCACATGTATACTAACGTCGTATCGCCAAAAGCTTAAGAGGAAATACCACGGCTCATTTTTCCATACAAGTTGAGGTTTTGTTCTCGTCTGTTTCCTCCTCCAAAACTTAATCAAACATTACCTAGGTAAATATAGGAAAATAATGAGGAGGAAATGTTCTGTGTCGAACAACCATTTTGATTTTGCGCGCTTATTATTATAAAATTTGTGTACCGTGTAAAATTAGTGAAAAATCCGTCGCAAATGGACGCCTGGTGCACAAATTCGATAACGATTTGCACAAAAATCGAACGGTCCGACATACAATATACTATTCTATTCAGTTTCCCAAATTTTGTTACGATTGGTTAAGTTTTGAGGCTACAGGTAAGGTATCACAGTTTGGCGGTAAATTATTTACATCAATGTAACTTTGTTTATGACTTTATCTTGGCACTAGAAATGAGGATCTGCTAAGTCCTTCCAAAATTCTACCCAGGGGAATGGTCTAAGGGAAATTGAAATGAAACGAAATAGACGGATGATGAGTAATTTTCTATGTAATTTATTGCGCTGTATCGAATGAGACCATACCCATTCTTTCGAATAGGATTCATTTTTTGCGATGTATGAAAGGTTTTTGTTTAAAACAACTGCTATAAGAAAAAAAATACAAGGAAAGGTACCCTACTTAATCCGAGAATAAAGGGGGTTTACCTTACAAATGGTCCGGTAGTTTTGAATTTTCTAATTTATTTTTTTGTCTAGGATGTTTAGTGAGTGTTTAAAATGCAAAATGTACAATTCCCCCACCTCTTCGCCCGCCGCCATATTGAAAACCATTTTTAAGGTAAACCCCCTTTATTCACGGATTAAGTTGGGTACCTTTCCTTGTATTTTTTTTCTTATACCAGTTCTTTTAGTCACACCCAGTACAGTCTCTATTCACCGAACTAACTGTTCGGCTCCGATTTGTTTTTTTTATACCTATATGTTAGAGTAAGTAGTCTAAAATAACGCACACATATTTTTTTTAGCAGCCCAATCTCAAGCTTACGGAAGAAACTCCTCTAAAATACTGAAAAGTGACTAACCCTCTAAATTCATATATTTGTCCTATAAGTATGGGTATGGTCTCATTCGATTCAGTGCAAACAACTAAGTACGTAGAAACTGATATTTCACTCGCCTAGTTGGTACATGTGTTTTTATTTTTATTTACCCCCTGCCAATGGAGTAGGACCTCTAAATTTCCGAGAATGAAACCTCGATTTTTAACAGGGTAACGTTAAGTTAGTCAGGACCTCTTTACCAGGTGCACTTTACCATAGTTACCAGGTGCACACTGATAGAATGGGACAATGAGCAGTGATACCTACTATGTACAGTCAACCAATTTGATTTCTAGGCCACTATAGAACCTTGTCACAATGACAATGATATGAGATTTCAAGCGGCTTTCATATTGACGTTCACTGTGACAAAGTACGAAATGGCCTAGGAATCAAATTGGTTGACTATGTGTCTTCTTAAGAAGGGTATCTTAATGATAATGATATACCGCATTACGTTTGTAGTAGTCGTATGTCTCTTAATTATATTATGTGGTTTCTAACCATGAGAATACTTATTTACACCTGTAAATGCTTGTAGCTTTGGATCGCCCAAAAAGAAACCGGTCGATGTCAGGCTAACTTCGAAGTCTCTTGTTCCGCGGCGGAAACAAGTTCCGAGGGAGTTTCCTGCCAAAACAGGTAGTTAAAGCTTGGAAATACTCAAATAATTTTACACCGCAGTACTGATATCTAGGGAAATATATTGAGATCCACTTACGCGATTTTCACACATTATTACCTATAACAAAACGGGGCTTAATCTAATCGCGCTCAGTGTTCATTTAATTACCTCGAGGCTTCGAACGTGATGTGACGTTCATGATCACGAAGGGACTGTGAACGTCACATCACGTTATTTAATTACCTCGACTTTTCGAAAATCGTGGAAAATATTCTCATTACTCTTGAAAATGTTACTCGATCGGCAGTAAACTTATAAGTGGTTAGTGTCTAAAGATATGACACAATTACTGAAAGGGGTGGAATTTTTTTAATATTATATTTATATATTACCAGCCGAAGGAAAATGGATAGATGACCAGGCGCGAGAGCAACCTCCGTGGCGCGCTTCTCCGGGGAGACAACGCCTGCTCAAGTCCGCTCATAAGAACGGTAGATAAATTATAATTTACCTATTTCCACTTCCTAGGTAGCCAATAATGCGCATTACGTTAGGCGTTTGGATTTCTATTAGGTAATTTACGTAATTACGTTGTACGTTTATTTCATTCAAAGCGGACATACAGTCCGTGAGCTCTCCGGTTGCGATTGGGGTTTGGGTGAAAACTGAGTTTCTTATCTGGATTGCGTAAGAGCAAGAGAGCCAGGCATAAAACGCGCATCGCATTCTGACAGCTCACGCACTGCACAGGCTTCATATCCACTATGGTCTTTGTAGTAATACGAAGTAACAATATCAGTTTCTTTCGCCAGGAACGTCGCAATTGGCTGGAGACATGGCTGGCGAGAGGCCCGTCATCGAATTGTTCAACAATCCGAAAACAAATGCGCCCGGGTCGCCGGTGCCCATACGGCAACCTAACTCTCAAGAACGGAAATACAAAAAGGGTACATAAAACATTATAATATTTTATACTCTCACTGTTCTAATACATGAGACTCACTGATTCTTATATGACGGGTTTAACGACAATATTGAATTATGTGGTTTAACCTTACGATCCAACGTCTCGATACCGTCCGTACCATGGTTGCGGATGGATATACTTATATAAAACATTTTTGAAACACAACATAGATGTTTTATTTGCATGTGTCCTTCCAATGGCTGGCAGAAACAAAAAACTTCAACAACACGCTGAAATGTAAGATTGTATAAGTAACAATTTATCTCTGCACGTTCTTCTGGCGCGTTTTTAATGTTTTCGAACGAGCACTTTACAAGTTTACGTATCGGTTGCCTCCTTGTAGACGTACGAGAGCCGCAGCGACGCGAGACTCGCGCCCCGCGCGACCAATTCGGCGATCAGGCGACGGGTCCGCTGGGAGACGTTTCAACACTACCGGTAAAGAAAAAGGTTAACGCTTTTTTTATATTTTATTTTTCCTTTCTTTTGTAGTTCAATTTGGGCAATAGTTTTGAGTTTGTTTAGAAACTTCATCGATTTCCTTGGTGCCTTTTATTATACTGCCACCACTGAAAATCAGCATCACGGCTTTCACTGGCCGAGTGATTCCTTTCAGTGTCATCTGTTGTAAAGTCATGCGTTATGAATTTGTTTTAACCGAAATATCAAGAGCTTTTTTGTTTGTACCAATTGGCTAACCGATGCATACCTTAGGAGCGGCTCCTGCATAGAGTGAAGTACCGATGTCGCCGGTACGAGATGCCTACAATGGCATCACAAATGAAGCAGTCGGGTGTGCACTACTACCAGGGCATCGGGAACCACCCCAATATCCCCTTCGTCATCAGCAAGAGCACCGCTCCATCGCACAACATTGGCGTCAACATACAACAGGTCAGGTTTGCTATCCTCTATGCTATTAGTAAGAGCTGGATGTATTATGAATATTATGATTGACAATAGACAAGAACAGAATATAATAGACGATAAGTTATTTAACTGCTATTAATTATTTTCTACAGGTGTTAAATGGCCTCAAAGTTCAGCAACCGCTGACCGGTATACCGCCCACCATTGCTCATCACATGGGTAAGGCTCTATGTCTCCATTTAAATGAATTTATGAACAACGGTGGTGTATCTACATTGATGTGAATGTGACGCTCTTGTTTCAGGTTTGGGGCACATTGCTACAGATATGGCTAAGAATAATAATATTGCTGTAAGTTATATTTTTTATTTTGTAAATAACCTAAGGGAATCTGCCCCCAGCGAGTTTTGGCTTGTAATTTTTCATCATGGTGTGGCTTTCTAGTAGTAATAAGTACCTATGCAAAGTTTCAGCCTCCCAAACCTTTTAGTTTTTTTGGTAAAAAATATAACGAAATATGATGTTTCTCCATTTATTCTAGCTTGTTAATTTTGAAGTGCGTCACGTATGTATGTATGTATGTATGTAAACACTTTATTGTACGCAATAACATTTCACAAAACTTCAAAACAATAAACATGTACAAATGAGAACTTATCCCAATAAGGGATCTCTTCCAGTTAACCTTTGAGCAAATCAGAAAATAATAGGATATCCAAGAAGATAGACAAACGAACAAGTTAGTATGCAAACAGATACAATAAGGACTACTGTCTTAATATAATAAAATGTGTAATACCAAAATATAATACATATCGATATAATTACGTACACATTATCATAATATACATAAATATCATATATACCTATGAAGTAATCACTCTAATCAACTTCGAAGAGATCAGGGATCTGAAAGCCATAACTTTTTTAAGTTTTCTTAAGCGATGCCACAGATTATCACTGCCTAACATATATACTCGTATATATATACCCGCAACGCGTTCCATAATTTAACAGAGTGGATTGTGAAAGATTTCCTATGCGCGATTTACTGGGCGGAAAGGCAAGAGAGAGATTGACACTCGAACGCAGGCGGTGTCCACTGCCAGACGCCATATAGGTAAATCTTTCGGAGAGGTGAAGCAGGGTTGAATATTACATTGTAGAGCAATGACAGGACATGCACATCTCTACGACGGCAAATTGGAAGCCAGCCGAGCTGCGCACGGTAATGAGACATGATCAAACTTTCTTAGACCAAAAATTAATCTTATAGACACATTTTGAAGTCGCTCAAGCTTGTCAAGCAGCTCTTCCTTAAGGCCCAGGAAAGCAATCTCACCATAATCAAGAAGAGGAAGTAGAAGCGAACGTGTGCGAGAAATTTTAGTGTGAAATGGTAGGAAGTTCTGCAGACGCCTCGGAGAATTAAGTGACGCAAACAATCTGCACAGGGCGCTGACCACGACTGTTTGGTATATTGTGCATATAGTAAAGACAATTATATGACATGAGTTATAGGATATATTGCTATACAAAAAAAACATCTATTAATGGCTTTCACGTCAGTGACTCCTCCAAGTTTTTCACCAAAGCCAGCGTTTTAACAAGCCAGAACATTCATGTATTTACTTAGTTTTATTTGTGGTAGAACAAGGTGTTTATTTTTATTGAATACATCGTATGAAGACTGAAGTTTATGTTTAAAATAGAGGATTTCATTAATAGGTATATCAATATTTTTCAATATGTTGTCCGACTGATTGCACGTAGGTATTACCCGCCTAAAATAAGTAAGTAGTTATTCATATACGCCTAGTCACCTCTCTAGTGCAATACACTAGGTAATAATGTAATTGTGGTCATCTTAATTTTATCGGTTAGGTGAACGGTATTTTTAATTTGGGAAGACTTAAACGTCCCCATACATTATATCCCACCAATGATGGGATATAATTTATGGGGTCTTATTTTATACCAATTCATCTGTTGACTGAACAAATAACTATACCTACCTAGATGCCCTTTTGGCCTACTTACAGAAAGTTCATTAATTCATATTTTTTCTTGTAGTAGGTAGGTATATTCAATCTTATGCGATTGAATATATTAATCTAATGAGACGGCAATAAAATCTGTAGAATCTAACGAAAACTAGGAAAATGATTGGCACTTTAGTTACCAACGAATGGATCTGTTCATCGTCGAATGTACTATTTCACCGAAAAATCGTTTCGCAGAATGTTTATTCCTCCGTAGTCGTAATTTATTCCTAATTCATGCATATGTACCATCCTATTGATTAGGTTCGGTTAGATTAGGTTTATTTTATAACAATCTCAAATAGTTTAACGTTCCAAACAAAAATACTTTCTACGAAATACTAGGAGTCATTATAGACCCAACGATTTCACAGCCGGCGTTGTCGGAGCACCGGGCGATGAACGCCATCAAGCTGGGCCGGCGGCTGTTGCGGCTGCCGTCGAGCAAGTACATGTCCTACAACCGCGTGCTCAACCTGTACCGCGAGGGCGACGGCATGGTACCTCGCTTCCTGCGAGCCATCAGCCGCCCGCACTATTTCTACACCTCCATGTACAAGTGAGTCAGTTCACCGTTTAAAAATGCCAGTTGTATCAAATCTTCTAAAGGGGAATGTCAATCGGAGATGAGACCGAAGTGCAGGAATGATTAGACGAACTTTGTTTAGGCATTCCTAAGGCCTAAGCCTCTGCAATGTACCTGATCAGTACGCCTTGACAAAATTCATTTTAGGGAAATCTAGATGGCCGCAAAATTAAAGGAGCCAAAGTATAAGTCAATTGGTCGACCGTCGGCTTGCTCATCCGTGTTATAATTTAAGAACTGTGAATAGCACCACTAATGAGAATAAGTTCATATTAGACGAAATCACCACCAGTTCTGCATATTAAATATAAAAACATTTGAGTGTTTGATGTTTTAAGCAGTTTGGCCACGACCCGGGAGGATTTGGATGGTGCGACGTCGAAGGGCAACGCTGCGGCGCAGGAGGCGAAGCAGAGCCTCGCTGAGTACGCGAGCCTGTACCGCGAATATGAGAAACTCGACAAGGTGAGCGAACTACTGTATTTCACGTTCTCTATTATCACTCCGTCCCACTGTTTAAGAGTTCGCCAGATCGAATCCTTACTGAGTATCACGGAACAGTATTTTCTTACAAGTTCAAGACTCAGTAGGTATGTAGATTGATTGTAGGTAGGTAAACAAAAGTGCATTGAACTCACCTGCGGTTCCAGGGCAAGGTCTTCAACATAGAAAGACGATGGTTTTTAAGTTCCATTTATGATGATCATTCAAATACGTAATGTTTTTTTGCAAAGTCTAAGTTTGGTTTTTCTTTCGTTGGCAAGGCCTTGCGCGAGGGTAAATATGATCCAGAGTGGGAGCGTCGGCGCGACGAAATTTCAAAAGAGTTGGCTACACGAGAGGAACAGGTCCGAAAGGTTAGTTTACCTTTACTTATTTAAATTTATGGGCGTTTTCCAAAAAAAATAACCTGAATCCCTGTTTTGTTCCAGAACTTGACGTTTTTGGGTTCATCTGACTCAGAATCAGCGCTTTCAACGTAAAGAATAAAAAAAGTGTCATAGATTTGTCCGTTCCATTACGTCACGTTATTTTTTTTATCTGCGTGAGCGTTACGTAGTGGAAACTAAAATTCCAATACAAATTTCGAGAACGCCAATTTCTGAAAGAAACGGTGTGTTTACCCTTGAATCGCCGACACTCGTTACGTCGAATTTTACTTCAAAGATAACGTTTCAAGTATTTTCATTTCATCGACAACTCACTTCATCGAAATTTCATTACGAGTATTTTTATATCACGAATTTTCAAATGTCGGCGGATTATTCATTACACAGATGTATTATTTCATAGAAGTACGTTTCATGGTGGTGATCAGGATTAGATGGTTACCTATCTGAAACACAAATTTTTGTTTCCCATCTGTAAGGCTTCGCCAAATTTTCATTTGTCCGAAAGCCATTTTTTTCAAAAACTAATCCTTATCTACCAGTAAATTTACAAATATCGTTTAATCGTCAACAGTTCATTTTCCATTGAAATTTACATGTATTCGATTATATAAGAATGAGTTGAAATAAAATGTCGAAGAGATGAAAATCGATGTAATGTACTTCCTCCATTAAAAAAAATATACGAAATGAATCATCGATCAAATAATATTCCTTGAAAAGTTTTTCTACGAATTAATAAAAGTTGAAATGAACTGTCGATGAGATTAAATTACACTAAATGAAAATACGAGAAGTAAAAATTCGGCGAAACGTTTTCGGTGAAATGATATTCGATGAAAAGTTTGCCGGCGAAACAACGGGCACCCGAAACAGTGTCTCGGGTTTTTTTGTAAAACGCTCGTATAGATAAAAATTTTACCTTTGCATTGTTTAAGGTTTTTTTGGGTCGAAAATATTAAACAGAAAATATTTTTGTAGATGGTTCAAGATTACAAGGGGTCAGAAGCGGATCTCGCGCCGCTGCGCGCGTCGGCCTCCACCGCGGACGACGGCCGGCACCGCTCCACCTACAAGTTGGCGGACTAATACCTACCGTTACTTGCTGTCAGCCAAACCAAACTTTATTTGTTGCGAAATTCAGAAACGTCTGGCGGGATTTTTAAGCTTAACCGCTCTTTTGATAACTATGCAAGTTTAGTAAGGGAATAAAAGTCTCGTGTCGAAACGAATACTTACCTCCAATCACATTACTTAATTTAGAGTAACATTATTGCCCGCCTAAAATTCTGTTTTAATTTCACTTTTATTTCACCTAAAAACGTAAGTAATGAGCTTCTAGGTTAAAAAGAAAACATCAAATTTAGCCCGATTTTAAATGAAAGGCGCTTAGTTTTTGGCGTCACCGAGTTGAAATATCGCGATAGTGAAATTCCATAGTACTACGACTCGACAATTATTCTTTCGAAATTACAATCGTCATTATTCGAGCCCCACAAATCGAAATTTTGGTCTCTATTTTTTTTATCTGCAGCGCTGTTTTTTATTTGGACCTTTTTACATACTAGTTACTTCTCGTGATTCGGCGGCTCTATTTTACTGTCTTGTCGATATTTATTAGCAATTTAAATGATAAATCACTAAAAAACTACATGCACTCCCACTTTCAACCAAGCCGATAATTAGATGTCATACTCACAAAAAAGGAACCAAACCCAATAAATATCACTTTCCTGTTTGAAAAAGTTCAATTTGTTTAATTCAGGTTCCTGGTTATCAGGTTTTTAAAAGAGAATTCAACAATTAATCGAAGAGTTATTATAGTTCTGGTGACTAAAGTACATTCGGTTTGGCGCTTTCGGTCTTATACCCGTCTGTTGACAGCCAAACTCACTAAGTAACAAATAACTACTTAAAACGAAGCTCATATCTCGGTGTAAATCTACTTACTAGATATGAGGTATTCAAGAGCAGTGACAGGCATTTTAGTGAGTGTTGGTTGTCACCAGGCGTTATAGTCTAAGCTTGTCTTGGCTTTACCGGGATTTTACAGCGAAAGCGTTGTGAGCTCGTGAGTCTTGGCCGCCAATTTTACATGAAATGTTTTTGCTATGAATATATAACATTGCAACAACTTTGCGACCTTATAAATTACAATAATATATCAAGAATATATGCAACCTATCATTCGTTTTTTACAAGATACCTTGCGTAACTGCATATTTTAATCTTGGAGATTATTTAACATAATTTTGTTAAGTGATCAAATTGTAGTATCAGGACCTAACATCAAATTATTGTTCTTGTTCATAGTTTATCAATATTTGAAGTACAACTATAATGTACATATTATAGAATTTCTAAATCCCGACCATCTCTGGGTCTAACGAGAGTTTTGCCCAGGACTAGGTGTTGTAGTAGGGTAAAAAAAAGAGTATGGAAGTTACATCAAAACTGTATACAGACACGTCACTACTACATAAACCTAGTCCGTTAGTTAAGTTTTTCACCTGTACTTACCTTACCTACCACAGTGCGGAGTGTCATGCGTGTACCTGACCGTATCCGGGCAGGTTTACGGTCATTAGGTACATCCGCTACAATAATATCGGATAGGACAAAGAGGTTATCACACGTTTCCGCTGGGAATGAAATAATTTAAAATATATCACAGCTTTTTGTTCGGTACATTAGTTGGCAGCCATTTGTTCACAGTAGGAGATATCATTATACGTGTATAATGTTGTTATTACATGAGTATTATGTAATTACTTACCAGAATATAAATTATTTGCAACTATTTATTATATTTAAGGTAACAAAACCAAAATACGGTGAGATTTATTTAGTAGTGCAAATAGTAATAAATATATTGGTATCGATTACCTAATTTTATTTAATGTCATAAATTAAACATAAATATATATTTATTTCAATATCAAGCTGATACTTCATTTGACTAAGAAGCACATCGGAGTCATCGTTTATTAGTTAACAATAATATCTTAAATGATACGAGTTATAATGTGTGCACAAGGATCGATAATGAACCTAATGTTTGTATACTTATTGCACAAATAAAGTTTGATGTTATTTACATTTTAAAACAACAGTATTTTTTATAATAAAATAAATGTGAACATTTCAGAACTCTTAATTTCATTACATTAGCTTACATTACTTTATTACCTACTTTATAAGTTACCTATTATTTACATACGAGAAACATCAACAATAAATGAATTACCGATACTGAGTTAAACTTCTTATAAGGACCTAAATTTATTACTTCGGTACTTAAGCTTAACGTTATTTAATTTTATAAAATACAAACAAAACGGTAACTATTTATAGTCTAACATACAAACCATAACGTTTAGTGGTTGACTTAACTGTTGTTACCTATCTCAACACTCATGAGTGCTAAGAGTAGTCAACCTATGTTTCATTTGCTATGTAGCAAATCTAGCAGATTTTACACTGTAATCTAACAGATTCTTACATTACATAAAATATTATTTTCTGGGTAAGTACACCAATTGATAAAATTTTCGTCGTCGTTGAAAAAGTTCAATACAATTTCCCATTGTTACACATGTATATGTACCTCCTTAGTTGAATGGCACTCTTCTAGATGAATTTTCTATTAAACAATACGCTATTAGATATTTTCTTGTGTCAGAATATGTGCACTGACATACGACGGATATGTTGGATACATATACTTAGGCTGGATTTAACCAAACTTTTATTCCAAGAATAAGGCTTACTTTCGTAATGTCAAAACCTCATACTTGTTTGACATTACTATCCGAGAGTAATGTAAAACAACTATGGGGTTTGACATTAACATTACTCCCGAAAATACTTGGACATTACTATCCGAGAGTAGGTAATGTCAAACAAGTATGGGGTTTGACATTGACATTACTCCCGAAAATACTTGTTTGACATTACTATCCGAGAGTAGGTAATGTCAAACAAGTATGGGGTTTGACATTAACATTACTCCCGAAAATACTTGATTGACATTACTATCCGAGAGTAGGTAATGTCAAACAAGTATGGGGTTTGGCATTAACATTACTCCCGAAATTACTTGTTTGACATTACTATCCGAGAGTAGGTAATGTCAAACAAGTATGGGGTTTACATTAACATTATACTCCCGAAATTACTGGTTTGACATTACTATCCGAGAGTAGGTAAATGTCAAACAAGTATGGGGTTTACATTAACATTACTCCCGAAAATACTTGTTTGACATTACTATCCGACAGTAAGCGTTACTCTTGGAATAAAAGTTTGGTTAAATGCATCCTTAGTAGTACAGTGCGTTAGCTGTCAGAATGCAATTCGTTTTTTATACAGGTCTCGCTCGCTCCAGATAAGAACCTCTTAGTTTTCACCCAAACCCGAATCGCAATTTGAATGGTCACGGACTATACGGTTTCAATAGATTTGTTATCATTTTAATCAAAAACCTTTTAGAATATGTATTAAACTGGTAAGGGAATTATGGTCAGCAAAATAAAACCACAAATATTACCAGCTATATTATACAGCTCTAATATTATTTGGTAACCCAAATGTGGATTTATTAAAATGTAGTTAAGTAATTTTTAACTTAACTACACGACATTTATATAACAAAAATAATTAATTTATTGTGGGTAACTTACGTGACGACTATGTTACTAATTGATTACTCATACAACTGTGACACGACCATTTTCAGACCTAACTGTTTCACGAAAGTGTTATAGTAATATTTATTCCTGAATCTCGATCTTATTAGTAGGGTAACATTATTCAAGTTATTATTAGTACGTACAAGAAGTTTTTGTCAATACTCAAGTCTAGTCTTGTGCAACACTGTGATAGGAGTGCAATGAAATTGGTTGATGTAGGTAATGATAGATAAATGTAGACAGTTTTTCATTTAAAAAGTGGGTTGCGGTGAAGAAGTCAAATACTACGGCAAACATTATGCACGTCATCAGCATCATAAAGGAAGCTACTTCACTGGTCCCATCGACGTTTTATAAGTACCCAAAAATCCAATACCTACCAGCAATAAAGGACCCCGCAGCAAACGTTGGGAAGAAGTGGTTTCAGTCAAATTTCACAAAAATTTAGATGTAAATCTAGATTTAACTCTTCTGATTATTTTTTTATAAGGGTGCAACTCTCTCAGACGTATACCTTCTGAAATAATCAATCGAAATGTGTTTTACGTAATTCCTTCTATTTCTCTGTTATGCATGTCGTTCGTAATATACAACTAGAACTCATGTACAACTAAAACTTAAGTTTATTTAGTATCCTGTAAACTGACATTATGGAATGCAATAAATTATTGAGTATTGAGTATTGAGATAATTGATAAAATGCAATGTCAGCGTTACAGAAACATTACAAAGATCATATTTTATGTTCAATAATTATTAATTATGTTATTATAAGCACATGAATAAAAATAAGGAAAGTACTTACAATCCATGATGGCAGCAATGGCTGCTAAGACTTAATTACGTCAGTAACTGTCAGTGCGTATCATTTCGTAGATAATTATACCGATTTTAGAAAACACGTCGCGTAAATATAAAACGTACCTACCTATGCTTGATTATTTCAGAAAGTATAGATCTGAGAGAGTTGTGTTCCTATAAAAAAATAATCAGGATAGTTGAATTTACATCATACTAAAATTAAGTGCGATTTGACTGAAACCACTTTTTCCTTAAGTTTGCTGCGGCGGTCCTTTTAATTTGAGATAAGAAAGTTGTACCTATACGTACACAAAAATAAGTGGGTGAAGACCGAAAAGTTTGTCATTTAATTAAAACTTGTATACATTTTTTCATTACACGACGACAAATTAACTATCGTATAATGTGCCTTAAGGTACTGTTTTGAGGTTCATTATTGTGTCGTTAATTTTTGTCACACAACGGAGGTTTTACCGATCGCTTTTTTTCTAAGGCTAACCACGCCTAAATTACGTACCTACAACTTTTGGTCCTTACCCAAGTATGGATGAATAAATAGCCTATGACTTTATTTAACGTCAGATGATTCCGTGAAGTAGTTAAAGGCTACCGCAAAGGAAACTGAAGCGCGTACGTTAAAAACGGAAACCTCATTGTGACGACAGCGAGGTAACTACTTGTTTCAGTTTCCTTCGTTGTAGGTACATGGTATACAGTTTAGTTGCGCGAGTCGGTGGAGGAGGGTATGTTTTCTTCGAGCTTGTGGCGGGCTTGCACGTAGGCCTCGGCGGCGAGCGCGGGCCACGCGTCGGCCGCCGGCGGCGCGCCCGTCCACTCAGATGTCGACACCTCCGCCGGCCGTTCGCCGCCCTCCGCCTTCGTCGCGCACTCCAGGGACAGCGGCTTTGGGGTTTCAATCCTGTACACAGTAGCAGTAAAATGTAGGATAAACGAAAACAATAAGTAAGTATCGAGTGAACTTCTAAAATATGGAAAACATGATTTATCGAGAGTTTTAATCAATTTGTTAAATAAAACTAAATCGTAGAAATTACTTTGAGGAAATCCAGGCAAACTTAAGTAAAAACGTAATCAAATGAAAAAATTAAACACTGTTTTCGTTACGTTTACCTATTCTCCTAGCATACATTTTATAGTAAATAAGTTAATTTCATGCACTCGTAGATAAAAAATACCTCACGCGTTCTGGTGACTGCATGGCGTCGTTCGTGCTGGATATCTCGAGGTCCTCGGCGTAACCGAGGTGCAGCTTCTCGCTATCGCTGCGAGGCTCTTTTTCTGGAAACATATGCATGCACTGATAATTGTTTAACTGGATTACAGAACAACAGCACACTTAACAGGCGATTTATTGTCGTGCATTTACCTTCTGCCACTTGGATCCCATTTGCGCAATTGCGACCTCCCAGTCGCTCAATAATGTAGCAAGGAGACAATCATTCCCGTTTGTGGTTTTGTGATTCCCATAACTCACTGGCAGAGGGGGCTAGCTTGCACATGTAATGTAAAAAAAGTACCGTCAACATTGATCGGCGCGTCGGGCCATCCGAGCGAGTCCCCCTCGACGTCCACGGGTTCGTCCTCGGCGTCGTAGCTCCTCGTCTCCCGCGGCCGCTCCTCGCGGCGCTCGTCTTCAAGATCATAGCCCAGCATGCTCTCGACTGTGTGGTGCCGCTTGCGGGTGCGCAGCTTTAGCCGGCGCTGCCGGTTGGCGCGGATGCGCTGGTACGTCTGTTGGTAAAAAAAATCTTTGTATATTAAAGGCGATTAAATTCATTCGAGTTGGCGTTAAACGCTGTGTATATTGAAAATCTTTAAATATCTCTCTAGGTATATCTAAAAAAAAGAGCGATATATTTTTTCTAAATTATTGCTGAAATGATGTTTTTCGATAGTTACGAATGTTTAAAATTGACAGTTGTTACATGACGTGGGTATTTAGAATTAGTAACACACTGACCTCCCATCGCGCGTCCTCGTCCTGGTGGTGCAGCGAGTGTGAGGGCGGCGCGGCGGCGTCGCGTGGCAGCGCGCTGAGGCTGTACAGATGCTGCAACTCCTGCAGAAAGTGCGCCTGGGCCACACCCGGGCCCAGCCGCGCGCCGCACACGCCGCACGCCGACTTACGCTCACCGTCCGCTGGGAATGTGCTCAGTTTTAACAATCGACAGATACCCCAATTTATGAAAATTAACTAGCAGGTTCCATTTCAAAAGCAACATGCTACATGCTTTCTCCTACGGGAGAAAAAGTTACAGGACTCAGTGCTGGGTGCAGTGAAGAGCAGGTCATAGTTATTTGAGAGGGCGCGGAGAGGTGGAGGGGGCGAGGTGAGCTGATGTCGTCACGTGCAGCTGTGCCGGTGCTGTCCTTAAGAACACTACATATTCATCATACTAAGGTTGCTTACGCGAGAAGAAGTCATGGGAGTCGGTGCAGGGTGCAGTAGAAGGCGGGTCATCGTCCTTGCACGGCCTCGGCGAGGCGGAGGCAGCGGAACCGGGAGAACTGGTGTCATCACGAGCGGGATAGCTGTGCCGGTACAGCGGAGGCGTGCTGTTGTCGTCGCGGACGCTCTGCGCACCAAGGCACTATTGTCAATCCATTTAGAATCCGTATAGGTAGGTAAGTCACGCTCTAAGTAGTAGAAAAACTTATATTAGAAGTGATGTATTATGATGCCCTCTCAAAATGGACCTTGAGGCGGCTGTTTGACACCTGGTCAAGAAATGAGTAAGTTCCTACACGTTGATTCCGTGTCAATAACAGAAAAGCATTGTATAATATTCGGCGATTATCTTAGTCATGACAGAATGAACTTTATCCAGTAAGTAGGCCACATGGGCACTTTTACATGCCTGAATCTATCGTAATACGAGTATCTATATCTCTAGTTTTTGACACGGTATCTACTTACTTCTATACATCTACTCTAAATTTCTTGAACGGGGAAATAGTTAAGAGCAAGTCTCTTCTCGTCATCGGTAGGAACTGTGACATTAAAAATATTTCTGACTATACGATTCGCGTAGCAAATATGACGAATCACGAAGGCCACATTGCTTATATGTATGATTTACAAGCTGTAATCGACCCTATCATCTACAGTCATTTTCAAGCTCTTGAGCGCCAATCCAAAGTAGTCGCTTTGCTCGAAAGGTGGAAGAGGTAATTCCAGGCGAAGCTTATAATAGCGGGGATCAGGAACTGCGGCGCCGTGTGCTGCAGCAGCACTTCCATTATCTACAATTGTGCATAGAACATACCCGGAGCGCCTGTCCGATGGACTGATCGAGCACGTGCTGTTCGCCCATATGACGAGCGAATGCCTTCCTCGGGTACAGGGGATGGAAGGCCCCACAGCCGAACCTCTGCAGGGCGGGGCGCAGGAACTGCGGCGCTGTAGCAACCCTTCCATTACGGCGGGGTCATCTAAAATTGTGCATAGAACATACCCGGAGCGCTTGTCCGACGGACTGACCGAGCGCGTACTGCTCGCCCAGATGACGAGCGAATGCCTTCCCCGGGTACAGGGGATGGAAGGCCCCACAGCCGAACCTCTGCAGGGCGGGGCGCAGGAACTGCGGCGCTGTAGCAACCCTTCCATTACGGCGGGGTCATCTAAAATTGTGCATAGAACATACCCGGAGCGCTTGTCCGACGGACTGACCGAGCGCGTACTGCTCGCCCAGATGACGAGCGAATGCCTTCCCCGGGTACAGGGGATGGAAGGCCCCACAGCCGAACCTCTGCAGGGCGGGGCGCAGGAACTGCGGCGCTGTAGCAACCCTTCCATTACGGCGGGGTCATCTAAAATTGTGCATAGAACATACCCGGAGCGCTTGTCCGACGGACTGACCGAGCGCGTACTGCTCGCCCAGATGACGAGCGAATGCCTTCCCCGGGTACAGGGGATGGAAGGCCCCACAGCCGAACCTCTGCAGGGCGGGGCGCAGGAACTGCGGCGCTGTAGCAACCCTTCCATTACGGCGGGGTCATCTAAAATTGTGCATAGAACATACCCGGAGCGCTTGTCCGACGGACTGACCGAGCGCGTACTGCTCGCCCAGATGACGAGCGAATGCCTTCCCCGGGTACAGGGGATGGAAGGCCCCACAGCCGAACCTCTGCAGGGCGGGGCGCAGGAACTGCGGCGCTGTAGCAACCCTTCCATTACGGCGGGGTCATCTAAAATTGTGCATAGAACATACCCGGAGCGCTTGTCCGACGGACTGACCGAGCGCGTACTGCTCGCCCAGATGACGAGCGAATGCCTTCCCCGGGTACAGGGGATGGAAAGCGCCCCCGATGGGTCGGAAAGCCCCGCAGCCGAAGCTCTGCAAGGCGGGGTGCAGGAACTGCGGCGCCATGTGGTGCAGGAACCCTTCCATTATTGCGGAGGTACTCTATAATGCACGGGAAATGTTAAACCACCATAAAATAATTATAATAATATTAAGGAACAATCTTACACAAATCGACCTCCTAAACTAAGCAAAGCTTGTACAATGGGTACTAGACGACGATATAATATATGCATACGTATATAGATAACAAACTGCGCCAACCCCGTCGTCAACGTAATTAAAATGCATATATACCACATTTATCACATTTATTCACATTTAATCCCATGGATTATTTTCATTTTTAAATAGAATACAGTTCCTATGTAAATCCGTGGATTCCGTGGTAGTCTTATAGAAGAAGATACTATATATTATCAACAAACTATCGTATCGTATCGTAGTGCCACAGCAACAGCTTCAGGGTAGATTTAACTTTTAGGCGATACGCACTTCAAGGGGATTACGGATGCTGTGGCTCATCACGGTTGTGGACGTTGCGGCTACGTAAGACATTTGTCTGTGCCACAAAATGAATTTTCAAAATGGTCCGAACATGTTAGGTAGCCCTCAAACCATTTATTTAAATTTCAATGCGGAGCTTATTAAAATTCTGGTAGTGTGAATGGTTCAATACCACTACAGGGTTAAGAAAAACTGTCAAATTCATGACTCCTCATTTGTTTATTGGTCGCTTTTAATATGTGAATCTGATTATCGTAATTAGTGTCCAAGTTGTGATTTCAGCCTGTTGCTACCAAAAGATAAATAAGTTTCTGTCAAAAATGACATTTTAGTGGCAAGCTTTTATAGCCGACTGTAATTTTCTTCGGATATTCATCAAATGCTCACTGAGACGATTCTAAAGAGCCCAAGCTCGGTAGGATTGCTTTTTCTATTATAGAGTTCCTATGGCCACCTTGCGGCTCCATCATCAGATCAGCCCCATGGTAACATATTATTGTATTGTCATCAAAGTTAAGTAAGTATGCAAAATTTCACCTCAATCGGTTGACGATATCTGCTTCAAAATTGAGTTGCAAGATTTCACCCGAACAAACATACTTAGATACATACATACATACATACATTGCAAGTTAAATAAAAGCTTTTAAAAATACACAACTGAAAAATTAAAGCAGTTTTAAAAAGAAATAAAATAGTTAGATTTATCTGGGTTACGATCCATGAAACAAACAGTGATAATTGTTTGTTTTCGGAGCAGTATTACGTCCTCTCGCGGTTAGCATAACACTCCAGTCCAGTAGCGGATGGCCAGCTTTGAGTTGAAACAACAAACGCTGGCCGTTTTTGTGACCGGCGGCATTGTAGGTGGTCGCCTTCACTGTTTGTAATTTTCTAATTGTCGAAATTTTCGTTTTTATACATTCTCTTCATGTACAGTCAAGTGTAAAAATATGGGTGATCTCAGCCTTCTGAAAAAAGATTGCCCATCGCGCTTAACTTTGTCAATAAAATATTTTTTTGGTAACGAGAGGATTAATGCGATAGTATGCATTTTGAAAACTTTGTTATGGGTTTTTTCTACGTAACCAAAAGGTATTCTGAACTTTAATGTTTGCGTATAATTTCGTAGATTAGGTTAGTATTAAGTGTAAAAATTCAGAAAACTTAACAAAAGTTATTTTTCTTTATGGAAAAGTCTGTACGGGTGAAAAGCATAGTTAAAGTAACCCAAGAAAGTGGTTTAGCATTTTATGACTCTATTTCTTGAGTGTTAAGGTCCAAAGGTGGTATAAACATTCTTATACCATTAGATAAACGTACCTGTTATAGCATTCAAACATTTTTAAACTCAAAAAAATACCTACGAGGAATTTTTAAAAGAGACTAAGTAGTGATGATTTTATCTTAATAACTGTACTCATTAATTTACCCAAAAAAATCAGTAATCATAAGTTGGCCAATAATAATGAATTAATGCTGATTAGTGATTAATTTAGTGGTCAATTTCCGCTCAGAGTAGTCTCACGATGCTCCCCTTTGTGCGTTAACACAATCGATCAGCACCGTATACACAACCATAGTTATTGTTAAACCTTCTAGTTAGTCTGGCATCAGTTTAGCTAATTTGACAAATTGGCTTTCATGCTCTAGGTAATCAGGCTGTAGGCAAATATTAGGACGTCTTGTGCCTTTGACGCGCGTTTTGTCGCGTCGGACAGAGAAACCGCAATGTTGTCCGGTGCCGGCCCTTCGGCGATCGGCGCTCTGCAATTTCCGACTTGAATAGATCGGCTTTGTCTAGGCCCAAGAAGGGCCTACTGCAAGCCGCGAACTGCACTCGTAGCCTACGCACTAATGCACACAGATGTGCTCCGCTCCATCTCCCGCTTTGACTCACGCAAATTAAGCGCGCCTTCGAACCCAATCGTAGCGGCACACAGTACTTCCGTCATTTAGCAAAACAAACTACTTATTGCTTACTTATAATTAACTTCTTCTTGTTAGGGGTCTATACCTCCGAATTAAAGTACGGAATCCGTATGGGACTACGTCCTTCGGTCTGCGGTCGGGTTATTTATGGCTTTTCAGTTTATTTTGAAGTTGGTTCTTTTCTTATTTATGATTATTTTCAGTCACGTTTCTTTTTCATATTACGGATATCTCACAAAAGTTTTTATGAAATAACCTGAAACAGATCGCCGCAACCGTGCCGTGTAGTCGCGGCTTTAGCTAGCTTAAGACCAGTTGGCGCGCGTTACTTGCAGCTAGCTATTCTATTGCTGCTCCATGTAAACACTCGAGAAAAGAATAGTATGGCCGGATCCGACCGCGTTAATACTACTAACGTAAACGTTATGAAATGATACATATGGTGCATTAGTACGTCGGCGATGAACGTATCTGGCTGAGAGGACAGAAACTACGAGCATTAGCCATATATTTAGTCGGAGATTAACAACGCTATAATTATCTATATGTATAAGTTTAGAAGGTTAGATACGTTTATCGTATCGTAAATTAGTATTACTATATAAACATTAGAAAAAATAACTAAAATACTTATTTCTGACATCAAAGGCCCATAAAGACAGAGAACAGAGTGTTTTTCAACCCACGCCTATATATAGCAAATTTTTAGTGGTACTTCTTATGGTCTGTGAGTGGTACTAATTTATTTTACTTATCTGCAATGTCACTGATGTAAACAAAGAGGAAACAGGACTAAATATTCTGCATATTTTAAGTATTTTTTTGATAATAAACCTTTTTTTTTCAATAGGAATCAGTATTTATTTCGCAAGAAGAACGAAGGATTGAGCAGAATTCCGATAAACAATGTTTCGTATTCGGTTAATGACATATCCTTGACAAATCGCTACTGACGTTTAATAATGAAAATATATGACGTATGCTCTTTATTGCCATATGAAAACTGTTTGTAGCGCCACTATCCTTGGGCCGGACCGACACTTGCACAACATACACAATTACACATCTTAAATGTATGCTTTAATTATAATGAATCGTTTCAAATCTTCCACGTTGTGAATCTATATAATGTATGTATATAAATGCCTGTGTCCTGACTGACTGACTGACTCATCAACGCAGAGAGCCGAAAATACAAATGCTAGAGAGTTGAAATTTGCACACTAGGTTGAATTTATAAAGTGTACAAGAGATAAGAAGCAAATTTGAAAATTCAACCCCTAAGGGGGTTAAAAAGGGGATGAAAGGTTGTATGGGGTACAAGTTTTTTTTAAGCAAGGAACTTGAAATTTGTAAAAATATATTAAAATAATATGGAAGAAAACTAACTCCAGCGTTTTTGAAAATTCATCCCCTAAGAAGGTGAATAAGGGGTTAAAATTTGTATGAAGATCAAACATTTTTTCGAGTGCGGGACTTGAAACTTTGTATAAAGGCATTATTATTCGACTCCAAGAATTTATAGATGTATTATTATTTTAAACTCATCGAATTTAGTAAAGCTATTTGTTTGTAGATGTACCTGATTTCATAATAATTCCGCGTATTTAGAGCAATTTAGCCGAAAAAAAACTAAAAAGAGGCCAAGAGCGTGTCGGACTCGCGTACGAAGGGTTCGGTACCATTACATAAAAATGGCATAAAAATCACGTTTGTTGTATGGAAACAGCACTTCAATATTTATTATTATTTATTCTTTGATGAATTACAGTAACCAACATCAAAATTCACTTGACTTAAATCTCATACAACTTGCAAAAACCGGCCAAGAGCATGTCGGGCTACGCTCAGTGTAGGGTTCCGTAGTTGCTCATCCTTCACAATAGACTTAAGTTATGACTATGAGAAAGATTTCAAGCTCTATAAAAAGGTCGTAAACGCCAAAGTAACTGTAGTTACTTATTACCTTCTGGAAGTCAACTTACGTCATTTTAAGAAAATTATGAAATTTTGCGATAACCCAAAAACGGCTCAACCGATTTTGTTGAATATAGTTTTAATTGAAAGTACTTATAAGGCCTCATTTTCATGAATTTTTACATAATTTTTTAACCCGTGGTTGAAAAGTTAGAGGGGAGGGACGCAATTTTTTTTTATTTTCGGAGCAAATATTTACAAAACTGCTGATTTTATCAAAAAAATATGTTTGGAGACCCTTATTATTTTTAAAAGACCTATTCAACGGCACCCCACACACTAGTGTTGAAACGAAAAAAAAAAACTTTTTTTTTAGTTACCGTTTTGTTGGCGTGATACATACCCATAGTCATACCAAATTTCAGCTGTCTAGTACTAATGATCACGGAGCTAAGCCGCGGACGGACAGACGGACAGACGGACTGACGGACAGACGGACATGGCGAAACTATAAGGGTTCCTAGTTGACTACGGAACCCTAAAAAGAAAAGTAATTTCAACGAAGACGAAGTCGCGGGCAACACAGCTAGCACCTAGTTATACAGGGCTCTCGCGAGGAATCCAAATGATTTCTCCAGCGGATTTCTGAGATCGTATGGAGTAAAAAATGTTTTATGAACCTATGTCGAAATATGACTTTTTACTTTTTTTATATGTTCATACATAATAAATAAATTACCTATACTTCACCAGTAAAACAATACTTTAGAACGAGCTGGCAACGTTTGTTATTGTTATTTCTTTTCATTAAAAGGGAAGTCAGTTTCATACAGAAATTTTCTTGTTGGGCAATTTTTTTTTCAAAACAAGCTTTGCTTAATTATGCGATCTAAACTCCTTACTAATGAATAGCATGATTTATCTAATAGAGGCTCTACACTCTCTTTTAATAACTTTGCTATTAAACTCCATGGATTATGATTATAATACAAACAGGCCACTAAGAAATATCCTTAGACTTGTTTTTATAACTACTTTAGACAATGACTCCAGTCATTATTATCTCATTATTACAAATAGTAATTGCACTAGTCATAAAAAAAATGTGGTGTCTAGCTCAGACAGTCAACCTTTATAACAGCTGAAGAAAGATATGTTTTTGAGTACTCCACGGTACAAAATACCACAAGGGTGGTGTAAAAACTGAAAATTATTTTGCGGATTCTAGTTCAGCTGCCACGGATTTCAATGAACTGGACGTAGCTGATACAGTGAGAAGCATATAGCAATTGTTAGAATAATCATACTGCTTGTAGTGTGTTAAATAAATAATTTGATGAATAATTGTGTTTGTTTATTTTGGGCATCATTAACAAGATATTTATTGTAAACTTTAATCAAATAAATTAGGTAATAACAAAATATTTAATAAATATTATATATGACCAGTAAAAAAACAATTCGTTTATTATTACGAACCATTTAGTTTTCAAAGTTTAACTAGATAACGCAGTTCTCACAACTTAAGCCATCGTTTATTTCACCATCAAAAGGAATATCAAAATCGGCTTCATACTGTGCCAGTCTGTTGTACGAAGACTATCGTTCTAGGCGTATTTATGCTAAGACTACATAATTAATTTCTTAACTGAATTTTTGAAGGAAAAATACCGTGACGATTTGTAAAAAATGAAATAAATAAACAATGATCGTGACAGGAACGGTTTTCAATAGTCAACGGCTGTCAGATAATATGACGATGTCGCAACATCGCAATGATAAAGATGATTACACTGGAGATGTTTTAAAACAAAAAATGCTAATATCTCGAAAACTAAGCCGATTTCGGCTTACTTTATACGACATCTAATTTTCCACACATACTCAGGAATGCGCTGGTGAAATCATTTGGATTCCTCGCGAGCACCGTGTATAGGTGCTACATGTTCATGCCACATTTTCCCTTGGCTGTAACTGTAATAAATCTAAGTTCAGTTGCGGTATTAGTACCTAAATATTTAAATATGTGTGCCATTTCAACTCAGCCAAAACTATTTCCTACAAAGCGTAAAACCAGTACAACTTGTACATCAGTGGGCTTGTAGAGTAGGTACAAGGAGCAACTCATCCATCGAGTCGTCTGTCGGAGCCGGAGCGGTCATCGATATATCAGATTGTAATAGGCCAATAAGCGGGCAATAAAAAGGAGCAGACCGCCGTTGAAAGAAATACGGTCCTGATTTATGCTCGATAGGAATGCGCACCGCCCCCTTTTCAATAAGTCGCGATAAGAATCATTGCGCCAAGCGCGCTGAGAGGCATGCAATTAAATACCGGCATTCAAGTAATTGGCAAAATATTAGTGTTTTAGGCAAAATTATTTTAATACCTTGTAAAATTTTAAAAATTTAGTGGAATAGAGTTTTAAAGATCTAAGGTAACGCCCTAATACGGAGAATACAATTTATTTAAGAGAGAGAGAGAGTTGAACTTTCAGCGTCGTCATTTCTGGACTGATTTTAGTTTTTTATATTTGATAAAATAATTATTATACCTAACACACCCTTACCTAACACCCATGTGTTTATTGCCGTGTAGATGGATAGGCTGTTCGATTCGAATTCGACACAAACAATAGCCTAAAAAACCTCACGTGATTTGTGCTCAAGCCCCTATACCTATACATAAAACTTAAAAACTGTTCGAGAAATCCGATTCCAGTACTAAACAAAAACTAATGTCAACTCTCTTGTAATAAAAAACCGGCCAAGTGGGAGTCTAACTCGCGCACCGAGGGCTCCGTACAAACTTTCACTTATCCCATCTTAATTGGCCTGGTTGAGTAAAGTTTGCACCTGAAATGTAGGTATCGCGCCGCATACAAACGAGGTGCAAACTTAACGCCACCGAGTTCTCCAAATATGATGTTTGAAAAGGATTTTTTATGATTTTGTCACAAATGTATAATTTTCAGATTTTTAGAAGTATTTGTTGTATGTGACGATATTACTTGCCAAATTTCAAGTTCTAGGTCATCGAGAAGTATTATCATTTTGATTCCCTTGAGAGTGTCGAAATCAGTGGTGGATTATCCCTAAGGCAAAGTAGGCACGTGCCTAGGGGCGCAAGGCCGCAAAGGGGCGCAAAGGGCCGCAAAGGAGCGCAAAGGGGCGCAAAGGAGCGCAAAGGGGCGCCGATGAGGTGATTTTGCCTAGGGCGCTCTCGACCCTTAATCCGCCACTGGTCGAAATGTATGTTTTTCGCGACATAAACGCCCGTATCCTTTTTTCACGCTAACATAGAAGTTTTATTTTTTCACAGCTGCAAGGGACCGTAGACCTTAGTATATGGTGTTAATTTCAACTCGATACCTCCACGCGTTCTCGAGATAAAGGGTCTTGACAGACAGACAGATGGACGGACAACAGTGATCCTATAAGGGTTCCGTTTTTTTTCGATTAAGGTATGGAACCCTAAAAATAGTAGATTAGTTGACAAGGGGCTAAAATAAGCCACTATGACTCGAAGTGATTATTTGGACGAGCGAACGCAGTGAGCGAACGCTCTGATTTTCACCTCGACTGCGAGAAAAAAAATACCTACCTACAGATTTTAATCGTTGTGTCACCATAAGCTGTTTTTTATTTTGTAGATATCGGACTTTATTTTTTTTTACTATTTAATAGCGGGCACAGACATTTGTACGATCAGGAAACCCCTATGATCATTAGATCCCAAGGGCCTGACACGCTTTGATAGAGATAGATGGCTTTATTGCGATTCCTACCTATCACCTTTGACATATTCTTGAGTACATATGCCGGGATGCAATCGTTGGTAAACAAGCTATAATATATAATTAACACCACATGAGAGAAGATTATTTTTTATTTACATAGTAAGTTATCTATTCTATTTTTTATAAAAATGGCAACCGGTCACAATTAAGTGACCATTACTGCCAATGTCTCGTTGCCAATCGCACACGGCGACAAAATAGGGGATACCACCTTGAGAAAATCGAGCTTTTTGTAAAGTGATAGCGATTTACAAAAAACCACACAGGCTATCGCGCCTTAAACCAGGAAGGGCTATGTACGGTTCAAGATAAAATCTTCATAAGCTATTCACTCATTCGTTAGATCACTGCACAATACGCTATCAATACTACACATTGAACAACAAAAATGAATAAATAACGAACAACGAAACTTAAACGCATGCGGCCATCTTGATTCACGGACCGGAAAACCTAGTAAGTTATCGGCCTGTAACCCAAGTCATTTACATTAAAAATAAAATACGTCAAGACAAACTCGGTGTTTAATTTTAAGTATTTCTGTTTAATTCTAATTAAAATACAAATCGATAATCAAATAATTTAATTATGTCTACAACTTATTTTAAAATTCCTACACTACAAAGCATAACTACTGGACCTTTTTGTAAGTAGGTAGCTACAAAGCAAAATAATGTGTACTCTCTGCAGATTTTTGCAGTTTTCGTAACGTCTTAATAACATATTATTTATTTAATTAACTTTTATTGCACATAACATTTTACATATACGTAGGCACAATTATTGACGGAAATGATTCCAAGAGGCTTTCTCTGTCTATCAACCTTAGAGTGACAACAAAACACTGAGCTATCTTTCGGGTCTGGTTGGTACGATACGAGTTAAGATCACATTACCAACGGTTGCATCTTGGGCTGTTCATTATGTCAAAAAGTTGTAGGTATTTTTTTTGTACATAACACTGGTGCACCTTCGCTTTGCAGTAAATAAATATAGTAAATTAGGCATTACCATCAAGTTTCAACAGTGCGATGCTGTAACCTCATTATTTATCGACTTCACTATAATCTCGAAAGCTGCTGATGATATCTCTGAAAATTTTAAATTTTATTTAACGGGCTAGTTTTTTTTAAGAGGCTTTATTTCTTTTAAAATGTTGTTCGTTTTTGGACACTTTTCTCTATGATAAAACATGTTTCTTAACATATTATTGATGTTATTACCTAGAACAGGGCTATTGGGATTTATGGTATATATTTGAAACCTACAGTTTGAATTTTTTATTGCTAATTTTTGTTTTAAAAACTACTATATGACAACATTCACGCGGAAAACTAGTTTTTTCAACTTATTTTCGTCTGCTCGCAACGAAAGCATGAAATAGCTGTGTACTACCTAGAACTCAATGAAAAATATTATTCACTTTAAAAAGTTGGTTGAAATAATCAATAATATTTGTCATAGTAATATGATAAAAATAAAATTTAAAAGGAATAAAGCCTCTTAATAATAATAATAGTCAATGAATATATCTTATAATAATATCATTTAATTTTAATCGGAAAATTAAGAATTCGTTACTTTAATCTAGCGATATACCGGGTGGGCCCTGTAACAGGAGCAATAAATTAAAACATAGATTCGTCCCTTGAAACTTAACAACAATTGTTAAGCAACTTCTATAAATAACGTGTATTAATTGACATTTTGTAGAATAATGTTTAGATAAAGAAGCAATGTATTGCGAAACGTCAGATATTAGTAGACTGACAGCTATGTCAATGCTCAGGGAATGTCAACGTTGGACGACATTCATTGAAAATAATATTTAATTTGTTTGAAATTATAAAATTCTGAAAGCTGACTTTTTTTTTAAGTTGCTGAACAAATGTTGTTCTGTTTAACGAGTAAAATCTATGTTTTAATTTTTTGCTAATGTACAGGATATTATATACATTGTATATTTCTGTACTTTAGGAATAAAATATTTTTTTGAAAAAGGAAACGCGCACCCCAGTCTTTGCTAATATTACTTACTCGTATGTACGCTGAATAACTATGAGAACCTTAATTGAACGTGAGAGTCAGAGTGGCAGGTGTACCATCACGAATTTATAAAACACCTATACTAAACAAATGTACTCAAAATGTATAAATTTGTGCCTACTTTAAAAATAATTGTGCCCCTCCGTACAAAAAGTTTTTACAATGTGCCCGCTATTCTACTCTAAAAAATGTAAATTTGTAACCTGCGAATTATACTTTAAACTTTCATACTTAGGGGTTCACCCGCATTTATTCGCACGGATAAAGCCGATGTATAATTCGTAAGTTCCAAATTGAATTGTTGATATATATGTGTGTTAAATGTATGTAAGTACACATTTAGTATATTTTTTAGAGTTATGGCATTTGTCAATAATCAATATGTTCACGGTAACTTAATAGCATGCACCCACCACCCGATAGTCGGAATGGCGGGTCGGGTACATCTTCGCAACTTTATGAACGGAGCGGTAGGTACAACTTTTATTAAATAATTTGTATTTTTTTTGGTATAGTTGTTTTATAAATTTGCGATAGTACACCCGCTACTCTGACTTACTCATTAAGCACTAATATTTGGATCTTTTTTAGTTTTGAATGAAATCAGTAATAATCTTGCAATATATGTTTACATATTAACTTTTAAGGCGTTTTAAACATTTTTATATTTCTAGATTGTAGTCTCATAATGTATTTTTAAGTACTGGTGGAACGTAAACCTGCACAGCACAGAATATAAACTTGTATTTGCTGGAAACTATCTTTAGTTGTTTTAGAGTTAATCCAAAGAATTGCGCTCTTCACCCTTTATTGCGGATATAAAACTAAGAAAACACCCCTTGCCAAATTAATGTAATTATATTGTGTGTTTGCTTGACAATTATTAGTTAAAACTTATAAAATTAATGGGACGACGATTTTAAATAGGATAGATGGTATTTAGGTAATCTATCAAAACTGACTGGCTGGATAACAGTTATTATTATTATAAAAATATCATTCTTATTATAACATATTTATTTTAATTTTATTTCCTTTTTTCGCGAATATACAAAATATGCGGCTTATGTCATGCTAATCTAGTAATCCTCGATTATTCATTCAAATAAAATGCTGCGTAGTCTTTCAAATATTTAAGTACACCGTACCACACCTGCCCTTATTAACTTTTGACACTTGGCACGTAAATTTATGTATCAAACTGAAATTATTCCTGTGTATAAAACCATACCTTTACATATTTTTATTTAAAGGTAAAAAGGTAGGTATTCAAGATTATATTTCGTAAAAAAGACATTATACCTATGTATATTTTTATAAATGAATTAAATGTAATGTTGACGCCCGCTATCTACAGTATCTACAGTTTTAGTCCCAAATCATGTTGCGTAGGTTAGGAGTTAAGTAATGAATAAATTTTACATCAGATAACCGTTTTTAATTATTATTTCCCTTGTTATAAAGATCGTAGACAAGAATATTCGTTTCTCATGTGGACAGTACAGATGTTGATATTTTGGGTAATACTTTTAGTAGTAGATAACCTTTTAATTTTAGAATTGATAATTCTACTTTAAGATGTAAACTTTGGGATGTCAGCAGGAAATAAAAATTATGCAAACTCATTTTAACAAAAAAACGTGTACTATCTTGTGTTTGAATTTGGAAATCAAAAATGTTTAAAAGATAAGTAAGTTGACGATATAACTTTGGATCTCTTAAAGATTTTAGTCCGAACAAGTTTAAAACTGTTTTAAAAACAATAGAATAAGAGTCACTACATATTTGAAACAAAATAGATAAAGGCAACTCTAAAATACTATTAAACTACTCTCAGGAAAGTTTTTCACAAATTAATTTTCATTGTTTAAACACCGGTTAGTTTGAAATATATGAATGTATTTAAAATAACTCAAAGAAACCGCTTTCTTAATCATAATATCTTATAAACTAAACATCAATATCAAACTTACCTCGCTAGCGGCGGCGGCACGGAACGCGACACGAGAAGAAAATGCTCGGGCCGGGAAAGTCGCGCGGAAACACGTTCTCACCGTGACGGAGCTGCGGCGACTGCCGCCGCGGCCGCGCCGGCTGGGCGGGCGGCCGCGCGACACGCCCACGCGGCTCTACAGAGAAAATGGCTCCACAATTTATAATTCACAAAAAAAACAATAAGCACCACTTTCTTTATTCCTTATAATAATAGGCTTGGGTAAGATTTCTTTTTCTCATTTCATTATCTCTTTGATTACTTACTTACTAACGGACGGGCAAATTGTTTGTAAACATATTAAAACCTTAAAAATTTCAAAGATAAAAAGTAGCAGTACTAGGTTGTGTCTATTAGTAGTAAATATTTTTATATACTTGCTAATACAGATCTTAATGTAGGATCAGTTGACATGGCGTCACTGTTGACGGATACCTCAAGGAGAACATCGTCATCACTATAATCATCATCATTTTAAGTTAATTAAATTTGAATTTTTACCAAATCGTTTGATCGGAAATTAAAACTATTGTAAATATTAATTTCAGCAAACTGACTGAATATCACATTGACATTATAAAATATGTGCAGCATGAAATGTGTAAGGTTCCAGCCGTTAGAGCGTGAAGAAGTAACAAACATACGAACACAATCACAAACTCTCGCCATTATAATATTAGTGTGGTTTTCTACGCCACCTAAAATTCACGTATTTTTATTTTGTCCTTATTTGTCATGTAATCTGGGTAAAGAACAACTAGGGCGGAGCGTGCGGCCACTCCCAGTCCCAGCTGTGCCGCGACAAAACAAATCGATCCATCGGGGATTTGCATTACTTTTCATTTAATCCAACTTAGCTGCGAGTGGGTAGCTCCATAGCAATGTTCTGACGAAAGCTATGATTTGGTCCACAGTTATTATGATTGATATTGACAGTTATTATGACAGTGATACTTCAGCCTGAAATATTAACTGTGCCTGCAAGTAAAGCAAGCAATAATATGCACGTATTTTTGAAACAAATGTTACTATAAATGTTTACCTAATCAGTTTTTAAACCTTGGAAACGTCGAAAAATCTTTATTTTCCAAATTAAACACCGTCAAAAATGCAAAATGATTAAATACAAACACGAAACGATAGAGAATTGCTGGCATTATCCGCAAAAAAATTGAAAATCTACGATTGAAATTGGTCGATGGATCCTATAAAGCGTGTTAAATCAGGCTATCCCCACGCGTTTCGGCCGCGCGAAACATTCCAATCTCTAAGTGGCTACCCGGCGGGACAAAATGCCAGTGGGCTGCCACGGCGTACAGTTAACGTTTCCCGCGCAACCTGTGCTGTACGATGTCGAAAAATAAAAGTCGGGCATATTGTTTTTGTGGCAACAAAGACGATTGAAAATGATTCCATTTGTTCCAGAACACATTAAACTCTCCGGAATAAAAGATTTTGTTTAAGAATTAACTTTTACTGGGGCACTATTGACGCGTAACCATTAAAGTCTGGGTATTTCTCTAAAAATCTTTACTGGGGCGCCTAGCTTTTTTTCGAATTAATTGTGTTGGTTAGATTCCATGATGTGTTGTTATTACTGAATGTTTAGTTAATACAATCAATAAGTAAAATATTTAAAGATTCACTCTATTATTCGTTATGTTTTAGAAACACGATTACTTGTAGTTTCCTCGATAGTTTTTTTTTTTAAAGTTACCTCAAAAAAGCAACATAAACCCTTAGTATGTCATAAATACTGCAGGGAAAGTTATCAGTTTTTTTAATATGTAATAACATAACGAGATGTTAACTATAATGTATACGTCTTCATCATCATCATCTCAGCCATAGGACGTCCACTGCTGAACATAGGCCTCCCCTTTGGACTTCCATATATACCGGTTGGAAGCGACCTGCATCCAGCGCTTTCCGGCGACCTGTATACGTCTTACATTTTCAAAATCTGTATTATTTTAATAATTAAACCGAAAAAAACATGATTTCCGCGCTCCCAGCAGAGATGGGCAAAAGTAAATCGACTAACGATTAAGATTAACTTTTTTAATCTCGATTAACGATTAAAATTGACGATTAGTTAATCTAATCGTACGAGTTCCGATTGATTTAATCTCGAAAGATTAAGTTAATTGTCGATTAATTTTTAGCGATTAAATTTTTAATCGATTAATTAATTTCGATTAACGTTCTGTCGATTAATATTAGGAAAAATAAGATAAGACTTTTTGTAAGTCTAAGTCCCTGCCTTAGACTACCGCACTATAAAAACCATCTTGTATTACTGTAACAAGAGGGAAGAGCGGAGAGCGGCGTGCGGAGAGCGGAGAGCGGTGCGCGGAGAGCGGAGAAAGGCGTGCGGAGAGCGGAGAGTGGCGTGCAGAAAGCGGAGAGCGGAGGGCGGCTTGCGGAAAGCAGAGTGCGGCGTGCGGAGAGTGGAGAGCGGCGTGCGGAGAGCAGCGAGCGGAGAGCAGTGTGTGGCGTGCGGAGAGCGGCGTGCGGAGAGTGGCGTGTGGAGAACGTAGTGCAGCGTGCGGAGAGCGGAGAGCGGCGTGTGGAAAGCGGCGTGCGGAGAGCGGAGAGCGGCGTGCGGAGAGCAGAGTGCGGCGTGCGGTGAGCGGAGTGCGGCGTGCGGAGAGCGGCGTGCGGAAAGCCGCGTGCGGAGAGCGGCGTGCGGAAAGCCGCGTGCGGAGAGCGGAGAGCGGAGAGTGGCGTGCGGAGAACGGAAAGCAGAGCAGCGGAAAGAGGGAACGGTCGGATGCAAAGGTAACCAAACGGTTTGAACAGGGTATTTTTAAAGAAAAAGACCCCGTTCAAACCGTGTAGAGAATGGTGTTTAATCGTCCTGAAGTGGGCAACCCAGTGGGAATCGGGTTGTCTGGACGCCACGCCTCTGCTTACTAGACTGGTTGACCAAACGAGCGAAGGCACGAGAAAAAGCTAGCGTTTACATAACGGAGGCAACCCTAGCGCACATTCCAATGACGTTGCGTCACCCGCGGGAGGGGGCATCGATAGCGGTGGCAACGCCTGCCGTCCAAACAAGTGGTGTATCTGTTACGTAGTAACTTGTATATAATCTGTGGTTAAATACTGACAATGATGCAGATAAATACTGTCAGCTGAAATTGCGAGACGTGCATTGAGACACGGCAGAGCGCAAGTTAGAGGCGAGCATTTGCTGGAGTCGGCCGCCAAATATCTATGGACCTGAGGCTAAGACGTCAAAACGGTACTAACGGGCTTTCGCATTCCGGTCAGGGCCATAGATATTTCCGTCGGGTTGTATTATGCCAATGCTGCGGGCAAAACACATCCTACAAGGAGAATGCAGGCATAGGTACTGTCCTGTTCACTAATTCCAGTCTCCTCGTAAAATTCTGCAGGCAACCGTCAAAACCTGATAATTGCCTACGCCTTACTTCCAGAGAATTGAACGCTAATACTTCTAGATTGCTCGTAGAACCGATGGCCGTTGGGGCAGAAAGGTTCTTGAGTGGCGACCGTGAACCGAAAGACGCTGTGTGCAAGTGGGAGTCTGACTCGTGCACCGAGGGTTCCGTACACACTTATCCCATCATACCTGGCCAGGTTAAGTTTAGTTGCACCTGGTATGTACTGCGCCGCATACAAATGAGGTGCAATGTTAACGCAACCGACCACGTTTGTTAAATTATATATAATTATGTTATTATAGCGGCAGCGAAAATACATCGTCATCTGTGAAAATTTCAACTGTAATAGCTAGGTTCACGAGATACAGCCTGGTGACAGACAGACGGACGGACAGTGTAGTCTTAGTAATAGGGTACCGTTTTTACCCTTCGGGCACGGAACCCTAAAAACGTATTTTTTTTGACCTGAGGGTAGTATGGACTCGGTTCTTATATAACCTTTTTTAACGTTCGTCTAGACTCTACTCATAGGAATAGAGGGCTAAAAGCCTTTTAATATCTTTAGCTGTTAAGCCTAGTTCAAGTTATAGACTTTTTTATGGTTATAGCCAAATCAAGGACTTATAGCTTATTTAAGATTAAGAAGAAGACCTATTTAAACGCCTTGCACTTGCACCATACGTTAACTAGATAAAGGACGTTAAAGTCATTTCAGATTCGTACAACACTAAGACAGTACACCTACATAATGACATCTGCACACTTCAAAGGTACTTTGACTACAAGACTTGTTCGACGATAGTATTTTTTTTGACATAATGCACTTAGATTCTACATTTTTTTTAATGTATATATAGTGGCCAGTACATACACGAAAAGTATAAAAAAATGTAAACAAAAATAAAAGTAGTAGGACATGGCATTGGTTGTATATATGCATATTGTACCCTTTTTTATTTTAGGATATTATTAATGGCACAGCGAAAAAATAATCGCCTATCAATTTATTTTCATCAATTATATACTTTTTACATCAAATTAATTATTGCACAGCAAATAAAATAAATGCCTAGCAAAAATTGTACTGCAGATAATTAGAAAATACACATCTTTTCATCTTTTTAAAGGACAGTAGGTTAGGTTAGGTTTGTTTCATAATTATTCTGAAAAATAAACAGTTTTTGAATAAAATGGCTTTTAGATAAATGAAAATTTGGCGAAACGTTACAGATGGGAAACAAAAATTAGTGTTTCAGATAGGTAACGATCTAATCCTGATCACCTTTCAGAGCAGATCCGACTCGGCCGGGTAAGGTTAGGTTAGTTTTTTTTTATATCCCTTAAAAACGCTCCATAATGTGCGGTAGTCATTATTAGCTATGTATTACTTAAGTAAATATGCTTTACTTTTAAATTAATAGATGCACGCCACAAATATAAATTGTAGTACATTTAGTGATATTTTGAGTGCAATATTTGCCGTACAATCAGTAATTTTGATTATTTTTGCATAGAAAAAGGTTTTTTTTGATGACCGTTTAAAATACTACCCTTTTATTTTTATTCAACATGGTTTTGTTTGGTTAGGTAGTAGCTGTTTGAACAGTTTACCTAATATGACACTTAAAATGAAACTGATTTATTTTTATATCATCCTAAATTACTCCAAAACAAAAGAAGATCGAGGACTGATATTAAGCATGGAGTGTTCTTAGGACCTGCCAGTCCACCACCTGAAAGAATTACCAAATCCCTCGTCGAGGCCACTCTCGTTAGCTTAGCCTACTAGACCCTTTGCACCAACGTTTGTCTATGGCAGTTGGTTGATCTATCGGCTATATCTTAGGAATTTTCCAAGAAATCTACATTTATTCAGTTCAGCCAGCTGTGCCGAGCGAGAATCAATAACGAAACAGTAACACCTTTAAACAAAAACACAATAGAAGAAAAACACGTTAAAATGTCCTCAAGAACCGTATAAATTACATGTTTTAGTTTATGGAGTAATTTTTTCACCTCATTCGCTCAGAAAACCTTTTACAGCGCGAAAACTGCGTGCAAAAGACTATTTTAAGTATGCAATTTGCAAAAGTTATTTGAATTTCGAAGCATGTAACTTTTTATAACATACGTACTTTGATGCATGTAACTTTTTTATAGTTTTACGATTCCCACTAACCGGGCGGAGTCGGCGCGCGCTCAAGCGCATCTACAGTAAACGGCGATAAAGTTTGCACATCGATCTATGGAAAGAGGCAATCGGCTAATTTCGACTTCGTATAGCGATATCTGTGTCGCACACACCATGACGTTTGTTTTATCAGTCGTGGTTCAAATGCGAGAGAGTGCAGTCGCATATCCAACAAGTCAATATATATATAGAGTTGCTAAAACCTACACAAAATTAAATTTGTGCTATGGCATGGCTATAGGGAAAAAGGTAAGCCGTTACTTTGCCAGTCACGCGAAATTATCTACAATGTTTATAAATATTTAGTAACAGAAGCCGACCAATTAAAAAAAAACATGAGAATGTTAATGTAAGTAATTACACTTTTTGTCTATCTTTAAACCCACATTTAAGTATCCTAGTAGTATAACATCAGTTGCTAATGCTCAGTCAACCCCTTTTAGGAATTTTTCCCCAACAAGAACATTATAGCAATAACTATATATAATTACATCGAGTTACAGCTCTATATATTCCACGTGAAATCAAAACAAAACAACAATAAAGTACTTAGTTCTAAATTCAAATTCTGATGAACGATTAATCTAATAATTGATGTACATGGAAATTAGCATTCGTTTGTATTTGGAAATGCGATGATTGCCGATGTGCATTCTTTATCGCAGTTTACTGTAAATAGTTGCCAAATGAATGTAGAGCAGTGTACAACAGTCAGATCCCATATTCGAATGTTATTGGCGCCGCTGCCGGCTGATCGGGTGCTTGCGGACGCAGACGGAGGTACTCGGCTGTCGTCGCGCGTAAGCGGCTCCGTTCGGTCACCGCCGCGCGCCATCGGCTCCGTTCGCTCGTCCGTCGCCCTATAATTTAATCGCTCGGACGGACGCAGTCGGCTGCCGCCGGGCGCTCCAGCGTCTGCTGTAACGTGGCGGCAGCCGAACCCGTCCGACCTGGTCAGTCGACGCGTTCGGCCGCTGCCGGCTGCCAGAGCGCCCGTTGCGACGCGGCGGCAGCTGACCCAGCCGCCGTCTTTACAAAGCCTATACTGATAGGGTTCACCAGATTAGCTTTTGTTTGGACAAAACTTAACAAAACCCTAATCGGGTATAGTACAGAAATTTACTGAAATCGTATAGACTTTATTAACTAAATTCATACGGATATTGCTGGTACAAATGCTTGTCTGTTGCGGTCTTTAACTTGAATAATACTTTTTCTCAAACATCCAATGAAATATTGTCTTTACGTTCCTTAAAATAGGCTCGGAAGTATCGGTTTTTGGGCGCAACAACTCGAGAGGACTGTAAAGGGATTTGATACTGCTTTTCAGGCCTAGGCCTGCAAAGTAACTTTTTTTTTTTTTTCAACAACAAGGTAATTCACACAGCTGGCTGGTTTGACAAAAAGCAGGTTTTGTTTTTAAAGGTTGGTTGTTAGACACTTGTGGAAAAAAAATGAAGACGGCGACTTTTTTTTTCAAAATTTCAAATTGGTGCTAGGCGGCTAAAACTCGGTATCGGGGGGCTCTCGGGGCTCAAAAATATGAATCTGAAATCTTGTCCGAAAATTCGGTCAAATTCGGAAAATGTCGAAAAAAAAACGATTTGTATGGAGAAAATTTCAAATTGGTCCTAGAGGCTGAAATTCGGTATCGGGGGGCTCTCGGGGCTCAAAAATATGAATCTTAAATCTTGTCCGAAAATTCGGTCAAATTCGGAAAATATCGAAAAAAAAAACGATTTCTATGGAGAAAATTTCAAATTGGTCCTAGGAGGCTGAAATTCGGTATCCGGGGGTTTTTGGGGCTCCTGAGTCAGAATCTGAAATCGGATTTTTAAAATTCGGTCAAATTAGGAAAATATCGGACAAACAATATTAAGTGTTATTCTTTGAAGTATATTTTTTTATTTCATTGTATGTTTGAGAAAAGCACTATACATGCCTCGTCGTGAAAACGGATTCCCGGCCTCGTATCACTATCCGTATATACCTACTTGGCCGGAAATCCTCATTTTCCCGGCCTCTGATGTAATGTACTATAGTAACGACTCCGATTGTATTCAATAAATTACCGTTCATGCCAATGGCTAAGCATTTTTTTACGTTTAGAATTATTTCAGTTGATAGGTACTCTTATTAGGCCATACTATTTAGTGTGAAATCGTGATAAAATAGTTGAATTTATATCAGGAGGCGTGCTGTTGTGGTCGCAGTTCTAACCTAACCTACTTTACTGGTAGCAAATCGTTTCTGGCGCTTCGCCGACCGCTGCCGCGGTACACTCGCTTCGCTCGCTCGGCTCGCGCGCTGTTGTGGTCGGAGTTCTAACCTAACCCATTAATCTAGTTCACTGGTAGCAGTTTGGTTCATGCGCTTCCTCGTCCACTACCGCGGCACGTTTGCTCCATATAGACGTTACCAAACTCGACTAGGTTTTTGTCGTGAATAATACTTGAAAATATGTAAGCAAAAAGCTAATTAAATTTGAGTGACTACTTTTTACCGTAACGGTATAGATATTGTTAACTAATATGCGCAAACAAAAGCTCCCCGCTTTGAATCTGAATCGTGACTGAAATAGTATAGGTTTTGTAAATTCGCGACCCGGCCCGGCCCGGTCTATGTGAATCGTACATTTGGTTTGGATTCGAGTGTGTTGTTTACGTCTTAAATTTTATAAGTTATAATTATTATTATTATGGTATGGCAAAATTAAATATGATTATTTTTATGTTTTATTTTTTTGCATATCACATTTTCCACGCCGTAGTGAGGTGAAAAATAGTGTGTTCCGCACAGCTGCATTATTTGGCTTCTCGTGCCTTGAAAGCCTCGCTACTCTCAGGAATCCATCTTTGAACCGTGACCGAAGCGAAATTCTTAGAAACCTTCGCTCGCTCAGCTTTCAATTTCAACACTCATGCCAAATAACAACTTTGCAGCCTTGCCTAACAAATAACTATATTTTTGTCAACTCGACTCTAAAACTGTTCACTGTCTAAGATAGGTAAATTCTGGTTTCTCTCTTTTGAGCAATGCAGAAACTGCCTGAATCAGACACGTATATTTTTAGTTATTGCAGGGCTACACTGTTGCAAAAAGGTCCCCCAATAAATTTTACACCTTTGCACCGAACTCTTTGCCACCAATAATTACTTCCTAAATAATATTATTATATCTGATTAACATACTTGCCGTCCGATTCATTCGTAAGAGGCTGAAATTGCCTATTTAAGGTAGTTTCCGTTTTCTAGATTGATGTAAAAAAAAAAGATATTATCAGAAAAATTAAATAGCTTAAAATTTCCAGTTTTTAGTTTTCAATGGGCGAAAGCGTATAGCTAAGCTATGATAAGAAATACATTTGTTCAGCGGTTTTGTAGCTCGTTCCTGGAAATAATATTGAAGTTACATAAAGCGTTACATTTTTATATCGCTTGCCATCTATTTAATCGATTCCTACTAACATACGAATATGGACTCACTTATGCACCTAATTGTATTTAACAATCTTGTCGGTGAACTACTGGTTCTTAGTAGTCTAGTCTAATCTTACTCACCCTTGATTTTAACTAAGTAAGTAAATCAGATTAATGAGGCCGTAAATGAAATTCAACACAACACAACTAGTACGTCCTCCCGTAACCCCATTTAGATTAGTCATGTTCTCAAAGTAAAATACCAATTACAGCAATCGCGATTATAGCGCCGTCTCATAATAATGGCAAAGTCATTTATTATCCTGCTTACTACAACTAAGAGAGGGCAATAAAAATGAGAAATTATTTTTAATAATATTGTAAGAACAGGGGCACGCACGGTGACACCACACAATATTTTGGTGGCTGTAATATCCACCCTTATTATTATAACCGGGCATTCTTCCGGAGAAGTAGGTAATAACCCTGCCACTTACTTTACGACCACGACGCATTTTATGTGAGAATAAGCTATGATAAACGTCTATCGGTTTAATGCAATGACGACAGAGATCTTGCATGCTAGCGAAAACTAATTCCGCCGGTTTTAGTAGGATAACCCCCTTGGTGTATCGCTTTATTTTAAGGTGCATGCTAATATCATCATTTATATTCTCTTTCAATGCTGTCCTCGTGAAGCAATAGGCCGTAATTCATTTTTAGATATATATATTTGGCGCCTACTATACGTACTTAATAGGCGATTTCTTTTCAGTAATTCGTGTTATAGTACATTACAGACGTAGGGCGGCGAATTCGTGAATGTCCCAGATCGTAGATGTTTGTAGCCCGAACTGAAGGTGAGGGCCATAAATATGCAATCTGGTACTTTACGAATTACCGACCATTCTAAGTCTAAAGTTTTACGTCGTGCCTTGGCAAGGAACTAAGATTTTCTCCCCGCCGCGTAGCGAGCAGAAAATCTCACTTAGGGTGACGTAAAAACTATTACTTCATCTTCATTCATCTGATGCAGAATCTTTTAAGCTATATATGATGGTATGAATAACTCAATTTATTTAACAATTGTGACTTTTTATTATATACGTAACGTACCATACACGTTACATGACAGGTATCACGTAAGTACAGAGGAGCCCTGCAGCGGGAGGGAAAACGAGTCAAATGCTGGTGACGAGGTTTGGAATGCGACGCGATTATGAAACGCCATTTGTCAAGTTTTTATTGGGTACCCTAAAGCAGCATCCATTGTTGTCCCCCTGCGCCCCGCTCGCTGGACCCTCGTCTGGCTGACGTTCATTCATAATTTTTATAAGTTGTTAACATTTCTGCGGTGTTTGCGGCGACGTGACGGCATCGCTTACAAATGGCGTTTAATTAAATTTTATCCTTCTCTTAGCTTTTTATGGGCTATCCCGTTTCTGGTTAGAAGTTGGTACTTAGGTACATTATTATAAATGATTTTTAAGTGTTGGTGCTATAAGCTTTAACTTAAGCAATGGGTTATTTTGTTTTTAAGGTAAGGTAAGCATACCCGTAGGTATGCGTTACGGGTTTAAGGTACCGTTGTTTTGATCAGTGGCATAGCGCCAGTGGCGCCTGGTTCCAACCGCCTTGTCTAAAATAATACATTTAAGAGTTTAGTAGGACTGCCTAGAAATTGGTATTTAACGCGACACTATTATACTCCCATGTAATTAAATAGTATAAGATCTATTTTGTATGTGTATTTAAGTCTAAACTTTAATTATGTGGGCAAATTTTTATTTTGTTGTCGATTTGGTTTTCTTCTCAGATTTCAATAAAATTTGGTGAGTTGGTAAAGTTGCACAGTCTTTTACCAACCCCGTTTTTGTCTCACGCCGACTTTTTTACAAAAAATACGATACATTTTACCATTACGAATATCAGACTAAAACTCCCACATCGATAGGTCCTGTAGTTTTATTTTGTTTAATCATCTAAGTTAGCTCATATCCGTGTCATGAAATTTACATTTCCTTTTATTGCTTAAGGACAGGTCTACTTACAAAAATTTTGATTAAGTCACATGATCCTGCGTATGATTCCCTACCGTTTGCATTTTTTTTCGTACTCGTACTGTGATTTCTTTCGGAGATAATATCGTTTTTAGACTCCTGTTTTCTTTTTTTTATTCCATATTCACCCCGTATTAGGCGGAGATATTTTAGTACGCGTAAAACCGAAAACCGTAGTTGCTCATCCTTCGCAATGAACTGCTGTTTTAAGCCCGAGGTTTACATTAAGAAAGATTTTAAGCTCTATAAAAAGGTCGTAAACGCCCTAGAAACTGTAATCACTTATTACCTTCTGGAAGTCAACTTACGACCTTTTAAAGAAAAAATATGAAATTTGGCGATAACTGAAAAACGGCTCGACCGATTTTGTTCAATATAGTTTTCGTTGAAAGTACTTATAAGGCCTCATTAACATGAATTTTTCGATTTTTTTTGATCCGTGGTTGAAAAGTTAGAGGGGGGCGAATATTTACAAAACTGCTGACTTTATAAAAAAAAAATGTTAGAAGACCCCTATTATTTTTACAAGACATATTCAACGACACCCCACAAACCAGTGTTGAAAAGAAAAAAAAAATCACCCCCACGTTTGGTGTTCGAGAGGTACCCGAAAAAAAATCATTTTTTTAAATTTTATTTTACCGTTCTGTCGGCGTTATACATACACATACTCATACCAAATTTCAGCTTTCTAGTACTAATGATCACGGAGCTAAGCCGCGGACGGACGGACGGACGACGGACGGACGGACAGACTGTCATGGCGAAACTATAAGGGTTCCTTGTTGACTACGGAACCCTAAAAATGTATGGAATTTTTGTAACAAATTTTTGTATTTTGTACTAAAATTTTGTACAAAATGAGGAGCTTGAAATTAAAAAATAAATAGTTCGACAGCAAAACAAAAATAGGACAATAGGATGATGATGATGATGTGATGATCGTGAAATTGGGCTTACCATGGTCAGAAAAAGCAAATTTTATTGAAATCTGAGAAAAAAAAGAATTCGACAACAATATAAAAATTTGCCCATGTACGTTTATACCTAGTTTAGAAATAAGATACTTAGAAGTATTCTAAACACTTTTTCGCCAAAATTAATATTAATTAAAGCTTGGTTAACATCGGTTAGTTATTAACACATTACGACTAAACCGAAATTTACATAGCAATCCTCAAGCCAACATTTGCAATAAGCACTTACCCAATTTACCGTGCCCCGATATGTAAATGAATCTACTACTTAAATAAAACTTTACAAAATACGAATATCTACGCAACTCTCAATTTACGGGTATTGTCAGTGAAGCAGCATAACAGGAATTTATAACGTTTTGCTATGGAACATGATTGGCATTGGCACCCATATTAAACGCATCGTCGTGGTGGCGCCGAGTTCCGGCGGTGCAGCCATATTTCGCGCTTCGCCAGTCAAAGCGAGCGCCGGGAAGAGCATTTTAATATCCAGCCACCCCACCGCTGCCGCTGCGCACACTGAGCTAACCTGAATGGACGCAGATTGCTGTTCTTCGTGCATTATTGACTTTTATAATATTTAGTCAGAATTCTTTGCAGTGACCTGGTGCAAGTTGGTCAAAAAACAATAGGTAAGTATTAAATTAATTACCTTAACTACCTATCTACAATTGACGAAATGGAATCATGAATGTAGAATTACAAATTAATCGTGTCTTGCCATGACTAAAATCCCCTTAGATCATTTTGCATATCTCAATATTATCACATTCACAAAGTCATCTGGCAATAATATTACTAAGATATGGCAATAGACTAATTTTCTTCCTACTTAATCGTTACAATTCTATGATATGACTTAGGATAAATATTCACATTTTCGCAATTTACTTGAAATGTCTAAAAATTGTAATTGTTACCTTAGTATGTGGTTAGTTACCACAGTTGCTACCTGAGGACAGTATTATAGCTAGCTTGTTAAAATAACATGAAAAGTCAAATTGCAACACAGGTGTAATATCAGTACTATATATATTTTTTTGTTCAGTGTGGGATGAGTAAATTCGACACAAATACAAGTAAGTAATGTATGTAGTAAAGTATCAAGTAAATGTAGGAAATTAAACTTCAATTATACTAGGTACTACTTAAATATATTTTGGCTTAAATATTGACTCACTGTAAAGCATGCTCTACCACCGTAATTAAATAGGTATCCAATTGCTAGTGATCGTAAATTGACAGCCAAATTCATTGATGTGCTAGATTGACGGGCGTCAATGGTTGTCACAAGTCATATCAATCGATTCTGCTCGCATTTTACGATCCCTGCCGTTAGCTACGGTATTTATTTAAAACATAACATAACGTGCAAGTTTTCTAATGACGTTTTCACGGAAAGTTCAGAAAAGGTTTGTGATATTAGTAATTAATCACCAATATAATACTTACAGGGTTCTTAAATATTAAGTAATTGAGAAAATTATTAGAACAGACATGGCCCCCTGATACAATTGCGACTATGGGACAAATGCGTCTTTTGATGATATCATAGAAACGAAATACTTTATAACTACCACCGCACTCATTTTCATATTAATAGTCCCCAAGCTTAAGGTAGTAAGGGTATGGGGCGGTCTAAAATGTTCCCCTTCTCATAGATGTAATTGCCTCAGGTGACCTTACCAGAATTAGTCGTAAATGGAGTAAACATAATATGATCAGCTTGTAACATTAATCATGTAATATAGATCGATCGTCATGTCCCTTATGCACTGGAAGTTGAAGCACCGGCAAGTCAAGCCTCCTTCAATTGCGGACATTATACGTCTCATCGATATCAGCCCCAATGAGTATATGTAGAGACTAGAGTCCCTTAAGCATTTAACGTAGAAAAGCAGACCCGGCCTGCTGGAGAGGTTTATTCAGGCAATTATTTTATATTCATTATAATAGCTTTGACATCATCCGTTATTCAAGCCTCCTCCGTTTGCGAACAGTATACGTGTCATCGATAACAGCTTCAGCTAATATAGAGTCCCTTAAGCACTCGACGTAGGAGCGCGGCACGTTGGTGCAGGCCGCCAGATGGATCTCAAGGCCCGGCCTGCTGGAGAGCCCGAAGTAGCGCGCGCATGCGGCCACCGCACCCGCCGCCAGGTGCAGGGTGCGCACTGTTAGCGAACGCGTCTCTCCGCCACTCGAGGAGTCGGAACCTTCAGACAAACAGCACGTTAAGTAAGACCTTCATTTAGTGATACATTTTTATAAATCCACTATTCCCAAATGTATCATAATAGGGTAATGCGGGCATGTGGGGGTAAAGCGTACTGAGATGTTCATTGTTCATATAGTGAAAATATAATAGGAAGAAATTGTAAAAGCGACATAAGTGAAGTCCAGCCCATCTAGCACAACTATGCATCGCGACTCTTGTCACCCGTCACTTCCTCATAGTAATATTTAGAAAGAGATCGGCAATATATCTCACGCGCGAAAAAGACGCTTGTCATTGCCGAATGCTTGTGAAATGCCGGTAGACTCAGACATGTAAAAGTGCCCTTGTGGTGTACTTACAAAATGAAGATTATTATTTCACTATTGGGTAGCGCACAGTAATCTGAAGCAATAAGTAACTAATGCGGGAAGAAGTTGGCAATCCATCGCATAGTCATGCCTGTGCTCCGTAATGTTGCTGACTTTGGCGGGCGCCTCCTGAGCGGGACGCGGCATTATGGTAAACAAATAAATGCGATGCAAGGTTGGCAATCGCAGATTATTGCAGGCACTTGTCGTGCTGGTCGCGCTTGTACTCAGTGAGGTTGACGACGAAGGTCAGCGCTTCCAGCTGCACCCAAAGTGTTGAACAACTCACTGTGCGTTGAAAGGTTGGCGACCCATCGCACGCGCTTGTCGAGCTGGTCGCGCTTGTACTCGGTGAGGTTGACGACGATGGCCAGCGCTTCCAGAAGCGCCGGCGGCAGCTGCACCTGCACGGCTAGCAACTCCGCTACCTCCATGCTCGTCCAGAGTGGCACTCGATAATCTGAAGCGATGAACAAGTCATAGTCTGTCATTCACTAGTTATAGGTACAACGCACGTAAGCTACTTGTTTGCGATTTGTTCCCTTGCAAGCAGCTTATCTGCGTAGCTTAGTTCTGGTGGAACGGCAACGTTAAATATCCTCTTGGACTTATAGATTTCAACCAGGTTATCCGGTTCCAGTAGACTGTAGAATAATCGAATACAATTTGCAAATGAAAAAAGCAATTTTTTACATATTTGGTTCTTTCGTAGAACTTTAATGATACAGTCAGCAGTACAGTCAGTCAAAACTAAGCACCATATAGTTAGTAGCTGTTCTAACGACCAAATATACCTATCGTAACGTAACTCATCTCAAGAATATTTATTAGATAATAATCGTAATGTGTATGAATACTAATGAATGTCGACTACTTATATTTTTAAATAAAACAATTTTAACGGATTATATCGCGTATATTAATTATTTGAGCCTCCCGGACGTTTCCTTATAATGAAGCCTTATAGTGAACCGCTGGTAGATATTTTAAATAAAAATAATAAGTGCCCTTTGGCACATGTGTAACTGTCTTTACACATTAGGCCCATCTGGCATGTATGAATACATTTATTTTAAATTAATATTTATAAAATGGCTAGTTTGCACAAGTGTAACTTTGACAGAGACAAATTGTGTTTTTCTTAGTCAACCTTTGACAACGGTATCTGTAAAGGTACCGAAACGTCAGGTAGGCTCAAATAATTAATATACGCGATATAAACCGTTTAAATTGTTTTATTTAAATGTGTGACAGTCGCGGAAACCGAAGAAAATATTAATTACCTATATTTTGTATTATGCATGCTGCACTCTCTAATAAATTGTGTATGACAAAACATAGTGATCCTGATTAATTCATAATACACCTATGTTTTACAAAAAGAAATCATTCTTATTCTTATCTTTTCTGATGCAAATAAAAATCTGTGTTCCAATAAATTTGCTCGCACGCACTCAATAGACTACTTGACCCGTTTTTGAAATATATTTGAAATGGTTAATACATTATCTTACTAGCACTAAAAAAATTTTTTATTGAGCTAGAAAGCTAAATTTTATTAATTTTCAATATAAATTCTTTATCTTATCTGTGGCGTGACGTAGGCGATGCCATAAATAACGACCAGTAAGTATGTCACTGTTATCTATGATGCGAATGACATTTTTTGTTTAAGTAAAGTTTTTTTTACTAGATTGGTGACGTCACTTATCAAGGGTGAAAACTTAATATTTAATACAATTTAACATGAGTTAACTAGCCAAAAGAGGTCCTTTGTAAGGATAATTTCGCCGTTGTACGTGTGTTATTTGTCATGTGTGTAGTTTCAGTTGTTATTTTATACAAATTAACATAGACAAATAGTCCGTCCGAGAATAGTTATTTCAATTGATTTCCGTTAATCATTAATTTGTGGTAAGAGGCCTATTTCGATTATGTCCACCCGAATTGTATTGAGCAGTTAAATAATCGCTCCAAAGCTAATCACCCCATCCTATTAGTACAAGGCTACATCAGATCAATCGGCGGTAATTGATGACCAATTAATAGTACATACCTCTTAATATCAAAGGAATATGTTAAATGTTTAGGTAATTAAAACCATTATCGCACCGACTGTAACCTAGAGGAGTATTAGACTGACCTACTGTTTGGAACACGTGGTACTCCCATGTGACGGTGTCTTGGATGGATTGTTTGACTCCTTTCCGACTTAAATAGTTGCTGACGTGTGAGGCGGACACATTTAAGGCAGCCGAGTTGCTTTTCGCGGCTATTTGCACGCACGATGATATTAATGAGAGGATCTTCGATCGCAGTACTTGCTGGAATCGTTTGAACTCGCGGCTGTCTGCAAAAAAGTAGTTGTTGACTTTGTAAGCGATTAACTCGTTACTCCGACCGTTGTTGTGAAGGGAAAACAAATAAATGATAGCTAGATTAAAGGTTATGTTAGCGCGGTCCTACGTTGAGGTACCTATTAATTGTAGGCGAACTACTTTTTTTTAAATATGCCTAAACTCTCTGTCGTGACCGAGTTCAGCTCATAACTATGAATCGCAAATCAATTCAAAACATGGAACGATATCCGACTTAAACAATGAGAATAAGTAAACCTGCTTCGCAATGTATTTTAATGTGTGATAATTGTAAAAAAAACTGACTTATGCAAGTTGTGCACCAAATAAGATAACTTCCAAAAGCGTGTAAGCTATCGTTTATGTAAATATTACTGTTAAGTAACCTAAAAAATTTAAAAAAAAAACGTTATTTTCTTGTTAAAAGCCTTATTGCCAAGAGTGGTATTTTGTAAAGGAAACCTGAAGCTTCATCGCAGTGGTGCCGCATCTGAGTGTAGAGGTACCGCTCCACGAGGCGGCAGGCCAGCGCGGCCACACCGGGCGCGCGGACGCCCAGGCCGGCGCACACCGTCCACACCGCAGCGCGCGCATCTTGTTCCAGCAGCATCATCGGCCAGCCTTCCGCCTCGCATGACTCTACAACGGGGTAATAGATGACTATTCTGCGAGCTTCGACTAATCGGACGCTGCAGGGCTTGCCGCGACCTTGGTTGCTATCCGACTCGGCATTAACCTCTTCTTGCTTGCACGGTATTGAAAGAAAGGTTCAGATAATGCAATGTTTGTCGTGACGTGTGACAAATAGTTGCGGGTGAAAGACAGGTGCGTTTCAACCACCTAAGCTTTCGTTACGATTACAGTCCAAATTTGGGGAGCGTTTTTTTAATTTAAAATTTATCCACAAGATAGTCTTATTTTAATTAGAATTAATTGTGAGGAGCTCCTGAATTTCTGTTGTCACAGGAATTTAGGCGTTTTCTAAATAAGTCAGCCCATGCATTTGATTTTCCAGATGGTACAATTTAATGTACTGAAACTGATGACGATGACCACAATAATCAACGAAATACTTTTTTGATGATACGTTAAGTAACTAGGTATTCAGGTAGGTAAACGGGTATAATGACTATTTGTGTATTTTTATTGCTGATTCCAAAATATAATTCTACAAAATGAAACATCGTGACACAAATCCAAAATATATAGGTATTTTAAGCAGTTCTAGAGTTAGGTTTCCGTATTCTATGTGGATTGTGATTGTGGCGCATTTTTTGCATTATTATACCTAAATGTTCCAAATTCCTGCCATTGAAGCGAACAAGTGGCAAATTTAACTTATCCCATGAGAGCTTACAAAAATCGCGATATTAAGCCTCAGTTGCGCCGTAATGAGTAAAATAATTTGAGTGAAAAAATGCAAAAAGACGGTCATGATCTAGCAGATACAGTTATCTGTATGTAAATGATTTACCAGCAAAGCCTTCATCTTTCTGTAAGAAATAAGTATAGAGAAATATTATATGGGAAACCTCAACCCAGTTATGTTTAGGTATTTTGTGCAAACACTGTGCACAAGAAGGCTGTAGTATTTAGCCTCTCACCTTCTTCTCTGTAATCTTCTGTTACTCGACGCATCCAATCCGGCAATAGATGCAAGCATGCATGAAGAGATGATTTGAAACCAGATCCCATTATTCTATTTATCGATATTAAAACAATTCACTACTCTTAACTTAAAACTTCATTTAGTTTTCATACGGATTAAAATAACCTCGCAAAAATGACAACTTGAACTACCGTCGAAATTGAAAACCATAAATAAAAGTTAATCTTTTTAAAATTTTGAAATCTAAATAGTTCGTATTTAAAAATAATATTTTTTTCTTAAGCTCTTAAAGAGCTAAAGACAAAAATTTTTACCGATCTAATCAGGTCGGCTATGATCCCTGACCGTGTGCGGACTGATGGAATCGCTGGCGTCTGGGACTTATGTGAAATGGCATAATTATGTAATATATGTGTAATATTAAAAAATGTAGAGTAAGGATGAGCACCTCTCTCTTTGCACTTTGTTGATAATCATTTGGTTATCCCAGCAGAGCGAGACAAATTGTCTCCTCAGACCGTTGTATCGTAGCAACGCGCATTCCAGCTGTACTGTTTACTAGGTACTAATAGTACTTGCTAATTCCATGCGACGTAAGAGAGATAATGTCATACCCCCCATACCTTGGATGAAGTACCTATGGATTCGGCATGAGCGTATACCCGAAAGGGACAGCAGCAAAGTACATGACTAACACAGGGTTACCAGGTTCCAAATAATTCTCCCGTTTTTCCAGTGCTAGTTGTTAGGCTAACAACTAGCTAACAATGTTAGCGGTGTAAATTAGTTTTAAATGTATTATTATATTGTATGGGAAAATTATAAAATAATTACAATAAAACTTTACAAAAAAAAAACTGACAAAATGTAATGGTAAAATATATTTATATACATAAATTTAATTACAATTTCGAGAGAACAGCAAGATAGCCCATAGGAGGCATGAGGCAAGATGTTTACTGTCCTTTAAATTGTCGTGAACATATAACAAGCATTTTTGGTTGGTTCCCAATTCGATCGTCCTGTTGCACGTATCCAACATTTGAGTAAAGCAAGATCATGTTTTGGAAATCTAAAACAAAAAAATATATTTGTAAAACTCCATGAGTTAAGGGTAATTTACCAATTCTTATACTGGTATCCCTTAAAATCGAATAAAGTAGAAAAATTAAAAAGCAGTAAAAAAACGCGGCGGAACGTCAAGTAAAGGTGAAGACAAAGAGTAAAGACTACTGACACTGACAAGACGTAAAGACTATTGAGTTTGTAGGGGTAATACCTAAAAGTAAGATATTACAAAATGAGATTTTAAGCAGATTTCTGATGTTTTGATATGATTTTGCTGTGCTATTTATCGTATAAATAATTATTAAATATATATTTGCAGAAATCAAGCAAAAGCAAAGTCGAAACATCGCACTTACCCATGAGAGCTTATATTTTCACTTTTTTGGCCTGTGTCGCTTTTACAGCCAATTATGGAGCAACGCACCATTGTTTTACAAATCTATAGCTAATAGCACTCACTATTATTCATATATAAACTTTCGAAATGTAAAATTATCCACAATATTCGTTGTTCTATAATAGGTTACAACGCACATTTGAATGGCCCGGCAGTATTTAGCGGAGCTCTGTCAATTTGACAATCATCCGCTAAACAAAAAAAGTGGAACTCTGATAAGGACAAAACATCTTGTCTATGTCTCTGTCGCTCTTAACGGTTTCTGTAAATAGTTGTCCCGTTCCCTCCGGGTATTATTATTCGCTTGTCATGTCCAGAGGTTACTTGGTCCATGCCCCATACCAACTATTATTAGTATAACCACATAACCTCTAGCGGCCCAGAGCTTTTCCGCAAGAGTTGGGATAGCGGCCCAATGTCCTTCTTCTAGGTTTTAACGGTGCCGGCCCAGGACTTGGTGTATAATAATAATAATATACTTTATTTCGACCAACATGGATCATTTTGTTAGTAACAATAAAACTTACAAACACTAGTGTTAGTAATTATTACCTATATCTATCTATTTCTAATTACATGAATCATGCAACACTTATTCATATACAGGAAATCTAGCCTGTCCGCTATCATTTTCAGAATGCTGTTGGGGCTGTTCCTCACTCTGCGCACTAGGGACGTAGATCGCTTGCGCATAGTGGTATAGAAGCAATCTACGCGCGCCTCCGCGAACATCCCTGACGCACTACAAAATCTAGGTATGATATCTTGGCTTTGGGTAGGCGAAAGAGCCCAAAGTTTTTTTGTGCATCATATGAGGTACGAGTAGAAGGCTAGGGGATAAAAAATACACCGAAATTCCATAACCTTTTTATAGGTCTCTGGGCCCCCACCCCAAAAAATAAGTTTTTCCTTAAATGCATATTTATGCTTTTTAAGTGATACCTATCACGCTACTATGTTGGTTTTTTATTGTATTATAACATGCCCATCTAACAAAATGGTTATAAAATCTCAACATTATATGACTATTTCATCGTAGATACGTCGTAAATAAGCAAGTTTTAAAACGTGACGTTATGTAACTGTCATTTATACAGCATTTTAGTTTAAAAGCAATTTGTTCATAAAACACAGTTGTACACACGTTTGTATGACATAGTACTACAGCAATTTTAATCTTTGTCGTACAAAAGTTTTAGCCGTGACATTTCCCCGGTTTTACAACATTAATATGACATTTTACAGCAGATTGTTCATATAAAAGCTTTTAGAGTGACTACTGTACGACTAATCATAATTTTAACTTTTTACAACTTTAATACTGTTAAAATGACATATGACAGTCATATACACAGCCGTCTTATGATAAAAAGATAGATCTTACGACTTAAATGTTTTATAACATCTTCAACTCGGACAGAGAACAAACGGAAAACAGCCAAGAGAAATAAACATGCCAGAGAGGGAAGGTTCCGTAGATATTTTTTTTATAGAAAATCGGTGTGACACCAATTCGAAATCACCTTTCTTAAGAAAAGTGTCCACATCCAAATAAGGCCATATTTGTATGATACGATCTACAAAAAAAAAACGAATTACGTGTTTGAAAATTAAAAGCACAAATTTTTTCAGCAACTAAAATTAATAATAATGAATAATAAATTATGTCACCACAGAGGTAATTAATATGGCAGCGTCAAAGTCAAAATGTCTTATTAGTATGATTCAAGTACATAATATCACAAGTACATGACTGTATCCCACAAGGTTTAGGCCCAAGCAGCAGGGAACCCTAACTAGGTAGTGATGGCGTCGGCAAAGTGTTATTCTAAGTCATAAGGCAGCGTTTTTAAGTACAATAAGTTTTAACAAGTCATATTTACACAGAGACTAAAACCTAAATTATTTTAATTTATTAAAATATAATGAAATCAACAATATTTAAAGGGGGCTTTTAAAATATACTCAATAACCTTGCAAATTGATCGATAAAGTAATGTTCGCATTTCATTCACACTTGTAGATCTGATGTCGAGTCTGTTACTTAAAACGGAAAAGTAAATATATTAAAGTGTAATACTTACTGTTTTCAGATATTATTTGCACGATAATAATATCACTCACAAACGTTGCATGTTGTTATAATTTAAACCGCTTCGCTGTTGCATTTAACAGACTTATTTGTCATACAAACGTCTGCGTTATGATAACTCTACAACCAATTGCTCTTAGGAAGCGAGAACTTACGGTACTTTTCTGACGAAATAGTTGTTTAATATCTATTTTATGACAGCCGTGTGACTAAATGTGTTTGCTTATGGCCATTGTGTGATCACTGTACGACTATTTTGTCTTAAAAACTGCGCCAAAATCGCATTTTATAAACGTTTATAGACCTTAAATTGCATACCATTAAGTTTTATCAAAAACGTTTGTAGAACACTTGTACAACATATTTTTGCTAGTTGGGTGGAGTCTGGCTAGCCAAATAATGTTGACAGATATATCCTTGTGGTATCACCAATTATTGTCTATGATTTAACCAATTTAGTAGGTGGGTCCTCTATAAATAATTTGGTAGTATAAGTACTAGTTCGAACCATACCTGTGCTAACTCGGGGCACGCTCTAGGGATTTGATGTTGATAAAAAAGATGTCGATATATAAATGCATGTATCATTGAAAGTTCTAGATTACTATAAAACGGTGTGATATCATGTCCGATAAAGTGGATATTTTCATCTAGACGGCAATCCTTAATACCGACGAATATGGAAAAAATATTGATTGTATACTTACTATGAAAATTATTTAAAATTGACAAAAAAATAAACGTTTTAATTTGTTTACGGTTTTCATTCTGAAATGAAGAGAAAAAAATATATGTTTATGTTAATTGATTAACATATACATGTTGACAGTAACATCGATATATTTATCTGTCGATAAAATATTTTGCTACATTACTTTAATATCAGCAGTGCCCCGAGTTTGCACCGGTATGGTTCTAACATTCCGATTGCGTTGAAATTTGGCATAGTATTTATGTATTTTTTGGTGATGGATTAATATGCGGTATTATCGAGCTGGGTCTTATTTACACTACATTTAATTTTTCGCCTTGTATATGGTTAGAAACATATAATACAAATAAATATAAATATAAATATCGGAAAAAAAAGCGGTGGTAGCCTAGTGTTTAGGGCATGTGACTTTCAATCCGGAGGTTGCGGGTTCGAACTCGGCCCGTACCAATGAGTTTTTTCGGAACTTATATACGGAATGTCATTTGATATTTACCACTCGCTTTTCGGTGAAGGAAAACCTCGTGAGGAAACCACCTAAGCCCAATAAGGCCCAGTTTCCCCTCTGGGTTGGAAGGTCAGATGGCAGTCGCTTGCGTAAAAACTAGTGCCTACGCCACATTTCGGGATTTAGGTAGCCGACCCCGATTGAGAATTCATTCTCAAAAAATGGGACAAAAGCTAGGAGGATGATGATAAATTACGGACAACCTCACACAAATCGATCTAGTCCTAAATTAAGCTCAAGAAGGCTTTTGTTATGGGGACTGGATGACGATATATATACTTATATATATAAATATGTATATACTTAAATACATAGAACAACCATGACCCAAGCACAAATAATCGAGTTTATCACACAAATATTTGCCCTGGCCGGGATTCGAACCCGATATGTGTTTGTCGTTGATTGTACTATATAAATATTGATAAAAAAAAATTAAAAAGCTTCATTTTCCCTTACAACTTACCAAAAACAAAAGTGCGTCATATTGTTAGTTTTTCTTATTTATGTATATATACCTATGTTAGTGTTTATTTATTTTATTTATACTATATTTATTTACTTTTTATAAATTTGTGTATCTAATATTTATCTATTCTTAGATGTAAGGGCCACCTTTTGCGGTGAAAGCCTCCTTCAGGTTATGCCATCTTTCTCTGTCTTGTGCCGTCCTGCGCCAGAAAGCTCCGGCTACTTCGGCTATGTCGTCACTCCATCTTTTTTGTGGTCTGCCTCGTCTTCTCTTTTTGTATATTGTACTCCAGTTTGTAACAGTTTGCGACCACCTTCTACTTCTTACTCTTTGAATGTGTCCTGCCCAAGTGGTCAGGATTGTACTGTATATAGTGGTAGAAATTATGTGAGCTGAGTGCACGTCAACATATATTGAACTTAATGTTTACAATGAAGCGAAAAGTTGAAAAATTTAATGGTTCAGCCAGGATTCGAACCTGCGTTTCCAACGGCTTTCCGGGCCAATACGGGCGTCCTACCAACTGGACCACCGAACCAGATGTCAGAGCTCGAGGTTCGAATCCTGTCTGAACCATTACATTTTTCAACTTTTCGCTTCATTGTAAACATTTGGTTTACGTTAGCAGACGTTACTGCTTTAATAAAAATAATTACGTTTAACTTATTTCCTTAGGTAAATAGGTACCTTTACATGTGCATAGAAAATCAGCCGCCGGTTTTTTTTAAATTTCCTGCCAAAACTTCGAGTAATATTTTATCAGCCATACTATATATTCAGCAAATGGTATGCATATTCAAACTTTAAGGATTTTATTTCACATTTTTTTTGTACCTACCACTATTACGTGTTTTTATTAAATTGCAGCATTGTGTGCGTGTTCCTTAACAATGGTCTTAGTTGTTTAATAATATGGGGTCTATTTGGTATTATGATACTTATGTAATATTTACTTATGAAATTTGGAATTCTATCATAAATTTACGGGGTTGCGCCCACATACCTTTTAAAATTCTATACAGGTACGTAGGGCGAGGGCATTAATTAAATGACAAGAACTAATTGGAAATTTTCTTATAGCTAAAATATCTGATAACCGTCGGTACCTAACTGGTATATTCGGTCAGTAATTGGCGACTTTACCCTATTTATTTCAGTCACAATAATTTATTTGCGCTAGAAGAGAAGCCCATATACCTTTTAAAATCCTTAAACATGTAGACACCAGTATGCCTTTCTAAAGGTCTTCGAAAGATGTATCATCATATATTAATGCACACTTACATTTTGTGTTAAATACGTATGAATATACAAAGATGGACACATAACATAATGCATCATTCACAACAAAAACATGACAGAAATGTGTCAAGATAGCTGAGAAAACAATTGATTTAACAAGTCCGCGACGCCTCGCCATGTTTTTGGAGGTTACGTCAAAAGTGACAGTTGGAGTTCCACAGATCAACCTCTAATGTCACCGTTAAACATGACGTTTTCGTTCAGAAACCATTTAAAAAAGTTTTTGACGGTTTTATTTGAAGACCTTTTAAAGACTCTTATTGCTTTGGGCGGGAACCACTACTGAAATGGACACCTTTTAAAAGGTCTTTGGTGCGGTAGAGGATAAACGAAATGCAATGACGATTACCCTTACAGTAAGGAAAATTCTATGTGATTACCTATTCCTGACTAGCGTATAAGTTATTTTTGTTTGGCATATTTTACATGTTTGTGTTTGACAAGGTCTACAACTGTCAAAACATTTAAATTTCATTTGCCATCAGTTTTGCAGTTTTCTGCATGAAATGACTGTTTTAGCAAAAACTATTACTTTTATACACTAAAGTGAACCTGTAAAATATGATAGAATGCGCTAATTTAAGCTGTTATTATAGTCACCGTTAGCAAAAGGACGAGAGTAGGTATTACTTTTTTTATTCGTAAGTGAACATATCATATCATATACGTCTACAATACATTCGTATTGCTAGTAATGTAACTGTTTTCATTGTAATTTTATCGGTTAAAATGGTACCAGATTAAGGAATTTGGGAAGATTTAAAAGGAATCATTGGTGGGATAATATTATTTATTGGATTTTGTTTTTTATCAATTCATCTATTGACTTAATAAAGTACTAGGTTTAGCTAGATGCCATTTTGCGCGCCTACTTTCAGATAAAAGTTCAGTTATTTTTTTCATTTACATTAATAACATATTTTGCCCTACTTTTAGTTTTAATGGCGATTATGTCTTGAGAGTCAGAAAATAGAGATCGAGTAAATATTTTGTTCTTGTCTGCTATAAAGTTACTATAATCATACATTTGTGCGTTTGGTTTTATGCTGGTCACCCATGTTAACTATGTCACACATACCATGGGCACGTAGACAGAGAATAGAATAGACAGTGCTGGCGTATACAATCGATATGGAGATATGTGTGGCGTCTTAGGTGTGCGGTAGGTAGTTATCGTCATGGGTCGTCAAGTAGGTTCAGCATACACAACATCGTTCATAATCCCTTGAAGTTATTAAAACCTTTTTTATATAAGTATGAATCTATTTGTATTTTATAAACAGTTTACTTTTTTTTATTACTTACTGTACATGATGATAATGTTGTCGACAGGGACTCTGCGCGTCGGCTACGGCTCGACGCTCGACACACGCCAAAGGACTCATAATTGTGGATTAAAACCATAATAGTGTTGATTACCTAGCTGTCGTTGTGATATGACTTCCCGTGAACTTGTGAACTTCCCGTGAGCTTTCCTACGTCAAAAATTATTTAGTTAAATTTCGAAATAAACAATATTACTAAACTTACTCTTAGCATGCAATTTTTATATGCCTTGTGTATTTTCGTGCTATTAATACATGCCGTGTGTGTTTTCGTGAACAGTATGCAAATATACTTTACTTGGTGAACTTTATGGTTGAAAAATATTGCAACATCGACAAGAACAGACTATTGGATACACATGGAATTGGAATGGTTCGTACTTAAGAGGAAATACTAACTGCTAATTGTTCCATACAAAACGAGTTTTCATTCTTGTCTGTTTCTCCTCCAAAACTTAACAAATCTTTACTACCGTTGTCTTATTGTGTTTTAATAAGTATACTTTTACGACTACCGCGCTGGTTGCAAATATAAAATAGTATTTTATACAATCGTTGCACAATGAAGGCTCTTAAAGTCGAGTACCGCGTTTAGGTCACGAGACTTGCCGAATGGCCTAAGTAAGGTACGAGATTTTAAGACCTAATTGTGTACCTAACTATTGTATAGAATACTTTTTTATACGAGCAAAGCACGGAAAAACATTTTTTACTTTAATCGTTATTCCCCACTACACTATGAATTTTTATTATCGATGTAACCTTTTTCGTTCAACTAAAACTGACCTATAAAAAAAACCATGATCGCGATGGTGATGGCGGGTGCCTCGTGAATAGTAATTTTTTATGACATGTAATTTCAACCAATCAGTGAACAGTTGCGTGCTTTTTTTTAAATCAAATATGCTGATGTTCTCTTTTTGAAATGATTATTAGAGTTGAGTAGATGCCCTTCGCGATAAGTCTACCTACTGTTTCATTATACTCTTAATCATATTTTAAATATTGTATTTTGTACAGTAGGTACTAATACGTAAGTCGATTAACGAGAAGTCTCTATGACAGCTCAAAAGTGCCACGAGAGATCCGGTCTGTGATTATGAGAATTGTAATAGTTTTATTGAATTATTTCTCTTTTCCCGCGCGCCTTTTTCCTGAAAAATATAACTTAGATCTCTTCAAGTAAAGAGTGAATTGGCACCTTCTAGACAAGCATGCTTCATTTTAGGCCTCATCGTTACATAACATCAGGTACGTTCGAGGTCAAATGTTTGTCTATCGCACAGATTAGGACATTACTTACATTCGTACTGGAGCTTAGAAAAGATACAGATGTGATGACTGCGACCCCACTTCATAATATTCAAGTATTGTACCTACTCTAATTATTAATTTTCTCTGTTCATGAGAAAGGTATGCCTTGAAGGGATGACTGTTTCACTATCCTATAATAAAATTGGGCAAGTGCGAGTCCGACTCGCGCATGAAGGGTTCCGTACCATAATCTATAACAAGTTGGTTGTATGGGAGCCCCCCTTAAAAATTTATTTTATTTTATTTTTAGTATTTGTTGTTATGACGACGCGTTTGGCTCGGTTTGTAGACCTGCCTACTGAGCCGGCGGTCCCGGGTTCTAATCCCGGCCGGGGCAAATATTTGTGTGATGAACTCGAATATTTGAGCTTGGGTCATGGTTGTTCCATGTATTTAAGTTTATATTTATCTATATAAGTACGTATATCGTCGTCTAGTACCCATAACACAAGCCCTCTTGAGCTTAATTTGGGACTAGATCGATTTGTGTGAGGTTGTCCGATATTTATTTATTTATAGCGGCAATAGAAATACGTCATCTGTGAAAATTTCAACTGTCTAGCTATCACCGTTCTTGAGATACACCCTGGTGACAGACGGACGGACGGACGGACAGCGAAGTCTCAGTAATAGGGGCCCGTTTTTACACTTTGGGTACCTATTTATTACGTTATGTTTTGTGCGCAATAAAGCGACAGCCACAGTTGGGGCAGTAGTAGTTGCCTACTGAGCCTACGGTCCTGGGTTCGAATCCCGGCAAGGTTGAAATTTTTTGTGTGAAGTTGAATATTTGTTCCTGTTACATGTACCTAATAAAATGTTTACTATGAAGTTAAAGAAAGAAAAAAGAAACATATATTGCCACACCAAGAAAATTAAATAGGTACATATGGAATAAGCAAAAACAGCATTGTATTTATATGTACATAATTATAAATATGTAGGTGCCGGCGTCTAGTGCCCAATAACACAAGCCTCCAAGAGCTTATACTGTGGCACTTAGATCGATTTGATTGAAGATGTCCAAAATAATAGTACATTACTGCAGAGGCCGCGAAATAGGGGATTATTGGCCGAGTAGTAATAGATGGCCGAGTGATAATGAGGCCATCTTGAGATACGAGGCCGACAGTCCCTGTTCGCGCCAAGGCTTGTATAGTACTTTCTCAAATAAATCCAAGGAAATAATACAAATGTTCAACTTATATATTCATATAAAAACAAATTTATTTCAAATTTAATAATAAAAAACAAATTGTTTTTTTAAGCTCGGGTCAATGTTTTTGCCACCAAATGTTAAGATGATTCTATTTATTAAAAAATGACAACACCATATTAATAAGATATTGTTATATTTTTAACAATAAACGTGATTCCTTGTTTATTTTATTGAATATTTGTTTTAATCTAATTGAATAATATATTTAAATATAAGAAATAAAACGTAAATATACATGCACAAACTACGTTTTTTTTAATGGCAATAGGCCATAGATTATCAATAAAAGAAATAAACCCCACTGAAACAAAAGACAATATCTATGTTGTCCACGGCCAATAATGTTGTATGAAATTCCTTTATTGTCCTCTAATTTGAAATTAGAACGAATCTTCAACAATTGCTATACAAAGACGTATTTCGCGTTCTATTACCACGATCATAAGAACGACATTTCCATGGATGTTTGAGAAAAATAATAATAAAACACCAACAAATTTAGCCAAACACGATCGCTGATTCAAATACATTCATTCAATTCATATATAGGGTTAACTAACCAAAACAACTACGACATAGAAAATAGAGCGTTCAGAATTAGGTACCTGGTACCTACACATTAACGTGTCCGGGATGTGTGATGACAGCTAGCTGTACCTAAGTGCGCGTAACCTGGCATGGGTGCCTGACGTTCACATAAGCAAAACGAGTAAAATAAGTAATATGGATCCGGGGAAAAGCGACACGAAGTGGGCGTGGCACCGGCAAGGCGGAACATTTTTCTCGCTGACTCCGCCCAGTGGAAAACTACCCGCCCCGCGCGCCATTACGAGTCTGTTTGAAATGAAAATCCAGTAGAGTACCAAATGGAACTACGTAGCATATAAGAAATATAAATCCTATTATTTTACTTACTGGGTTCCGTTACTTTAACCGCTGACATTAGGCACATAGCGGCATTTGAATATCGCCACTATAGAGAGTCTTTAATTTTACAGTGCACTATTCCTATAGAGCATTCGTTAATAATATAATAATACAAATACAGAAAAGTGTAATAAATCGCTTTACCCTACTACATTACAATAAAAAAAATATGGAACTTTATATTCGCGTCACGATGCATTATTGCATTGATTTATATAAATATAAAACAATACTTAATCTCTTTTGACGTGACAACGTCTTAAATTAGGTTGCGCTCGAAGTCACTCATGAAAAAGTGTAACGCCCGCTTACGTCTGTTAGGAGGGCCGGTTGTCCCGCTAAAACTCGAGAACGGCTGAACCGATTTGGGTAATTTTAGTATTGAAATATTCGTGGAAGTCAAGAGAAGGTTTAAACGGTGAGAAAATATTGAATAAATGAGTGGAAAATAATAAAAAAGATAATTTTATATTCCCATACAAATACAAACTGTTCGTACTTACCTGTCAAACATATGATGTTTGTTCCGTCGGTTCGGTATTTTTAAAATAATTACATGTAGATCTAGACTAAATAAGGGTTTGGAATCGACAACATACATGCACAATAGTCTGATTATCGCATATTTAGATTTAAAACATGTAAAATAATGACACTATAATGACATTAATGACACATGTGATGGGTGCGTTCAGAAAGTAACACTTAAAATGTTGTTAGGGAAATTGTGAATGGATATGATACAAATAAATATTCTACCGAGAAAAAGACGTTGTCACGTAAAATCTTCCTTCGCCCGTAAAACCGACTTTACAGGCTACCATTTTTTTTTATTTCTCTACATTTGATATAGTAATTGTAAAAAATAGATTTTTTAATGCACGAAAAATAGCATCCATTCATATTATGAATTAATAAAGCAGCGGTCACGCATAAGGGTGCCTTTTCACTAGAGATGTACTCTATGCAGCGAGGATGCGAATACTACCCGTTTCCACCACTGCTATGCTACGTGTGCCAATTAATAAATACGATTGGTGGATATCAAACAATGCTATGGATCCATAGCAACGTAGCATAGCACATCTCTGGTGAAAAGTGACCCTAACTGTTACTATTTTCAAATTTGTGACAATACTTTTTTATATTTTTTAGGTAGTGGTCACGCATAGGTAATACTCATTTCTGGTCATTTACTCAATCGACCAATTTAATGAAAAGTGTTTTTGAGATTTTTTAATAGATAATTATAATTACCCTTTAATTGAACCATATGCAATTTACTATAAAATTATGATACAAGTGTGCATAAAGGTCGGAAGAAATCATCTAACACACGAGTTTTATACAACTTTATACTATGCATGTCCGAGAAAATAAATACCTACTTACAATCACTTTTTGCATTAGAAACGTTGAATTTATTCGGTAAGAGGCTGTTAAACATTTTGTGCTTCTTTAATAACATTTTCCGGGTTTATTCATTGATTCGTCACTTGGACAAAACATTATTTTAGCAGATTTGCACAAATCGACTTCGAAATTAAACAAGACATGAGTGGAAATGGCGCGTTTAATTATAGCTGCGCGCTCGACATAATCTACTAATGCGCATTGTACATTTTATGCAAGCGTTGCACAATGAAGGTTCTCAAAATCGAGTACCACGTTTAGGCCCCGAGATTTTAAGACTTAATTATTGTGTAAGTTAAAATTATTGCTATCCTTTTCTCCCGTCATATAAAATAAAAGTGACAGCCAACATTTATCTGACAGATATGTTTTATCTGGTGATTGAACAATCGGCCCTAAAACGCAGATTTTTTTTACTTTAATCGTCGTTCCTCACCTCTATGATTTTCTATTTGTGATGTAACCTTTTTCGTTCAAATCAAACTGACCTACTTATTCAAAAAAAGACTTGATCGCGATCAAAGATTATAAGTACTCGGTACTCGTGGTCATAGCGGGTGCCTCGTTATTGTAAAATACTTAATTGTATATGATTGATCAGTTCTATAGTCATTTCATAAATAATAAAAGTTCTGAGAACCCTTCTTTAAATTCCTAAAATACCTATACGCAATAAAAATCTCCTCGTGTCAAAATTTCCAATAAGTGTAGGTATCTAATACATATCATTAATTCATATTATCCTCTGGATAAAAACGGAACAGTGTGGAATGCTGGAATATAAGTAATTAGGTTCGGCAATATTTTCCAATCCTCACCCATATTATAAATATGAAAGTGTATTTTGTCACGCAGCCAACCATTTCCCTGATTTATTTACGCATAGACTATTCTGAATTATGTGCATATAATATCTAATTATGTTTTTTGGATTTACTCATTATTATACTGTTTACAATACAATACAATACAAGTACGCTTTATTGCACACCAAAAACATTTACACAAGAAATTACAAATAAACAAATTAAAAACGGTAGACAACAGGCGCTAAAGAGCGATCTCTTCCAGACAACCTTTGGGTAGTGGAGTTTATCCTAAAAAACGTTTAATGAGTAGGTGATGCAAAAGGCGAATGAGACACATCGAAGGTACAGATATCTAAAACATAAATAGATATAAAAGCTTGAATATACATATATACACAAAAAATTAAATATATAAATATACATACATACATATACATACATAAACAAAAATAAATACTATGCACAAACATACAGTCAGCAGAAAACTTGATGAAAAACAGTTTCACACAGTTTATTGGACAGAAAGGAAGTGTTCTTTAATTCTAGTTTTAAATATAGCTAAGGATTTACATAAATATAATTGAAAAACTTAATTAACTTCACTTTTTAGGGTTTCGTACCCAAAGGGTAAAAAACGGGACCCTATTACTAAGACTCCGCTGTCCGTCCGTCTGTCTATCTCGTCTGTGTGACTGTCCGTCCGTCTGTCACCAGGCTATATCTCATGAACCGAGATAGTTAGAAAGTTGAAATTTTCAGATGATGTAAGGTATTTCTGTTGCCGCTATAACAACAAATATGAAAAAACAATAAAATACATATTGAATTTCACGTTTGTGGTATTTTTATACAACAAACATGATCGGTTGCGTTAACTTTGCACCTCATTTGCGCCATAACGACGACAATTTAAGATGGGATAAGTGATTGTATCGTACGGTAGCCTCGGTGCGCGAGTCCGACTCGCACTTGGCCGTGTTTTGACTACGCGGTAGTTGGCGCAGTACGTAAGCCGGCGGTCCTGGGTTCGAATCCCGGCACGAGTAAATTTGTGAGATGAACTCGAATATTTGTTCCTGGGTTCATGGACGTTTTTCTATGTAGGTATATATATATATATTTCTCTATATAAGTATGTTTATCGTCGTCCTGTGCTAATATCATAACACAAGAAACTTGGAGCTTACCCGCGGGACTAGATCGATTTGATTTATTTTTAAAGATCTGCAATAATACCCTCTAACGCAGTTGTGCGAAAAGATTGTTTAAACTAATATTTAGGAGTCCTTAATTTTTCTAACGTAGTGTAAACTTTAGTATAAAGTGCGAACTAGCACGCGAGTATACACGCCTTCGATCGCGCACCGCTCCCGGCAAATTGGCAAATTGTTGAGATTGATATCGCCCGGTCCCGCAGACTGCCATTACTCACTATCACCGGGCCGCCACTAGCCGCGCCCGCCCGATATCATGTGGGTTTGAATCACATTTGCACTCCATAAGTAATTCAACACACTAAAATTGCTGGATTAGCGTACTGAGGTTGAGGTGCGTGTTGAGGTTTCCACAATATTTTCTTCCATTAATTTTAGATGAAATAAGTTCACGTGACCTTCACGACCCCGACTGAATTCATCCGCGTTTTGCCGCTGTCGTTGCCACGACGTTATATATGTAGTATAAAATTTGCAATAAAATGATTTATCAGGTTCATAAAAACACATTTAGATTAGAAAGTATTGAGTGTACAGTAGTACACTCCACTCCATATTAGAAAAAATATTCCCACGACTATTTCGGATTTCGATTCCGGATTTGGTTTTAAATTTATATCATAATGTTCATAATAATATGCTGAATAATTTCGACATAAGAATTTACATTCAATAAATTTTCTTTTAGACATATTTCAAATAACTACAAAATACTGTTGCTTATACACCGTCATAAAACCCGTTGCTATTGCTCCTTTACGTTCACTAAAATTGATATTTCCACCCCTGAACTAGTATTAACCCGTGTTTGAGGATTTTTCTGTCAACATCTGATATGTAAATTCCACCCGACTTAAAGGTTCGGAAAATGCTCATACTCGTATTATCGTTGTTATTTATTTTCTCTGGTGAGCCGTAAAATATGGCAGTATGGAAATGCGGGGATTTGGCGCGTAGTATAGTTTGACAGGATGACAGTTATAGGAGCCGGCACCGAGGGCCGGGCGAGGGGAGCCGTGCGCGCCGAGATGGCCTGTTAACTCGTTTATCCCATATCGTATCGCATTCGTATGTCTTATTTCTTCCATAACACCCCTTTACTATTCAATTTAACTATTTGCCTTTGCCAAGAAACAAGCATAAAATATAAGTGTTTAATTTTACTACACAAATCCACATTACAAATTTGGTTTAGGTTGACTGGAAGAGATCCCTTATTAGGGATACGTTCGCCTTTGTACCTATGTTATTTGTAATTGATTTTTGATAGGTTTTTTGTACAATAAAGTGTTGTGTGTACTTACAAATAGTTTCTTCAAAAAAAGGATGCAATATCGGATGAAGAATGCGGGGTTCAAAAGGTAGACATAGTTTTCTTTGTTCGCTCAGACGTATAATTGGATGCAAAACGTAGCTTTCATCCCTACTAGAAAAAATGATCACTATAAATACACATTACGTTTCTACAACCACCCAGACGATGAATTTTAAAATATCCCTTAAAGTGCGTATGATATTTATTGCCACCTGAAACAAATTTTACTAACGAGGAAAAATTGGAGCTCACCGCGGCTTGTCCAACACCATCTGATAAGGTAACCATCTGCAATGACATGTGCTAAAAAATTTAGGAGTCCTTTGAAAAGCTACCCTTTGTCTCAGATGACAGAGTTTACAGTTTCCATTCTCTGGCGGGATTTAGCTCACGTATGAATTGCACATTTAGTTGCGAGGGTGCGAAAACTTGTTGTTATCTTGAACGAGGCCAATTTCGGCAAATGGATACTAAGTCCTAACTCTCGTATCTTTTATGTCATGTGGAGCTCGCGTAAGTACTTTAAAAATATCGACAAACGACATATTGGCAGGGCAAGCATGTGAACGCCTAGCAGGCAATTTCGAGCGGATTTGCTTTACTATCACGGGGTGCAGTTTTAAATGTGTGAGGGCAGAAGCATTTAACTCATTCGTTCCGTAGATATAGGTACGTGATTAACTTGAATTAACTTTTGAGGTGGAAATCTTGTGCTTATACGAGTAGCAGTGCTATACTAACGCGGTTATTTGTTGCCGTACTCTGTTGTATTAAAATGTATGTATGCGTTGGATCGGAATGTTTGTAGGTACCTATGTGTATGTATAGACACGAGAGTTGTTGGGGCATCAACTTTTTTGAAATTAATGTTCTTTTTTCGCACCGATAGCAAGTTCAACAGAAAACTAAAGAATTACTAAAAGTTTGTTCAGGTTATATCGTTACGATTATTTTTTAGAAAAATACATGAGATTTAATTAAAATGTTATACATAATCTTATTATACGCGGTAATATTGATGAGTTATTCCGACTAACATAACTTGTAAACTTATATTTCTCTTGTTTTTTCTATTTTTCTATAATATATCGTGCTTTTAATTACATTTAATTTGACTCATTCATCCTCTACAATACTATTTGCAATGAGCAACGATCACCTCAACTCTCTTGGAGATTAATATTTAGCAACAGATACATTATAGTAAGTTAAGTACCTACCTATTTTATGAAATCATAACGTAAATTTTTTGACAGTTCCTTAAACCGTATGGTTCATAAAATAAACATAATTTTAATTGAAACACTCAAAGCATAAGTTCGTATCGGGATCGGGCCGAGGTGTCCCGCCGGCCGCGGGGGCGAGCACTGCCCTTTGACGCCAATTCATGCGAGAAGTCATCCACTTATCGTCCGCGTGATCTAATGTCGACATTTTTCCCGTTTTTCCCCATCTTTTCGCCTGGCCGATTGTACTCCAAACGTGACATAATTGAATCAGCCGTCCCGGATCTTCGCTGCTACAAATTAATTCGGACGGACGTAAATGTAATACAAACAGAAGTAATGTCTGGCATCATGATCATGAGAGATTAGGAACATTGATATGTTTATTGTTGTATGTATGTACTTACATCAACGTTTTTTATTTTATTCATGAGAATATTCCCACCCCTCTACTTGCAGTTATTTCGTAAATAGTTTTAGTTTGCATATATCAATATATCAGCATATAGTTATGCAACTTAAAAACGTTTTATAAAGAGACTTTTTATTACAAATATACCTGCATTAGACAAAAATAATAAAGCAAGAAATGTAAACACCCAATAAATTTCATCAATGGAATTTACTTAATCTTCATTTGCTTGGTTTCATAATCTTTCGCTCTTGTCACAACATATTTAGTTTCAACTCAGCACCAACTCTCATTTTGGCATTTAGTTCAGCATTTGTACTGACATTCGTTCTGTTCAATAATGATTAAACAAGAAAATATAATATATAACAGTTCAATTTAAAAAAAGGCCATAAGCCTTTTTATTCAGAACCTAAACAAGTAGCAACGCGACAGTTACTGAAACGGAAGAACTACTCTACATCACCATAAACTAAAGGTTAAAATCGGGCTCTATCACATAGATATTCAGATATAATTTATGCAGAGCTGTATGTATGTCCCCACTCTTACAAAAACAGTTTGTGAGCGTTTCGCCCTTAGCACTGCTAGTTATCTCGTTTCTACAAACGAAGAAGAGTAAAATAGAAACACTAGAAAATATAAAAGTGTTACCAGCCCCAACTGTAATTACCTACTCACAAGTGCTATCAAATAAAACGACAGTTTCACGGGTAAAGGAAAAAGGCTTTGAGGCGCTCGTTTTATGCCAACTGTAATGCAATTTGAAGTGAGAATCAAAGCGGAGCGCTCCCTGCCGCCGCCGCACAAACACGATACCTACGGGTTTAATTCGATGTTATAAAAACACGATACGTTTACACACTTTACGGGAACATATTTTTACGTATTTAGGGCAATTTCATTATATCAAATCAATCCTATAAATCGATCTAATCATGGCACGCTCGAGACGACCGATAATGGCGCCACAATTCGTGCGGAGTTCGTGAATATTGCTGGGTACAGAGTAATACAATGAGATGGTTAAAACGCTCAAGTAATCACCCTAAACTACAATTATACGTATATATTTTTTACGCTAACTTCAAGGGTCTGTTAGACTTGCGTATGTATTTATGGTTTTAATTTCAGTTCCATACCTCCACGCGTTTCCGAGATAAAGTATCTTGACATTTGACACACGGATGGACGGACAGACGGATGGACGGACAACAAAGTGATCATATAAGAAACCGTTTTTTCCTTTTGAGGTACGGAACCCTAAAAACATGAATTAACATTTTTATAGACATTTTCTTTATTATAAACATAAAAATGATATTTATTAAGAAACCCCGTTTAGTAGTATCAAAATACTTACTTTAGAATTGTAATCATCACACAGATATTATTTATACGCTTATAGTTCGCAGAGCAGAATATACCTACACACAATAGGTATATTAGCTGGAACTGACATGATTCATATTCCCAGAAAATTTCGATGCAAAATAACAAACCAAATATGAATTAAATTAACCAGACACCGCACGAAACAAATGTAGCTGACAGATAAAATGGCTAGTATTCCTATTTGGCTAGGTGTGACTAAATGGCTAGTATTGCAGATTTCCAGCGTAGAATGTTGACATCACATATCGCTGTAACGGGGACGGCGGCGGTCACGCACTAATTACGCCGTCACGTGTCACCCGGCAAAACACCGCTCGCCGCGCGTAGGCCTGTCCACTGTCCGCTGTCTATACTCCATCCCCTACACAAATATCAAATAATCACTAAAAAGCCCGACTTCCCAAACAAATGATATTATATTACGAATCGGATCATAAAGAGATACGATTAATAACCTAAATTTAAAATCTAAAACACCCTCGACACAAGTATAGCTGGCTATCATGAAACCCTCATTCAATGAACTACAAAATATGGAATTATTAACTTCAATATTGGCTGAGATCCTATCACTTGTTTCAATTAAAGCTGAGTATCTTGGAAACTACTGGTCCTATTTCCACCAAACATAGCTAAGAACCATCTCGATGAACAATTCTTTCGATTACATAACCGCGCTCAAATCTCGGCGCATCCGTTTGGGAGTTATGATACCACAGACAGACACACAGATACATGTTTAACTTATTTAACATCCCTCTTTTTTCGTCGGGGGTTAAAATAGTCATCATTACTTTAGGTGTGCTCAAAGCAAATTTTATAAATCCTTGTTGTGACGTAAGTGGGTTCAGATAAAATAATATATTTTTTAAATCAGTTCATAAATGACTCAGTTCTACATGACATGATACACTATACGCGCCTTGGTGGAGCTACTACCTATACCATTGACAGAAAATTGGCCTGATCAAATTGCTCAAGACGGTTGTGGTCTGGAACTCTCACATTTCTTTACGAAAAAGATCAAGTTTCCGCCTCCATCATTTATACGCAACAGTTTTCTGAACTTATCTCGAAATGTATACAAGATTGAATGATGATCAAAGATCTTTCTACGTGACAAGACCTTTTCGTCAAACACATCACATTCGTACATGCCGGCAGACTTTATCCTTAACAGGTCATCGACTCGTGTCTTTCAAAGAAATCTGACAAATAGGAAAACAAGTAATAGTGTCTACATCACTATTTTAGTAACAGTACAAACTACGCGGTCAGAGGCGGGTGTCCCGCACTGATATGGCCGGCCACTGCTGCAAAAACCGTCAGCAAAACGCGCCGCCGGCGGTCGTCCGCAGCACTACTCCACCGCAGCCTGCATCTGACGCCCGCACCACCGGTCTGCTATCGCTGCAACTCGACATTGCGATCAATTCAAAATAGTATGTCTAACTATGTGATAAAATGCATGTTGCGATTAGTTTCCTTTTGAGGTCTGGTTTCAAATTAATGAACCGACTGCCCCTGCACAACTACCCAAGCATAGTTGCTCCTCAGATTATTTAATTTACTACCTCGGATTACTACTTTACTGGATCATAATTAGTTTTTAGATTAAAATAAATTACATAAATTATCACATATAATATCACTTCATACAATAGAAACTCGAAGAGGGAAAATGATAGGTCATTTGATACGACACGACGATCTAATACAAAAGATAATGGAGGGGAAAATTTAAGGAAGGAGGGGAAGAGGAAGGCCGAGGATTAACTATTTGGACCAGATCAAGAAAAAGGCAGACGTCGGGTCGTATCGGGAAGTCAAAGAACTGGCGTTAAGTAGAACGTACTGGAGAGAACTGCACCGACAAGAGTGAAACTCTTAAATAATAATAATAATCACAATTTAACAAAACGTAAAAAAAAATGATAAGTTATTCGCCCATTTTAGGGTTACGTACCTAAAAAGGAAAAAACGGAACCCTTAAAAGATCACCATTTGTATGGAACCCTAGATGGGCGAGTCCGACTCGCACTTGTCTGGTTTTTTGACCAACGCAGCACTTATTGAACTGCTGTACTACTAGATCAAAACGCTTCCTGCTGTTGCAGTCCAATGATCATAACCTTCCCCTATTTAAATATCGTATAAACAGTTGGATTAGTATTGCTACCATGGGCTGGTTAATTTACGAGTGCATAATACTAATACCGGGAACAAATGTTTAGAACACTGCCTTGCCACACACACACACACACACACACACGTGTGTATTTAAAACATTATATTACTTAATTTTTCCCAGAGATAAGATATGTTATTTTTGGGAATGTCTGGATAGGTACCGATTTCTTGTACTTACGTAATAGAGACGATTATATATCGTATTATGTTATCTGAAAGGGCGATTTAAATAACATCTGGAAAAAGTGATTGAAAGGCGTTTTCCGAGCAGGCACGAGGGTCTGATACGCCACAATCAATCCGCGGTAAATTATATAAAAAATACATTTCAAGCTTCAGCTGGCTGCGAGATGGTTTCTTTATTAGTTTCCCTCGGGCGCCCGCATCGGGGGACGTGTGAAAAAATCTTACCGGGATTAAGTCCCCGTTTATCGGGCTCCGAGGCGGACTTATAGCCGTAATACAATCTCTGTTATGTCGCACTCGGATTAACTATACGTACGTATCACCGAGTTTCACGGGATATGTTTTTACGCCGAATTTTTGCTTTTCCAGCGACGGCGCTGTTGAATATTTAATAAAATAAATTGTCGTTTACCTGTTATTTCCAATTTCAACGGGTTGAAATATATTTTCTCATAATAATAATTCTTAATGTTAACAAATCGTGCAATAAATATTACGACCTATAATTATACGTATAAATATTAAACATATGTTAAATGTAATTCTACTTTCTTTAAGAAAATTATTAGAAACAACATTGCAATAATAATTACAGATATTCTTAAATCTATTATAAGTAAGTCTATTTAAGTAGCAAGCTCGATATCCCCGCAAATTGAAAGCGCCATTATCGAGTGTAGCAATATGCAGCTGTGCTACGCTCGGCTACGGGCGGCTACGGCGTAGCGACGACGACGGGCGCCACACCGCCGCTCACACAACGCAAATTTACTCTCATTTGTTTACTTTTTTTATGTTGTAATGTATATGTTAGATTATCATCATCGTAAAGATAAAGAACTTCATATTATAAAAACTAAAAACGCTATTTACACTTATTTACTACATAAACATTCATTAGGCAATATGTATAAAATAATATTTGTCGGGTAAATATTATTAATGAATGAGAGCGGTGGTAGCCTAGTGGTTAGGGCATGCGACTTTCAATCCGGAGGTCGCGGGTTCGAACCCGGCCCGTACCAATGAGTTTTTTCGGAACTTATGTACGGAATGTCATTTGATATTTACCACTCGCTTTTCGGTGAAGGAAAACATCGTGAGGAAACCACCTAAGCCCAATAAGGCCTAGTTTCCCCTCTGGGTTGGAAGGTCAGATGGCAGTCGGTTGCGTAAAACTAGTGCCTACGCCACATCTTGGGATTTAGGTAGCCGACCCCGATTGAGAATTCATTCTCTACAAAGATATGGGACAAAGGCTAGGAGGATGATGAAATATTATTAATGAATCTTTAGAGATCAAAGATCATAGTTAACATGACATCCGTTTATAGTTCATTATGTCAATAGATCAGAGGAATCCATTCAAGACAGTCGATCATAATTATCGGTATTAAGTATTAAAAAAAAACAGATTACAAACATTGTCACAGTCTGTCGATCCCAATAGTCTTCGCCAACAAAACATCAAATCGTCTTAAAACAGTTTCACAGTTTTAATATTAGTGTGATAAGAAATTCATTTTACATTAGTGTATTTTTTCCATTATCAGCACACGTGGTGGAGTCGTTAGAGGGCGGGTCTCGTAAATAAGTGAGATGTTGACGACGAGATCGCAGCTGGAATTGAAAGTAGCTAAACTTATTCCGGGAACCCACATATTCTATCTACTTTTTAGTATAGAATATTAGTAGTTTATGCAACTGCTACATAATGAGACGTCTTAATACCAGTGTGGTTTAATAGGATCACACGAGTGTTTTAAGACCTAATTATGAATTGACTACTTTATCTACACACATATTCATAATCATTGTCATAGATTTTCTTTTATGAAAATATCAAACACTCAGTCCTGTCAGTCCACGGAGCAGCGTTATACTGTTATATGGTGACCTCGCGGTGGCTACGGTACTGTTATGAAATTACATCTCTGTTTTTGGTCGCTGCCAATGTAATGTAGGTCCTGACCTATAATATCTGAACTTGTTATAGGAAATTAACAAGATGCGTGTAGATAAAATATATTATAATATAATTATATTACTTAAGAAAACGGTTCATATAAAATATTGTATATTTTCATAAATAAATATATTTAATCTTATCATGTAACCCTTGCAGATAAATTAGGCAAATATTTTTTGTCTACCAAAAATCAATGTGATCTATGTATGTAGAAAGTAAGACAAAAATATCTACGCGATTTAAGCGGAATGTAATTAAATACTATTCATTGTGTGGCACTTATACTGATTATTTTCATTAGTACTACCTCTAAAGATACTCATAACATAACAGATATTAAATCAGATGTGTGGCAATAGTTGACGAACTACATCTAACAAGCAAAAAACATACATATTAAAATCAAATTCCCCATTAGTTAAACAACAGAAAATAGTCTGCAAATCTGAAGCTAATCTGCAAATAAATACATGAATACTTAATCCCTTCCAAAAAAATGTATTGTCTAATCGTATTGATGGGTAATAAGTTATTACCCGTCCGTTATTACTAATAACGGACGGGTAGAACGGACTAATCGTGTATTTTATATCTTTTTGTAGCAGACTATACAAAATGTATTATTCTAACTCGATAGCACAAGTTATTTGCGTCAAGATCCTTTGTCATTAATCGAGATCAACCATCGGCAGTCGGCTCGCTGGCAATTAATTTGTCGTGATAGGTGTTATAATATTTATTAAAACACCGGCAATGGGGTTGCCACTGAAATCACCGCAAATAAATCAAATCAATCATTAGTATAGGTGAGTGTGCAATAGTACATTACTGTAGACACCGGGAAGGCATCAGCTTGCCGGGTGAGTAGGTATTGACGGTGGATAGTGCCACGAATATTTCATGGCTAGGCATGTAGGTTTTAGGTAGGCATTTCTCAAACATTTGCAATGTGAACAAAAAATACACCGCTCAATAAAATACAACACACCGATGGTTAACGGTGTAATAAACGCCACTTTTACGAGTGTATTAAATATTAAACTGTCACTAAATAATCATATAATTATGATTCACTTTGGATTGTCTGAATACGTTCTTCAGACTGAGTAACTTGCTTACGGTTTATAAAATTTGGTATTGCAAGGTGAATGAATGTGAACTTTATTTAAACTTGCCTAGCTACATTTACTTATCCTCATCTAGAGACGCACTGAAACGGCGGGCTTATAAGAGTACTTAGTCAACTCGGTTAATATAAGGATAACATCTGTAAAACGGGCAGATTGACTTAATGGTGTTTTCAAAGTTACGCAGAGAAAATTTTAGTTCGCGAGACCCACTAATGTCAGGGGCTGAGTCGCGGGGGGAGGGGGCGATTAGCGCCAGCTGTCATGGTAGTGAATATGTTATTTATTGAAACCGGGAGTCGGGCAAATTTCAAACTAGAAGGCCAGAGCACTTGATGCCCATTTGTTTAACGCCTAGCCGAATCATTAAATCATTATTAATGCAATTAGTCGGCCACATAAGTGGACAGGACAATTTTACAACGCCTAGTAAACTTATTTCGCTTCACTGTGTATCTTTGGTTGATATTTTACATATTGGTTTAAAATATTAAATTTATCATTATCATGACATGCCTACTTACTTACTTCGTAAGTAATAAACGCTACGAAATGTACCCATACAAACCGCGTGCAACTTTGTATCGCACTTTTTTACCAAGGGATAAACAAAATAGAACGGGACCAAACTACTTTTTTGATTTCGAAAAATTCACTGTAATCCTGAATACTTTTAGAGTACATACCACATTAAGAGTAAACCCCGAAATGATTCTAGTACCACAAAACGGCCACCCATAGGTAATGGCGCCGCGAGCTGTGCTCGACCGCGGCTGTCAGAATATTAGATCGGCGACATTAATCTGTCGCCGCAACCCTGCGCCGCCTGCCGGTTGACGCTGTGCCACATCCGTGTCGTCGTCATATCGCTCTGATATTTCAATTTCATCCAATACTCACCAGATGATCATTTCAGTCCTCAATAAAAAATAGAAGCATAATTTTACTCCAAGACCATCAACTTGTATGTACAGTCAAGGAAATGAAAACACGTACCTTTGTCGCACTTGTCGCAATGCCAATAAGGGTTAATAATCCCTTTTTCACAAAAAAAAATCTGACTTAAATGAGAATAAATTGCATTTCCTAGAACAACCGACCTAACCTTACCTATAATATTTAAAGAATTATAACCTAACCTAACCCCTTACCTAACCTAACATAACCATTAAGGACTTTAACCTTCCATCATCAGTTCAGCATATTGAGATAATGATTACCAGACGCAAATACCTAAATAACTTTAATCAAATTCATGAAAACATTGTTATTTCTTATAATATTTTAGAGTTGCCTCGATTTCCCTAGCAATCAACGGAGTAATTACATGCTCTTTGTAGCATCCCATGCCGACCTGGTAACAATTGGGACCACCTCAGGAGTGTATACTCTTTCAAATAACAAAATCATTTTGAGAATAGGTCCACAATTGGCGGAACAATCCCGAACAAAAAACAACATACAGTCGAATTAAGAACCACCTCCTTTTTTGAAGTCGATTGAAACGGTACGCGTTTCTATTTCCTTTCCTATACGTGTATCGCTGAACTCAAAAATAACTAATTTTTGTGACAAGCTTAAAATACAGTCGGCTACTCGTATAACGCCGACTATACTTTTCTTTAAACATCCATCAATTGCTTACTGAGATGATTCTAAAGACTCCAAACTCGGAAGGATTGCTTTATCTATTACATAGTTTCTAGTGCCACGTTCCGACTCCATCATCAGACCAGCTCCATGGTACCATATTATTGCAATTGTCATCAAAGTGAAGTATCTATGCAAAATTTCAGCTCAATCGGTTGAAGAAATCTAGGTATCTGCTTAAAAATTTAGTTGCAAGATTCCACCCGTTTGTTCTCTATCACGTAAGATGAATAAAGGCAGAAGAAGGCGGTAGTAGGCTAGTTAAGGTCAACAGACTCATTTGCCCTCTCTTCGTTAGCGCTAGAAATTTTAAGGAACTTGGCATATTTGTCCTGGAAAAATGGAAACATCGCTTCGTTATTCACTAAATATGAATGGTGCAGCCGACAGGTGCTCGAATCGCAATGGCAATTTCGAATAGGCCTTGCATCGCGTCCATTCAGTCGCCTCTGGCTTCACGCTGGGCGCTAAGCAAGCAATCAAAAGTCCAATTCGGCTGGAAGTCGCGGTTGGCTATTCACCTCTTATGTCCGGCCGTTGACTAACCTTTGAAATTGGAATATCTGATTCCCGTGCGGTTGGATCTGACCTGGAATACGTATATCAAAAGACTACTAAGTTACCTACTCTTAAGGCGGATGTTTATAATACCTGAAAATAGACTTACTGTCCTAATAATTTATTTAAAAGTTAATTGCACGGCTTGATTTCAAGGTGATTTATTATGGGACCGCCAAACACTGGACTTAACAGAAACACTTTTATAAGGCCTTTAATGTGTAGTCAAGTAAAGAAACAGAAACAAATTAAACTGTTTTACAAATATAACATTAATACATACATAAAAATACACAAATACACAATATCATATACCTACTTACATACATAAACACTATGTATTCAATTATCATTCTTACTTTTTTGACACAATGTTTCTTTTTCCAATAAATTAAAGTGCTCATGTGAACGCAGCAATGTCCGAGGTACCTATTAGAAATTAAAATGGATTTATTAGGTACTACTTACCTAGTTATTCGTGCTGATATCATACATACATAATATATCATACGTACATAATTATATTTTTTTTTTCTTATATTCTTTTTTTTCTAAAATTAGTGATAATAGGGTAGGTAACTGGTGAAAATATTATTTTCTAAAAGATAACATCACTTCATTATTATTTTATTTTCAAGTTCAGATACCTACTTAGTCACCTACAATTTTCCATCCATTATTTACTCGTATTGCTATATTCAACGTAATAAGCTGCTATGGTGGAAGAAACGAAAGAATTTTGCAAACGGCCATATAAACGCGTAACGCGCAATAAGGCCTCTTTGTTATTTGTGGGGTCGAAACTTATTCATCCCGCAAATCCGCTCATGTATGAACCAAATCCTGCCCGGTCACCGCTGATTGCATTGTCATGTCTAGTGGACCGTGGCCTAGCAATTGATTTCCAACCTTATCGGGCCCCGTCAAGTGCGAACATCGAGCGTCAACATCGCAAAGTCACGGGAACCCACGTCGTATCGGTTTGTAAAACAAGCGAGCCAACGTGATTGGAATGTTTTATTCGACCCTTGAAACATATGAGACCGATATGATGTATGTTTTATGTTTGACGTAAAATTTATTGATGTTATAAAATTATAATTCCATAATAGCTTTGAACTTATCGTTACTACTGTATAGTCGCACTGGGCTGGTTTATATAATTATGTCAAGATCTAAAAATTTTTGGTGTTCTCGATCTAGTAGATAGGGCAGGTAGCTAATTCTATGTTTTTTTGTGTTAGAAATGATAATACCTACTTTGATTCCTGGGTCCCTTATCTGCAAAAATAGATCCCTTGACGATTAACATTTATGATGTTGTGTTTAAGTACTTGTTTGGTAGATAATACACTAAATTGATAAAAGTTAGACAAACTCAACTTATCCCTAAAGTGAGGTAAGTTCCGCATATTTATTTAATATTGCTGATGAACTGAAATCAGTCTTATAATCCGACATTTTAACGGAGTTCCTGTCTCTGGAATCTCGTTTCATTAGGAGATGCCTATCAATAAGTACCTACCAATTATTATTAGTGATCAAACACTTAAGATATACAATAATACTACAACGACAAGCTGCATTTTGTACTTTTAATTAACCATTAATCCCCTCTTTTATTTTTTTACGTATGCTCAACTTGCCCCCTAAATGCCCGACCAACTAGCCCCCGCCTCGTTTTAAGCAATAGTTTATAATAAAATTACTTAACCCATTATAACGTAATATTTACGTTAAAAAGCGGTGGTAGCCTAGTGGTTAGGGCATGCGACTTTCAATCCGGAGGTCGCGGGTTCGAACCCGGCCCTTACCAATGAGTTTTTCGGAACTTATGTACGGAATGTCATTTGATATTTACCACTCGCTTTTCGGTGAAAGAAAAACGTGAGGAAACCACCTAAGCCCAATAAGGCCTAGTTTCCCCTCTGGGTTGGAAGGTCAGATGACAGTCGCTTTCGTAAAAACTAGTGCCTACGCCACATCTTGGGATTTAGGTAGCCGACCCCGATTGAGAATTCATTCTCAAAAAATGGGACAAAGGCTAGGAGGATGGATTTACGTTAAAATCATAACAGACATAATAATTATTTTACTAAGTAATAATACCTACTAACATAATGCCTAACATATGTCTGTTCTCACAGTTTTAGAATAAAAATTTCTCAGGATTTTACCTTTTTTGCAAAAAATAAAAACAAACATCTGGTAATTGCAAAATGAGTTCCCCTCCTCCCCACTTCATTTTGCACCATTTGGTGTTCCTGCGACGCGTCTTTAGTTTACGAGAATTTTCGATTGCTCAACTTAACCGCTTTGTCAACATGTCCCGCCCTACCCCACGTTTCTAGATCGAGCATAACCTAAAACTTTGTGCATGAATTATTTTAAGAATAGATCTAATAATATTGACTATGCTATGTTATTAATCAACACCTGAGATAATTCTTTAAAAACGTAACCCCCCTGATTTATTCCTTAGTCCTGACGAAATAAGAGGGTTGTTATATTTAATCGAAAGCGCTATAACAATGATATGGTTGTAATTTGTTAATATTCAATGCTTTAATGCATGGCAGTTGTCGGGGCTAAAGAGGTGCATTACGAGGAACATTTTTCATGAGGCTCACGCGTCGCGCGCGCTTATTGTCAAACTTGTACAATAATGAAACTCCTCTCGTCACGCATTCTGCGGCGCGCGGCGACAGATGGTACCTGTTCACCAAACAAACTAGGTACATACTAAACTACCATAATACCCGCTGTTGGAAAAGTATTCAGTTTATTTGATGATACTATGATGTGCCATGGTTGCATGGTTCAAGTTCTACCTACTTATTTGACGCCACTAGTGACAATGTGCAAATTCGACAACGGTGCGTGATCAATGATGCGGGCGCGATGCGAAGTGCGAAAACCGAAATAATGCAGTATGTACGGTAAGCTACGCAGAAAAATACGTGAAATTTTATTTCCGGTGCTTATTTCCGTAATTTTTAATATTCCTTGTTTTTTTACGCGATATTCATATAAAAAACCGGCCAAGTGCGAGGCAGAGTCGCGCATCGAGGGTTCCGTACAAACACTTCCCATCTTAACTGGCCGGGTTAAGTTAAGTTTGCACCTGTACATACGTACAGCGCCGCGTACAATTGAGGTGCAAAATTACCGCATTCGATCACATTTTGTTGAATGGGAGCCCCACTTAAATATTAATTTTATTCTGTTTTTAGTATTTGTATTGTTATAGCGGCAACAGAAATACGTAATCTGTGAAAATTTCAACTGTCTAGCTATCATGGTGCATGTGATAGATATGCTATCATGTGCAGACAAACAGACAGCTATCTACAGACAAACGGACGGACGGACGGACAGCGTAGTCTTAGTAATAGGGTCCGGTTTTTTTTTACCCTTTGGGTACGGAACCCTAAAAATTGATAGTGCACCGCATATGTTTTGTAATGACATATATGAATGTCCCACAAAATATCGACAAAGATAATAATATTGTAAATACATTTTCGTTCATAATCGATCAATAAAGTTTTGCATAAATCTTATTTCAATCGAATATCCACAGTTTAGTAGCGCTCAAAAAGTTATAATTTATCATAATATAACCGCCTTCAGTAGCAGTTGTTTGCGCCAAATTCATGGCTACTTATATTCGTCAATTATTAGTGCTTATGAAGAATGAAGTCGGTAGAGCAAGTGTACCATGGCAGCGGAGTGTAAATTGTAAACAGTGCGAGGGAACGAGTTTTAAGTCTCGGCGACGTGTTAACCCCATTATCAGGGGCGGGCTTACGGCTAAGCCTCGCCGACAGAGGCCAGATTTATACCACCGGCCAATTTGCCGATTCCGTCCTGATCACTTATTGACCATTAGCACTTGTACCTACCTAACCCGACTAGTTGGAATGGGTTAATTACGAATATTACGACTTCGATGCTGCGAACGAATGTATTACAATAATTTACATAAAGACCGCATTGCTAATAAAGTTTGTGTAGGTAAATTATAATCGATTATTTTCCTGTTTTATCAATAGCTTAATATACAACACATACTCGCGAGTCTGGAGGTACATAATCGAACAATTGGCTATATGGCGCTAATTTTAAAAGCTTCTATTTTATTGTGCGGCTAAATGGGTTTTATGGTTCGCAGATAGCTTATAAATATTCGGATGGCAATATGTGATTAAACTGATAAAACACCGGGAGAGTTTAATAATAATATTTTCACCGCCACGGCCTTTTCAAAAGTGCATCTAGATAGCAACCATTGATGTTTTGATTTATATTTTGAACGATGATACGAAGCTTTTATGCTTTTTCAAAAATCATTACTCGGACGTTTGAGAGAAAAATCCAACATACTGAATGTGCCGATGTCGCCGCTCTGTGTGCCAATGCGGCCACTCGGCGCCGCGCTTCGCCCGTCCCCGCACGTGAGGTACAACGCTAATCCCCGGATCCGCGAAAGCCGCGCATTTCACGCCTCTTTATTACATTAATTTAAATGTTTGCGCGCCGGATCGTTCTGATCCTCCGCTCTGCACCGCGCCGCAGCAAACGCTGTCAATACCTACAATACACGTGTAGATACGTGTGTATTGCTTCTCTTACTAATGTGTAGCTTTGTCCAATTTGTATCAGTCAGTCCCTACGGGTAATGGCGAATCTATGTATGTGTGTTTTTTTCTTGAAATATAATAACTGATGTTGAATACGTACTACACAACATACTGTAGACAACATAATTATATTACCTATGCATGTCATAAAAAATCAAAAAATCTAAAACATTTAGGGACTTTTAGTAGGTATACCTACTTAAATATTAAACTTCAAAGGTACGCTTTGATGACTTTTATAAAATCCTAATTTGAAATGTTTTCAGTATCCTCATAGATCTCTAATTCAACAAAACAATGATTGCATTACAACATTTGCAACCATGGTGCTTAAGCGCACTTTTTAACCGACTTCAAAAAAAGGAGGGGGTTCTCCGTTTGGTTGTATGATTTTTTTTTTTTTTTTTTTTTTTTTAATGTTTGTTACCTCATAACTCCGTCATTTATGAGTCGATTTGGAAAATTCTTTTTAGGTTCATGAATAGACATCTCAAGGTTGGTCCCATAAAATTTTGGTGAAGATCGGATGACGAGATCCATGAGGAATCGAAGGAATTCCTGAAATTTTATAGGCACTCATAATATTTTTAATGTTTTTTCTAAAACTATTTAAGTATATGCATATGGTAGTCATCATCTTCTCATGCTGAACTGATGATGGAAGGTACAACTCCTTAACAGTTAGGAGTTAGGAGATATTTCAAACGAGATGCATGCCTTCAAGACCTCCCTGATCACCCCGCCATAAGTATTTTATATGAATCACTAAAAAGCGAAAAAAAAAATTTTTAACAAAAAAAAGAACCGACTTCAGTAAAACTAAAAAGCCGAAAATAACCCGTTCAAGTACAGATTACATTTGACTCACCCTTTGAAGTCGGTGCCAAACCTCACGTAAACTTTAATATATAAATATAATAACTGAGTGGTTTGGGATCGATTTCAAAGGGTGAGTCAAATGTAATCTGTACTTGAGCGGGTTATTTTCGGCTTTTTAGTTTTACTGAAGTCGGTTCTTTTTTTTGTTAAAAATTTTTTCATGGCAAATATCGTAAATTCAATTAGTTGTTTTTCCATACAGACATACAATATGAAGTCACGGTATGATGGCCATTTTCAGCTCTCCGTAGGAATGTCGAGCTTTAATTTAATAATCTTTCTGACTTTTAGAACAGTCTAAGTGTACCTACTTAGATATTTGACCCCAATAAAAATAGGATCTATTAATTGTCACTCTATAAAAATGTATTCGTGCGTAATCGGTCCATTAGCCTTTTACAGTGAAAATGGATAGTTAATAGGTAGGTAAAGTACAATAACTTGACGTCAGGTACTAGTCATGAGATATATGTACAACATCTTGGTAAGCACAAGAGCAGATCGCGCTCGGCAGCAGCGGATTATATCTGTCGACACACCTGGACCGCGACAACAAACGGTCGTAATTAGTCACACTAAGCCTCCGAAGCACGCGAATATTTACTTCAGCCTTGCCGTTAACTTATAGCTCCATAATCCGATAAACAGATAGCTCGCTCGGAAATTGTGTTATCGTCGCTGTAAAGTGTTCACAAGTCGCCGCTTTACGAGGGCAGGCGTCGGGGGTATGCAAACATAAAAATTCTCTATCGGGACTAATAGGAGCGAAACAAATAAAAGGATACGTAAATAGAAGCGTCGGATAAATTCCAGTGGGGCTGGAGTGCGCGTAAATCCGCGCGATTTGTATCTGTGACAGGGAGAGGCGCCCCTGCCGCCCCCCCGCCCGACCTCCGACAATTAATTTGACAGATACTTTTGTAAAGGCCAACTAATCACGGTGCCCGCCGAGATGCTCTGTGCCGCTCAGCGGTGAAGAGTCATTCTTAAATATAAAATCAATTAACTTATAACTCATTTGATCACTACAATGGGTAAGTCGGTAATTTGAAACATTTGAAATATTTTTATTTGTTAAATATAGTTCGATAGTTAATGCCCCCGTTTTTATATACCTAAATAAAATACAAATAAGTCCCATATATCGCAAGAGACATTCTGTCGTAAGTAGGTACACTAAACATCGCATAGGAAGGAATCAATATTTTTTTCTCTATCGGTCTGTATAATACAAATTGTCGTATCGCTTCAAATTAAGAAGTTATTAGATGATTAAAGTTTGTCGTAACTGAATAACGTTTAAAAATTTATGTTGTATGGGTCAGTGTTTTTTTTTATTTTATGGTTCACATTTATATTTTAACGTTGCAATATTTATAAGGCTTACACCAAAAAACAAACAATAAATAACAACAAAAAATAAGATTCCCTTACGACATTAAATCTAATATAATATAATGGAAACTGTTAACATAAACAGGCGCAAATGGCAACTTGTCTAAGTTTTGCCTTATGTTCGTTACAATAATTTATATCTACACAAAAGAGTCATTTTGTTACTTGCGACATTTGATGTTGTTCACTACCAATAAACGTATAACAAGTTTTGCAAGTTTCAATAAAAAAAAGTTTTTTTGGCTTTCCTGAAAAGTAGGGGTTAGTCCTTTACGACATTTGAAACTTACATTGTCGATATGTTTTATGTTTCTGACACCAACCTCCGTTTCCTTCTTACCTTGTAGAACTAAATGAGTTAAAAGTAATAAATATTTGATGCAAATCACATTCACATGTACCTACGATCACCACAAAATACCGAAGTTGCTCAAGGTCCAACCAGATCACCGTTATGAATGACGATTTGTTTAACTTACCAGTTCCATCGATGTGCACCATTAGGACATACATATTACACCCATCTATTATTCAGCTTCGGTTCAAAAAGCCGACCACGGTTTCCCCGCGGCGCGCCCGGTCACGTCTATGCAAATGATATTAAATTAGAAACGCTTAATAACAACTGTGCCGCTCTTCCTGTAAAGAGGTGCAATTACACCAATCAAATTGAAATTTAGAACACTAATTGTGCTCGACATGTTTTATGGCTGAGCTTTAATCCGGAGACGAGACGATCCGGGGACTCGGGATGGCAACGTTCAATCTGTTCCTAACTTTTGGATTAATTCACATTGGTTTGTAAATTAGCTATGCTACTAATGAAATGCATTTCTGTCATCTGCTCAATTAGATCAAATAACGGTACGGCAATATAACTTTAATAAGTTAACTTGATTAAATTCTACATAGTATATAAGTTTATTATTATTAGGTTATGTACTTAATATAATTTTCAACTTAGGTTATCCTGTTAGTTAGTTCACAATCTAAACCGGAAAAACACAGAGAACTTAAAAATAATAATTTATTGTTATATATTTTCAACACATTAACTAGGAACTAGGAGAATCGGATTAACGGGCATATGTATTTTCCTTATCGTTCAAACCGTTTCCGGGATAAAAATCCTACGGCGAAGAATGAAATGGCGGCACCCTCTTGTGATCGACCTAGTTCTGGAGATGTATAAAAGAAACCTTAGGAGAGCCCAAAACTGACATGGCTTACCTTTAGGCTGCCTGTCCACTGAAACGGAGCGGAGAAAATGGACCAATCGGGCTGCGTCTTTGTGAAGCCTAAAAGAAATGCATTTAAATCTAAGGAATGCGATTGATTCATTTGACAGAGCTCCAGTGGGCTGGCGGCCTAAACTAAAACGCCTAACTATTAAGCAGAGTACCTAGTGTAGGTCAGACTGCGGGTGTGAGAATCGTTTTGAAATAGATGTGATAAAGTCTACACGAATATGATTACTGTGATGGGTTTTTGTTGCTGTACTTATATAAGTAAATACGATTTTGTTTTGGGGTGTTATTTCGGTTTGCAGATTGGTAGGCTAAGCCGCCGGGCGCCGGGCGCACCTGTGACCGCATCGCTCGGGATTTAGCCCGCAACTTAACACCCCTGCGCGCACGGAATACGAAACTTGCTGAGGATGCGGTATCAATAAGGCCTGCGGTGCCGGCTCTGGTTCCAAGAATTTTACCCGAGATTCTGAGTTCTTCCTGGTTCCTCGATATATATGATTGATTATATATGATTATGATCGATACATGATATATTTAATAATTTTCTCATTGAAGAATTATATGTCTAAATAAAGTTAAATGGACAGTTAAGTGCAGTACTTATATTATGGAAAGTATAAAATAAAATTAATATTACAATTATTTATGATAGAATCCCAGATAAGAATTCATTTCTGAAAGCTAGAACATATCTTATAAACAAAACAAGGTGTGGTGCGGATTATTCATTATGGTATATACCTATGGTACCTATACACAAAAAGAACTCAAGCAAGGAGTCGCTATCCGCAAACCGTTTGCCAGCACCAACAACACACTAAAACACGTCTTCCCGAAACTTGCGCCTAATTGGGTGACAAAGGAGCGCTATATACTAAGTTATTAGTGACTCATCCATTGTATCTCGTTGTTCTAGGATCCAGGGCGTGGACGTTGTACGGCCGACTCGCCCCTGATCGCCCGTGTCGGCTGTTGTTATAGCCGTTAGATTAGCTTGCTAATACCGCTGATTCATACAATGATATATCTCATATTGAAATTGAACCCGTCCCAATTCAATTGGAACTGTGTATCTTTCAGATCATGTATCGCCTGTCTCGGTTAATGTGCAAATTGTAATCAAATGCAATTTAATGAGCACGTTATTTTTGCAACAAATATGGAGATCTATAAATACATTACGAGTATATTATGCGTAATGTGTTCTAAATTTGATTACTACTTTTGTTCTGCATTTTATTATTCCTAAGTTGGTGTGCAAACTCACCTTAGAATCAACCAAAGCTTAATAAAAACAGAATAAAGTATGCGGGTTTTTTCAACATAAATATTAAGGGCAACCAATTTAAAAGGCAAATAAAAGGTCAAAACACGGAGTTTTTCGTAAAGGAGTCTCATCGCCAACTACGTTAAAATGATTTAACTCCCCCAGATAGCGCGGGCCGCGGGCGCCGCGGGCGGGGCGCTGCGCCGGGATCGCCGGCTCTCGGGCTAATAAACGCTTATCAACGCCCTCATTATCACACCCTTAACATCGCTTTAATGTCTTGCTCTTGAACAAAACATATTTAATCACATTTTTCCCCGGCAGTAGAAACTTTTTTAAATTTCATAAATTCTGTGAGGCGGCGAAAGGCCGCGCCGGAGAGGGTACGAGGATGACTTGGTTTTAATCTTTTTAAATTGGGACACAGTTTTGTTCTTAATGCTTATATTTACTAAAAAAATTGGTACTAACGGGAAACCGCCGTTGTTTGTCCGTCTGTTAAAGGGCTGTACCTTTCTATAAATTTTCGCATACTGTGTCATTCTTTTTTTTTTGTATGGCCGCTTTAGCAATATATAGCTATTGAAAATATTTTTGTATGTGGGTACGGAACTCTTCCTGTTGGGAGCCTGCCTCAAACTCGGAAGGTTTTTTTACCAGATTTAGAAAAATCTGGTCTGAATTTAGTTTTAGATTTCATTTCATTAAAGTCAGTAGGTAACAATGTGTGATAGACATACTAGTATACCGAAAATGGGCGAAAGTAGTTAATTAGTTATTAATTTGATTATCTCCTATCAATGCCAGTAGGTACCTAATATAAATTATCAACACTTTTCTTAGAAGTTTAATCACTATTGTCCCTTAGGCAACGGGACAGAATAACAAGATTAAATTTGATCATCCCATTTGTTTGTGGAAAGCTATACCTTCAGAGATACATGGTTTTGTTAAAAAATAAAATAATATTTTATGTTCGAGTTCCGCGCGTCTCGCGCTTAAGTAGTATTAATAACCGAATGCCTGGAAAATATTTGTAATGTTAGATTTGTTTTTTCTGGTAGCCTTATCCTACTTCGTCTAAAGTTTTTTCAGCTATCACATTATAAGAATCGGTTCTTTCGTCTGTTAGTTTTTTAACAGATTGAGTTTTTGAAATATTGATTACATTTCAATAGTTCATAAATGTAATTTAAATTATCTGACTAATTTTAGCCCCTGTCAATTTTTTCATCTAGTAAGGTAAGCATATCTACTCCTATTAACCAGTAATACTTAAATTGGATATGAGAAACTAGATGCCTCGCTGAAATTCGACTGCCGAGTACCGGTATATGTGGGTTAGGGACGAATTATGCATCGTACTTATGACAACGGCGCACTAAAAATGTACGCACTTCTTAGGCTATGTTTTTATGGACGGAAACTACCTATAGGTTCAGAATATATATCACTCACGCCTAATTATTACCACTTGGTAATAATGCCTTATCACCCGTGCCATGATTGTACAAAGACGCGTAGACCTTAGACTTAAGTTGTCGTGCTTGGTTGGGTCACTACGGTCGTAACTCATCGGGATGTAGCGATCGCCGCCCGCCGCTCGCGCTCCCTGATCTTTTAAGCCCGCCTTTACGGCGTTCGCGATACTAAATTATAATATAACACGTCGTAAATTCCCAAAACTATCCGTCTATGACACGGCAGACTTTAGCACCAACTTAATAATGAACAACACAAATTTATAGGTACAAGTATACTACCCACCTAACTATAGATGAGATGCTTTTAAGTTTACTCTTATAAAAAAAAAACAGTGTAATGAGTGTGAGCCTCAGGTGTATTTGTACGTTTAACCGGATTGTCAAGTGTTCTTCTGAACGAATCTCCCCCATATTTAAACATAAAATGAAGAGCCTACAAGCAAACAGTATCGTAGCGCGGCAAAAAATAAAAAAGGGATGGCGGCGCAAAGTATCTTGCCTGCCTACTCGTTACTCGTAATATCCGAAGCCATGGCGAAAGAACGAAATTGAATATTAAATGAAATAATTTATGCCATATTTATCATTTTGCAAATGAGAAGTCTCACCTTAATGAAAACGGTGCATCAAAATTATACTTTGCTCCAAGTTTAGCTTTAGAATTACCGATCCTATAAAAAAAGTTTCATTCCAATTACTTATTTATGTTAAAAAATATATTTCAGATCTGAACACTTGTAAGAATACTAACTAGACTGCCCAACATTTCTGATCGTTGTTTGCCTAAGTGCCTACAAATCCATATAGGGGCTCTGGGTCTACGTAGACACAAGCAGTTGTGATATAAATCACCTGGGATCAGTATATCGCCGCTACCCGCATCACTCAGGTGATAGGCGGGACGTTTGTTTGTGACCGACATGCCCCTCACTGGTTCCTAGTAAAAATATACCGGATATTCCAACATCCCGTCGTTAGGTACGCTGCGCATGATCATTTTGTTTTGAGTAACTGACATCGTTTTCTTTGGGAATTCATAAATACCTATGGATATTTTGGGGTCATTGGACTAGGAAACTAAACTACCTACCGGTGGTTCGAATAGAATTTTGATGGGTATTTCTACCATTTCGTGCAAATCACATGTTCGTAGAAAAAAAAACATGTATTAAGTGTCAAATTGACTTCAAATATTTTTTATGTATTGTGTCAGGTACATGGGTATACTTTGCATCTAAAATATATTATACTATTGCAAAATAAATAAATATAAAAAAAAAATAACATGCGAAAAATTCATTACCATCACCGTTCAGAACACAAATGTATAGATTAGACAGCGAATAACTAATCTATTTTACATGTATCACATTAAATTTAATCTCTGATATGGTTGAACTATGTAATAAGGGATATAACTTTGAGAGTCTAACAGTCGTATAATTCTTATTTACGTTGATTGTATAGCAAAATATTTTTGTCCATCAAAAAACTTCATTACCATCAATTAAATTTGCAATGGCAACATCGGCCTGTAGACGTACAAAGTAGTATTTTATGCGTTGTCCCTTCCACTCGCGATCCCACCTCAGTCGACTCAGTGAATAGTGAAGAGAGTGGACGCGTGCCATAATTTTGTAAAAAAATAATTCGTGGCGAGATTTTGGAATTGGTACGATTTTTTTTCATTGCCATTCGTGCTGTTTTGATATTAATGCTTTAGAGTTTTATTGTACTGTTGATACTTAAATAAGCAACATTAAGTTCGAAAACTTAGTGTATGAATATACCTACGATTGCAGTTGTTTATAATGAGTAAATCTGCAAAAGGTAAAGAAAATTCATTACCATCCTCTTCATTACCATGATTTACCAGTCACTTTTAGGCGAATGGTAATGAATATAAAATACTGGTAATGAATTTAAGTATTAAAATTGTGAAAATCCTATCTTCTATCCGTTCCTCTTTTACGTGACAATACGTTTTCAGTGGGTATATGTATGCAGAACGTTATATATATTTTTTGCGATTTTTTTATTTATCTTCGTTATAGGGTTCATTGATATTATCCCTGCATCTGACAATGCTTTTGTAGAACTAAAAGACTTTATGCATCAACGTACCACCGAAAGATTTTTTAAAGAAGTGGAAAACGAGTCAACCTGTCCTTCCCCAATAATAGAAAACTTAACCACTTTAGAACAAACACAACAGTTGCAACATAATATCAGAGCTGCTCATGTCAAGGCGAGTGGAGCTACTCAAAGCAAAACTATCACTTTGCTTTCGAATTTAAAACGACATTGGACTAACGAATCTTTTATTAAAACAGATTTCAGTCACCCGAAAAAGAACTGTTGTTGACTCTAAGAAAGAAAATAAAAGTGATCAGAACCAAACGTCATATACGGAAAGTAAAATAAAGAAACTAAACTAACTACTTTGGCGCAGCAACCCAAAATGAGTTTTGGCCTCCAACACAAGAGCACGCCATCTTGCCCGATCCTGCACCACTTCGTGCCAGCTGTCGCTAACTCCTAGCTCACGCAGATCCGCCTCCACCATGTCTTTCCAGCGATACTTGGGGTGACCAATAGGACGTCGTCCAATTGGTCGGCCTAAGTATGCTCTCTTGACATTTCGATCGTCCCCCATTCTCTCGACGTGGCCAATCCAGCGAAGACGATGTGCCTTGGTTTCGCCAATGATCTTAAGTTCGGCTACTAGTTCGGCGATCTCCGTGTTTTTGCGGATCATCCAGCTTCCATCTTCTCTTTGAGTAGGTCCCAGAATCTTTCTGAACACCTTTCTTTCTGCAACTAACAAACTTTTCTCCTCCCTAAGGGTCAGCGTCCAAGCCTCACAGCCATACATTAATATAGGTCTGATGACGGTTTTGTATATCCGTATTTTTGTAGATCTGCTGAGGAGCTTGGACACCAACACCCTATGAAGTGCCGCGCTGCAGCGTAAGGTGTTCTGGATGCAGATGTTGATCTCGTCCTGTCTTGTATGCGAGTTAAGAAACCGACACAAGAGAAAATAAAGAAAAGTATTGCTAAAACTGGAAAGGGCTGTAAAATACTGAAGGCCACAATTAGTAATGGTTCTTCAGAGGAGAATGATAAAGGAACGAAAGTTGGAGCAAATTATAAACAAGAAAGTACTTCTAAACTTCTAAACACTTCTAAAAAATGAGCAAATTTTTCGACAGTTCTTCATCTGACGATGAATTTAACATTTTTTAAGTTTTGAAATATAATCTTAAATCATTATAATTATGAAGAACTTCCTACAGCACGTTGTTTGAAGTCTAATTGAAATGTTCTATTGTGGTATAGAGTATCTATGTTGCGTTCTATTGTCAAGACTGTTAAATATTAACCAATTCGTTTGAGTCAAATTCACAACTAAAACTTTGTTATTGTAATATTAATTCGGGTTACACAATATAATAAGTAAAGTATTCTAAGAAGTGGATTTCAACTGATGATTAGACGTTAAATGGTTAATTATACACTCAATACTTTATTGCACATAATGGTTTTACAAAACAGGTGGTAAAGTTACAAATTTGAGATCACATCATGTATCCTGAAGTAGGGCGCAGCAATTTGTGAGATACTATTTATGGGTATACAATTTGACATAAAAATAAGAATAATAAAAAACTTATTCTAGGGACTTATATGGTTTGAAGTAGGTAAAATTGAAAGCAAAAAGTAACATTATTACGTTTAATAGCACTACACAGTACGTTGTAAATTTAACTCATTTCGAAATTCTGTACTGTTAGGTTATTTAGGCGTTTGTAGAATTAGATGTGGATTTCTATTCATAAAACTACTAAATGTTTACGAATTAGTTTTGAGTATAAAACATATACCTAACTAATACTTTGTTCTGGAATGTTAATGTGTATAATATACAATAACAATCAGAATTTAAAAGATTTTTATATTACGTGAAGAGTTATATTTTCTTTAGTAAAGTATGATAGATCAAAAACATGTGCACTGCTGCACTACTTTTTATGAGACTGTTTTTTTTTCCTTTTTTGTGAATATGTTGTAATCACTCTTTCATAGAGTAATTACTAAGGATAGGAAGAAATAAAAAAATATCTAATATAGACTTTTTGCTTAATCCTTCATTACCAACACCACATTTTCATTACCATACCACTTTATATCATTACCATATTCCGTAGTTCATTACCATTCCATTTGAAAAAACAAAATTACTTATATCTCGGTAAATTTTGGGTATAATTCTAAATAGATTATATTACAGTTATTCTTTTTCCTATTTCTTCCCATTGGCATAGAAAAAAATAAAAAATAAAAATTTCTCCTCATGTCTGCCGATTTACACGAAATGGTGGAAATACCCTGATACATATATATTTTTAGAAGGTCTAGAAATGTAAAAAAATTCTTTATTCTTTTTTCTAAATAGATCAAATGGATGTCGTCAGAGAACATATACTACTCTGGTGACATTATTATAGGCGTATGTGAAGTCTAATAAGCGCCATGCGAATGTGTGGAAGTTGGGACACAGACCTTTGCTACGGTGCGGTGGCGTTGTTGTTAAATCAGAACTTTTGATAGGTATACATTGGCAGTATTTTTGGATTATTGATCCATGGTATTAGTATTGACGATTCTAAAAAAGTTTTACCAAAATCTCCATACTCTGATTAGATAAAATATGTTTCCATTCATTATTTTACTACTCTGGGTTCTAATTTAAGAAGTTAATTGTATTATTATTTCACAACCTGAGTGTTTTCTGAAACCGAAACCTTGTCACAAGATTTATAATCACAATAAATATTATTACAAGTTTAGGTAGTTTAATTAACCCTTAAATGCATGAATTAAGAAAAAACAATATTATAAAATATTATTATATTTCAAATAAATGTTTCTAGTTTTCAACCAGTAATTCATTTTTATTTATGTAAGCTGCATCTTACACTATGCATTTAAGGGTTAAGTAATTATAATAGTATGTTAAAATTATTGATAACGTAATTGATGTTTTGGTCTTTGATATAACGCCATCTTTGATATAACAGTATTAGAAACGAAGAAATAATGCAATTTATAAGATGATATTTACCAAGGTGGATTAAATAAGAATAACTGTAGAAATTAAATAAAACATTGAGCAGGTAAGACTCGGCGGTGGGGGGGTTCGTTAAGGTTTAATTAAATCGTCCTCGCGGCCTCTCGGCTTTAATTCCACCGTTATTAACGCTGTTAAAAATTGAGCGGCCAGAACAGCGCCATCCAAAGAGTAACCACGGTCGGTAGGCCTTACTATATTGTGCAAATTACATCCTCTAGCTGCCTAAAGGAAAAGGCTGTATTGGTAGGACGATACAATTATAGTTGTTAATAAAACTGCGCCTCTTTTCCCAAATTATCTATTTATTTGAAGGCATTAATTATAAACGTGTGATTTAAAAGTTTCTTGTATGATAGGGGGCAGGAGGCAGGAGGACAAGCACTATCATTATATCACCAATACAAGACATGATTTAATATTCCAAATAAAACAAAGCGACGAGTGATAGTATCATAAATAATAAAAACAATATCAAGGTTTGATAAACAATTGTTTTTTTAACAAAAATAGAACCAGGTTCAAAATAAATTGAAAAGCCAGAATTAAAAAGATAAGATGTAATTTGTACATGAACGGGCTATTTTGGCTTTTCAGTATATTTCAAAGTCAGTCAGTGTTTAGAGTGATTTAATTAAAATACATATAGCGGGATGATCGGGGAGGTCTTGTTTGCAGTGAAACATAGAACCTCCTTCTTTTTTGGAAGTCGGTTAAAAACTCGGACAAATTAAGTGCATTTTCTCTCATTAGAAAAACGTGTCAATAAGGAATCAACTTTCTGTAGACAAAAACATACAGAAATTGTCTGCAGCAATGTGACTACCTACTACTGTCGCTACGACGGTGACGTGACGGTGATCAATGTGATCGAAATAGGCTGATCAATTTTATTTAAGCAGTGCACATATTATAACATAAGCAATGTTTTCAATGCGCACCAGCTAAATGTTTTCCCGACGCGCTACTTGAGAGTTTTCCTGTGAGGTAAGTGGCCACGGCTTCCGCGCGGGGCGATAAGACGACCCCCCGCCCGCCGCGGCCCACCAAACTGTTTGGATTTTAATTTCATCCCTAAGTGTTGTTTCCAGAGACATCTTCACTTAAGTACTAATTTGTCGCAACTCGAACGATTGAGCCATTTCTACGTCCCCATAGCTGTCACTTTAATTTGTTTTTACTTTGTTGATTGGTACCCTATCTAATTATGTTTGGTGCTAGGTCTTTTAAGTATTCAAAGACAGTCTCGTTAATTGTAGTCTTTCTTCGTCATTTTGGAATATATTTAGGGCCAATTTGGAAGGATAACTATCAAATAAAAAATAAAAACAATCATTCAAATCTGGTACCTGAGTAAACAAAATTCAAAGAATACTATAAACGGATTTGCCATTTGTGCGATCTTTTAAGGTAAACCCCGATTTCATATGTTTCTAGTCATTCGGATCAAAATAAAGCATGTGCTAGAGTGTTTATTAACCTGCCTTGCCATGACACTGTTTCGTCCCAATAATGATTAAAAAAGTATACCTAACTATCAGGTATCCGCGGACCATAGAGCGTCGCGCAAGTATTATTTGTACTCTGCTCTCTGTATTTTCTATTATAAATTTAAAATGTTTTGGACACAGCTCTGTAAATTTACATGTTTTTGTTGAATAAATAAGAAATTATCATGTTTCTATAAATGAAGGTTGTTACGTAATACGTTCCTGAGGCTTGGTCTTCTTTCTTACAACCTTTCTTATTAACTATTAACATATCAGATTTCATCAAATTCTGTCTAGTCGGTTGTGCAGAGTTAGTGCCGAAATTCGCAGACAGACAGACAGACAGACAGAAAAAAATCAAAAACCTTTGAATTTGAAACATATTTGATCAACGTTTTTTCTCAAATGTCTTTAATGTACATATTTTTTCATTCTACTTTATTATTACTTATATAAAAAGTATTTTCAATAATTTATCATTTTATAACTTTTTTAGTAAATTATCCTGTTACGTTAATTTAGCGTTTAATATCTAATTATAGCGTCTAGTATACACACGAGGAGTTTACTTTTTAATGTGCTTATTCAGATTCGGCCTGTTTGCTTGATTTGTACTACAACATACAACGCCTTGCTTGTAGTTGTTGCCAAACAGATAGACGGACAATTAAAAGAATCTAACTTTTGACGGTAACAACTTTTGTGAGGTAAATTCCGTAAACTACAACTTACACAAAATGTAATACAGTGATTTAAGAAATATTAATATCTTTTCGTAGTCCCTAGACTACGGCTATTGCTGTATTTACCTATACCTACTTATGAGGATATTATAAGCTATCGGCAGTGCCAGTGTCGGACTACTACTCGCAGCTCGCGGGCTCCGTTACTCTTTTGGAAGTACTTATAGAACCTTAAAATGGAACCCTGAGGATGCGGCTCTAAACGGATTTTTCTCTTTGTACAGTGATGGTATCCGTAGTACCACATAGAGATGCACACCGTGTCCGAGAAAACTGCATTCTGAATTAAGTATTAAGTATATAATTCTCATGATTGTTAGAATCGGCGCTTATTGCTACTTTCATTCCATATGTATAGGTAAATTAATATAGGTAATAATATAGGTTTCTTTTCAGCCTTACGTGTCAGTATTATCAATAAAAAGATTGCATAATAAAATATATCGGGGGGCACGGCAGTGCCCCCGCCAAGTCGAGCGCGAAGCAAACACTGCCGTACCATCCTTTACTGGAACCATTTCGCCGCATTTTCAGGCCCCTATTTGAGCACCTCTGGATAGGTAATTACGTTAAGGGTTTCTAGAAATGGTATCGATTGACCTAAACATACGAGATGAAGAAGGACAATAATGTGATCTTATAATGAGTTACAAACAATAATCAATTTGAGATAGAGAACTCTGGTAAAAAAAAACATATAGTGAAAAGGAAAACATGAATTTATTTTATTGTCATCGTAAAGCACATAGAATAAGTACCAGAGTAGCGTGGCGTCAAAAAACTCCAGACGAGCCGGTACGGCATTACTTGTGCTCTAAGAGCCAATAGAGAAGCTAGGTTGTTAACACGCACGGGGTGGAAACCGGGGTATGGACGCCACGCCACTGATAAGTACCTATGTACCTACACCGTTCAAAACTAAGTTAAACATACGATTTATCATTTTGAACCGATAGCATAAGTTATTCCTGATATTTTTAAAGACTGAGTCACATCATAAATATTATTGTAGGTACCCATATCATATCTTATTTGTTTTTTTTTTTAATATCTTAAATGTATACAGCTGAAGACATTTGATAGGTTGACAGTTATTTTTATATCTACTTGTGTTTTATGATATTTTGTAGTATATATTGTAACATAGAAGATAACGTATCAATATTTTCCAAGGTAGGCATGAATTATAGCACGTTTGTCCTGTAACGACCTGACTTCTTTCCTTATTTGTCGCATTTCAAGTCGGACCTCGTGTTGAAATTTCTGAACAAAATACGTCACTAATTCAGCAGTATCTTCAGGTCTCATGTCGCACGAAGCATCTACTGCTGCTTGGTCACTTTGGCCCTCGGTGCGAAAAGTTTCAGAACTGGGCTCCGACCAAAACTCTTCCCCGATTGCTCTCTTCAGCTTGTGATACACCCAGACTTGATAGAATTGCCCTGGGCATGGAAGATCCAGCTCGACTTTGCAGTGATCGAATAAAGAACACGATATTAGTGACGAGTTAACGTCCAAGGGCTGTATACCGGAGTACCAGTACTGCACTTTATGTTGGAAGTCGCTATCGGACCAAAACCTTTCGCCTCCAAAATCTAAATGGCTCAAGCGCCAGCTAAGTAGAGTGCCACGGGAACTTGTGCCGTGTGCTGTTATACTCTGTGGAGGAGCAAGTCTCACGATGGACAGGTGGTCGATGAAAAAACTTTGGTTGTAACAACCGAGCTCATTACTAGATTGAATCAAAACTGACAACACTTTTACATCATTCGAATAGCTTGGTTTATCAATTCCGTAATACCAGACACAAAATCGCGATTTCTCGCGAGATCTTTCTTTTACACAAATAGTTGTTCCATTTCCTGTAAAAAGAGTAAAATTTAGTCTGTCGCTCGGGGACTTCCACGAGCAGTTCAGATACTCCAGGTTGTGAGACACACAGTGAAAACCTAGTGCCTCGGGAATGGCATCTGCCATGATTCAGACTGTTGCTGATGATTTTTCTGTAAAACAAGAGTAGTAATAGACATGATTTATTTTAGTTTTTTCTATAATCCATTTAACAGTTGTTTCATTTACTGTATAAATTTTTTCATCGGTAATGTCTTCTACACTTAGCTGTTTTGCATCGGTGCCTGAACAAAATATCTCCACGGGATCTCCATATTTTACTACATATTTATTACCGCTTTGCCGAACATTTGGTGATAAAATCTCCATTCGGGGTGTTATTATAACGAGCACTGTAGTCGTATAGTCGGATACTATACTATCAGCGCACCTAAAAACAGATTCCCCTATTTTCAAATTAGTGATAAGCAATTTCACCGAACTTTCATTAAATTTTTGTCCTATAAATTCCTTATTTTTCTCTTTAGGATTAACAAGTTTTACAGCTTGCGAACCGATGCAAATTATTTCGAACGAATACCCATATGTCAAATACCAGAAACGCATAGGTGTGAAACTGAGAAAAGACTGGGGTGTAGTCTCATTTGATTGAATATATAAAAGAGGATGTATTTTAATGATCACACTGTTATTGATAAGAGTGTCGAGGTCCTTGCACACAATCTGTGATATCTGTAAATCTGGTTTCTTTATAGTCCACTTGAGAGTGTTGTAACTGACCATCACTGCAGATATTTTTTCATCATTCTTCATCAAGGCAAGTCGGGCAGCGTCTGAACCAGAACATGTTACTGACAATGAGCTTCCGTATTGAATTATATGTTCTGAATTATAAACTTGAAGCTTTGGCGATACTACGTCGAGAGCTGGCGTCACTGTAATAATGGCAAGCTGTTTGCAGGCAGTTTCGGTATCAGTGCACACATACGTCGCACTCTGTATACCTGGCTGTCTTGTCCACCATGAGATGGTAACTTTATCCCAATTCTTCGTTTGTAATTTTACTCCATTTTTCAAAATCGCGAGTCTAGAAGCATCTGCGCCTGAACACTCTACTTGCAATGGCGTACCATATGGAATTGTCACTTTATTGTTCACATTAATATAATGGGTTTGAACAGCTTTATTTCCACCGGTCCTAATTATGAAATAAGGATGATCACCGCAGTTCCTCGTAGCAACTGTAGAGGACAGAAAATCACGAAAATCATGGTTATGGCTGCCAGCGTAATGAACATGTATAAAAGTGAGACAGAGCACGAATCCTAGTATCATTGTAGCACACTGCTGGCCAGGGAGCTGGTAACTTTTAAACTAGATTGAAGATATTCCTGTAATACCCGATGTACCTATTAATCATATCGGCCATAACAGGAAGTTTATATCTTTAAAATAAATTAATTTTCCTTAGAATATGCGAGCATACGCCTGTAATTTAACGTTATAGATCCGAGCATTAAATCAGTAAAGCAGGACAACCGAGCATTACAGCGCGCAACCTATAATATTACAGATTACCGAGCATAAAATGTTACAGGCGAATGTTCGTCAGTCCAGTCCCGATTAGAAGACGCGAATGATGCATCTGATTGTTTCTATGATGATATATGCCTTTTCTATAATGTATGCTTCCCGTTAATAAAAGTCAAAATAAACAATAAACCGAAAACACCTGGCTCACAAAAGGTTTAAAAAAATCGAGTTTGGCTAAACGGATTCTCTTATTTCGCTGCTGAACACATACTCAGAATAGATTAGCACTACAAAAATATAGTAAATAAATGTTTACTTAGTGCGCATAAACTAAAAAGCACTCGGTACATAGGTACAGAGAAACAATAATAATTCAATTTTAATCTCGAATTACATGAAGACGAAATTAGTTGAATATTTAACAACGAAGGTAAGTCGAGAATACTTAGCTACATACGTATAAGTAAATTTCAAATTTGCTTATATTTTCAAGTTAATCCTTTTGATTGAATTGTCTTGAATTTCATGAAACAATGCTTACAGTATATGTAGAATGTAACAACAGAAAATTGAAAACTTTGTATTAAAGCTAAAGTAAGATTATGTTTCTGTCTCTTTTTAAATAGGTAGGTAAGTACATTAAATATGTGCAAAGATTAATAGACGACGCGTTTGGCTCGGTTTGTAGACACCTGCCTACTGAGCCGGCGGTCCCTGGTTCGAATCCCGGCCAGGGCAAATATTTGTGTGATGAACTCGAATATTTGTGCTTGGGTCATTGTTTTTCTATGTATTTAAGTATATATTTATCCATATAAGTATGTAACGTCATCTGGTACCCATAACACAAGCCCTCTTGAGCTTAATTTGGGACTAGATCGATTTGTGTGTGGTTGTCCGATCCAATATTTATTTATATTTATTATTTATGATTTACTTATTTGGTTTCAGGTCGCCCTTATAATTGGAGTAAAATTTGTTTTCTGAAATATCTCACCATGTCTTCTCAATTTACTCCGCTAAGAGGAATTCGTGTTGTTAAACATATATATTTTATTCCTCGATTTAAGAAGGTAAAAACGCCGCACTAAATAAAAGTATTATCACTATGATCTGGACAAATATTAACTTGTATTAAATATTGTAGTTACGTAGTTTTGTTTTATAAATATTTTGGTATTGACTAAGTACTTTTATTACTCTGGAGGTAAAGGAATTCCAAACCGTGTCATTAAAGCCTTCTAATAGACACTTGTTTGTAATTCCACGTTTACCGCCCTTGTAACGTAATGTACTATTAACGCTTGCTTGCAAGCAAAATACGCGGAAACGAAATTGTAACCCAAAACCATAATGTGACTGTATTTTCGCACATAAAAAAGTCCTCAAAATTGAATCATAACTTACCTATATCACAGGTGAATGCTAGAGGTAAGGGAGCATCTCAGGCATATCAGGGTTGGTTCACTAACATAGGTGCTGCAATGTACACTAAGCGGCACAAAATGTAACTCAAATATAAGAAGGTATTTTCCTAATTAATTAAAAACATTATTTCATCGACTGTGTATAATGTTTTCTTTATAAGCATTTTTTTATCGCGCTATAAACTAAGCTAAGATGGAGCATAATTGCCTAATAGAAGATACTATTCACTCTGGATTTGACTCTTCAACTTGGACGATTAGATCCAAGTTATCTCCATCCAAGTTATATTTTGCAGGGAAAAAATGCGCAGGATCTGAGTTCCACTCTTTTGCTGTCCACGTAACATGTGACACATTGCGAGTCTGACGCGCGAGAAATACCCCCCGTTTCCTGGTGGTCTTACTAATTTCAACATATCAGTATGACCACGAGGATATAGGTACATGTCCTCCTAGTCATACTGTAACACAATATATTTAGAAAAAAGGTTTTTCCTTCCTCCTGTTTGAGCTTGTGCACAAATCACGTGAGGTTCAATAAAGGGGGAGGGGGTCAAGAAAAAATCACGACATTCCTATAACGTTGGGGGAGGGAGGGGTATAAGGACACCTGACGTGTAAGTTTTACAGTGAACGAACTAAGAAAAAAAAACGATTTTTATTTTCGGTTTCTTTAAAAAATAATTTTCATTTGTTAAATACTTCAAAATAGTGAGTCTATCTTACGAAATTTTGGCGGAAAAAAAATACACGTGAGGTAGTGAGGGGGAGGGGGGGCTAACAAAGAACCTCACCAAATATCACCCGAAAAAACCTCATGTGATTTGTGCACAAGCCCTTTGTATAAATACTTTTCTGTCAGTTGCCTTAATAATATCGACGACAACAACGTATATGATTCTAATTGAAACTGTGATTATTGTATTTGTTTCCTGACCAACGCGGCATATTGAAAAATTACAATTTTACAGGAGAGCCAAAAACTGAATCGTAGAAGTAGAATCGTTATATTTTTTTTCGTATTAAAGATAATGAACTGAAATTTGGAACAGCTTATTTTATTTTAATATAATTCAATTTAATGATAGTTTTCGAGAAAATGCAGATAGAACCACTAGATTAAGTCATAACTATTTGCTAATCGTTGTGTATAAAGTTCTTTCTACCACTTAGAACATTATACTAGGTTAAAATTTTGTCCAACAACTGCGTAAGCAGATACTTATCAGGTAAAGTATACTCGCGATGTCAAGAGTTGAATTAGTTTTAGAGTATAGGCCTTACTTTTTTTTTAAGAAATAAAAATATGTCGTGTTTCTCATTCCACCATTCTCATTCCGGTGTTTCCGGTGTAGTAAAATTACTTTAAACCCCACCAAAATGAGGAAAAACACCGAAATGACATAAAAAGTAGCTTAACTTTTCATAGATATTGTTGAAATAATAATATTTTTTAATTTGTTTTTAATACCAGACTATATGTTTATATTATTATGTAATGCCAATATAATATTAATTACGAATATAAAACGTAAAATTACTTTCTTAATATGCCACTTTTCTTTCATTCCGGTGTATGAAATTTCATTGCGGTGCACTTATTTTATCATCCTGGTGTACATTTATCATTCCGTTGTGTGTTTCATATTCGATCTCGAATATCTCAAAAACTATTTTAGATTTCAGGGTCCCTTTTACATATGTTTAATAATATAGTCTAAAGTATCTTTTCACATTTAAAAAACTCAAAAATATTCAAAAATAAAGAATCACACCGAAATGATACAAAAAATGCGTCTTGTTGAAATTGACCCTAATATTCGCTAAGAAACACATTTTTGATACAGATGGAACTGTATGCGTCATTCATAAAATCTATACTAAGCGACATTTTAATAAAAAAATTATACTAGGCGATAGGTTTCGACTTTTAGATCATTATGCTGCAGCTGGTGTAGTTCGAACCTTTTAGCACTTAGCACCTTGTACGTTGTTGCCGTCGGTATATTAGAATAGTCAATCAATTTACGATAGCTAATTCTGAGCGTTTTTCAAAAAAAGTGTACATGGCAAAATTTGAATGTCCCACACGTTCAACGTGTTTTTTTTTTACTTTACCTTTAGTATTTGGGTATATGAGTGGTATCATTTGATTCTGTAGATGTGGGGCATTCATTTTATATTTATAAAACGATTATATTATATTTATTACTAGATTTATTGCAAAATAAAGATATGAAAAGTGCTAAAATGGGTATGTCCCACGTCGACTCAGTCATGTTCAGAGGCTTGCAGAAACTCGAAATAAATTTGTATGAATATTGAATGTGGTCACACAGATAAAGTAATGAGTCTAGATTTTAGTCGTGTGGTTTATTTATAAACAAATACGGTTTATAATGCCGAAAAACTACTTTTTCCACTGTCCAAAGAAATCGACAGACCGGAACTTCCGGTTATAGTCACAAGCGATTTTAACATACTTGTGCAATCGATATTCCCCAAAAAGCGTTAATTTTTCAATCCTGGCAACATTTTAATGCTATAGGCATCGGATTTCATTGCAAATATAACGTCAGTTCCGTGAAAACGGTGACGAAAGGTGGACGCTGTGTCAGTGCGCTAAAAATAGGATTTCGAGTTAGTAACAGTTTTTTCGGTAAGTAGATTATAATTAACTTTTTAAACACAATTAGACATAGAAGAAACTATCGTAGTATCCGAAACTAAACCAAAAACACATTGAATTGGTTCAGAACACGTTGAAATTTTGATTTTAAATTGTCGAGGTAGAATTCGTCACGTCCGATTCGTGACGTGATATACTACCGGAACGATTTTGTGACGAATTGGAACTATAAAGCTTAGTACACAATCGAAATGTGACCGATGTTTTAACCGACTTCTAAAAAAGGAGTTACTTAGTTTGACCCATATGTTTGTTATACATGCATGTTTATCCGCCATTATCTCGCATTTGTCAGAACCGATTTTGATGCGGTTTTCAGAAAAGTATGTGTTATCTCCGGAAGAAATGACTAAAAAGCAAAATAACAATTAAAACATTTATAAAAACCGGCTAAGAGCATGTCGGACCACGCTTACAGTCGAGTTTTTAATTAGGCGAACTAACTTGACAGCTGAAAGTGTTGTCAGAAATGAAGAAAAAAAATTGTGATTGGTTTATGTCGATATAACCTTAAGTATACACCCATAAACCTTAACATATTGCAATAAGGTTTATATTTGTTTATAACTGTCAAGAAAACAAAAGGCAGACAGCGTTCTAAGCGATAACCTAAAATAAAGTTCGTTCGATGTAAGTATTTTAATTACAACCGTTTTTAGGGTTCCGTACCCAAAGGGTAAAAACGGGACCCTATTACTGAGACTTCGCTGTCCGTCCGTCCGTCTGTCACCAGGCTGTATCTCAAGAACGGTGATAGCTAGGCAGCTGAAATTCTTACAGATGATGTATTTCTATTGCCGCTAGAACAAAAAATACTAAAAATAAAATAAAATAAATATTTAAGGGGGGCTCCCATACAACAAACTTGTTATAGATTATGGTACGGAACCCTTCATGCGCGAGTCGGACTCGCACTTGCCCAATTTTTTATTAATGAGAATTAATACTGTTATTCTATATTTTGAAATGTTCATGTTGCTATTACTTGCTAAAGGTAATCGTAATATTGTATGTTTTATTTTAAACATTTTTAATAAAACATTATTAATAATCTATAAAAATAGATAAATAACACTAATAAAACTTTCAATATTAAGATTATCATTTACTCATGAAAGATTTTTATGTAATACATTATAATATACATGGTAAATATTTATTATTACTAGTTTAATACATGCTTTATTATTACATATATAAACTAGTAATAATATATATTATACCATTTTGATTCCGTTGCAATAAATACGATTCATGACATAATATTTTTGTGATTTTATTTCAATATATTCAATCTATGTACACTATTCCTTACATTTTCCAGTTAGTCACATGAGATTCCGTTTAGTTACTGTCCCAAGATTTGGGATGTTGAAAATAATTATTTCTGGCTGCTGCAGTGCAACAATTCACATATTTAAGCGTTAACATTACTAAATGAATATTCCTTAATGTAATAAAAAATATTATTCGTTGATTTGTCGCATTTTAATGCAAAAAAATACATGTTTTAGCAGTCATTTGGTGGTGATTGTGTCGAACTGGACCTTTATTTTATCCTCAAAGCTTGCTCGTTCCATTAATTCTATAAATTAAACCCGTTTTAAATAGTTTATTGTCTGTATTTTAAATGTGTAAACTAAAACTGGTCCAAAAAATACTTCAATCAATTTATACTGAATTTTATATTAGTGACTATCCGGAACTAGTTTCACCACAATCTGAGTTTAAAATGTCGATATTTTCTATATTTTTTAATATTTTAATGCCATTTTCTCAAATAATACACTATAACTTATGGGGAATTAAATAAGCCACGAAAATTTAAAATCGGTGTTATAAAAAAAACCGTTTTCCGGTTCGTCACGTGTACACTTTTTTTGAAAAACGCTCTTCTGATATATTATTGTATTTTAAAATGGATGAATTACTATTTATTAAAATAAAAAAGGAGACAATAAGTATTGTTGTTAAATGGCCACCAGTATTGAAAAAAAAACGGTGTTACAAGAACGGGAGCACAATTTGGAACTGCAGCCGTGTTAGAAAGGAAGAAGTGCCGGGGATCGGTTACTATCCAAGTAACTTGTAAGAGTTGTAAGTGGTATAGGTAGGTACGTTTTGAGTATGAGTTTAGGTTCCAAGGGTTTTGAAATTCATCCGATCTCAATATACTTTTTTTGTGTATGAGTCTTGCATTGTATGAGTAGGGTTGAGATCGGTTAAATATTATAATTATAGTCAAACCAGAGTCCGTCTGTAATCACATTTCTTATAAAGGGTCTCTCTTAAATTATTTATACTGGGTTCTTTCGTTTATTTAAACTTGAATTAATTCATTTTTTTGTTCGGGTAACCAAATGATAAAATCCGTAAGCCATTACGTGTAAAACTGACTTTTCCAAAAATGATATCGATATAGCCGTTGATAATATAAAAGGAACAGGCCCGACTCATAGACACTTTCCCCTCAAATCTACAAACTGGGAATGAAGAATTTGTAAAAATAGAGGTGCCCATTTCGTCACAGACATTCCTCCGTTGAATAGTATAAAATCATCTTTGTATGCACATGCACAATAAGGAAAAACTAATTTTAAAGACATAAGTGATGTAACAATTCCTAAGAATTTTGAAAATGTTGTTCTTGCAGACTATTGTGACGCACAAGGTCGAATAATATGTAGTACCTATTCTGTTCTGAAGAAGGGCGAAGACTGATGCAGAATATAGAGGAATTATTTCTGGACGGAACTTTCAGCAGCTGACCCAGGCCATTTGTACAGTTGTACCTATTCAATAATTATTTCTATACATTAAAATTATGATATACGTTTTATGTAAAATTAATTCTTTTAATTCGCTAATTGTTTTTATGACAATCATTATCATTACACACCCCACTGAACTAATTACACTAATTCTCATATTTGCATATAACAGTACCAATATTAAGGTAATAAAAAAACAGTATTTTCCAAAGTCCTGTCTAGTTATTTCTAGCTCGACATTTCTATTTACAATGAACTAACATTTGTTTTTCCAACAGGAGGTTCGGAAAAGTGAGTATGACTAGGAGGACATGTATATCCTCGTGGTCATACTGATATGACAAATTAGTATGAACATCACCAGGAAACAGGGGTTATTACTTAAAAAGCTTGCACAGGAGCACGAAAACTGGACTCGAGCAATGGGCTAATCTCTTATTATAGACCGAGCACCTTGAGAGTACTACCACAGTGTAAAAAGTATTGTTTCTTAGACTGTGGTACCTACTACACTGGCGAAAACGTGAGAACAAGAGACGTGGTCACGTGGCGAATGATTCCACGCAATAACCACTAGGAAAACAGTAATTTTTCTTCGGGGTTCTGTAATGATGGGCGGTATTAGTTCAAACGCTCTTTTCTTTGGACACCGTTGTTTTTGAAGTAGCATATCATTACCTATCTGTATTACCAAGGGTATTACTAATACCAATGATATTGATGATAATGCGCACCCAGCGACTGGAAAATGTTTATAATAAGCGTTCACTCAACATTCAATATACTCTATGGTGCGCACCTATGTTGTACATTACAACTTGTAATGTATATAGCTTACACTGTTAACGCGCTCTCGTGGTAAAAACGTGTACCACTAAGCTTGGCTGAGTAGACTGAAGCTAGCACTGCTAGCAGGCTTTACGCTCTGCCACTCTTGAGTTGTAACTATGAGAACACCGGATAGATGTCACCACCGATAGCCCAATCGCAAGGAGATTTTATGTAAGACAACAGGAGTGCGAACTCAGACTAAGTGTGCACACAGAATTAAACCTCAATGTAGGTACATAAAATATATTTTACAATTGAAGGGGCCATGATCCGACAGAGACCGCACGCGCGGTGTCAGTTTGTCACTTTCTATTATTGTCGGTCACATAAAATTCCCTTATATATATTATTATTATTATTTAAGAGTTTCACTCTTGTATATAAAAGTATATAATTATAGTAATGGCACTAATATGTTAGTACCATGGCAGGAACCTTTATATTTGAAATCTTATTATTATAATTGAAAACTATCAGCACTTTTTACAGTGCTGAGTGGTGTCTTTTCTGGTTATTTAAAAAATACAATACATATTTGCATCATGGTAAAAAAGTGCTGAATTAAAGGTTGCAAAAGTAAATCTTTTGGTGGCTGTAGTACCTATATTTTATCACAGGTAAGATATGGTATTTTTATTTAGTACTAATAGAGTGACAATTAATTTACAAAATAACAAAACGGCATTTTTACCACTGACTGATGTCAAATCTTGATATTGAATTACACCCCAAGTAAAATAAATGCATTGAGTATGTCGCATGTCCTTGTATCTAAAAAAATTAGGGCAAAGAACTTGGCGCCCATATAGATCTCAATTCTTTTGTCAGCGATGTCGACAACGTTGCACGCGATATTCAACTTGGCTCTTTTTTAACATATTATGTTTTTGATGGGTCAAATTAACAATGACGGGTTTGCTGCGTTTGATTAAAATAACGGGGGCCAAAAGTATGCTTTTGCTGGCGTAGTAGCTAACATTTATAATACATATTTAATAATGAGTATAACCATAATATATGGATGCAAGGATGAGTCCCTATGTCCCCTTTAGTCCCATTGCTAAATATTTGGCTGCCCCAACAGGGTGGGACAAACCGACATCTTGGTGGCTTTCTCACTTGGATCGTTGTATCACTTGTATCGTTGCAATGAGCAGTCCAAGTATACTAAAGTATGTTTTACATGCTAGGTCCATGCCCAGTCACTAATTTTGAGAAATTATCTTGGATTTATTTATTAACATATAGATGAAACAAACAAACTACATTGCATTAGCTAATAAAAAAAACCGCCTCTTAATTTGATTATAATAGCGCCACGGGTAAATGTTGGTTATATACTTTAGTTTTTCAATTGTGGCTGTATGATTACACGTGTTAAGTCAAAAACATTAAAAGAGCAAAAAACACGTCAAACAATACCAACATGTCAAATATTTTGGAACTTTTACCCTTTAAGGCCGCAATGTGTTTTATAATATAAGAATTAAAATAATGTTGCAATAATAGTTTATACGTCTTCTTCAATGTATTAATGTAGCATTTTGGTAGCATTTCAATGTATTGTCATACGTCGCACGTAGTGATATTTTTGTAATGGAATGTTTTGCTGTGAAGTGTCAATGGTTAATGCTGTCAAAATTGCGTGTACGGTCAATTGGTGCAATACAAATCTATATTAATTCAGAGAAAAACCCTTAGAAGGCGGCATGCACATGCATGATGCAAAACTACGAAGTAATTACCTGTAATAAATCAAGACATGCGATCATCATCGCGTTATACGTTTATAGAAACCCGACGGCCGATATAAACTTCCTATTAACTTGGCCCAATATTATTGTGAAGTATTCTTGAACTCGGGCCTCCTGCTTAGTCGAACGGGTGCACTATGGCAGGGGCCACCCTACCGGAGCGCGTAGCGCAGATTTACTATACATATGGTTTATTCTGTTCATCATACCCCATTGCAGCAATAGGTTTTGCACTATCCATTGTACTATTTTGTTGGTGAGTATGATGAAATGCACTGTAATCAAGCATACTATTTAATATTAGAACAGTGAACTAAATTGTATTTTTGTTTTAGTTATCCACTACTTAATGTGCCTTTACCTGGAAACATACCAACTGTAGTCAATTTGCCATTACTAGATACAATGGAGTACAGTAAAACAAATTGCAACACCAATAATTGTCAGTCAGAAGGTTTGTTCCTATAATAATCTTATTGGTTTACTTATAGTTTATACTTGCATTATCATTTTGTAATGGAAAAGTCTAAAGCAGAAAGCGAAACAAAAAATTACTCAGTAATTCTTATGTGATAAACTAAATATCCTTTAACTTGCTTATCCCAATCGAAAGATTTTTCCTGTTTTTGGGAAGACCTAAGTTCCATTACTAATGTACATGTAATTGTTTTTTTCTTTCATGTGTCAATATCACTCTTTAAGCCTTGTTATTTACCTATTCAGTTGTGTCCTACTTTATAAAGTATATATTTTATTTAACCTATATGATTGTTGACCTAAGTAGTCCAACCAGTTATTACATGCTTATATTTCCAGAATCACCATTCACAATAGAAAGAGTATTTAATGAAACACAAAAGCTGCCTTACATATGGGCCAAAGATAAACCCCTACTTTATGTACAACAAATCATAATGAAAATAGGTATGTATAATTTGTAGTAGGTCTATTATCAAACAACCCATAGCCCACTTTCTTTAGATTTTGTAATTTCCACAAACTGGTATGTGTATGGCGCAGTTGGCAGTGCACCTGCCTACTGAGCCCGGTAAGGGCAAACATTTGTGTGATGAACTCAAATATTTGTAAGTGGGTCATTCAGGTATTTATATTGCCGTCTAGTAGCCATACTTTTAGGGTCTATCAACTATTTTCTGCCACTCGTTGCCATGGTGATGCCCCTGGGTCACTTTTTAAAGCTACAATTTTCCATGGTTATATTTAGCAAAAGCTTTGTAATTTAAGCAGTTATAAGCCCATTCTTAGGTAGACTATCTCCTGACAATACCAGTAATATCCATGAACACTTTTCTTAGAAATTTAATCACTATTTTCCCCTGGGACACGGACAGATTAACAGCAAGAAAAAGTTGATCCACCCATTAGCATTACTTAGTTTGGGACTAGGTTGATTTTTGTAAGATTGTCACTTATTATATTATTTAACATGTTCGCGGACACGAATGCTATAGCAGTCGCATAGTTTTTTGTTTCCGTTGGCCTATGACACATGACGTGTCTTACTGTCCACAAACATGTTAATTAAATTATTGGTACGATTTTTGTGTAACTTGAGAACAGTTTCTGGTTTCTAAAAGATGTAATTAAACATGACAAGATACTACTTACCCAGGAAAGTGTACTGTTAACTGAAAACCAAAACTGGTTAGTTTTCAGAGAGAGCCAATAAGTTGCATTCTCACATTGCAAAATAGTTATGTTCAAGTTAATATCACACTTATGATTTTGATATAGGTGTATCGCCATGGAATAACAACCTGCGCATGTGGGATGCATTCCGAGCTCCATTGCAAGAAGTGTTCAGATTGCTAGAAACCATAAAAAACCACGAAGACCCTGAAAGGTGAGTTGACTCCAGTACAATCTGATGTTGTTCAAACCAAAATTTAGATGTGCACTCATGTAATGAAAAATGTGACTAGTTGGTTTTGGTGTACCAAAGTAGTTTCTGTGAATTGCAATTTCTTTTATTATTGATGCCTGGATTAAATATGACTTTATAATCCTGATCTTTGTTGATAAGATTTTTTGGTCTCATTTGTTCTTAATGAAAAAATTAAATTAAACAACATTACAGAAAAACTACATACCTATTTGTGGTCTTCACTATCAATTTTATAATACTGACTGTACCTATATAGTAGTTACACGTAATGTATTACAAATTACAAAGTTGCTATTGCGATTGTTTAACTCGGTTAATGGTAGTGTGACATGCACCTTGCTATTTTTACTTTGTTATTTACCTGTACCTATAACAAAACATGTTTGCGTTTTGACCTTTGACAGTAATATACCTACAAAACAATTTTGACTGTATCTGTATTACTTTGCCATTGTTTTATAAATTGGAAATAAAATCATATGTTTTAGCAAAAGCAGTTTGTCACAGTACTGCTACCAAATAGGAGGCATCAAACAACGAAATAGTAAAGCAAGTTTGGAACGAGTGCTCCCAGAATATAGCTGCTTACTGCTTTCACCTGCTAACTTGTGGCAACAAAATCTGCAGACATTTTCAATGGATGTCAATGTTCTCAATACCATTCACTCGTACCAAGTAAGTGACTCTTATAGTAAAATTTAAGAAGAGTTAACTGCCTTGAAAGGGGTTCTATTTTTTATCATAACATCATTTGTCCTAACTTCGTTGTCGTTACCCATACTCATAACACTTGTGCCATAATGGCTGTTCGTCATAATGTGACATAGTCCTAAAAGTGTCTTACTGAGTACAATAAAGGCTCAAGTTTTGACAAAGTAAGTCCTAATAAAAAATCACAAAATGGTCATCGGAGAGGGGTTCCTTTTATCTTGCATAATATCGATTGACCGAAATACACTCCGCATAACAGTTGTTGCAGTTGCATTTTTAGCCGAATGACACTTTAGCATAATGACAGTGATGCAAACCACTGTCAAATGTCGCATAATTTGGCAGAATTTTGAATTGCAGAATAGTAATATGGCCGATTTTAATTTCGCAGCATTTTATGAAGCATAATACTAATATTGCTGACTTTATTTTTGCATAAGTTTATAAGGCAGAATAAGTTTCGCCGAATTTGTATAAGACTAGTATGGGTGTCTTCTCTAATCGCATAACAACTATTGTCATAATATTGATGGTCATAACTCTACGCATAAAGTTGTTGCTCATGCCGCATGGAGTATAATATTAGGAAGAACTGCGACAAAATGGAACATGGGTAAAAAACCGAAAACTAGGTTAGGTTAGGTTTTGTTATTTAATTACTTATTTGGAATGTTGCGTTATTAATTATTATAACAATTGAATTGCGTACAAATAATATTCGGTCAAAAGAGTTATGGCAAATGACTTTAGGACAATTGACAGTAGGTATGACATAGAAATAAAATTCGTAGAAAATATTATGACTAGAAACATGGCTATCACGAATTATGGCGAGCGATATATTAAGATTATGACTTTCGAAATTAGACGTTTTGATTATTATGACTATCCAAATTCGGGCAAGTAATATTAGATTAGGGAATATTATGTTGTAAGATCGTTAGGACAAACGATCATTATGACCACAATGGGAGGCGAAATTAGCTGTTACTTGCTGTTTCATGGCACAGAAAAAGATAATTTGTAAGTATATTATATGACTACATTTCAAAATTAAAATATTAATTTGTAATTTTTTTTTGTGTGGAGTTTACAAACTGTAATGTACTTGTAAGTAACACTAATATCAATATCGACAAGGTTTACACAAATCAATATTGTTATCTTTCGCCATTTATTGTGTCAGACATTATAAATGCGAATGTTTGTTATTTGTATTTATGGCTCAATTTCATTGGTCGATAGGGCGGGAAAGTGTTTTGATTTGATTTATCCAACAAGGGGCCGTTGTTAACATTTGGCACTAATGTGGAAAAGTAGTACTTTCCGCACAGTTTGAATGCCTACAAAACGCTCTTTTCGAGCACATGCATTGTAAAACTGTTTGAAATGCGCTTAGAGACGTATCGATAATTTAAAAATGAGTTTCGATGATGTTGTCGTATGTCCTCGTGTAGATGTCATCGCGCGCTCCTAGCGTGGCGGCGGCGCGCGCGGGCGGGGTCCGGGAGATTTCCATAACGCATGCCATTTTGAGTTTCACTGGTCGTTATACCGTCTGCGGGAGTCCCCGGTTCACTATTGTCTTGCAGAAACTTTTTTGACATATATTTGTTTTGCATAATGATACTTGGCAGAAGTAACGTTTGGCAGAAACATATTACGCAGAGTAAGCTTTGGCATAAATCATTTCGCAGATTTTTATAATACCGAATCTTATATTGGCATAATGTTGATGAGCATAACAGTCATCCAAACGAATAGTAGTTTCGCAGATAATTTGTTTGCATAATATTTAGGCGGGGTAAAGTGTGCTCACTCGTTAGGGTCTCAGTTCAACCTAACACTCCTCCTCGCTTCGCTCGTCGTCGTACCTAACCTAATCCAAGTCGGACCGGCCCTAAGGTGGAATCAGCACCTAATTTATGTATTACAATGGTTGTGCTTAAAAAATTAGTGGCTGTTGCCCCGCCGCGGTGGCAAGATACCTAACACTGCTCCTCGATTCGCTCCTCGTCGTACCTAACGGTGACTCTGGGACTATATTTCCTTTTTGATGGCGAGTCGGGACTTACATTCTACTACGTAAGATTTACCTAATCCACTATTCTGCTAGTTGAAAATAATTATGCTATTGTAATCGCATGTTATGATTATTATGTTATGGTACATAAAATTATGCTAAACCAAAGTTGGCCAAAGAGATATTATAGCATATTTAAGCAAACACCCCTCACTGTTATCAAAATAAAAAATACTAATCTATTCTGTGCTGTGTACTATAACAAAACACATTTTCCAAAAAAATATAGAAGTGCTTAGAAAGTTTTGTTTTTTCTTTACAGAACAAAGTTGCAGATAAATTAGATATAAGTCATCTTTTTATTGCTCATAGTTGTAATACCTTTTGTACAGAATCTTCCAAAAAGCAAAGTGTCAATAGCGGAGATGGCGTTCGGCATGCAGCTGCGCGACTGCGGCATCAAGCGCTATCCGCTGCGTGCGCGGCCGCGCGTGCTCCAGTACGCAGTCTCCGTGTTCTACCAGCACGTGGAGCCCAGGTAAAGTTCCCACACTGAGATGGCGCTCGACATGCAGCTGCGCAACTGCAGCATCAAGACACAGATCTGTTGTTTGTATAGATAACTCTTGTTCCTAATCCTAATTTACAATGACAATGAAACACAGTGTGCCCAATTTTAAGTTTGACTGCCAAATGACAAGAGCTTTGTAGTGATGGGAGTACTACGTCGCAAAATATCATTTTGTTCACTGTTGTCTCTCAGCAAAATCCAAGTTTGTGAGGTGAAAAAAAAAATTACCAATTAGAAGAAATATTTCGTTTATTTTGGCATCTGTTATTGGAGGTGTTTTTAGAGTTAAATACGGCACAATTGGATTTTTTTCTAGCATTTTGACAAACGAAATACGTGTACTTTAATCATCTAGTTAGATAACAGATCAGTAGGCATTGGACTTCTGATAGCACGGTAAGACTTTTAGAGAGCTATGGAGCCGATATTAACATTAATAAAATACAATTCGTACTCATACTCATTCATCTATTTCATTCCTGACTGCCTTTATGCTATTGTGGTTAATATTCCAATAATGTGCATACGTCATATGTTTGCATTATTAAACGTTCATTAGATACCACACATGATGGGATTCAGAACACAAAACGTCAAAAACCCATACAAAAAAAGACGACGTCATAACTCCTTTCTGAACTGCATGAACACCGACCACTGAACGTTATCATAAATCGCTCAATTACTTTTCGTGATAAGAAATATTTGTTTCAGATTTATAAGTTCCTTGACAAAGAAGTTGAAAACCATGTACCCTCTATATCAAGAGCAGCCGTACACGCACGCGGAGGAGTTCACGCTCATCTACTACCCGGGCCAGTTCAACTACCACGAGCTCGTGCCGCTGATGATAACATTTGTTGGAATATTCCTCTACGTTTATTTCTCCGTGAGGAAGATAGAATACATACGATCCAAGCTAGGCCTCTCGGCGTGTGCAGTGGTCACCATCGCCGGCAGCCTTTCCATGTCCATGGGAATATGCTTCTACTTTGGTTTTTCATTGAGTTTGCAGGGCAAGGAAATATTCCCGTACTTGGTGATTATTGTTGGACTGGAAAATGTCCTCGTACTGACTAAGAGCGTCACTTCCACGGACTCAAGGCTGGACGTGAAAATCCGCCTCGCGCAAGGTTTGAGCAAGGAAGGCTGGTCTATTACCAAAAACTTACTCACTGAAATAACCATATTGACTGTGAGCTTCTTCACGTTCGTCCCGTTTATACAAGAGTTTTCTATATTCATGATAGTCAGCTTAATTTCGGATTACTTCGTTCAAATGGTTTTCTTCGCAACGATTCTCGGCATCGATGTTCGGCGCATGGAATGCTTTCAAGATCAAAATAACAAATTGCATCTGAAAGAATACTTTAACGCTAATAACGCTTTGAACTGGCGTTTTGACAAGAACTACACGGATGAGAGTACTACTATCTCACCTCTAAGAATGACTAAATCGAAGTCACACCCGAGACTAAACGGTCTGGCGCAAAACAGCCCGACGGACGTGCTCGCGAAGCGCAAGTCGATTCCGCTGGGGCAGGACCAGAAGGTGCCCAAACGGATACGACTGGTGAACATGTGGGCGCGAACGCGTTTTTTTCAACGCGCCTTCATGGTGTGGATGCTCGTGTGGATATCCATGATAGTGTATAATTCAGGTGTGGTCGATTATTTTATAAGCAATGTCGAAAAACCTGACACTAACGGTAAGATGGATAAGAAGAGCAACGAAAAATTTCCACCTAAGCAGTCAGTTAAGGTGTTTTACAATGATAGTAATAGGAGTCCGATGGTGTTTTCTCCGCTATTGGATATGCCCGACGCGGACAAAGGCGTCGGGGACGAAAACGACACCAAACTGCTGAAGCATTCCCCACATTCTCGTCCTTGGTCCAGGTTAGTTACATTTTAATAACATTATAGCTATAATTAAGTATTTAATTGAATCCCATTTCTAGTCGTTCTAATTCAGCCATAGGTGGCCTTTTATTTGCCAAAGGGACTTACAACTACTAAATTATGCTAGGTTGTTAATAAATTATGTCAGGCATAAAACCGACTAGGTTGAGTTTCACTTCAGGAGGCATTCAGGTGGCGAGGCTTACACGAGAGCATAGTTTTTTGCAAACTTGAATCCTTCGCTTGCTCGGGACTCAAAATCAGCACTCGTAACGACGACAACTTGGCTCTCTTGTTACACAAATAACTATTTCTACTTTATATTAATTTCACGCAGACGTAGCTGCGTACACCTAATAAGTTATAACGGTCGGTGTTGTTCAGCTCTCATGCCGGGTTGGGTTGCAGGGTATCGGCATACCACTGGTCATCTATCCTGGGGCAGTACAACGAGTCGCTGGCGGGGCGGTCGGTGGCGGTGCTGCCGCCGATACTGCTGAGCCAGCGCGTGGGGCCGGAGCGGGCGGCCGCAGTGCGGCACCCCGACGAGCGCGACCCGCCGCCGCTGCGGTGGCAAGCGCTCGCCGCGGCGCTCGACCCCATCGACACGCTGCCCGGTACTCACAATACACTCCATAGCCACTAGATTGCTTTTGGCAACTACGGCTACCTGTCACCTCTCTTATTTTATTATATAAATAGAGTCCAACTCAAAATTCGAAGCAATTAAGTGGATAGAAGAACTAATTGATGATTCCATGAAAAAAACGAGTTATTATCGGATCATTTATTTCATTTTTGAGTCAGGCTTTTGTTAACGTCATTTTTTTTGCTCAAACCTCTATTGGTTAAGACTCATCAAACAAGCGCTGAGACAGTGGGGTTGCGTCATTGTACTGCGACTTTCTGACTTCATCATCGGGTCAGCACCATACGATCCCTAATTTCAACTTAATACGGAGGGGCGGCAAATTTAACTTTTTATTACTGATAGACCGATACTAGTACAGGTGAAAGCCTGTATGAAATTAAAAAATACTAAGACAAGTATTATTAGGATTCACTGATTATTTTTTATTTTGATAGAGTTTGACCTGATAGACGGGAAGAGTCAACAGACGCAGTGGCGAAAAGCGACCGAACTGCCGATCTACCCCACCACGCCCATGGAGATCCTACTGCTGGCCATCCTGTGCACCATCAGCGTGGCCGTCATCGCCTACATGATGGTCGTGCTGTACAGGTCAGCCCACTCTCAACTCTAGGCGACAAGCTGCTCCTTTCTCTACCTGACTACGCCTATATCATTAGCTAGCCGGCATCGCCTCCATTGTGGTCGTACTCTACTAGTTGTATGAATAATATATTTCTCAAAAATGGTCGGGAATATAGACTTTACTAGCTGCGCCCCGCGGTGTTACCCGCTCATCCCACGGGAACACTAAATTTATTCGGGATGAAAAGTATCCTATGTCCTTTCCCGGGTGTCAAACTATCTTCATACCAAATTTCATCTAAGTTGGTTTAGCGGTTTAACCTATTGACCGCCAAGCGGTCTAGCAATTTACCGTGCCACTGACGCCAGAGTAAAAAAAAAAGATGTGCCCCAAAATCAACAGGGATTGAAAAATACTTGTAGCGGTTAGAATTACAAAGTTTTTGATCGTTGAAATTTGGACGGCTGTGGCCGACGTGGCGTCAGGGGCACGATTTTTTGTTGAAGGCCACAGCCGACTGTGGCGCTCAAAAGGTTAAGCGTGAAGAGGTAACAGACAGACAGACACACTTTCGCATTTATAATATTAGTATGGATTGATAAAAAATCGAGACGCGAAGTGGTTTGATTATGTAACCATCGTCGGGACTTTTTTTCGGGTACCGTACACCTAAAGTGAGGGCGATTTTTTTTTTCGTTTCAACACTAGTGTGAGATGTCGTTAATAGGTCCTTTAAAAATAATAGGGGTCTCCAAACATTGTTTTTTGATAAGGTCAGCAATTTTGTTAATTTTCGCTCCGCAAATACAAAAAATACCGATTCTAAAAATATTATCAATAAATGTAAATTTATACACAGGGTGTTTTTCAACACACGACACCTTGCGGATTTCTAGAGGTACTAATTTATTTTACTGGTAACGACAAATTTTTGGTAACTGCCGCTGAAAGACGGTGAATGTCACTGATGTAAACATAGAGGAGACAGGACTAATTATTCCGGAAAAACCATTATTTTTTGAATGATGAAAGTCAAGTTCTTAAGGTTCCGTAGTCAACTAGAAACCCTTATAGTTTCGCCATGTCCGTCTGTCCGTATGTCCGTCCGCGGCTTAGCTCCGTGATCATTAGTACTAGAAAGCTGAAATTTGGTATGAGTATGTGTATGTATCACGCCGACAAAACGGTACAATAAAAACAAAAAAAAAAATTTTTTCGGGTACCTCGAACACCTAAAGTAGGGGTGAATTTTGTTTTTCGTTTCAACACTAGTGTGTGGGGTGTCGTTGAGTAGGTCTTTTAAAAATAATAGGGGTCTCCAAACATTATTTTTTGATAAAGTCAGCAGTTTTGTAAATATTCGCTCCGAAAATAAAAAAAATAGCGTCCCGTCCCCCCCTCTAACTTTTCAACCACGGGTCAAAAAAATATGGAAAAATCCATGAAAATAAGGCCTTATAACTACTTTCAATGTAAAATAAAATATTGAACGTACTGCGACTGCGACGTTCGTACGTAATACGCGAAAAACAAGTATTACTAACAAAAAACCAACCAAGCGCGAGTCTGAATCGCGCACCGACCGTTTCGTCCAATTATTTACTTATCCCATCCCATCTTAACTGGTAGGGTCCGGTTAAGGTATGTTTGCACCTAGTACGTATGGCGCCGCATACAAAAGATCTCATATAATTTTTAAAAACACATTTTTTTTCTGATTTAATTTGAAATGTACCTATTGTGTTCAGATTATTCCCTGTACTTGTAGTTTAAAAATTGTATACTTCTCCATACAAGCATACCCGATAGAAAACGGACTATAGGTGCGCGTTTCAGTTTCCTTTACTGTACCTACAGACAAAGTTGGATGTTCATTACATTAAAAGTGAATGTTATTACGGCCAGTATGAATAATGAAGTGCGTTTTTACGGGCTTAGAAGTATCACTTTGGGGCGAAACAACTCGAGAGATCTGTAAAGGAATTTCATACAAAATTGAAGGCCTAGGCCGGCAAGTATTAATTTTTTTAAACATGGCGTCTGTTTTTGTGAACAGGCTAAACAGCGGAATTATTGTTTTTTGGATGGTGTATTTTTTTATTTCATTGCATATGTGTGAAAAAAGCACTTTACATGCCTTAGCCGTGAAAAAGACTTACCAGCTTCCAACGGTCGGCCGTCTATAGGTACTTACTCACTCGGCACACCCTTCTTTCCCGGCGTCTGCAGTAATATACTATTTTGATTAACCAGAAATATATGAGGATTGTCAAGAGGGTGCTATTTACTTATAAGATTTTTATGGCAACAATTTTATAACTATCAGTATAATCCGAAAACATAATATGGCAACAGATTTTTTTTCTATGACATTTTTCCTTTATTATTTTCTTTCTAATTGTGGAAAATCATTGAAATAAAGTGACGTTCAATTTTCTACAGTTCATAAAATTTGTTCCTAAAGATGTGCTTTTCCGACTAATCGTCATATCTCTACATTTACTGTTTGGTAATAATAAGTACCTCAGATACAGAATATCAAAATAAGAAATTTCACGATTTAGAGATTTCCATATAGTATAGACTACTCCACTTTATTTCATAAAAATAGATTTAGAATCATATATCATTATTACAACAACAACCAATCTATCGCGACCGCACTATAATGACATTAGTTTAAAATAAATATCTGTCAGTCTCTACGTTAACCTCGTAATATCATTTAATGGAATACACTCTTTTCCTGATTGTTTTTCGTGTAGTAAACACGTGTTGACTTAATTTATTATATTACTTTCACGACTGCGAATAGTTTTCAGCATTTTGTTTGAATATTCGTATTTTAAAGAAACTTAAACAAACCACCACGAGTGACATTGACGTTGTTGACAAACCATCATAAAATCATTGCCAGTGTAAGAAATTAGTTCCAGTGAAATTCCGCAATATGGCGCAACTAATTATAAAACATTTTTTTTTTCGGACAGATGTGTCTGCTCGCGAAACTACGCTGAGTGGCGAGCTTCCTGGAACGAAGATGACGAGTATCGAAAAATCTTAGCGAAGCAGCCCGCGGTTCAGGTGAGATGAGACCACCTATACTTATAGTACAGTCGCTATCAGATACATCGTAGCGGGCTGGGTAGTCAAATATATCTAGGCAGCGGTGAATTTCAGTAAATTCTGTACTAGACTTCTTGGCATTAATATTTGAAAATTTACCTTGCCATTCTAAATAAGAGTATATAACTAAATTAGGGAATGCAACCCGGGTACCCGAAAACCCGGGTACCCGGGTACCCGACTACATTTGGAGTCGGGTAAAAACCCGGGTTTTCAACTCACAAACCGGGTTTTATCCGAAATAAAGAAATATTAGTGAAATCATAAATAACTTGCAACAAAATGTTATATTACGGCTGTAACCCTGTAACCCTAACTTACTGCGTTGTAACTTAGTTAGCTTTGCCCGCGGCTCCGCTCGCGTTGAAATTGGTCTGTGTAAGTAAGCGGCTAATTCACCCCTAATTTTCTCTCCCTATCCCCTGGAAGCAGAAGTTTAAGTAAAGTTGACAGATGGATACAATAGTGGACTAAAGTCCAGATCCGCCCGGCGCCACGTCAGAATCTGACGAGGTTTCGCTGCATCTGCTCTCACAAACCCAAGAAATCTCACGTCCCGTCACCTGGCTCAGGTCTCCGTATACGCTCCGAATGAGGTCTTCAACGGACGGAAATATTCTGCATTACGTGTCTGGTAATCTAACCAGGCTGTTGGTTTCCTCCAGATTCTCCAGAAGTCTTTTTCCAACCTGCAGCAGTACCCGGGCGAATTCTTGGACATGTGAGCCTCCTCCTTGTTGGACTAGCATATTTTCAGCCAGGCGCAGCTTCTGTTCTGTAGAACTCTGGTTTTATCACATTTCCTTGATACACCGCAGACAGGTGTTGTCCTAATCTATTGGGCTCTTGAAAGTTGTGTGAGCCGTTTTTCCACCAGGCAGCAACGTAGCAGCGATTAGTCAATTATAAATTTATTGATATCCTGCAAAATCCTCCCTCAGTAGCTTATTCATGTCACAACGTATAAATTTTAGCGTCATCTCTTAGTTTATCCGGGTACTCGACAATCGTAACACATGTTTGATAAAAAGTTAGCACCTCTTTCCTAAGTAGCGCCATAAGATTCAAAGTCTGGAATCGTAATCAAACATGCTTTTCATTCTTAAATACCCGTAAAAACCATGAAACTCAATATTTAATACTTTTTGTTTAAGTCCGGGTATTACCCGGGTACCCGAGTTTTGAAAATCAAGGTCGGGTAAATACCCGGGTAACAAAAATGACCGGGAAATTGCATTCCCTAAACTAAATCCGATGTCCCCAAGATCACGGCCCCGCGACAGGGTACCCATGATGCCGGCTACATCTACATTCCCCCGCTAAATAGCCAAACTAATCATTTGGCCGAGGAATGAGCCGGCTCTTTGGTACGAACAACATTCTGACCGTTTTTTTTTTTCAATTTACTTATTCATACACCATCATCATCATCATATCGTATGGCTTCTTCTACTGCTGCTTGAATCCGTTTCAGATGTCTATTTTTAAGTTATGCAGCCAGTCCACGGCTACTGGCGAAAGCTTATGGAGTTCCTGTAGGCCGCCAGGGAAGGAGTGAAGCGGGCATTTTTCGACGATGTGCAGCAAAGTTTGATCCTGAGCGCCGCAATCGCAAGCTGGAGACATTTTTAGCCCCCATTTAAAAAGATGGTGATTAGACCGCCCGTGTCCTGTACGGAACCTGTTTAGCTTCACCCATGCAGATCGTAAGGCATCAAAACCAGTGGGCTTTTCTGTTGGGTCAGAAAGCAGTTCCTTTTGTGGATGGTCATGTTCTTCCCAGTATTCGCGCCACATCAATTGTGTGTCATAGGATGTGAGGTCGCTGTCCGTCCATATTGGGTGTCTAGATGGAAGACGATGGTAGGGTAACTGATCCAGTGTCTCACGTATGGGCATATTTATGCGCGTGCATTTTAGCCATTCTGTAGCTGCTGCGCTGCGTCTCCGTATTTCTGAAGGGGGTATGTGTGCCAGGGTTGGTAGCCAGGGAGTCGGGGTGGACCTAATTAATCCCGTGATAATGCGCAAGGCTTCGTTGATTTGCGTGTCGACTTTGTTAGTATGCGCGCTGCGATACCATACAGGAGCGCAGTATTCTGCAGTGGAATACACTAGCGCCAATGCGGAAGTGCGCAGGACTGTGGCCGAGGCACCCCAGCTGGTGCCCGCTAAGCTCCTTAAAATGTTAAGCCTGGTTTTTACCTTCTGTGCAACGTTCTCCAGATGCTGCTTATATGTCAGGGATCGGTCCAGCGTGACACCAAGGTATTTAGGCGTGAAGTTGTGTTCGACGTTCTTGTTGCAGAAAGAGATGTTTAGTTTACGTTTAGCGAGGCAGTTTGTGAGGTGGAAGGTTGACACTTCTGTTTTAGCAGGATTCGGACGGAGGCGCCATTTTTTGTAATATTCGCCCATGATATTTAAATCCGATGTTAGTGCTGCTTCCCCTTCTTCGAATGATCTTACTTGGAAGGCTAGGGCCAGGTCGTCGGCGTATGCGAATTTCCTGCTTTTGGTGTCGGGCATGTCTTTGGTGTAGACATTCATACACCATAAACTAATTACCCTAATATTATATAGTTAAAAGTTATTTGACAGTGATATCAATGATTTAAGCGACATTACTTATTTGTGGCGTTATCTGGGTAAAGGGACCTTACTGTCGGTATTGAGTTATGTATATCCCCATAATCTACATACATTGAGCTATCGGACCATGTAAAAAACATGCATGTAGGTTCAATAGATATTTTTTTAAAAATAATTGACACTCAAAAGTCAGAAAAGGTGATTATGAGAAAATTTAATTCAAACTTCTGCACCCCATTAAAGTATGTTATTGTTGGAAGTTACATAGATAACATGCAATTTGAGGAGTAGATTGTATGGGCTTTCAGGTTTCAAGTACAATTTTGTAATTGTATATCTGTTTTCGTATAGTTTACCTTGCCAAAGTGCATAAAGTAAAAAAAATATATATTGATGGATTTTTTACTTAAATTCCTATTTATAGTGTATTTCCGTTAGATATTATAGAAGGAATAAATATTATATGTAATTAGACACTCAATAAGAGCTACCTCGATTTGAATCAACATTGTTTAATATAAAAAAATATTTATTTTAACAAAAATAGCTTTGTGTTTATAAATCCAATTAAACAGTCAAAATCAACAAACATATACATATACTACGCTAAAACATAGCCAAATGAGATCAAATTAACAGAACAAATATTAAAAAAGTAGTTTTTTAAGTCTCAAAATTCAAGATAAAGTTTAGTAAAAAGTTGGTACAACCACTTTATATTTACTAAAAGGGACCTTATCGTCGGTGGTAAAATATTTAGTGATATCATCTGATATCGACTATAAATTTATGTATAATTTTGATAGTCTTAATTTTTAAAGCACTTTAGTATTAAACTCTTACCAAAAACCTATAATTTTGATTCGGCAAACACTAAATGATTAACGTATTTGAAAAGGGACCTTAGTGTCGGACGTAAAATGTTTAGTGACATAGTTAAAAATAAGTCTTGAAAAATACTTTTAATTTGTATTTTGCTGCGTCGCCAGCCAAATTGACGCCAGATTTACACATGAGGCATTGCCGGACCTACCATCCGATCACCGGACAATCCTCATGTGTATCGAAATGGATCCATTAATGGGAATTAGGAGACCCAAACACCGAGTCAGCTGGGAGACATTCACACAACAACTAGAAGAGACCACCACGTGCCACTCCACTCCGTTCTCCACAGCTGACGAAGTGGAAAAAGTGGCAGACCTGGTCACAGCTGGACTACAGGCGGCGCTATCAACAGCCTCCCACACCATCCCCGCCACAGAGAGGCCCACGCCCCTCCCGGGGAGGATTAGGAGCATGATCGAGCAGCAAAATGGCAGGCTACAAGATGCCCGACGATCAAGGCAGAGCTCAACGCCATGATCATAAAAACCAAGAAGGCGCTCACAGAACACAGGGTCGAGAGTAGGGAGAGCCACCTAGCGTCTTAAGAGGGTGATGTCCCCTTCATTCACCGTATCTGCAGACAGCTAGTGTCAAAACCTGAGGCAATAAGACCACTCTACGACCCTGTAGACAACACTCCACGCTACAAGGCTGAGGATCGCGCAGAGATCTTCGCCGAGTACCTGGAGGGACAATTTAGGCAACCCGATGCACAATGCAGAACACCAGCAGAGCATCACTGAACACCTGGAGAGGTACTTCGGAGGCACCAGCAAGAGCAGAGGAAGACGCGGTCTTCTTCTCCCCCAGCCAGATGCAGCGAGCCCTCCAACGTTGCGACCCCAAGAAAGCCCCGGGCGCCGATTCGATTCCCATTGTGGCAGTGACGCGCCTGTTCAACGGGATCATGCGCTCGGGTCACTTTCCCCAAACATGGAAGACTGGGAGGGTAGTTATGCTGCCCAATCCTGGCAAAAACTGCCGAAGACCGGAGAGCTGTAGGCCAATAACTCTGCTCAGCACCCTCTCCAAGGTGTTCAAGAGGCTCCTGTTGGGGAAACTTCTCCCCCACGTCGAGCCCCGTTCGGAACAGTTCGGATTCAGGCAACGCTACAGCTCACTCGCGTGCTTCACTTTATGGCCAATGCAAGCAACAAGAAGGAGCATGTTGTGGCTGTCATGCTCGACATGGAAAAAGCGTTCGACTGGGTATGGCACGAGGGGCTGCTGTACAAACTGTTGAACACCACGGCCCCACGCAGCATCATAACGGTGATAAAGTCCTTCCTGAGCGGATGCAAGTTCCAAGTGGCAGTGGAACAGGCACTGGCCTCGGAGCGCCCAATCCTAGCTGGAGTCCCTCAGGGAAGCTGCCTTACACCAGCATGCTACGCAACCTTCACCGATGACATCCCAGTGGTAGGAGGCGACGTCAAGCTGGGGCTGTTCGCGGATGACGCAGCCACTTACACCGCATCCGTCAGCCCCACCCATGCCGTCAGGAAGATGCAGACCCAGTTAGACGCCCTACCAAGATGGCTTGAGGACTGAAGGCTTACTGTCAACGTCACCAAGACTCAGGCCTTCATGACTGGAAGAAAACAGACTTCACCTCCACTCCGCATGTTTGGTCAAGACGTGGATTGGAAGCACACGGTGAGGTACCTGGGTGTCACTATAGATCGGGCCTCACCATGAATCAGCACGTGGCGGAAGTAGTTTCAAGAACCAGATCAGCGTGAACTACGCTGAGACCAGTCCTAAGGAGCAACCTGCCGATCCGCACGAAGCTGGGGATCTACAAAACGTATGTGAGGTCCAGGCTCACATACGCGGCGCCGGCGTGGTACGCCCTAGTGGCTACCACAATCCGAAACAAAATGAGAGCCCAAGAAAACCTGGTACTGATACACATTACAGATTGCCCACGCTTCGTGCGGAATGACCATATACAGAGGGCACTGAAATGGAAACCCTTAGACGCCTAGATCAGCAGACTGGCCAGCACAATGTTCCGGAAAGCTGATGAATCCCGCCACGAGCTGCTACGAGCTGCAGATGCAGCGACACCACCATCACCACCAACAGTGGGAAATAAAAAGAGGAGATAAAAGCTCTACCCGGGCCTCGAGGAGTCATGGAACATCACGAAGGCCCAACCAACTAAGAAACCGCCGTCGCAATCACGCGTCACCAGAAAGACCGGCCCGTAGTAAAGGGCCGCGACAGAGGTAGCCTAAGTGTACATAGTACAGATAAGGCCCTCCCCCCACACTCCCAAGAAGTGGGAGTGTGAGAGATGAGCAAGGATACACCTAATGATCAATAATTATCCTTTGACGCGCCGACAAGTACCGACACGTCTCTCAAACCGATACCGAGCTCACAGAAAGCATACAAGAGGGGCACCGACAATAAGGTCCCTTTTTCACTAAACTTTAAGGGCTGTTCTAAGTCTTAAAAAATCGATTTAAAAAGTTGTGTCTTTGTCAGATTAAATTTTAGACCCTGCTTATTAATATAGAGTAAAAAAAGAAAAATAGTTTTTTTTCGACATTTTACTTTAAACGTGATTATCTCGGCAACTAGAACCGACAATAAGGCCCCTTTCCCCAGATAACGCCACATTTTATGGATTAATTAATGGCGTTTAGTAAGGATATCCGAATTATCAAGTTACTCCTACTTACTATAAGTATAACATGATAAATCAGATCTCCTTGCTAGAGGTGAATGGATAACACACAACATCTACATAAAGTACTGATTGCAAAAAGAGTTGTGAGTTAATGAGATAATTGGAATTTAATTAAAAGCACGAACATATTTTCGAGATTAAGGTAGAAAAAATACACTAAGTAAATACCACTCTATAACGATTTATTGGGACATTCGGTCTCACTTGAAAATAATCAATGAATAAATAGATTTATTTATTACAAAAACATTCGAATTAAGTGGTAAGACAACTTAATAACCTAAAATCTAAGTAATAAATTAACTCTCGATTTATTTTCATCTGGATCACTAAAATTTATTATTAGTACATGGTTGTAGTAGTCAAAAAAATGATAATTATTACTGTGCCATACGTATAAAATTATGATTTACTTTACTTAAAGCATGGGTATTTTAAGAGGCGTTATTCCTTTTAAAATTGTTTTTTTTCATATTATGACAAATATTAATAAAATAATTTCAACCAACTTTTTAAAGTGAATAATACTTTTCCCCGAGTCCTAGGTAGTAACATAGCTATTTCATGCTTTCATTGCGTACAGTCGAAAATAAGTTGAAAAAAACTAATTTTCCGCGTGAATTTTGTCAATTTAGAGCAGTTTTTTTAAACAAAAAATATCAATGAAAAATTCAAACTAAGTTTCAAATATATACCAATAAATCCCAATAGCCCTGTTCCAGGTAGTAACATCAATAATACACGCAATAATAAATATCCTTGGAGAATATGAGAAATGAGAAGCATATTGTACTTCCAGCTAGTGACGGAAGCGGTGCCGCTGGTGGTGGCGGGGCACAGTCAGGAGGTCGAGTGCCTCGTGACGGACGGCGAGTGCGTGGTCAGCTCCTGTCTGCAGGGCAACATCAAGGTGTGGGACTCGCAGAACGGCGAGATGCTCACCAACATCGACCGCGGCGCGTGAGGACGCATTTATTACTTTTAAATACTTGTGCAAGGTCAGAAAATGAAGCAGGGGACTGTTCTTCACAGCAGGTCACTGTAGATTTTGCGTATTGGTTATTATTATGTTTATGTATTGTCTTAGTCAATTTATCCGCTATGATGTGTTATTAATGCTATCTAGAATAATCAAAGTGTCATTGCTTCGCATTACTTCCATTATAAACTTCAATTATTTTACACAGACTGATCAAACACACGTGATATGGCTCCTAAAAAGAAAAAGTTATCCCGAGAGGAATTGCTACAGAAAAAGAGAGAAGCAGAGGGACTAAGATACCAAAAAAGACCCTCAAAAGAGGGAAGAAATTAGAGAAAAGGAGAATTTTAAATACCAAAAGAAGAATGAAAAAGGCTTGCGGAAGTTAGTTAAGGACGTGAACACAGAACTGTCTTAAAGAAGTGGAAATATTTTTTTTGTTATGAATGTTTAAAGAAAGTTATGTTTTACGTTGATATTTTCTTAAATAAACTTTTGTTGATTATCGATTTGCAAATATGCCATAGTAAAATAAACATAAATGATTGATTAATGTAAAATTACTTTTATCAAAGTACTAAAGTCCCCTTTCCCACGAAACAGCCCCATGTCCCATTTAAAACAGCCCCCTCATGCTCGAAACAGTCCCCTGTTACGATTTTTTGGAAAATCGTTAATAACTTTAAAAATAAGTATAAATTCAGTGGGCCTCCTTATTCAACTAAAATAATAGTAAATTTTCTTCAAAATAGAATTAAGATTTTTGGAAATAGAAAAAAATGGCAGGACAGCATTTGTATGGTACCAATACGAGGTTACAGAGAATAGCCCATACAATAGAATAGAATGGAATAGAAACTTTTATTTCAGGTCATACACCCATAAAAATATTAGTAACAACTTATAATATGAATAGATTTGTCTAGAAAGAAATTGGCGTAAATATTTTAGTATTTATGTTCATGTTTCAAGTAAAGTATATATTCGTTTTTTCTTCTAGATTCTATAAATTGCAAAAAGAACTTTCCGAGAAAGTGGCAAAGAAAAGTGAACCTTCGAATTCTTCTCCAGGTCAGTACTAAATATTATTCTTTACGTATATTATACTTACATTCATAAAATTTGACGACGCGGTTGGCGCTGTTTGTAGTGCACCTGCCTACTGAGCCGGCGATACTGGGTTCGAATCTTGGCCAGGGCAAATATTTGTGTGATGAAGAACTGTTCCTTAATATTTATTTATTTTATTTATAAAATATAATCTCTTTTTGTTTTGTTTTTTGTAGCTCAAATAATCAATAATTTTGCAATGCATGTGCTCGAAAAGAGCGTTTTTAATACAGTTGCTCAAACAGTGGTACTTTTCGTAGCTGCAAATCGTGCGAAAAGTTGTTTATTTCGAACTAGTGCTTTTTACTTTTCATTTTTTTTAAATTTTCTCTTGTACTAACACGTCATACCTTATACATCCAAACAAAGGTCAATTACTATCTATCTGACTTTATTTATTACGTCATGCAGCATTGCAAGTGTATCTCATAATTATGCTTAAAATATTTAAATTGCATATTGGATCAATCAAAGGGTTATCTATTAAAAAAACTCAAAAACGGTCTTAATAATTTGTTTGAATGACTATTATTTAATGAGCAAATGATTATTATGCGTGACCTAAAAAAATTAAAACGAAAAGTATTGTCACAGATTAGATAATACAGTATTAAGCGTGACCGACGCGCTGCCTTATTAAATAATATATTTATTTACAATTATATGAAATGTAAAGACCTAAAAAAGATTCACGATGTTTATTGTTTAGAATCAATTAGATTACTGTGTAACATTATCATATCTCTTCGGAAATCTAAAAACTTTTTCTTTTAATTTGGCTGAATGATGACGGCCAACGCCACCTTGGAAAATAATATTACAATTAAAAGTAAAACTTTCTTTTTCATTCAAGATTATTTTAATTACGTGTAAATTACACGTAAGTTTTATAAAATAAGACTTTTTAATAGAGAATGATGGATTCATGTTATCAAAATAGATTTAACACCGCCCGATATACGAGCCAAGGCAAAAATTGCAAGTGAGAGTGTTTTACCCGCAAAATCGAAAGAAAAAGTATATTGCCGTCTATGATCATTTTATTGGCTGGAAACGAGAATCATACGAGAATTATTAACAACTTGAATAAAACTTTAAACTTGCAAACCAGCAAAGATCTTAAATGCGACTTTTCACAATTACTCTAAAAATTGAACTCTAAATTTCTATTAGACAGAAATAAATATAATTGCCCCTTTTAATTTAGTGTTTTAAACTTGTATTATTGCAATTTTTCGCAAATGTATTAAAAAAAGTTGTTTGGTACACGTGTGGAAACGTCATTTTAACTCGTCCCGAGTCTTGACCCTCGCCTTGCGGCTCGGGCCAAGACCTCGGGACTCGTTCAAAATGACACACTTTCCACACTTGTATCAAAAACTACTATTTCTCAGCAGTCAAACTGTGCGTAAAGAACTACGTTTCCGCATTAATGCTTTTTACTTTTTATTTTCATTATAATTTTTAACTATATCTGACAGCCCGACGCAAAGAGGTTTTAGAAGCAACACACGGTGTTTTTAAACTCACACCATTTTGCGGATTTTTAGTGGCACTACTTTATTTTACTGGCAACGAAAAATTTTTGGTAACTGACGTCGAAAGTCGGTGTATCAAAGAGGAAACAGGACTAAATATTCCGCAAATTTCAAGTGTTTTTTGCATAATAAAGCCAAAACTATGTATAGTGATGAAAGTCAAGGTTTTTTCAATAGGATTCAGTATTTATATCGCAAGATGAACGAAGGATTGAGCAGCATTCTGGTAATTATTGTTTTAAATTCCGTTAATGACAAATCCTTGACAAATTGCTATGAGGTTTAATAATGCAAATATATGACGTACGGTACGCTCATTATTGCCACATGAAAGCTGTTTTTAGCGCCACTATCCCTGGGCCGGACCGACACTTGCTAGGCTATATAAACGTTATAAATTAGTCAAATACTGTAAATTTTTTTTTAATGTGGGTACAGTCGAGTTCATTTACATCTACACACTTACGAGAACAAAAATATCTGAACACGACCCTATTGTCAGGAGCATAAAGTCGTGTTCAGATATTTTTGTTCTCGTAAGTGTGTAGATGTAAATGAACTCGACTGTACTATGTTTATTTAAACCATTAATACTAAAGATCAAAGCTTAGAGACAAATAGAAAAAGGAGCTACCTGGTGTAGAGACCGGGAATCGAACCCTCTCGGTACCTCTGGATTACCGGTCTAGTGCGTTAACTACTTCGCTACCCTAGCTCCACGGTCCCCGGTTCCCGGTCTCTTCCACCAGGTAGCTCCTTTTTCTATTTGTCTCTAAGCTTTGATCTTTGTATTAATTTGTGTTTTGGTTTACTGATTATTATTATTTATATATCGAAGTACAATAAAACTAATACGTTATTGATGACTATAGATTCGATTTAGAATTTGATCAACACACTAATTTTAAATACTTTTTCACTAAATACATTTTGTCTAAAAGAACTAGCGCTCGTGCCATTTTGAAATAAGACGATGAAATTGCATTGTTCACATGCGCATTAATAGATATGTCGAGCGCGTATCTACAAAAAACCCCTATGCATAGTAAAATTTTGTATAATACCCGTGTGTAAGATGATTTGAGACTCACGTTTATTTATTTATATTAAAAATTAAATTCGTCTGAAATCATCTACCTTACACACTTGTATCATAAAATTCATAAATAACTATTGCTTATGGAGCATTGTAGTAATATTGTGCATGAGCTTCACAAATTGTAGATTACTTTACAAGTTTATCGTTGTTGCAGCATTACAGCCATCCGCTACCGGGAAACAGGGTGAGGTAAGTATTACTATTTGCCGTTTTGTTTACAAAATAAAGACTGTTCATGATTTCTAGTCAAGGAAATTGAAACACGTACATTTTTCGCTCTTGTCACAATACCAATAAGAGTAAAAAAACAAACGCGTTCCTGTTTCCTTTACCGTACCTATGTGTTGTTTAAACAGTGTGTTTTTCGTTAATGTGCTCTAAACAGTTTGTTACTTATTTCCCTTTACAAGTAGTTTGTTTATACAAGATCCGATTGACTTGGTACAATGATTACTAACGCAAGCTTTGGAGTATGAAACATGATGAAGACAAAAAATTCAAAAATTAAAAATTAGTAAATAGACCACATAATACTTGGTCTTTCCACAAAAAAAAAATACTTTATGCGGTCGGCCAACAAGTGGTGGTACCAAAATGTTATGCTGAACGCCATATCACAAACTAGGTTTGGTAATGGATTAGAAATTGATATACAATTTAATTTTCTCCAACTTGCTTGGAAATGTTTCCATTAATGGATTAAAAATAGACCGAGAAATCCTCCGTTATACCTATAGCCGTAATACATAATTGAAAATAAAAATGATTGGCCGTGGTCGGGAAATAAGACTACACGATTGAGTAAAGAATACACCTTCAGTAGGTACACAACGTCTCATAAAAAAGAGGGTCTCCATCAATTTAACCGGCTGCAGGCCAGCTGTTCATTATTTCACAGGCATATTTTACTTTTAATTTTTTCGAAGACTGTTAATTCACCATACAGCCAATTGTCCAATAGCTAAGTATCAAAAACTGAGTTTAAAAAAATAAGAACTAGTAATTACTTTTTAACCCTTAAATGCATGAATTAAAAAAACAATATTATAAAATATTACTTTATTTCAAATAAATGTTTCTTGTTTTCAACCAGTAATTCATTTTTGTTTATGTAAGCTGCATCTTACACCATGCATTTAAGGGTTAATTGTTATCTGCGTTTAGTTCTCGCACTGAACATTTCTCGGCTCTGCTACTGTCAATGTATTTTAAATGTTGTCAAATTTCAAATACAGGAACATAAATTTTAATAATTATTATTTATTAGAGATTTCTCACGAAAGTTTTAATATATGATGGTATTGAATGAGTGAATTGAAAGTTAATAAATTTACCAAACGTAAACAAATAAAAAATAAAACAGAATAAATATAAAAGTTATTTAAAACTTATGATCTTCTCCGAATGATAAATGGTATGATGTCTAAAAAAATATTTTTTATTATTGTGTTTTCATATTAATCTCGTGAGGCCCAAGCTCAAAAACGACAGTTAGGCCTAAACGCCCACTGTACGTCGCAAAGTACACTTTCTTTCTTTCTTTAAACATGTCTGGGCTTTACTTACAAGTGTTACTTTTGTACTTTGTGGGGTATATTGGGCCTCTCGAGGATAATTTAATTCTTATTAATATCTTTTGTTTTAAATGAAAAATATGAATTGGACCCGAAATTTTATGCCTATTCCTAAAAAAAATAGGTAAGTACTAAATCATATATCTGTGTCATGAAGTTCGACACTGATATATGATATTCAAAATGTAGATTGGTGATTATTTCCAAGCATATTTGGAGAAAAGCACTCTACAGGCCTCGGCGGAAATGTCAGTTCTCGGATTCGTATTATTGGAAATCATGCTCTACCACGAACTGACTTTTCCCGGTCTCTGCAGTAATGTACTATTAAAGTTAAAAGTGCTCTGAACATGGTCGCTCTCTTAATCATAGCCCGTACTTTCGCTGCGCAAGGGTCTCGGCAACCACCTCAGCGGGCTGCGGTTCCGGGCGGCGGGCGACGCCGCCCCGCACCTACCGCCCGCCGAGACCACGAGATACGACTTCGCCAAGACATACAGGTACCACATTCAGTATTACACCATCATCACGCACACTGGTTCATCGGTGGTTGAGCTAATGCACACAACACCATGTCATGTAATGACAGCGAGATTTTGAACATATCGTTTTTTTTTTGTACTGACAGCAAACTCCAGGATTGGGTATTTTTTTTAGAAAAATAAGTTTGATTTTATATAATGTAAATATAGGTAATAATTTTATTTTCGCGATAATATTGATGATTTATGCCAACGAAGATAACCTTGTAATAAATCGTAATGAATCAGATGAAGACAAATAGAGTAACTAGTTAATTAAGAAATATTTATTTCTTTTCTTATTCAATCTATTTTTCTAAAAAAACTATGTCCTGTTTTTAATTACATTTAAATTCACTCATTTATCCCGTACATTCACAACTTTTTTACTTTATTTAGTTGTGTGTGTTAATACATAATTCACCACAACTATCGTGGAGATACCTGTACTACTAATAACAAATCTGTGCCTGTGGTACAGTAGCGATCAAAAGTATTTTGACAAAGGCAAAAGCTTTGATATTATATGCGATATATTAGTTTTTCCAACTTAATTCTTGATATAGTATTTCATGGCTTAAAAGCTTCTCGAAACAAGTAAAAAGTTTAGTTTCACTGAATTAAAATATAAACATAGCCAACAAAAATATTTATACACCGGTTTAAAATATTTTGACAATGTCTCTATTCAAATTTGTTGAGAAATGGATTTACATATTATGTAAAAACTACAACTTGAGGCTTTTCTTAACATTTTAAGAATATTTTGAGTAACCTGTTGCGGCTGTACTTAAGAAGGGTAAGTCGCAAGCTGAGATTTCGCGAAGTTTTGGTATATCAAGGCAATTGGTTAGTGTCTGGAATAAGCAGTTCAAGGCTCGAAACGGCGTCACAAATAAGCCTGAAAGCAGTCGTACTCGAAAAACGACTTGTACAACTGATCATGTAATAAAAAACGTAAGACGTAGAAACCCCACGGAATAATGCAGTGACAAATAAAGATGAACTAACAGAAAACTGTAACACAAATATTCATATTTTAACTATTAAATAAACGAAGCCTAATAGAGCAAGCATCACATGGTCGACGCCCATAAAAAAAACTACAATGTTCAGCAAAAAATAAGGCATCCCGATTAGCATTTGCGATTCGTCAAAAATCATGAACAAGTGCCGATTGGTCAACAATTGTATGGAGTGACGTAAGCAAGTTAAATTTAATCTCGTCGCGTGGTATCAAGTATGTGCGATACCTGGTACCCACACTCAGGCATAGTGGCGGCAACGTAATGGTGCGGGGATATTTTTCTCGCCGTGGCGTCGGGCCTCTCGTATGAATTGACGGGATAATGGGATCGATATGTGTATGAAAATATACTTAATACACACATGATACCCTATGAAAATAAATAAAGAAAAATATGCAACCTCCCTGGGTTTTTCAGCACCATAATGACCTCAGACACAATTCTAAAAATTTACAGGCTTTCTTAAAGCGAAAAAAAGTCAATGTTTTTGAGGGGCCTAGTCAAAATGCTGACTTAATCCTATCGAGCATCTATGAGAAGAGTTGGATCGTCGAGTGAGGTGCAGAAATTACTCCAAGGGGCTTTTTTTCAAGCACTTCAGTCGACAGGACGAACATACCTTACGAACGTATATACCGGGTGTACAATCCAAATGGGTCAGTATGGTGAAGTCGGAAACTATGAAAGATAGCGAGATCTGTTCTTAGGAACCATGACGTCGATTTTAGATTCATTAAAAACTGCATTCATATTTTTTTCGTATATCTCATGCATAACCGGGAATATATCACGATTTGTCGAATTATACTATATTCCTAGTATCACGATTCACGATTTTTCGAGTTATACGAGTACGATCGGGCGAAGAGATTTATGTAGGTACAATAGGCTTGGTAAAATTTTTCGATGACCATTATATTTTAACCGACTTCAGAAGAAGGAGGGGGTTCTTAATTCGGTTGTATTTTTTTTTATTTGTTTGTTACCTCAGAACTCCTTCATTTATGAGTCGATTTGGAAAATTCTTTTTTGGTTCATGAGTAGACATCTCCAAGTTGGTCCCATAAATTTTTGGTGAAGATCTGATGAGGAGATCCATGAGGAATCGAAGGAATTCCTGAAATATGATGGGCACATCTATGGCGATTTCGGTATTTATTACAATAGTTCAAGCATCCACCAAGAGAAACTGATGATGAAGACAAGCCTCAGTTACTACTGAGGCACAAAACAGATAGATACAGAAATCAATCTACATACAAGCGCGCTCGAGCAAACGCACACAATAGACATTGCTCACGGACACATCAAGCGGATGGCACTCGCGCTTGCACTGGTCTGAACTTGTACGAGATATCGTGTCTGTGAGCAATGTCTATGTGTGCTCGAGCGCGCTTGTATGTAGATTGATTTCTGTACCTATCTGTTTTGTGACTGAGGGCTCACTCAGTAAAGCATTTGTTACACTTAGGAGAAGGTTTTAGTATTTTGACCGACTATAAAAAAAGGTTCTCACAGTTGGAGCCGCATATATGTAATGTTTGTCCGCGATTATGAAGTTGTTCACGAACAACTTTATAATCTTGCACAACCTAATCTTAAATGAACAACGTTTTAATTTGCGTCTGATAGTCATCATATTCTATGCTGAGCTGATGATGGAAGGTATAACTCCTTAACGGTTAGGAGTTAGGAGATAATTCAAATGCGATTCATGCCTCCAAGACCTCCCCGATCACCCCGCCATAAGTATTTTATATGAATCACTAAAAAGGGAAAAAGCTATAGTATATAAATATAATAATTGAGTGGTTGGGCACCGACTTCAAAAGGTGATTCAAATGTAACCTATACTTGAACGGGTTATTTTTGGCTTTTTAGTTTTATTGAAGTTGGTTCTTTTTTGTAATTTTTTTTTCTATAGTCCTTGCTGTAAGGATCTCAAACTGCAGGTCATTAATTTTTCTTTACCATGGTTTTTCCGAAATGTTTTTTAAATTGTCAATTTGGCAGTTCGCAATAGTGTTGGTTGACGGGACCTTTGCTTTGCCAATATTTTGATCGGGAAGAAGCATAACGTGAAATTGACAACTTTCAGGAATAATGGGCTATATTTGAAGAGCTATTGTTTGGCCCCTATAGCATGTAGAAATTTACAATTTAGTTTAAATTGTAGTAAATTAATGGTCTTAAAACATAAAGTAAAAAAGTCACAAAATTAGATTGTTGTGCTTTGCGCAGCTCGAAGTTGCATAGTTGGACAAACACTGCCCTAACTGATCCTTACAACATATCAAAAGTCCACAACTACATCGTGCTTTGAAATTTTAATGTTTATCTCTACTGGGTTATGAGTTTTTTACAAGAGGCTTTTGCACTGCTTACAATAATGTAAAATTTTACGACATATACATAAATTTCTGCGGAGGCCTAGAACTAAAGGGATTGCCGGACGAGTTTGGGATAAAACGAGTCCTGCAGTCCCTGTTCCGGCCTAGGCTTTAATAGTGCTATTCTCCAACAATACCAGGAAATATTAAAATTATAAAAAATAACAGATAATTAACGGACTAACTAGCACTAACCTGCCATTTCACTATTAGCAAATAAAACGCCTATTTTTCTATCCAAAGAGTTATTTAAATTAATGTATGTAGCGTTTTTTCATCATTTCTCATGAATTACTATTTAGAAATTCAAATATAATAATAATTGGTAACTTAAAACACGTATTTTTTACTAAATATCTATTTAAATTTTGAAAATTATCAGTTGGATCCCATTAATCTTAAAATTTATGTTGGGATATGATAGATTTTTTGCCGCTACTGTGTATATGTTTTTCCTTCTTGACAAATGATTTAAATAACTTGATTTACAGAGAATTGTACTGCAGTGATCAGCACGACGACATTTACAATTACGAATCAAAAGAAAACGTAGACATTAATAATTTAAGTATAGACAAGTCTAGTTTAAGTGTTAACAGTTTGAAGGACAGTGAAGAAAGTAGTTTTGTATTTAAATCTATTAGTGACACGCCTGTGAGTGGTTTAAGAAATAGACACAAGGGTAAGATAGTGAGTAACGGTGGAGTAGAGAGCACGAGGAGCGGCGATGAAGCAGAACCCGCCCCTAGTGAAGACTGGCGCGGTCGGGCGGTGCGGGAATCACCCATCTGGTGCATGGACTTCTGCAACGACCTGATCATATTGGGTTGTGCTGACGGAAGACTGGAGTTTTGGGAAGCTAGCTCGGGAAAGTTGATGGTGAGTTTATTTACAAATATTTATATGAAAATAAATTTGAATGCACCTGACTATTTCCATACTGACAAACCCTGAACAAAGTCACATAATAAAGCATTTATTTGCAGGCTAAAAACCTATAGTTATAGCTCTTTCGTGCCTGCAATAAATCTCTCTCGCCCTTTCCTATAATCGTATATAGCTAAAGCTACACAGCCAGACTGCTATGCTTCCTTTTAACATACTATGTATTTCACGAAATTTACTATTAAAACAGACATGTTCTAGCAATTGGTAAAATGCTGGTACACTGTCAATTAGGGTGTTTCATTTTTCAAAAAGTTTGATTTTCATGTGACTTCGCTCAAATCCTTGATCACACTTACCCAAAAGGCCACTGTGCCAAATTTCAGCTTAATTGAACATTATTTAGAGGTTGCGCAACATTGTGGAATTTGCAACAAATACGTAATAATATTCTTGAGCATTATTCAAATAAGAATTTCACCATTTTTGGGTTATTAAATTAAAAAAAACTTATCTGGCATAAAAAAGCAGTAACGTACATCAAATTCAGCTTTCAGTAAAGCTTCTTCTAATGAATTTCTATAAACATAGGCTCTTTCAAAGAAAAGTATAGTTTTAGTATACACTCATTATGACAAAAAAAAAATTATATCATACAATTATATGTCAACATCTGCTAAGAACTTAAAGTAGAGAAGATGTGCAATATTTCTGTATAGAAAGAAAAACACAAAAGTACATTTTTCAGAATAATTTTTGAGTGCCAGTACGATACGCGGTTTCCGCATAATATAGAGCCATTATCACTTTGGCGACATGAAGAATGTTATTTTTGTATAGTATGCTATACTGATATGCATTACATATTGATAAACAATGGCAAATTATACAAATACATATATTTTCAGGCTTCTTAACTTTTTATTTTTTGTGTATACGTTCAGAACTCCAAAACTCTACGATTTTGCTTTTTTGTATGTTATTTTATTCTATATTTTTGTAAAATATGACGTAAATTATCTCTCATCGTATTAAAAATACTAGACTTCTTCTATATTCTAAGTGATTTCGAAAACGCTGATGTATCTGCTCTGGAAATCGTTTGCTGTATTTTTTCCCTTTTTTCTATAAATGGTAAAATTACACGTTTCTCTTGAAGGCTCTGAATTTATAGAAATTTAACAATGGTTTAATTACTTACATTTAAACTTCTCTACGGGTAATACGCTTTACTTCCAAACGAATAAACTTCCAAAAGATATCTATGATTAACATCTTATAAAATATAAAATCAGTACTTCAGAATTATTACGAATTTTAACATTTGTTGTAAAAGTGGTTAGTTTGCGCAACCTCTAAAGTCCTAAAAATTTCTTGAAATTTGGAACAAATATTTTATTTTATTATAGGGACTCGATCCCCAAGCGAAGTCTTAAAAAATACACAGTTTATTTTTTTCCATACAAAGATGAAACACCCTACTGTCAATGCCTAATGCACTCATCCTACTAATGATTAAATTAGTACCTACACTAATGGTTTCCATAAAACTAAAACCAACCCCTTTTCCAAGTCATGACTGCGCCCATACTAGTTATTTATGATACAAGTATGTCAGGTAGGTGATTTCAGACGAGTGCAATTTTTATTCACGAGCGGGCTACGAGCAAGTTATTAAATAAACACGAGTCGAAAATCATCTTGCACACGTGCTTTGTGCAAAGTAATCTTCTCCGCACTAGTGCTTTTTTCAGTTTTTTTTAACAGATGATCCACGCAGAAAGGTTTTGTTATTAGAATAAAGTTTTATCGATATCGCGTGTGAGATCGAGAGGGACGGCACTATATGACAATCGAATTTCGAACATCGGTGTAGCCCTTCAGACGCCGTATGCAAATGACCAGACATACAGCTATTTAATACCAAGAAGAGCTGAGAGAGAGCAAGAGCGAGATTGGAGATCGTATGCTATAATATTAATAGTATTAAATTTGAAAGATAAACAGTCGGTGGTAATTTTAAAAACCTGTATACGTAAGTAGTAACTACAATACAAATTAAAAATGCAGAAATAATAATTAACATTGTTCTAATAAAAAAGCATACACTTATTTGAGAGATTAATTTTAACTTCAGTGAAGTGAACAGTCTTTTTTGTTTTCTGGTCTCTTATACCTCCTTAAAACAAATACTCTTCTTATTTCAAATATTCACATAAAATATAGTGTTAATTTAACCCTGAGAAAAATATTACTCGGAATTTAATAAAACGGATCAAGTTTATTTTGTAGCTAACGCGCCGCGTACTGAGCGCTAACGCCATCTATCGAGTATTCATGAAAATGGTGATTTTTCCAAGGCGTAAGGACTCCTAAACGACAATTTAACCAATCAAAGCTAATCTGCTGCTTGTCAAATTAAATTGACCAATGAGAATGCGTCATTTCTGAGGTATATATTTTCTTAAACGTATAATATCCGCAAAAGGGTGATTTCTAAGTAAAATAATACGTTCAGTTTATTTAATAAATTTTCGTTAAATAGATCAAATATTTTAAAGTTCGTGTAAGGCGCGTAAAACAACTACCTAATTACAACATTTATTTTTCCGCAAATAAACAGTTTTTTGCATTTAAATAATATAAGTATATATTGATATGTTGAGTTCATAATACTTTTAAAATTTGGCTCTAAAGTCTCCTCCATGACTCCATGGTCCAATATGTTTATCCTCTTGGAGATGCGCGCATGCGCTACGGAGCAACCCGCCATAAATAAATATTAAAAAAAATGTTTAGTAAATATTGTTGGATTTTCGTAATGTTTGAATATTTTTGTTATTTCCTCACAAGTCGTTTGAAAATAGTCTTTACATCGTTTTAATTATTATTACACGATCAGGTTTATATAATAGCACTCATCTTTACAACAATGAGGCTCCATTATACCGCACTCATATTTCCTCAATATGTTTAGTCTCGAATAAAAATGTAACAGATGAACTCGTATTATCAAAGGCCTCTCCTGTGGATCAGCCTTCGTAATTTACTCGTTCATCTGTTGCTTACTTTGCAGCCTCTAAACCATGTACTATTCTTTGTAACCCAGTTACGAACGAAATATTACCTATAACCCATCAGAAATTAACATAAAATTTGCAAAGCACGGTGAGGTTGTGGATGTTTGATATGTTGTAAGGATGAGTTAGGGCAGTGTCCATCCAACTATCCAAATTCGAGAATCGTGAGGTCGCTGCGTAAATCGCAAAAAACTGCGAAATATTGGAACTTTTATTACTACATGGTCTAAAAGTCGTAAACCATGTGCTTACTAGAATCAAGATTCAGATTTTTTAAGACCATTAAATTTGATACAATTTAAGCTAAATAGACATGTTGACTAATTTTTTTTGAGGATGTCAATCGATTCTATTTTTTATTGTGATCAAATGTCTATATGGGACTGACTACACTTAAACTGCTCTAAAAGTCAGAAATGACCGTCAAAGTTCAACATTTCTACGTAGCGCTAAAAACGCTCCATACAAAACGCGTCAGGCTAGTGACGTCACAGGCCGGTATAGGTACCAATAATAGTATGGAAAAATTAAGAAATTTGGCATTTTCACCGTGAAAAAGTGCGTTTAAGTTCATAGTTGTCATACAATTATTGTTTCGTAAAATTATGAGGATTCTGAAAACATTTTCAAAATTAATTTTAGATTAAAAAAATAAAACATAAAATTTGCGTACCTTTGAAGTCACATATTTCCAAAAAAGATATATGTTTCTGGTTTTTTTTCTTTGTTTCGTGATATATTTAGCTAATTTTATTCATATAACTACAGTACGCTGTAGAATTCAACATCAGTCAAATAGCCTATTGTAACTCTCTACATGCTATACGGGCCAAACTATATGCTATAGAGGTAACTTTCCTGAAGGTTGTCAATTCTAAGTTATAATTCCTTCCGGAAAGGATCCGGATTAAAGTTGTGGTACATTTAATTTCTAACATAACTGCATAACTGTAAATCGTAACATTCGTGACAGTATTTCACTTCCCATCACCTACAGCTTTATAAGGCGCAGGCTCGCCCACATATGGAATTAATAAGGCAATCTGGGAGTTTTCTTTGGCGGTTCTTTCGCCTCAGTAAGCCTTATAGTGAACCGCTGGTAGATATTTTAAATAAATAATAAATGCTCTTCTGGCACATGTGTAACTTTCTTTACAAATTAGGCCCATCTGGCATGTATGAACACCTTTATTTTAAATTAATATTTATAAAATGGGTAGTTTGCACAAATGTAACTTTGACACAGAAAAATTGTGTTTTTCTCAGTTAACCTTTGACGACGGTACCTGTAAAGGTACTGAAACGTCAGGGAGGCTCATATTAGTACATTATGATACAAGTGTGCTAAGTTGGTCATTACAGTCGAGGCGAATTTGCAACCCGAGCCGAAGGCGAGGGCGTAATAGAGCCGAGAGTGTAATGACCAAATGCACACGAGTTTCATACGACGTTTTTCAACACACTTGCGAGGAAAAAAAACCCGTTTATAACTGAAATATTTAATTATTAAAACAAATAGTGAAAGTACAATTATTGAAATGATACACAGTGGATTTCGATCGCATTTGTACAGTATGTTTTTTGCCTTCGTCGAACGTAAATTTTCGTATTTTTTTTTACTATGAATGTGAATTATGAATGATCGTGGTATTTTATTTTTAGTGTTAGTAATTTTTACTAAAAGCATTATGCCGTGATTTTCTATGTCTTTTCTAGCAATATTACTCAGTTCCTGACGTCTACATGCTCCAGTAATACCGAATAAAAACGAGACCTGAAAGTAAATAAAATACATATTTAGTTACTACTGCCTGCAAATTAAGCATGTCTGGGCGGATGTCCACTTAATTTTGTAACAAAAATATTTGAAATCAGAAGTCGTTTACATTTGATATGGCTGCCAAACAATACATACACACTTACCTACATAGATATAAATATAAAACATATATAAAATAGTTGAGTGGATGAGTAGCCTCATGAGTAGTCGTTTTAATTTTTTATAAACATAATCATTCAGTGTACAGAAATTTCATATTTAAATAAAATAACAATTTCAACTGACCTGTGTTGCTAGGCTATCCGGTTCTTCTTTCAGAAACTTTTCGATGTTACAATGCATGTGCTCGAAAAGAGTGTATTCTAGGCATTCAAACTGTGCGGAAAGTACTACTTTTCCGCACTAGTGCTTTTTACTTTTCAATTGTTTTTTAATTCATAGCCGTATCTGACAGCCTGACACAAAGAGGTTTTATTATTTACAAAAAGTTTGATAAATAAGTCAAATACCGATTATTATCACGTTTAAAAGTACAATAAAACCAATATTTCATTAATTAATTCATTTAACACGTCATTAATTACATTAGATATCAAATTTGATTAATAAACGAACTATAAATCGTTGTTCATTAAATACATTTGGCTGAATGTACACGCGCTTGTGCCATTTTGACATAAGACGAATATTAAAAAAATACTTTTGCACATGCGCAGTAGTAGATTATGTCGAGCGCGGTTTCCAAATAACTCCGCCATTTTTTATTGATGTCTAGTTTATTTTGAAGTTGTTTTGTGTAAATCTGCTGAAATAATGGCGAGATAAAGGGACGAATCATGAATTTAAACCCGTAAAATGTTATTGAAGAAGTAAAAAATGTGAACGACGGCTTCTTGTTGGATAAATCAAATCAAAATACTTTTTTTCCAATGTAAACAGTCTTTGTGAGTATTAAAGTATTTTCTATTTTCTCGTACATGCATTGTAAAGTTTTGTACGGAACTCGTGTGTAAGATGATTTCTGACTCGTGTTTGTTTAATCACTCGCTCGTACCTCGCTCGCGACTAAAAATCACACTCGTCTTAAATCACCTACCTTCCACACTTGTATCGTAAATAACTATTTTACTTCTGTAACCATATGAGCGCCACTTCAAGAACGCAATCAGATTGGCATATGTTTTTATGTCAATACCATTTTTGTTCCGAACAGTGTGCTTTTTAACATGGAGTAGATAGACCACAGCGAGGTAGGCTGATATCTATTTGCTAGCTCATGAAAATAAGCTAAAAATACGTTTTCCGAGGACAAATGGGCTTTTTTGCTAGATTTCCAATGAATAAAATTTTCATGGGCTATTGGATACTTTTCTTTAGATTAGAAAGTTGTGTTTATTAGTCTCTTGTAGTCACCGTCTCATCACTCTCATCAGTTGACTTTACAGAATCTTTTTTTCTTGGTAGTTGCTTTGATTTTAGTGCTCCACCCTTCGATTTGTCATAACTCCACTTGTGACTTCAAAGTTATATCTTATTGTCACCGTTTCCTAAGTTGACTTAAAATAATCGATAGACTAACTACATATCTTGTTTCCGTGCTAGATAGCTGTTTTGTTTTTTGTGCGGTTTCTCCCCTAGGCCCCCCGTTTGAAATCCTCAGTTGATTTTACAGAATCACAAGACATACTATCTTGTCATTTACGATCTTTAATTTTGCTGGAAACATTATTCGCCTCATTAATAGGGTGCGTATGTGGCGCACTTTCTGTGGATTATTTCTGTCATGTCTCTGTAACTGAAAATCATGCTGACTGTCTTCTGTGGCGATCGTCTGGTTTAAAAAAAATTGGTCGACTGGTCGGTAACCTCGTTTGATCCGTCAGTAGTTTCAAAACCAGCCCAAGAGAAGACATAGGTACATTAATTACAAATCCACAAATTAAATTACCACTGTTCCTTGTAATAGCTGAACGTATATCATCTCGGTGTATCACAAAGGGGTGTGGTACACGTCAGTAGATTCAGAAAATGCTTCCTCTACGTCAATATGTGTCTGCTTCAGATCATGATTTTGCTCAGTTTATAATTCTGTGTGTTCTACAACAGAGTAATTTTTCAAATGAGAATAGAGAAATAATGTATAAATACATATATGTATGAAAATGTATAAAAAAATCTATTCGGTGGTTAAATTATAAACTCTACTACTCGGCCAGGCAATCCCAACTTTCCCGGCCTGTGTTGTGTGTAATAATGTACTATTTATTTTCTCAGACGATGGACTCTCTCTAGATCTCGTTCGTTCCTCGCTCGTGATTAAAAATGACACTCTTCTGAAATTACTTGCTTTACACACTTTTATTATAAATAACTATAGCATCGTACTCTTTTTCGCATTTAGATATAATAAAGCGGTTTTATGACAGTGCGTGTGGTGGGGCCTGGAGGCACGTAACGGCGCGGGCGTGACGCACGTGCGGGCGCTTGCGGGCGCGCGGCGCGTGGCCGCCGCGTCACTGGGCGGCCGGCTCGCGCTGCTGCGCCTCGACGCGTACAACGCGTCCTCCGGCGCACGCGTCGACTGGCGCTTCTGCACCGCGCACCGACGAAGTAAGTATTATACAATGAGGCCGCACCGTCCGTAAGTTTTAGTTTTTTTAACCGACTTCAAAAAAGGAGGGGGTTCTCAATTCGGTTGTATTTATTATTGGAGCTCCCATGGATCGACTCGAATGGACTGTGTGACAATGCGCAGATCTCAGCGAGTTCTCAACCGATTTTAGAAATTTTTATTTTAAAATGCAAAAATTAAATTTCGCTAGGTCGTGACAAAAGAAAATTAAAAAAAAATGAAAAAAAAACTCCGCTCCAATCTATGGTGCAAGCTTAGCCGGTGGCTGACTCTGCATCGACCTAGTTATTATAATTTTTTAATGTTTGTGACCTCAGAACTCCGCCATTTATGAGTTGATTTGGAAAAATCTTTTTTGGTTCATGAGTAGACATCTCCAAGTTAGTCCCATACAATTTTGGTTAAGATCGAGATCGAGTTGACGAGATCCATGAGGAATCGAAGGAATTCCTGAAATATTATGGACACATCTACGGCGATTTCGGTATTTAGTACAATATATATCAATATCCGGTAAGTACCAATCTAATCTAGGCTAAGCCTGTATATTCACATGAAAAAAAAGGGGTTAGGTTCGTAAGGACTAGATTACATAACGACTCTATAAGCAAAACGTCTTAGTTGCATAAGGTCTTGGTAGCTAAATGTCTAATTGTACAAACGTCTTAATAGTAGAATGCCCGGGTTTAAGATTGGACTTAGTTCTATTACGTCTTGTTTGTATAACGCCCTAATATCAAAATGTTGTAATAGCAAAACGACTAGGTAGGCATATCGTCAAACATTAATAACGTCTAAATGGCATAACGACTAGATGGTTGAATGACAAGAAAAACTCAAACGTAGTTTGTGAAGGAACTCTTTTATAAAGAATCTTCAAAGTCGAGTTGAAGCCGATATGCAATCATGACGTTTTGCTACCAAGACCATATGCTATCCAGACACTTTTCCTTATGCGTCGTTTTACAATCAAGACTTATTAATAACTTGGACGTAAACTCTATTAGTCATTTTGCAACTTCGGGCGTTATGCTATAGTTGTCGATCGAACAACTAACACATTCTACTCACTATAGGGCATTCTGCAAAAAAGACATTGTGCTTACCAAGACCTTATGCAACTAAGACGTTTTGCTTATAGAGTCGTTATGCAATCTAGTCCTTACGAACCTAACCCAAAAAAAGGAATAAAGTTATAATATTACTATTTGTTGGGTATGTATTTTAAAGTTTTGTAAAAAAAATACTGTCTGTATAAAATTATGGGGGTTATTATTGGGGGTATTAATTGGGGGGTATTAAGGACTAGTTTGAAGAATGACTATGTCCGCGAAACGTCGTAATTGAATAATGCCTTAGTAAACACAAAGACTTTTTTTAACAAAGACTAGGTAAGCAGTATGTCTTGCTTGCACGATTGTCATAATATCAAAAAGCCATTGTTGTAAAATGACTAGGTAGGTTTTGGGCCATATTGCATTATGCCTTGGTCGTAAAATGACACATTATGTATTTTGTCTAGATCGTACAACGTCTTGGAATAAAAGCGTCTAAGTAGCAAAACGTCGTGATTGCACAACGTCCAAGTTATAAAAGATAATGAATTGAATATTTGTACAAAAGCAGTGGTTGACATGAAGCAGGCAAATAGTATTTTAACAGAAAGGTACTGTTACTTTATTACAACTCAACAATTATCCTGATTTTGACGAAATTTGACAAAACAACAGCTCGATGACTGTTTCCTTGTCATTCGATTATGTCGGCGTTTTGCAACCGCGACTTAATTAATATTTGGCTAGATCCTTATTTTGTCATTTTACTATCAGTATATATGTTCTGCTACTAAGTCAATTTGCCATTAGCACATTTCGCTTATTTGGCCATTTTGTAAACAAAGACCTTGTACAACTAAGTCCAGTTTTATACCCAGTCATTATAATATTACGGTATTTTATGTGCCTGGACATTATACCACCGTGACCTAACACATATTAGACCTTCTTCTAACATAGTCATTCTTCAAACTAGTCCTTCTGACCCTAACCCAATTATTAGTAGAGGATCCCGATATAAAACGACCTTCACCGAGATGTTTATTTGATGAAATGTATTTTATATTTAATTTAATATGTCAATAAATATATTGCAGATGGGTTGCCTAACAAATTTTAGTCCAGGGTATGTTTAGTTAAAAATAAAAAATAAAAATTAACATTTCACCGATTTGATTTTTAGATAAACTCATAATAAAATAATCTTTAATTTTATTTAATTTCAATTCAATAATCAGACCGTTGTAAAATGCTAGTAGGTATAGATTTACCTGTTTATACCTGGCTACCCGATAGTTGTGACGGGAAAAGAATAGGCAACCTAACGTTTGCATATTCTATGGGCTTCATACTTTCGATTGGTATAGAATTTATCTAATATTAATCAAACCGGTGAAATGTAAAAAAAAAAAAAAAATATCACCCTGGACTGAAATTTGTTAGGCAACCCATATGCAATATATTTATTGACATATGAAATTAAGCCAAAGCTTATAGTAAAGAAACTTTTAGGGTTAGAACTTTTCACCATGTGATTACATAAATAAGAGTAAAAAAAGAAATAGGAACAAGTGGTTGACTAGCATATAATGTTTAATTTTGTCTTATGTATTTTTTATTTCCTCCCAAATGTGATGAATAATATGATGGGCAGTTAGGGGATTACAAAATCAGGCCATTATAAGCCCTCCGCCTTCGGCGTCGGGCTTCTAATAGACGTTCTTTAGTAATCCCCTTCTTACAACCCTTATTGTATGCTCAATACCTATACTACATATTTCCAGCGCACAAACGCACGGGCTCGGCGGGGTCGCTGCGCGGCGCGGGCGGCGACGAGCGCGCGCGCTCACGTCACAGCTTCTCCTACGACTCGGACCACAGTGACGGGGACGGTAACGAGACAACTCGTGTCTTATACCTTACTAGCGGACCCCACAGATGTTGTACTCTAACGTTGGCTTTATGGTAACATAATTACCTATAGGTTAAACATACTGCGATACGAAACTACTATACGAATAATTGCTTATGTACGAGGAGCGTCTAAAAAAATATTCGGCGGCCTTTCACCCTTTTCAATCCACTGCATCAATTCAGACTTGCACTCCGAATCATACTACCTGATCCATGTGTCATCAACAGTTACTATTCGGGAACAAACTTCATCTAAATCATCGTCGCACAATTCTAAAAACGCCCAAGAAGTTTCAACACAACGTTCTTTATCGAAGGCCGTCAGCATTTTCGGTACCCAATGAGCACTGGCTTTACTCATGTATATGTTCATGTTAAATTTCTTCGACTCTTTCTTTACAAATACCTAAGAGCTCAGATATTGCCAAAATTCTATTCTTCTATCTTCTAACACCAGTTTTTCAGACTTATTGCTACGTTTTTTCCGGTCACTACCGATATCGGCCGCCCTGAGCGGGGGTCGTCTTCGCTCGATTCCCGTCTGAGTTTATGTAAATAAGTGACTCTTCTATCTGACCGTGTCATAAGAAGGGCCCAGAGGGTCAAATTTAACTTGCAAAATTCCATTATAGACAACGGGACAGGTGAAAGTAAATAAAAGCTTGTAAATACCGATAATTTTTCTTGAATCCGCAATATCAAATCTTTTATTCGGAAAACCTACAATTGCTGACTATTTATGGGAGTTAGTAATTTCGCACTATATGTCCCTTGACTTTGGCAGTAAATGCAATATAGAAAGATACCGATCTTTGATGATATAATGCAAGGCAAGTGAACTAGTTTGCGTTGTGTATGTTATATATATTCGCCATTATTGACAGAAGTAATCGTCCACCGCATCGCGCAGTGCCGGCCGCACCAGCAGCCCATCACGGAGATGCATTCGGAAGGGGGACGAATCCTCACGGGCGGCCAAGACCATGTGCTCAAGGTAAAATTTTACTACTGGAATATATGTCTAATTGCATAATAATGTATAATAATAATAAATGTTTGACGACGCGGTTGGCGCAGTGGTTAAGCAACTGCCTACTGAGCCGACGGTCCCGGGTTCGAATCCCGGCAAGGGCAAATATTTGTGTGACGAACACGAATATTTGTGCCTGGGTCATGGATGTTCTATGTATTTAAGTATTTATTTATCTATATAAGTATCTATATCGTCGCCTAGTACCCATAACACAAGCCTTCTTGAGCTTAATTTGGGACTAGGTTGATTTGTGTGAGGTTGTCTGATATTTATTTATTTATTTAATAATAATATGTATAACTGTACAAGTAACAAAACTAAAATTTTGAATAAGCCGCGCCGGAAATTTCATCGTAATCGAAATGAAGCCAAACACATTTAGGTAAAACATATCTAAGTTGCTGTGTTTTAGAGTGGGTGCGTAGTATGAAAGAGTTTTGTACTTGTGTGCAGATCGTTGTAGGTACCTATATGTGTAATCCCGCCCCCCTCATGTATTGGCAGACTTTTATGTGGAAAGATACGGCGAAGGCGTTTCCTGTAGTATTAATATACTCAAACAAATTTTCCAATATTCCGACAATAATGCAGCAGCTACTACAGTTAAAACAAAAATCAGTACTATTTTAAAATTCTAAAAATGTATTGAAGATCATTTTTCTATTGGGGATGTGTCATTACTCATATTTCAGGAAAAATCTCAACAGGGGGATGCAGGCTTTTGCAAGGCACGCAGCGCCAGCCGTACAGCGCCATTGGTTGATATAGATTTAATAAATTTTGCTAGATTGATGGAAATCTTTAGGTCTGGGTTTCCCCACTTTTCTCTTTTAACTAATTTTATATTTCTCATCATACATGACCAGTAATTTACCCTCAGGTATTCACTAGCGCTGAGCTAAGTCCGCTGTTCACGCTGCACGGACACTGCGGGCCCATCACGAGCTGCTTCATCGACCACGCCACGCCCACAATCGCGGGTAGCGGCTCGCAGGACGGTTTGCTCTGCGTGTGGGACCTACACACAGGTACTATTATACTAGCGCCGAGCTAAGTCCGCTGTACACGCTGCACGGACACTGCGGGCCCATGACGCCGCAGCGACCTTGTGCAGGTGCTGGCAGGACAGCGACGGTCGAATGACGGATTGCACGTCGACGCCGCGGTAGCGCTGCGTAGCCGCCGTGCGGATGCTGGCAGGACGCCAACGCTTAAAAACGCAAGCGTGTGATCTCTTTAATCTAAAACAGAGTGGTGGAATTATAGAATCTGAACAGTCCGTCGTGTCACAAAAAAAATAAACGCAAAAGAAAGGTAGAAAAATCACAAGCTGGTTACACAAAATTCATAGCAAAGTACGAAACGATAGGTACTTATAATGTGATGACAGTGTTGGTAGGTATAATAGAGATGTTTCTTAACAGATCTAGCAGCAACTTTTTATATCATTTGTATGCCGGAATATTAAAATAGAGATAGGAACTATGACGTCACAGACCTGTACGTTTTAATAGCTTTACAATTGGCAATAAATACCTACTTTATTCATATCTGCTCAAAAAGTATTTACTTCATTTTTAATTCGCGAAGCAGGCATAAACTGTGAACGACCACTTAGGTTAGGCAGCCCCTAGGTAGGTTAAGATGGAAACCATATACACATTAATGTCTATGAAAATAAAAATAAAACTTGTTAGCGGCCAGATATGTACGGTACAGTAAAGGAAACTGAAACGCATACCTTTACGACCCTTATTGTCATTGTGAAAAGGATTTAGGATACGAGAAATGAAAAGCAGTAACACGTGATTAAAAGCCAATATGACACTCAGATATATTTGTCCTTGCTCACCGCGTTCGGTCGTCCAAATAATCACTTCGTGTCACAATGGCTTATTTGAACCCCTTGTCAAACAATCTACTATTGCTTTTTGTTGCACAGGCGCGTGCTTGTATAGCATGCAGGCTCACGACGGCGCAGTGACGTCGCTGGCATACACGGCCTCCTACGTGGTGTCGAGCGGCGCCGACGAGCGCCTCTGCATCTGGGACCGCTTCCAGGGACACATGCTCAACGCCATACACATAGTGCGTATTAATTCAAACATTTTATTTATAAACTGGGATCATTAAGTTGACTTAGAATTTATGAATAAAATGTTTATGTTCAGCCTTTTTTATATAATGTCGGAAATCCTTAACGTGGCATTTGTACTTTGCAGTCAAAAAAAAACTGTACCTGTTCATTAAATTAATACTTTAGTCTACGTGGGTAAGCAACTATTTTCTGCCACTCATTGGGGATGTCCCCTGGGTCACTTTTTAAAACTACGAGTTTCCGTGGTTATATTTACCAAAATGTAATTTAAGCAGTTATAAGCCAATTCTTATGTAGACTATCTCCTGACAATAACAGTTATATAAATTATCGACACTTTTCTTAGAACTTTAATCACTATTGTCCTCTGGGTCACGGGACAGAATAACAGCATTAAGAAGTTGATCCACCAACGTGGATTTGTATCAAGAATTAAAAAAGAAGTTGTGACATTAGGAGGTCATTAAAGAAACATCATTTATGTACAAACATACATATGAAATACACAAATAGTTGTTCTTTACTGTACAAATATCACACTGTGGACCTTAGATATTACATTAAAATAAACAACATAAATAAATTATCGAGGAGTAGGAAAAAAATTGTACATTACTACAGAGGTCGGGAAAATGGGATTGCCTATTACATTTTGCGTAAGTTGAAACCATGGTTTAAGATAAGATAACCTAAATTAAAAATTTATAACAATCGACACAAGCTGCTGGTCATCAAAAGACCCGCACTCAATGAGTGATACAAAAAATACTACTAACAGTAGAGTCTGGCTAGCCAAATAAGATGTTCACCAAAAAAATTACATCGAAATGTTAGAATTAGAACTAGTACTAAAGTATCAAAATTATTTATAGAGGGCCGAGCTCCTAAATTGGTTAAATAATGGACAATTGGTGATACCCCAAGGAAATATCTGTCAACATTATTTGGCTAGTCAGAATCTATGTACTTAGTTTGGAAACGTAACATGTGCTTGCAGAGTCTTAAATGCATGTAATTTAAAACTGACGAACGTTTTCATTCCGCGGCTGTACGTTTGTTGTAATTATTACAACGGGATTGTTGTTTCAGGGTCTCAACTACATGAGTCGAATGCTTCCACTCACCCACACGCTGCTGCTTATGGGCGACCGCAGCGGGCTCGCCGCCTACGACCTCAGCACGGGAGACGTCATACGACGAGTGCTGTTAGGTGAGTTCGAGCAGTGTCGTCCCGTTTCCTGACTACATGAGTTGGTTCTGCCCTCACCCACACGCTCCCGCTCATGGGCGACCGTGGCGGGCTTGACAGGCGAGTTAACAGCGAACACCCAAAAGATACGTTATACTGTATAACTTATACACTAACAGAACAGATGCAATATTTACTTCCCAAATCGCGGTCAGTGACATTAACTTATTATCTCTCTCTAAGGTGGCGTCTTGATCATGATGATGTCAAAATCAATCAAATCAAGCTTAATTACTTGTGATATGAGATTCGATTTTCTTTTTACCCTTTTTTGCGTATTTTGATCATTACGCAGCATTTTGGGGCCAAAATCACACCATTACTGAGAAGTTGACACATATATTTAGTACGCATCTGTCACTTTCCGGATTAACAAAAGCGTTGCCATAGCATAAGCTCCATTTGACTAATATAGCTATTTATAAAATATAATTGCGAATACCTATTTCAGTATTCGTTGGGTCACCAGTTTTAAGAAATCATCGCATTACCAGCTGGTGCCACGTTTGGCAGCATTACAACACATTCCAAAATTAGTACGATTATTATCAGTTAACGATTCGACTTTTCTCGGCTAAATCCGGATAACACAAAATACATTGCTGCGATTTCGTTTAGATAGCATTCAACTTAAAGTATCGTAAACCTGGTCAGAAAGATTCGGCAAATCACACGGAATCCCAAACCTTAATCCTGTATTATTGAGGATGATCACGGCGAACCGATCAGCGGAATACCAAAAGTGGCGGAGAGATGGAAGGAATACTGTGGGAATTTTTACAAAGTCGAAGATCGCTAAATGGCTGCTGAAGCACTTGCTGCCCAAGCCCAGAACCAGATATATTACGATCAGAAGTGGAAGAGGCTCTTAGAAAGTTTAAAAGATAATAGCATCGGGATCGGATAATACCACTGCTGAAGCCCTGAAGAGGTATAAATTGTCTTCACACAGTTTGTAAATCCGTCTGATCTACAGGCCGATGGCGAACTGATTGGGTGTATTAATCAATACTACCAATACACAAAAAAACACCAAAGAGCATGTCGAGCCACGCTCAGTGTACGGTTCCGTAGTTGCCCATCCTTCACGATAGACGAAAATTACGAGAAAGATTTCAAGCTCTATAAGAAGGTCGTAAACGCCAAAGTAACAGTAATTACTTATTTATTACCTTCTGGAAGTTATCAATTATACGCGCCAGATTGAGCGAAATGTTTTAATACAGTATGGCACTTAACTAATATGTGTAACGTTCGAAGTATATGGACACCGCGCGGCACTTACGTCATTTTAAAGAAAATTATGAGCTTTTTCGATAACTCAAAAACGACTCGACCGATTTTATTCAATATAGTTTTCATTGAAAGTACTTATAAAGCCTCATTTTCATGATTTTTCCATAATTTTTTGACCCGTGGTTGAAAAGTTAGAGGGGGGGGGGACGCTATTTTTCTATTTTCGGAGCGAATATTTACAAAACTGCTAACTTTATCAAAAAATAATGTTCGGAGACCCCTATTATTTTTAAAAGACCTATTCAACGTGCAACGATACCCCACACACTAGTGTTGGAACGAAAAATAAAATCACTTTAGGTGTACGGGAGGTACCCGAAAAAAAAGTTTCTTTTGTAGTTTTTTTTACCGTTTTGTCGGCGTGATACATACACATACTCATAAAAAATTTCAGCTTTCTAGTACTAATGATCATCTTTCTAGATCTAATGGAGCTAAGCCGCGGACGGAGATGGCGAAACTATAAGGGTTCCTAGTTGAATACGGAAAGTACGGAACCCTAAAAAGGTTCCGTTAAAAACTGCCCTCATCTCCCTCACCCACCAAAGCACTGTTGCACATCATAAACAGCCGCTTGACGTATTTCTTGGACTGGCAAATACCACAATATGAGACAGATCATTGAGACAAGTTACGAGTTCAAGATACCGCTAATTATGTGCTTCGTGGACTATCAAAATGCTTTTGATTGCGTCAAATGGAACAAACTTTGGCAAGAGATACAGAGTCTATACGAGCCTGGCTTCGGAACCGTCCAAGTGGAGAGGAAATCTTCTAACTGTTTCGTGTTCCAAAAAGGCTTTAGACAGGGCTGTGTCATATCGCCAATCCTCTTCAACGGAGCAAATAATGAGTCAGACCTTGGAGATTTGGCATGGGAGATGCTACAGTGGGAGGTCATTCACAACACAGCGCTGTTTGCTTCATCTGAAACAGAAATGAGAGCGCTGTTACGCCGCCTTGACAACACTAGCCGGGAATATGGACTCACGATCAACAAATCGAAGACCAAAATAAAGATAGATGATCAATAATCTACAAACAACGGACGCCCATGATAACTTCGTAATAGTAGAGTTATTTATATACTTAGGCGCAGTCTTGGACAACAATGGTGGCTGTGAAGCTGCGATTCGACGAAGAACCGGCATAGCAAAATCATGGCCAATATAGGAAAAGACAGGAACATGCTGTTCCGGACAAAAATTTAAATAGTTCAGACTATTCTTTCCCATACAGGGTGACTTCAAATTGGTAATACGAAATTAGTGTTTTGCACACATCATTTTTAATGTAAACCCCTGTACTAACTCTCATGCTTCTACAGTAATCAATACTATCTTATTTTTATGTTTTAAATTATACCATGTTTTAGGCTTGATGCGATTACCCTGCCACCATGATTTAAAACAAAGAGGTTTAAAGTACTTCAAATCAACACTTTTATTTTTGGTTATCATCTGACATAGCATTTATGAAGTGAAGTGTGTTTCGATTACTAATTGTCACTTGTCAACGAATATTTAAATTTTGAAAGTTTTTGTTTTTTAAATACCTATGTTAATGTTGTACGTCAAGAAACATGTACGAGGGGCGTCTGAAAAGTTCTAAGCCTAAGGTATTTCGAGGTTATATATGCGTTTATGATACTGGCCACTAGAAAGGCCGTTTAAAAACAAATTATTAAAAAATAACATGTCACGTTTTGATTATTCTGTTTCGAGATATTCAACGGAAAAGTACATCATGTGTGAATTACCAACGAATATTACGAAAATTGAGCACCGTGCTGTAATTAAATTCCTTACAAAAAGTGACAAATCACCGCAGTGTATTTTTGAGGAAATGGCTATTATTTACGGTGATTCTGGGCCTTCTTATGCCACAGTCAAAAAGTGGAGTCGCTTATTTAAACTCGGACGGGAATCGATCGAAGACGACCCCCGCTCAGGGCGGCCAATATCGGTAGTGACCGAAGAAAACGTAGCAAAAGTCAAAAAGCTGGTATTAGAAGATAGAAGAATTAAGGTTTGGCAAATAGCTGAGGTCTTAGGTATTAGTAAAGAAAGAGTCGGAGAAATATTACATGAACATTTGTACATGAGTAAAGTCAGTGCTCGTTGGGTACCGAAAATGCTAACGGCCTTCGATAAAGTACGTCGTGTGACTCGTGTGGAAACTTCTCGGGCGTTTTTAGAATTGTGCGAAGATGATTTAGATGAAGTTTGTTCCCGAATAGTAACTGTTGATGAAACATGGATCAGAGAGTATGATCCGGAGTGTAAGTCTGAGTCGATGCAGTGGATTGAAAAGGGTGAAAGGCCGCCGAAGAAATTTAAAGTGCAAAAGTCGGCCTCTAAGTTAATGGCTACGGTATTTTGGGATTGTGATGGCATTCTTTTAATCGATTATTTAGAAAAAGGCTCTACGATAAACGGAACTTATTATGCAAATCTAATAAGACAGGTGCGACAAGCCATAGTTGAGAAAAGGCGGGGTAAACTAAGGAAAGGCATTTTGTTTTTGCAAGACAACGCACCCGTTCACACCGCTAATGTTGCGAGGCGTGCTCTGAAGGAAGTTGGTTTTGACGAAATTGACCACCCACCCTACAGCCCAGATCTAGCCCCAAGCGATTATTTTCTATTCAATAATTTGAAGAAAGAGTTGAGGGGAAAGCGATTTAGAAGTGACGAAGAGATGAAGGCGGCTGTACAGGAGCATTTTGAAGGGCAAAATGAAGATTATTTTTTTAATGGCCTAAAAGCACTGTATAAAAAATGTAAAAAATGCATTGATTTAGGAGGAGACTATATTGAAAAATAAACACGAGTTCATTTGTGTAAATTGTTTTTTTCTATCTTAGGCTTAGAACTTTTCAGACGCCCCTCGTAGGTAACAATTAAAACTAAAAACATAATACATATAAATATTGACACAGGTAAATTATGAAAGAAAAATGTAATGTGATCCACTACAATGTAAGCAGGACTCGAACCTGCGATCCTACGTTTCCGGCGTAGGTAATGCTTTAGGGCCATTCCATATGAAATCATCAGATTTTGATTATTTTTTGCGCTGACTGATTTTCAAATGGTTTGAAAAAAATCGAGGTTGATAATTCAAGTAAGTTAAACGTAAAACCGGCGTTGGTAATTTTTTTTCTCGCTTCCCTTCCGGGCAGAGCCCGCTTTAAGTTTTCAATTTACCTGTTTTTGAGATTTCACAAAAGTGATATTATTTTGTTTCGGTAATTGATATCACAAATAAAAAAAATATTTCTGATTCTCTGGTAAATGTAATTTTAAACGTCTTTATCAATATGCACCAAACACTTTTACCTGTTCCACAATAAATACGAAGAGTTTCGTAATTTATTGTAATTCTCACTCACTTTTTGTTGATTTTTGTGGCATATTCACTAGGCCCAGGAAAAGACCTTTCTTTTTCTGTGTAGAACAAGTATGGACCTGATAAAGTAGCTAGAGTTTGACCACGGACTATTTCATTTAGCTGAAAAAAAGAGTTGTGAAATTTGTAATTTTTTTTAAAGAGTCATCTTTGACTCCAAATTTCATCATGTTTGGCAAGATATAAAAATCCAAAACGACATAGAAAATATAGAACCTACTCTGTTTTATACGATTCCGTTTGATTTGATTTGTGATTTTCATATCTGTGTGAAATATATATTTTTTTAATTTTCTATTTTGTGAAACTTTTTATGACCACTCTGTGACTTTATTCATCATCATCATCAGCCCGGAGTCGTCCACTGCTGGACTTAGGCCTTCCCCAGTTCGCGCCACCATACCCGGTCCTCAGCTTTCCGCATCCAACCGATTCCCGCCACTCTTTTCAGGTCGTCGGTCCACCTGGCAGGAGGCCGTCCTACAGGGCGTGTCGTTCGTGGTCTCCACTCTAGAACTCGTCTGCCCCATCGACCATCGGCTCTACGACAAATATGCCCTGCCCACTGCCACTTCAACTTGCATATCTTTAGGACTATGTCGGTCACTTTGGTTCTCCGTCGGATCTCCTGGTTCCGGATTTTGTCCTTCAGAGAAACTCCGAGCATAGCCCTCTCCATAGCTCGCTGAGCAACTTGGAATTTGCGGACGAGGCCTTTAGTGTCCACGTCTCGGCCCCATAAATATGGACCGGAAGGCCGCGCTGGTTGAAGACTTTGGACTTAAGGCACTGGGACAGTGATGATGACTGAAAAATATGGCGCAACTTCCCATATGCTGCCCAGCCCAACCTGATTCTTCTGTCAGCTTCCTTGTCGAAGTTGTTTCTACCTAACTGGACTATCTGGCCTAGGTACGTGTACTCTTAACAACTTCGATGCTGACATTATCGACGGTGATCGGTATTGGGTCTACGAATGAATTGAACATAACTTTAGTTTTATCCACATTCATTCCCAGACCCACCCGTCTGGAAGAAACATTTAGGCTCCGCAACATCTCCAACAAGTTCTCCAGCCAAGTGACTTTATTACTCCGTCAGGATCATTTGTCCAATGAAAGGACTGTACTTCTTCTTGGATTAAAAATGTAAAGTTTTCTGAGAAATCAACTAAAATGGCCAGCATCATTACTAATCTAAAGAGGTACCTATTTCCTATTTAGACCGTAGTTGTACCACAAGATTGTCCATACATGTAAACAAGGAAATCGAAAATTACTTCTTTTGTTGTGTGTTAAGTTTATTCATGTTGTACGTCATAAATAAAATCATAAACTAAAACAACATTCTTGAAATTTCTTACAGAATTGATTTTAAAGAAAAAATATATCTCTTACAAATATCAAAATCACAATATAAATGAAGCTGATTTATAAATAAGAAAGTAGGTTCTACCTTTTTGTAAACTTTTCAGATTTTTAAACTTTGCCAAACACGGATTTTTTAAAGTCAAAAATGGCAAATTCTGATAAATTGATTTTGTAATTTGTTAATTTTTTAATTATATTTAAAAATTCGAATAAATTGCTTAGGTTTTTGATATATTGACCATTTGATCTTGTTCATGAAAAAAAAAACCGCTTGTCTAGGCTAAGTAAGGCATCAAAAAAAGCCACCTGAACATCACTGAAAACAGCATAATAAAATGAAGTTTTAGATGTTTCCTATTCAATGAGAAAATAAAATATTACCTATTTCTATACATACATATACAATAACATATATTTAGTAATAAAATAACACATAAACAATTTCAGTTTCAGACACAGAAAAAAAGTTTCAGCAATTTTAATAAAGCTCGAAAATCGCTCATTTTCAAACTTCAGACAGATGTAATCTGACTGTTAGGCTGTTTAAAAATTAAACAACTATGATTTTGAGTAAAGCGTAACCTATATATCATCCATGATTTTTTCCATCAAAATCTGAAACAATGCAGCGCACCTCATCTGATGATTTCATATGGAATGGCCCTTTACCAACTGGGGTATCACATCGTTACGTCAATCACACCAAATCTTTGACCCTGGGATGTGCGTTTAGGGTATGGCTAATGCGCATAAGCAATTAAGCATTGTAAACACATATGACGCAGAGGGCGCTCCAGTAGCGTAGAATTATAGAATCAAGTTGTAGGTCGATAGGCGGGTTTTTTTCCAAAAAAAAAAAAACTAAAAACTCCAATGACTTGAAATCCAATGAGTTTTGACCCCTAGTTGACTGGACTTAAATCATTGCAAATGAAGCATAGAATAACCCCTTTGAAGGAATACGTCGAATTTCCTGTATATATATTTTCTCACACATGCAATGAAATATCGCCATAACGTGCGTTAAAACAGGCTTCGCAGTGTTACGTTTCGGGTGGAACAATTCGAGCCGGGAAGTAATTTTTTTTAATACAGACGTTCCTATTTTTCTTGTTTGATCGGGATATTAATTTTTCTAAACCTACAAAATAATAATTTTCGTTTTTGTTGTCGAAATGAGCCGATATTGCGTCCTTTACTTCATCATCGGTGTGAAATTTCATTCCCCGCAACTCTCTCTTCATTCTGGGAATAAATAATAATCACTGGGGGCCAGGTTCGGGCTGTAGGGGGGATGGTCTAATTCTTCGAAGCCACATTTTCCCAGGGCAGCTGTCGCAATACGGCTCTTGAGAACTGCAGCACTGTCATGAAGCAATAGCACACCCTTGGTTAATTTTCCTCGCCTTTTTTCTTTAATACATTGCCGCAATTGCTCCCATAATCTTGCGTAGTACTCTCCTGTTATAGTGAAACCCTCGCTTTTGTAGTCAATCATTAATATACCTTGACAATCCCAAAATATCGTAGCCATTACCTTTCCAGCCGATTTTGACACCATGAATTTCTTAGGTGTCAGAATCGGCTGGTTAGTTTGAAAATGGTGAACCCGAGTCTCATCTCCAGTCACAATCCGCTTCAAAACCGACTTTGTGTCTCAGCCACACCGTTCCAAAAAAGCTCTTGACGCGTCCATTCGTTGTTGTCGCTGATGCGGCGTAAGCATTCTCGGCACCCATCTTGCACTAACTTTAGTCATGCCGAGATGTTAATTTAGTGGTGGTTTCAAAATGGTGGTTTCTGATACTCCAAGTAATGCAATAACCTGTTTCTCCTTCAAACGGGCATCTTCCAATACTAATTTCTCAACCTTTTCGATAGTGTTTGATATGGTGGCCTCAGCAGGCAGCCCGAGCGAGGGTCGTCTTCAATGGACTCTCAACCAAGTTTAAAGAGACCATGCCATTTGTAAACCGCTGACATTTCAATCAGGATGGTCTGAGGAGATTTTCCTTGCTTGGTCAGAAACTTGATGACGGATCGATACTCAATTTGTTTCATACTTGCAGAATTCTTCCGGATTGACTTGCTTGCTCGATGATAACTGAAATATTGTATAGATACTCTTAATGAGTTCGCAATTAATGCTATCCTAAAAATTATGGCCATCCCCACTCCCATCCCCTCCATTCCGCGAACTTTTGGACCTCCCTTCGTATCTTGGAAATTTCAATTGACAACAATCGAACAACGACGAATGACACAAGTTAGCTATTGCATTTGCGGTAACCATTAGGTGCTTAGTCACACATTGGGACTTTAACTATTTGTTTTGTTAGAAAATTATCAACAGTTAAAGATAGCTAATTTTAAGAATTGACTTAATGTAATAAAATATTAATCATCAACTGAGCCACAATCAAGTGTTTTGTATTACCAATTTGAAGTCATCCTGTACATGGCGCAGAGACGTGGACTCTTAACACGTTCACTGCGAAACAGGTCATTTTGACCCTGTTCTGAACTTTCGCCTGGATGGTGCGGCGACCGAAATACGCGACTTTGCACTGGTGCGAAGGCCATAAAGTTGTGATATTTTTTTTTTTTTATATAGTCAGGTATACATTTAGATTCGTCATTTTACAATCTACCCGACAACATATAAATTAATTAACAGGTCACATATGACCTGTTCGCACCAGATTAAAACTTTTGTTATTCAGTGCGGAACAGGGCATATATGACCTGTTGTGTAGGGCCCTGTACAGCACTGCACGTAAGTGCAGAGTGCATTAGTGTTGTTACCCTGCTATTAGTACGCACGTTTGTTTCTGTTTATATGTAAACATGAATGGGTCTAAAATGTGGTGTCGTAGAATGTTGGACAAAATTTTTAAGAAGCTGGAACAAAGACGAAGTTCGCATATTGGAACATGATTCGGTTAGAACCTCCACGTCCCCGAGTGGCAGTCAACCATCGTCGGCGGTTCATCTAAGTACGGAGAACGAAATTGAAATACCCTCAAACGCATCACACAAATGACGTATTTACATGAGCCCATCATCTGGTTGCACATGTAACAAATGTAAAAAAAAGTAATACATTGTATATTCGTTCGTTATATTTATTTGGTTTATCTTTCCCATCACTACTAAATCATCGACATTTTTATCTGTGCCAGTCCTGGCTGTGCGTTACAAGTCAATTTTGACCTGTTAATTAATTCGTCTATAAAATCTCAACGAACAGTCATCAACTTCGGCGAAGGCAGTATAAGGTAGACTCATTATTAGACTAAACATTGTTATAATTAAATTTCATATATATGTATTTAGTAAAGACATTTTAGGTAAAATATAGAACCCTTCTTACAGGCTGTAATTGACTTGTACCGCACAGCCAGGAAGTTCAATATAGGACTCTCATGGGTTGTAACGCACTGAGAGCGAGTTCACAAAATGAAGCTTCGCATTGAACGTGTTAAGAAAGCTTCCCGGAAGAAGCGATGGCGAAAAATGTTCCGTATACCCTGGAATACACGGCTCATTAATGTATCCATTACAGGCCCACTCAAACTGGAAAGCCAGCCAAGGTTATCTACCATCTTCCGCCAACGTTGTGCTACAATAATTTGGTCACATAGCTTGCAAAAACCCTGGCAATTTGGAGAAGCCCAATACGATAGTGTGGTCAGATATCCAACCAACTGGATACTTACGACGTAAAGCAGCGCACTCCAGAAAGCAACCGACAGGGAGAAGTGGAGAACTGCTATCAAAATATTAATAGTCACGATCCTCAGCAGTGAGGGAGATACATTCGTTTTATAAGATTATAACACGATATTTCTTTCACGTAAATAGCGAAATTCTTTACAAGAACGACGAAGTACGCCAGGTCCTCTTTTTCCTACACAGACTTACTGTAAAAAAAAACAATAATTATTATAATTAACCTGTGGATGAGAAATGACAATTCAGGGCCAATAATAAAAAAGTTACTTTGTACTCGTAGTCTCGCTCAAAATAAAATCGCATTTTGTTCACTGTTATCTCGCAGCAAAATAACTATGTTTGAAGTGTAAAGCTAATTTAAAATTGTTATTATAACCCTCATTCATAATTCAACAAAACAATAATTGCATGACAATCACGTACTTAAACGTACTTTTTCACGGTCAATTTGAATATATTTATATTTTTCCTTACATACAATATAGTCTGTCCGATCTCTTAGATAAATGAAGTCACTTTGGCACAAGGTAGAAACAACCATATACATGTACCTAAATTTAAGTTCGTTTTTCACTTGAGCCAGTTTCACATAATTTCATCATAGAACTCCGGATAGACTATACCTATTGTTATCTTTAGGGATGATGAATTGATGACGTGACAGTCACAACACGCTCGCCATTTGTATGAAGCGTTTTCAACGCTCCGTAAGAATATCGAGCTTTAAACAATAGGTAATTCTAGACCATTAGAGTGCTCTAATAGTTATTTGTGCAACAAGAGAGCAAAGTTGTTTTTTGTTATGAGTGCTGATTTAGAGTCCCGAGCAAGCGAAGGATTCTACGTTTGAATCACGAGCGTAGCGAGTGATTCTATGTTAGAATCCTGAGTGTAGCGAGGGACTCAACAGCACGAGATGCAAAAAACTTTGCTCTCGTGTAGCACACACAACTTTTCACCTCATCAGCGAGAACATATTCGACATTTTGTGTTTTTTCTTCCAACGTATGTTTATAGTCTTTGTTGCTGATTTCAATAATAAATTATTAATCAGAAAATAGATAAGTGCTGCTTAAAAAGGAATAACAATATAATTTCATTGAAATTATAATCAACCAACCAACACGGTTATTGTCATTATTTGATCAAATTGGAAGATTTAGCAGATAAATGACGTGTTTATTTATAAATACATTATTATATTACGAGATTTTGTTTATACATTGATTAATATTTTTACTCCTAAAACACCAAACAAAATATATTATGCAAAAGAAAATAACAATTACCATATGAACTCGATATTTATTAAGGTACGTTTCGAATATGCATCTATGATAAATGGCGAAATTATAAGTTATATTTTACAATAAGTACTTAAATATAATTTACAATAAGTAATAAGGTGAAAAATCTTATTATATTTGAGCAATGATCAATTGTTTTACATAAAAGGCACAATCATTTTAATTTTCGGTCGTTAAATAAAAATATAATAAAGAAAAAAAAATACGTCGCAATTAAAACTTTTTCGGGTGTTTTTAATAATTTTTTTGGTATAACGCGTATCCGAACTGTTCTCAATCGAGGTCGGATTCGAAAATCGAATTTCTAATTGATAAGTTTCGATCCCTCTCTTTTATATACATATGAAAGAAACAGAGTGCATCGAGATTCAAATGATTAGAATTTTATAATTAACCTTTGGCTGAAGAATGACAATTCGTGGTCAGATATTGAAAAAATTAAAAAGCTACTTTCTACTCACGCTCGAAACAAAATCGCATTTTGTTCACTGTTATCTGACAGCAAAATCGCCATGTTTGAGCTGGTGAGGTGAAAATGTATATAGCTATTTGATCCCAATAAAAAATTGGATTTTCATATACATTAAAAACAAATTGTCTCCCCCAACTATTGTTGCATTTAAAGAAACGCGCGTAAAACACGGAAACGTGGGACGTCAAGTTGCTTAAAGATGAAGATGTCACTTCGATTGTAAACAAAGACGCTGTTCTTTGTGACATAGTCATATTTTTTAATTTAATATGAGAAACTGTCGCTATCACTGGTATGCTGTTCCTAAATGTTTAAATGCTAGTGTGAAACACCGGTTTTAGTTTTATGTAATTTGTTAAACTTTGAGGTTATAAAGGCCGCGCTTACATAACACGATTTGACCGACGACCGCGTAGAGTACCAGGAGGTCACACCTCCACCACCGCAATCATGGTGATGGTGGCTGCCATTCGCTTTAGAAAAAATAATAAATCTGGTATATTTCAAATTAATTGTAAAATCTAGTTTATAATTGAAACTAACATTTTCCGTTCGCTTATTCCTAATTTCAAAGATATATCTGTGAATCATAAACATATTTTTAAATTATAATATTCAAAACACAGGCGAGCGAATCTATAACTTAAAAATAATTAAAATAGAAAGAGCCCTGCCCTACTATATACCCGCCAAATTGTATTCCTAATTTTATCTTAATTAACGATTTTTATATGATTTCTATTAATGATTTTAAATTTGAACTTTCCAGGGCAAAACGATGGATGCATATTCGTAAGGCAAATCTTGCCTTTAAAGGACGCGATCGTATGCGATTACGCAACGCAGCTGCGCATCGTACGCTTCCCGCTCGTCTCCAGCCTCTCCAATATGAAGAACGAATGAACAACGAACGACTAGTCCACACAAATGCGTTTAAACAATTACAATCCACGGGATTAATTGCAATCACTTTCTACAACACACAAAAACAAGAAAAACGCGGATCCCTCCAGAATTCCTCCATAATGCGAAATTCTGTTTTCAGGGTAAAGCGGGTAGTAAATGAAGGTCGCTAAGGTTGGATAAAGTAAACTACTTATTCTCGTTGAAAAAATAAATAAAACGCGATGCTCAAACAGTATGTTGATCCTGGCTTACATTGACAAGTTTAATACTCATTTTGAATATAGCGCTCGCCCAGTCCCTGATTAGTTTGAGCTCACATGCGGACTACACATGTTACGGATTAAGGTGTTGTAATAGACTTTCTTTTAAAATAAATAATTGTGCTACAAAGAAAACTCACTTTTGGGTTTATCCACCTAGTTATACTATTAGTTATACGATATAACAAAATGGACAAAAAAAGTCCAAATAGTTATACTGCTCAGTATAACTAAATGGATCTGATTAAGAGTTCAATAAAATTAGCAGAAAATTTGGCAAAATTAAAGGCTAACTTTTATCTATCAGGATATGTAGGTTATAGAACCAAGTTTAATTTTATCTACTCTCTCCCCCTCTCAAGCGTGAGCGTCACCCCCCCGCGCCCTCGAATGTGTCCCGGAGCGAGGTATATTCCACTTTAAAAGAAAACCGTGTATGATACATACAACGTGTATTTCGTTCCTATAATAATCCTGAATAAATTTACTATAAACCTTTCATACATATAAAAGCGATATCACTTATAGAATCAGCGCAATCTGTTATCAAATACTAACGTTTTTAATTATTGATCTTTTTTTCTGCTAAAAGGTTAGTTATCTCAAAAACTTCACACTTCTCGGCCAAAATATGTATGACAAAAGTAAAGAATAGAAAATGTTCTTTCTAAAAATGTATAATTTATTTCTGTTACTCTTTCAATTATCGTTGCAATGCTATTTTTAAAATGTAAGTCATTTGGCCATTGAGCTAAATATAAATATTCGTACTAGTTAAACGGTGTTACTTTCAATACCATATACTTCTTATATGTTTTTCTGTAATCTATAAGTATTGAACTATATTCTGTATTTTGTTTTTTTTTAGACTCACTCACTATTTTAGGAAATAAGAGATGTGTGGGGAAATCGTCAAGTTTTGCTCATTTTCGTAAATAACTTCAAAACCGTTTAATTAAGAATTATGAAATATATATATTTGAGGTGTTCATAATGTACCCTTTCATTTGATATGTCACACGATAGACTATGCCATTTTTTTTTCTAATTTACCCCCAAATCTGGCCCCCATGTTTCAAATTACTTGATTTACTTTACGTTACACGTCCATGTTTGGGTCATCAATTTACATACGTGTACCTACCAAATTTCAACTCAATCGGTCCAGTAGTTTCGGAAAAAAATCGATACTATTATAGTAGGATCACTCGTGTGTCTTTGTCAGTCCGTCCGTCTGTCATAGCCAATTTGTTCCGAAACTACTGAACCGATTGAGTTGAAATTTGGTACACATATGTAAATTGATGACCCAAATATGGATGTGTAACGTAACGTAACGCAAATAAATAAACTTAAGTTATGACAAAGATTTCAAGCTCTATAAAAAGGTCGTAAACGTCAAAGTAACTGTAGTTACTTATTACCTTCTGGAAGTCAATTTACGTCCTTTTAAGAATATTATGAAATTTTGCGATTACTCAAAAACAGCTCAACCGATTTTGTTCAATATAGTTTTCATTGAAAGTACTTATAAGGTCTCATTTTCATGAATTTTTCCATAATTTTTTGACCCCTGGTTGTAAAGTTAGAGGGGGGGGCTATTTTTTTATTTTCGGAGCGAATATTTACAAAACTGCTGACTTTATCAAAAAATAATGTTTGGAGACCCCTATTACTTTTAAAAGACCTATTCAACGACAACCCACACACTAAAGTTGAAACGAAAAAAAAATTTACCCCCACTTTAGGTACCCGAAAAAATTTTTTTTTAACTTTTTATTGTACCGTTTTATCGGCGTGATACATACACATACTCATACCAAATTTCAGATATCTAGTACTAATGGTCACGGAGCTAAGCCGCGGGCGGACAGACGGAACGGAACGGAAAAAAAGATCAATAATTGAAAACGTTAGTATTTGATAACAGATTGCGCTGATTCTATAAGTGATATCGCTTTTATATGTATGAAAGGTTCATAGTAAATTTATTCAGGATTATTTCGTTTCTATGCACTTTGTATGTATCATACACGGTTTTCTTTTAAATTGGAAAATACCGCGCTCCGGGACACATTCAAGGGCGCGGGGGGTGACGCTCACCCCTGAGAGGGGGGGAGAGTAGATAAAATTAAATTTGGCTCTATAACCTACATATCCTGATAGATAAAAGTTGTCCTTTAATTTTATAAAACTTTCCATACATTTCAATCTAGTTTTTTTGAACTATAACTTGGGTAGGATTCGTCCATTTTGTTATATTCGTAAATAAACAATCAGTTAATAATATCTATGGGTATTTTACGTTCATACACATTTGTATTCAAATTAAAAATATTTACATTAAGACATAGTTCGGTGATTAGAGACTAAAGTACTAGGGTTGACCTTACAAACGGTCCGGTAGTTTTGAATTTTTGATATGTTGTCTAAGATGGTTAGTGAGTGTGTGTCTCTATTCACCGAACTATGTCTTAATGTAAATATTTTTAATTTTAATACAAATGTGTAAGAACGTAAAATACCCATAATAGTACATTACGTAACAAGGGTGGTAAACGAGGAATTACAAACGAGTGTCTATTAGAAGCCCGAAGCCGAAGGCGAGGGCTTTAACTACACGAGTTTGGAATTCCTTTACCACCAGAGTCACGTACGACGTTTTTCATCACACTTTGGAGGAAATGAAACTAAGTAATAAATAGTAGTCAATACCAAAATTACTTACCGCCCTAGGGCGTAATATACGACTTACCACCCTAGGGCGCAATATACGATTTACCGCCCAGGTTTCTAGCATGGAAACCCTTAAAGTGTAATAGAAATTACTTATCGCCCTAGGGCGTAATTTACGACTTACCGCCCGCTTTTCTAGCATGTAAACCCTTGTTTACGAGAAAGTGTGATGTAAATATTATTTATTTATTTATTCAAATTAGTTACACAGCATTACAGTGATTAAACTAAGGCACTGTGAACTACAAAATTATACATAAAATAAAATAAAAACTTAAATCTAGTTTGATTTAGGCGACGTAACAGCGTGGCTCCGTTGCGTCGTCTGATCTGGCGCAGGATTCGGCAGATTGCCCCTGAACTGCCGAAACACAACAGGCCAGAAGTCTGCACTTACGATGGTATCCTGCAGCGGCCGCGGCACGCGCACCACAAACGAGCTGAAGTGCACGTAGTGCCGGGACTGCAGCTGTTGCACCCTCAGCGTGAAACCAGTCTTCCGGCGAACGTACTCCACCACATCGCCACGGCGGAGTGATGCAAGCGCGACACGTAGAGCGCCTTACTCGCCTCGCCTTATTATTAACTGATTGTTTATTTACGAATATTACAAAATGGTCGAGTTCGACCCAAATGATTCAAATCCATTTAGTTATACTAATCAGTATCAGGACTTCTTTTGTCCATTTTCTTATATCGTATAACTAATAGTTTAACTAGGTGGATAAACCCAAACTTTTAGTTGCGTCCTATCCTATCTTGTCAATGTTATATTAACCATACAAAAAATACCGATCGCGGTAAAACTACTAAGTACATGGATATGAACGCTTAATTACTAATGGCAGCAGTGTAGTTATAAACCGACTAATTCGGTTTTAGAGCACTGCCTCGATCGGCGATGTTATGTTGATAATTAAATTGTAAAACAATTTATATATACTTTTTTTTTTAAGAAAAAATAACAAGTTTCCCTAAAGATTAACGCGGGCTAGTTTTCCGCAACTCGACGGTTTACAATGCGCCTATTTTGCGTGAAGTTTCTATAATACTAAAATATGCCATAAAACCAAGGAAGATAAAAGGTAAGGAAGTACGATGTTCATAGTAAGGAGCGTACGCCGATAAAGATTTTTTCTCAAAAATTGCATGTAATGTTGCCTTACCATCGCTAGATAGACTACAGTAAGTGGAACATACCGAAGACTTTTTAGAAGTGTCCAGTAAACAGCGATATTTTAAATTTGGAATCAATATTTGTCCAGTAAGTAAGTATGTAATTCCTATTACGTATCAAGATATTTGAATATCGAAACAAGATTTACATCGTCACCGACCTATAAAAAAACTAAGGATGTGAAGGCGATGAGGTCGTATATAAATGTAAAAAGGATGCATTCCACAAATTGTTTTAATTATAGGTACAGTGCGACAGTGACAGCGAAGTGGCGTCCCTTTTTCATAGATTAAATAGAAAGAGACGAAATTGCAGTATACACTTGCAATTTACACTAAGAGCAAATGTAAAATAAAAAGAGGTTAGCACTATTGGCAGTATAAACGTAACTCAAGATGCATATTTAAAAAAAAAAAGTAGCGACAAGGTTTAGTGCGGAAGTTAGTATGCAGCGTTTAGTTCATAATTGTGCTGTGTAAAATGACAATGATATTTCGGAATTCCTTCCTTTTTTGTGTCGTTTAGAAAAAAACTCGGAGTTAAAATTGAAGGTAAGCTTTATGATATGAAAATTAGTTAGAAAATACAACAATGTATAACAATAATTACATTTTATCTTTAAGACTTAGATTTGTAAGACAGTGCAAATAATTAAACGCAGTATTTATAAAAAAAGAAATTAAGGCGGGATTTAAATTAAAAGACAAAAATTTCAAATTTGTTTGTGTGATCTATTACGATGATTCAGCAAAAATGAGTTCAAACGAGTCTGAATCCGAATAGACGGCACTCCTCCATACTTAAAAGCGGAGGCAGAGTTAGCTAAAATAATTTACTACCGACTAAATCCAAGGAGATATAAAAAAATACAAGATATTCATTAAATGGAAGGAAGAAAATCAAGTTAGGTAATTGGTCAGATAATGTGTGATAAGGTCAGAATATTTCAACAATCTTTCTGAGATAATCGGATGGCTATTACAAAGGAAAGAAATCACAAATATTCAGCAGCAAAATATGAAAAAAAGTTCTTAAATCAAGCTCTAGATGATAACCATTTTGGCGATGAAGGTAAATAAATGCTGCCACTATTTGATAACGATATAACTATATCTTTTATCCAAGTATAAACTCATAATTATTTTTGTTATAGGTTGTTATCATAGGAGTTAATGGTGCCTGCGACGACGAATATCACAATGTGTAATAATAAAAATGGGATATAACAAAAATATTCATTGGAAAATGGCCGAATATGAATGTCACCTACAAAATATAATTTTAATCTAATTTTCTTGTTTAATTTTTGAGAAAAGCACTATACTTGCTTCGACCGTAAGAGCCATCCTGGCCTCGTATTATATCCGGACCTCGCCTACGGCTCGGTCCGTCTAATTCCTACTCGGCCAGTATCGCTTACTTACTGGTCTCTGCCGTAATGTACTATATCGTCGGGGAACTAGATGCCGCCGTATGTATCAAAATGAATTAAAACGGTGTTCCATAGCGACATAAGGGTCGTTCTCTCGTTTCGTCCCAATTTGGCTTTTTTTCGATTTTGTTTTTTTTTAGGAGTTATTTTGTTGATATTGATATCAATTATGTGGATACTCGTTTTATATATCATTCAATGAAAGGCACGTCTATATTAATGTTATTTAGAAAAAAAAGGGGTGGAATGTAATGAAGGCGTAGATGGAAATGAAATTCGACTGGAAGGGAATGAAACGAAAATGTATGGGAATGAAACGTGTACAAAATGTATTGAATCCAGACTGGAATTAATTTGATTCATGGCAATTTATGGAGGCCTAGGAATAAAATAAAGTATATACTCCTAAGTATTTACTTTTTCAGACTCAACATTCAAAAACTTATCTGTTACATTATGATACGAAATCTTAAAATTTCTCAATTACATTTTTTTTATTTAAATTGTGCATGTTACATTTAAATAAGAAAAACCTTCTTAGACTTAATGAACAAAAGTCCAAAATATTGTATTACAAAAATTATTCTGTTCAAATGCACTACGTATTTTAAATTGTTTAATGAAAAGTAACAAACGAGCCTAATATATAAATCACAAATCCACACCTGGACATAGAGGACTCTCCCATGGAGGAGAGCTCAGTGGCGTGAGCTCGGTTTTCAGCTCTCCTCCTCCAGTTACCACCCGCTATCCTACGAATGTCGTCGCTCCACTTTGTTACAGGGCGTCCTACACTACGTTTACCGATTCGTGGCCTCCACTCTAGAACTCGTCGCTCCTGTGGACATCGGTTCAACGACAGAGATATGACCAGCCTACTGCCACTTCAGCTTGCTTATTCGTTGTGCTATGCCGGTAACTTTGGCTGTCTGTCGAAATACTTAGTTTCGGATTTGATCCCTAAGACACCGAGCAGCATAGCTCTTTCTATGGCTCGCTGAGTGGCTTTGAACTGGTGGACTAGTCGTATGGTGCGTGGCCACGTGTCAGCTCCGTAGTTCATGACAGGTAGGATGCACTGATTAAAAACTTTCATGGCTTTGAGGTATGGGCGATGTGAAGACTCGACGCAATTTTACGAATGCTGCACAGTCCAGTTATATTCGCCTCTTAGCCTTCTTGTCGATGTTGACTCTGCCTAGTTGGAGCATTTGCCCAAGGTACACGTATTTGGAAACAACTGCAAGGGATAATCCATTTACGGCGACCAGTCCCGGATCAATATGTTCATTGAACATTACTTCGTTTTTATCTAAATTCATCCGGAGACAGACGAACTTTCCAGGCTATCTGGCATGAGTTTCAGGTCCTGCAGAGTCTCAGCCATGATGACGATGTCGTCTGCGAATCATAGGAGAAAGACTTGTTGACCACTTATATTAATGCCACTATTTTTCCAGCCCAGCGTCTTGAACATATCCTCCAATGCGTTAGTGAACAGTTACGATGATATAACGTCACCTTGTCGCACTCCTCGACGCAGGTCCATATATGTTCTTCCTGCTGGTTCTGTACTTGCAAAATCATCGTGGCAGCTGAATATAAGCATCTCCTCCAGTCGGCTTGACATCGCTGCAAGGACTCCAGAACAGACAAAGTTTCGAATGATCGAAACTTGGTTATTTTCACACCGTTATTTTAAAACTATAAATTAATGTTTTCTTTCTTTAGATTTAGATAGACTTATTTTTATTGGGTTATAGTTAATTTGTTGTGTTACTAATTTACTTAATCACATCGAGACAATAAATATCCATAAGTACTTTATTTCAGACTTGTTGACTTTGTCTCCAAAATTTTGATCATCACTTTGACAACTAATTATCACTCATTCAATCTAATTGAACCAGAACACAATATTTTCGCAGGGTATAAAGCTGCCTCGACACGCAAAACAGCTAATAGATCTGAATGCAACTGAGTGCGGCAAATCTTTTGTCTAAATTGCCTGATGTACTTTTGTTGTACCTTTAAATCTGGGGATGTGAGCCAAAAACCTTTTTTTTAAACCTCCTCGGGTATTATCATCAATTCCACTATCTGAACATTTTGTTTAACTACTTGTGCAAAATCTTGAAAAGGCCCAACGTCTCCTCCATATTTTACATAGTGACCATTATCAGCCGTCCTCTTTACGACTGCACCAACAAGGAATAGATTTCATCTTTCAATTTTGTCAACATGTTATGATTGAGGGTATTGGCTCATGGTACAGAATTTGGTTCTTACACATTTATGATCACATTTATGATCATCGACGTAATATAGAACGCCAGTATCTACGTTACATGTAACAACGAAATATATTTAATAATTCACATCCAAATCCATTCATTCCCTTCCTCAAAAAAAATGGATGGAACGGATGGAAATGAATTGGAAAGAAATGAACTATCAGCACTTAAATCCAAATTATTTCACTTTTTTTCGTTCTTCAAGGTCACCAAGGAAACTAAATGATGGTCCACTCAAATTTTAATAAATAACGTGCAAGAGAAATAATTTGCATTAGAGAATTTCTAAATATACCAAGGATAGTAATTAAAGCTTACCCGTGACAAAATCAAAAACCAACGGAGAGAATTCAAATATTTCTCAAACCACGTGCGTGCGGTCTCCCTCGTTGAGATGCTTTGGTAGTCTGAGGTAGGGAGTACGAACGGCGATTACGGTCGTCGTGGATAAGGATGCGTATATAAACTTAAAATACATTTCAATTTTCGCGGAGGGAAATGAAGTTATTCGTTTGACAAAGTGAAAAAGTGCGTTCTCGGCATGGTATATCTACTCTAGTTAAGTTTTCAATGCACTCACATAATATTTAATACGTATTTTACGCATAAACTACAAAAACACGATGGGTTTCTATGAAAAAAATGAGGTATTTTGGTTATAAAGTTAATGGAACGCATTTTGACACAGGAGTGGAATGAAATTTTGATAGGTTTGTCAAGAATATTTTTTAGATTTTCAGGTTTAGCCTAATTATTTAAATTATTCCCTATGCGTAACTTGTTAACGAAACTTTATGAAGTAGCCATGTTCGGAAATTATTATTTCTTACACTCGATTCGGGCCCAAACACCAAATTGGGACGAAACGAGAGAACGACTTGACAACTTTTGCAGAGTTTTGTAAGTATCGTAATGTTATACCTTGTTGACAATAGATGGCGTTTCCACGTTGTGCTTTTACAATTTTTGATATGTTGAGAAGTTTTTTCACTGAAGGTAATTTTTCGCTTTCAAGACTTATGGTTGATTAAGTATTTATTATGGATGAAATTTTTCAAGTCAAACCTTTGAACACGATAATATTCCATTGCTCCAATAAACTATGCACAGCCTTAGCTTCGTTTTCACCTGTACCAGCTGTTAGTTTTGGTACTTCAAGGAGCTTGTCGTGGCCATGGCTGGACACTAACACTGGCAAACGATCCACTTTTCCTGTGGCGAATATATTTGGCAGGATTTTGCCATCCCAATGGACTTGAGGTTACAATGTGCCTAAGATTGAGACAGCATACTGCTTTATAGCTAATAATAATTGCTGGGTGATGCCCGAGAGCTTAATATTGAGACAACATACTGCTTTATAGCTAATAATAATTGCTGGGTGATGCCCGAGAGCTTAAGATTGAGACAGCATACTGCTTTATAGCTAATAATAATTGCTGGGTGATGCCCGAGAGCTGCTGCAACAGGAACAATTATTTTTACGGCTTATGAAGTTGGCGTAGTAGCAGGACACGGCGATATAATCCCTTGTCTTCAAAGCAGTCTGCGAGCTTCTTCCAGGCTTCTTTAGAAGTTTTACAGGCCCGCACATGTTGAAACAAGGTCGGCTTCAAGGTCAAACATATTCTAGCCAACGCCCTGCTGTCGCGATCAGGATCCAATGATCCTGAGCGAGGACAATTCCTCGCCTACGACGCATTTCCACAGACCTTCTAGCGTGAGGATCATTTTAACAGCGAACTTCCAATTGATATAATTCGTTATTCCTTCGGGTCTTTCTATAGAGGTTATGTTGGTGCCAACAGTCCTTATCCCAGTGGAATTAATCTCGGTGTTAGACATTGGTGCTTAATTCAATTACATTACGGTTGATCGTTTTCTTATATCCAAAATCTTCCTGTACACATAATCTGTTACAAAGTGCGTGGTTGCAGTGGAGTGGTTATCACGTGGTTCTGGATATACTCGAATAAAACCGTCATTAAATCGTAATGTCTGTTTATTTACTCATACGAAATACTTAAACATTGTGTATGATTATTCATTAATTCCACATAATTCTTATAATATATTGGGACGACACAAGGACAATACACAGCTTACGTTTCTAGTTAAAAGGCGGCCATTGTGAAAAAGATAGGTTGGAATATGGAGCTGTCACGGCTTTTATTGACTAGGTAGAGCATAGACAATAAAATAATAATAAATAATAAAATAATAAATATTAAGGGACAATCATACACAAATCAACCTAGTCCCAAACCACACCTCGGACAATGGCGATCAAATGTATGAAAGAAACGCGTTGCTTCGCACACAGTCTAAGCTCGTGTAGGTGAACGCGTACCATGCTTGTGTGAGTGAGATAAGACATGCTAGGGTTGCCGCCATTTTAAACGCACGAGTCGGGAACACAATGTGCAGCAAGATGAGATGACCTTGTAATAGCGGCGTCGAATTAATTTTGTGTGCTTATAATTGAACTAATGTTAAAACTACGATTTCTAATTCCGCCCGCGTTCAAATTCGATAACCTCAACTACTAGAATTTAGCTCATTGCGCGAATTAGGAAGAAATAAAAATCATAGATATTACGCTGTAAGCTGGGTATCTAAGCTCGATTTATACAAATAGTTTCCTATTTTGAATCAGTATAAACGAAGTACCTAACTAAATTTTTGTAAGGAAATTCAGGCCACCAAAACATGATATTTTGTTCATATATATATTGTGTTGTTTTCAGTGTGATCTGATAGGTTTAGGTCGAAAACGGATAGGGCAAAAAAAACTAAACATATTGTAAGTTGGTTTGGTACTAAAACATAAAATACTGAAAATAACTGGGTATGTACTTGCCTTGATTCATCCAATGGGAATCTGTAGAACTTTCTTTTATTTTTGTTGTTTATAGAGCTTTAACAACCGTACACAGCACAACACACGCCCATTACAAAAGTATTTGTTTAATATTTGAATACTATACGTGGCCTCCGCTCTGCGCACCACGTCGTCGCGTCCTTGCCAGCCGGTAACTGCGAGGTAACCGAGCGCGGGTGGGCGGCACTTTCGGCGGGAGGCAGGGAGTGTCCATACTGTACGTTAGTACTCTTTATTATACTGTGCCCAAACTAAGCAAAGCTTGTACTATGGGTACTAGATGACGATATACATAATATATAAATACATATATAGATAACATCCATAACCCAAGAACAAATATTTGCACAACTATTTGCCCCGGCCGGGATTCGAACCCGGGACCGCCGACTCAGTAGGCAGGTGTCTACAAACCGAGCCAAACGCGTCGTCACAATATCGTCAAATATATTTTTAACAACCAGTCATATCCATATTAATATGAGATCGCTACTTGAAATCCGCACTACATATTATATATAATTAAAAAAGTATTAGTCCGTTTTCTATTGGGCATGCTTGTATGGAGAGGTATACAATTTTGAGTACAGCAATGCCATTTGGTACGGGTATTATACATGTCCACCTGAGCCGAAAACACTCGGTAGACAGTTTGAACTTCGCGACAGGTGGCGGGTAGGGGGGTCAAAGTACAGCATTCCCGTTGCTCAGGAAAAAAAATCTGGCGGATTAGTTTGGAGCTTTCAATCAAGTTTGATGTTCTTATCGAGTAACTAGACAATGCCTAATTCATTCCCCATGCCAGTTTTGTAGGGTTCCATAGCAAAATATGACGCGATATTTAAAATAATAAACTTTTAGTAGTTACGAAATGCAAACAAACCCTCATAATTACATATTTTTGTATCAAACTTGGTTTATAAAAAATACTGTCCGAAAGCCCATTTAATGCAGATTCTAAAATCATTAACAGTAAATATAAACTTGAATATATTCAAAGTAAAATAAAATATTGAACGTACCTATTGCGACGTTCGTCAGCGCAGCGTATTTATTATTTTAAGTATTGCGTCATATTTTGCTACGGAACCCTACAAAACTGGCATGGTGAATGAATTAGGCATCGTTTAGTTACTCGATAACGACACCAAACTTGAATGTAGCAACAGATTCGATGGCTTCCTTGTGGTCCTCGGAGCAGGCCGCTTCGCGGAGAAGGGTTACGGGATCCATGGGGAAAACGATGGAAACAGAATACTAACAGTCAAAGTCGTAGTCTGGATTGACGTCTTGCGCGGTCCTCGCCGTGTCCTTGTCACACTACACTACGCAACCTACTCACGAAGGGCATAAATGAGGACAGGACGTACACCTCAGGAGAGATGCTTGAGAACACTTTTCAACGAGTTCACCTCACGCGGCCCGCCTCGGTGTGCAATAGTTCATATAAAATACTCGAGACCGATTTCTGCGCTGCGGGCCGGCCCGTAGCAGCCCGCCCAAAATGTGCGCGTACCTAGGTACTCTAACTTGACAAGACTATAAACCACAACCTCTGTGAGTCTGGCACTTCAACTGCTATCTTTACCAAGCTAGTCATCAAATAACACAAAATATATTTATATACAGTACTAAACATTTACATATACAGTACAGTATTAAAATAATACGATCACCGTACCTGAATTATTAATGTAATTATATTTCGGTATTCCCATACGCCACAATAATGCCCCTTTACTTAGTAAAACTAGAAGTTATAATCTTTCAATTGAGGTATGTTTCAGCTTTGTCCGCCGTGGGGAATTTTTCCATAGTAAAGTACCCAATGTCCTTTACTATAAACCTTTCATACATACAAAAGCGGTATCACTTATAGAATCAGCGCAATCTGTTACCAATTACTAACGATTTTAATTATTGATCTTTTTTTCTGCTAAAAGGTTAGTTATCTCAAAAACTTCACACTTCTCGGCCAAAATATGTATGACAAAAGAAAAGAATAAAAAATGTTCTTTCTAAAAATGTATAATTTATTTCTGTTACTCTTTTATTTACCGTTGCGATGCTATTTTTAAAATCTAAGTCATTTGGCCATTGAGCGAAATATAAATATTCGTACTAGTTAAACGGTGTTACTTTCAATACCGTAGACTTCTTATATGTTTTGTTGTAATTTATAAGTATTGAACTATATACTGTACTTTCCTTTTTTTTTGGATTCACTATTTTAGGACATAAGAGGTGTGTGCGGAAATCGTCAAGTTTTGCTCATTTTCGTAAATAACTTCAAAACCGTTTAATTTAGAATTATGAAATATTTATATTTAATCAGTAGATAACGACCCGACAGACGCGGTCAGTTATTGTTTATCAGCCACAAGGTTACGACCTGTACCTGTACCTCCCTCCATCCAAGGACTATGTAGACAGCTGTGATAACACCAGAGGCTATACGTCCACTTTGCGATCCAGCGGACAACACTCCGCGGTATAAAGCCGAAGATCGGGCGGAGGTTTTCACAGCGTGCCTGGAGCGCCAGTTTATTGCGAACCCGACCACGAACGACGACCACCATCGTGAAGCCTACGGCACTTTGCGGAACCATTACGAGCAGAGGAAGACCGGGTCTTTTTCTCGCCCAGTCAGGTGCAGAAAGCCCTCCAACGATGCGATCCCCAACTCAGCACTCCGTCACTTGCCTCTACAATGGAATCCTGCGCTCGGGCCACTTTCTTCAGACATGGAAGCTTGGCGGGTAGTCATGCTTCCCAAACTTGGCAAAGACCGAAAATGTCCGGAGAGTTTTAGTACGACAACTCTGCTCAGCACCCTCTTCAAGGCTCCTTCTCCTCCTGATGAAACTCCCTCCACACATAGATCTCCGGCTAGAACAGTCCGGGTTCGAAAGACGCTGCAGCTCACGCGCGTGCTCTACTTCATGGCTGACTCAATAAACAGAAAAGAGCGCAGTGGCCGTTATGCTGGACATGGATAAGGCTTTTGACAGAATATGGCACGAGGGGCTGCTGTACAAACGCCACCGTCCCCCGCCACATAATAGAAGCCGTCCGCTCGTTCCTGCTAGAGCGCCGATTCCAGGTTGCAGTGGAAGCTGTCTCCTCTAAACGCCCAATCCACGCGGGAGTTCCCAGGCTGCTGCCTCTCACCTGCCTGCTACGCAGACTACACCGATGACATCCCGGTTGTCGGAGTCGTCAAGTTGGATCTGTTTGCAAACGACGCCGCCTACTACACCTCATCTATCAGCCCGGCCCATGCCGTGAGGAAAATGCAGGCCCAACTTGACGCCTTCCCAAAATGGCTGAATAACTGAAGACAGTCGGTGAATGTCGCCAAAACCCAGGCGATAATCACCGGGAATAAGAAGACGCCGCAGCCACTACGGGTGTCCGGCCAGGAGGTGCAGTGGCAACACACAGTGAGGTACCTGGGCGGCAACATCGACAGGAACCTCATTATGAAATAACACGTCCGCACGCGGCTCGGGATTTGCAAAACGTAATTGAGGTCCAGGCTCACGTACGCAGCTCTGGCGTGGTACGCCCTTGTGGCTGCCACCAACAGGGACAAAATCCGAGCGCAAGAAAACCTCCTACTTAGGACAATCACTAAATCCCCACACTTGCGGATCGACCATCTCGTGAGGGAACTGGGATGGGAAAACATAGATAACATCATCGGACGACTGGCCCTCAGGATGTTCCGACAGGCTGCTGAATCAAGCCTCGTGGTGCTTCGAGGAATAGCGCCACTGCACGCCAGACCCCCGGACACACACTCGCGGCCACTCCCAAGAGAATTGCTGCCACAGACTTAACAAAACGTCTCAAGACAAGCAGCGGAGAGACTAGCTGCAAGATGCAATGCAGACAAGCTCCAACAAAACATAAAAAACAGAAAGGCCTTCGAGCAGTCAACTGACGCCAAGAAGGCACCCAGAAACCGAAGTCGCCACAACTCGACCACCAAAGCCCAGCCCTCCAGTCATTGTGTGACACATAGAAAAGGCACCCCCACACTCCAGAATGGAATATAATCCATTAGTAATTGTTTGCATGTATTTGCTAATCATAATTATGTAAATTAACTGCACAATTAAATTTCTTAAATCCGCACATTTAATGTAGTGGGTGTACAGCGTAATTGTCGTTACTCATAATCACGCTGTCATTTAACACTCACTTGTCAATTTACTTTACTGTACATTACTGGCAATTAAAATTTTGTTAGAAAGTTAATAAAGCCTGAATTTAAGTTAATTAATTAAATTAAGGTCATGGATACGTTAAAGATCTATGTTACTTTACTCTACTTTAAGAAAAGCCTACTTGGCGGTAACACACTGTATAAGTGAGTGGCAAAATCGGCGTATTTTAGGTACCAATAAAACCTAAAGTATAAAAGATAGATCAATGAAATTAAGTACATTTTATATGTTCCCTAACAGCATCTTAACCTGTGAATTTGGGTGCTCTGGTGTTAACTGGGCCAAAGCTCTGGGCCAAGGGTTTGAAAATTAGACGAAACGTTCGAGAAAAGGTAGGTAGGGCCCCGCTTCTTTTTTGCTCGTCTTGAGGGGGGGGGGGGGCACTACCGTGCCCCCAGATTTTGAGTATTATACAATTTTTTTCATTATGCTTTTTGTAATTAGTCATATGAAATTATGCAAAAAGATTTTATGACTATTGAACGGCGCCCCAGTTAAATATTACATTAATTAATTTGACAAGATACAAGTGCTAGTCTGGCTCGCGCTTCGAGGGTTCCGTACAAACACTTATCCCATCCTGACTGGCCGGGTTAAGTTATGTTTGCATTGCTACTGGTACGTACGGCGCCGGATATTAATGAGCTGCAGAGTTAACGCAACCAATCACGTTTGTTGTAGGTATGGGAGCCCCACTTAAATATTTTTTTCTGTTTTTGTATTTGTTATTATAGCAGCAACAGAAATACATCATCTTTGATAATTTCAACTGTCTAGCCATCACGGTTCATGAGATACAGCCTGGTGACAGATAGACAGACAGAGTGACAGTGGAGTCTTAGTAATTAGGATCCCGTTTTTACCCTTTGGTTACCGAACCCTAACAAATAAGGGCCGTGACTAAACATTTGTGTTTCGTCAGTACTTTTTTTTTAGTGATTACTTTTTGTGTACTGCTAACTAAAAACAAAAATAAATCTTTCGTCCGTAAATACAAAAACAAATTCGGTTTTTTTTTTCATGTCCAATTTAGAAAGTGCAAAGATAAATTTGTTGGTAATTGCGTGTGCCCCACATATACGTACCTAATGACCGCTCTTATTCGAAACCATTTTCGTCGTTCGTTCAGTTATTCAGTTAACTAACTGGTACTACTAGAAATATTTTATTTTTATTATTTAGCTACAAAACTAAGTAGCGGCTTCTACGAGACACCTATACTCCAAATTTCATCAATGTTCCTCTTGTCGTTTTTTAGTAAAATGCCTGTGATATACGGACGGTCGGACATGATGAAACTATAAGGGTTCCGTTTTTGCCAGGCCCTAAATAGGCCCCCGCGCCATGGTGCCCAAAAGGCTGGCAGCGTTCCCTCGTTGATTTTTTTTTTGGGTTTGAAGCTGCCGAAAAATCTAACTTCTAGTTAACGAAAAAAAGATACGGCCATTTATGCCGCAAAAAAACGGATATGTGACACAAGGGAATCAAAATGTATAGGGTGCCCCCCATCTGTACCGTGGGAACCCAGAACGATACCTACACGTCGCCTGTCGTGGCCGACACGCTTAGCCAGTCGGTTGCCACACGCGCTCACGGCCGGACGCCGCCGGTCGCGCTATAAAATCACCAAAAAAATGGCTTCGTCGCGAATGAGACCAACGCGCTGGATTGTTGCGGGGTGTAAAAACATAAAAGCAACAGATATTTATCCTTTTTTTCTTTGCCGACAGACGATGAAATGTTACTAAAAAATCTTAGAACTTAATAAGCACCTACCTAGAAATGCATTGCATACACTGTTATAATAGACACATGTAATGTTGAATAAATAAACTTAACTACTTAATATACTTAAATTCATAGAAAACATCCACTACCTATATCAACAAGTGACAATAATTTACTCACTAAGATTTACCAAATCAGTAGTGTGGCGGGAGAGATCATTGCACGGCCTAAAAAGGGCGTAAACGTCGGCGTTGTTCTTGACACTTAAGACCTTTTGCAAGGAATGCATTCGCAAAGATGAAACGCGTGATCAGATTATTATAACACAACTTGTACAGTAGCCGGCAAACAACTTGAACCAAAATGGCGGATTTGCGCATGTAAATTTGTACGTAAATCGGCTACTGCGCAGTCAAGGTCACGCTCAAGTTGTTTGCCGGCTACTGTACCTAGTGACTGTTTCGAAGCTTGTAATGCTAGTATTATACAATATGTAACACATTATATATAGGCACCTACCAAACTTTATTTAGTAAGTACCTACTGTCATCGGGATATATTTAGGTTACTTAGGTACCTACCTACACAGAGAGTTGTTTTTGTTTCAGGTTTCTAGTATGTTCAGATAGAATATAGAATAGGTAGGTAAGATTCCGATATACCTACTCGGAAATTAAAACGATTTTGATGGTGTGCCGCAGCGCATGTGAATACCTATTTCTAGTAGGTACCTAATGATAATTAAATTTGACTAATAAATTTAAATAAATCGATCGTATTTTCATTTATCTTGACTTTTTATAAAATCGTTTCTAAGCGGTGTCAACCCTAGCCTCGTTTTGCCGGCACGTGCGGCCAACGACCCGCGCGTTCAAGGTCGCTCCATTGTTAAATTGAGTAGGCATGAAAAGCAGTAGGTATTTGCCTTTTTATTCAGACATGGGTATCTGTTCGAAGAACTATTATATTAATCTGTGGTATAGGGTACTTTCCGTTTTGGCCTATAACCAAGAAATTTGGCAAGTAATACCGTCTTATACTACAAGTATTGGGAAAAATGTGAAAACTATAATTTGTGATTAAATCATAATAAGATATAATCCTTTCCGAAAATCATACTTGGAGAACCCGGTTGCGTTAACTATGCACCTCATTTGTATCCAGCGCTATACATACCAGATGCAAACTTAACTTAACCCGGCCTGTTAAGATGGGATATGCGTTTTTATGGAACCCTCGGTGCGCGAGTCATACTCGCACTTGGCTGGTTTTTATTTATTTCATACGGACAGACTGACATTGGTCAAACTAACACACACGTTTTTTAGGAATTCGAAGGTAAAAGTGGGAGATATTAGCGTAATATCACTATAATATTTTACTGTGTTTATTACATTTTAAACGAAAAACTTAACACTATTGGCAGCGATCTTTCGTTTTAGTTACAAATGTGTACGAGTTTGGTGGTTAAAATTTCCATTTTACTATCGAATATATCGACCGACAGCTGGCGGTTGTCACACTGCCACCGCGTCTCGTTGCGAGACGCGGAGCTACGGACTCGCATGCGGAGACAACGCACCAATTGCTAGAGATTACGAAGATTTAAGGCAACGCGAAGAAACATTGTTTAATTGCACCCGCATGTCAACTGCGTCATTTGATTATTTACTAAGCAAAATTGGAGTGATTATTACTGGCGCGGACACAAATCGACGTTCTACTACAGCCGAAGAAAAGCTTAAGCTTACACTCAAGTACTTAAGTAATAATCTACTATGTACTTCAATCTTCAATTATACTTTTATAAGAATTCCCTATATTTTGATTATGATTAAAACCGATACTTATATATATATACTCTCCAAGCCGTGTTCGGCTACAGCGACTACTTTTCTACAAATTATGAGAGCGACGCTGGTGAGCTCTCTGGTGGCTGACATAGCCGATTTTAGCCGTGAACGTGCGACCACATTCACTGCATGTCAGTGCCATAGGTAAATTTGTAATTAACTAAAAACAATATTTGCAATAAGTAACTCAGCCTTTAATATTTATTCACTAATTGAGCATAAATCACAGATCATATATTTACTCTTAATACTTAATAAAAATATTTGTTTACAAATTACTATAGTCTTGTTTTATACTTTCTTAAATACGTCCTTCTTGCACTAAAATCCGTATGGCACTGCGGAGGTGCGGAGCTCGGTGTGACATACCCTGCGGCACGCATCGCATGTCCGTCCGAGCGCGCGAGTCGTCGTGCGTCTCGCTACTCCGCGCGTCGAGGCGGAGCCAGTGTGTCGTACCATGCGATTTTTCTATACAAAATCAAGATTCTACATACAAAGTTAAAAAAACGCATCAACGGACGACGCTGCGAGATGCGGAGCAGTGTGACAACCGCCTAACTGTGAGATAACCGAGCGCGGGTGGGCGGCACTTTCGGCGGGAGGCAGGAAGTGTCCATACTGTACGTTAGTACTCTTTATTATAGGTACTGTACTGTACGACTACGGGGGTGCAGTCAGATGGGGCTGATTAAAAGAGCAGAGAGAGGTCTAAGATGTTTATTGCCCGGAGGCCAGTTTAAGACTTTATTTTTATGTCGGTGGCCAACATCACCGAGAGTGAAGCACAACCTTCACATTTCCCACCGTCTCGGGGTGGACGAGGGACATTCGTCTTACTATAGAGACACTAGACAAAACTACTCCTGCCTAACACATAAGAGGTCCCTACCTATGCAGGGATTCCCATACATTCATACCCAGCTGGTCTCTTGCTAAGAGATAACCAGGGTCAGGACATGTGCGGACACTAGCCTATGGCATATTACGTATTCCGACATGTTGTCTGACACTGGCTTCGCCTTGACAAAAACCCCGCTTAAAAAGACTTAGCACCAACTTGACTACCCCAAGTGTCATTCGACTTAATAGACTAAAGCATAGACCATTCGATACAATATCAACAATTTAATCGCCTGGTGTAAAACCGGCTTAAATAAATTACCCGATTTAATCGTCTCGAATGTTCCCACCTAAACTGCCTGGAGTATGACACATGACACACGTCGCATGCTCCCATGGACCTAGTAAATACTATTAAATATAAGCTCCTTGCATGCTCCAAACAATTGTACCTCGGTGTGTCACTGCCCCTATTCGCTGGGCGCGAAGTAGGTGGTGGGGGAACCACGAATCGATCGCAGCGCGCGCCGTGGCCAAAAAAGGAACTTTCGTCAGGCCAACTGTCACTTTTTACTAGCGAAATTAAGGCATCTAAAAATAAATAAATATGCGGCACGAAACCTGCAGCGTAGTTAATTGCAAAAACAATGGCAAAAACAGTAATCTATATATACAGGGTGTCCCTAAAACCAACGCCGAAATGAAGAGGGGTGATAGAACAGCTCATAAGCAACCATATTAAGTTAATTTGACCTTTATAAAAAGTTCATGGTTTTCGAGATATTTTTGCATTTAAAAAAAACTCGTGACTTTTGATGCCCTGCGTCAGTATGTCGATTGCTACCACTGCAAATTTAGGTATTTTTTAAATCTGTTTTTTGCAGGATGTTACAAAAAACATATCCTATCGAATGTAATTTCAATTTATTACATATCATGATGCTTTGTCGGTAAAAATAATAAAAAAAAACGAATTATAGCAATTTATTAAATTTAGCCAGCGGTTTTGATCGAGTTTCATTTAAAAAAAGTATTGTAAACTAACATGGCACACAACATAAAAAGATAGTAAATTTATTGTAGTTTTCAAAAAGGTACAGCATTTTCTAATTTACGCAGCAGTTTACGAGATATTGATATTTTACACTAACAGGAGCTCATACTACAGTTATTACATAGTATGGAACCAGAGCCCCTACTAGGCTCAGAGTTTGAATTTCGAACAAAACATAGATTCAAAGAATACACAATTCGAAATTGGAACACAATTTGAAATTCGAATTCAAGTCGGCTTTCTGATTAAAGAGTATTTTAGTAATTTTAGGACACTTCGTCAATTCGTTTGATGTTCTTTATTTAGTTTGGTTTCTTATTTTCTTAAATAGACTTGATTTACCAATAGAACTCGTGTTTGCCTTGTGATTTGGATTTTTGGTACAATTTAACTTTGCTTTGTGCATCTTGGACTCGAGTTCTGCCTATTGATTTTAACTTCGATTTACTTTGGCTCTGTTAAGATTAATCGTAGTGCGTTTGTTACAAATATGCCAGAGAATTTTATTATACTCCTCAAGAATATGCCAACATGCATTTTGTCTATGGGGAATGTCAGGGTAACTCTTGTGCTGCAGCTAGACTCTATCGGGAAAGATATCCAAATTTAAGGCATCCGGACCATCGAGTATTTCGAAATGTTCATCTCGCATACTCACAAGGCGTTTTGCCTGGCAATCGTGGTGGATTGGGAAGACCTAGAGGAGATTACGATGAAGATGCTTTACAAGAGATTCAAAACGACCCATCCACTTCGACACGGAACATTGAACGTAATTTAGGGATATCAAAATCTGTTGCCAATAGAATATATGGATATCATCCATACCACATACAACGTGTTCAAGCGTTGCTGCCCCGTGATTACCCACTTCGTGTTCAGTTTTGCCAGACAATGCTGCAAAAACACAGAGAGGATCCCAATTTCATAAATATGGTTTTATGGTCTGATGAAAGCACTTTTAAGAGAGGTGGATTTATGAACATGCACAATTTACACAGTTATGCATTAGAAAATCCTCATTTAATGAGGGAAGATCGGTCGCAGTACCAATTTAAAGTGAACCTCTGGACTGGAATATTAGATGGGAAAATAATTGGCCCATTTGAATTACCAGAAACGCTGAATGGTCCAAGTTATCTGCATTTCTTAGAGAATGAGTTGCCAAATCTTCTCGACGACGTACCTTTAGCTACGCGGAGGTCAATGTGGCTGCAGAATGATGGCTGTCCAGCACATTATGCACGCGAAGTGCGACTACATTTAAACCAAACTTATCCACAGAAATGGATCGGCCGTCTGGGTCCCATTTTGTGGCCTCCTCGATCTCCAGACCTAAATCCTCTGGATTTCTATTACTGGGGTTATATTAAAGAAAAAGTTTACAATGAACCGATTAACAGTATAGCGGAGCTGAGACAACGCATTTACGCAGAGGCCCAAAACGACGTATCAAGAAGTGCACGTCACATCAGTCGAGCATTTTTAAGGAGATGCCGAGCTTGTATTCAAGTCAATGGCGGACAATTTGAACATTTAATTTAGTTACATAAAACAGGTATCGTATTTTTTTAATGTTTTTAGTTTTTTTATTCACTTAACAGATAAAAATGGCAACCAGTATTATTTTTGTATTATCTTATAAACCGCTAAATAATTAAGTCACTTCAATACCATTTTAAAAACCACTCTAAATTTGCTATCTTTTTACGTTACTTGCCAGGTTCGCTATGAACATTTCATTTTTTTTTATTCTAAAATTGAATTGTGTTCCTATTCTAAATAAGGTATTCTTTAAATCGATTTTTTGTTCAAAATTCAAACTCTGAGCCTAGTAGGGGCTCTGGTACCATACCTACTATGGAATAACTGTAGTATGAGCTCCTTTTGGTGTAAAATATCAATATCTCGTAAACTGCTGCGTAAATTAGAAAATGCTGTACCTTTTTGAAAACTACAATAAATTTACTATCTTTTTATGTTGTGTGCCATGTTAGTTTACAATACTTTTTATAAAGGAAACTCGATCAAAACCGCTGGCTAAATTTAATAAATTGCTATAATTCGTTTTTTTTTATTATTTTTACCGACAAAGCATCATGATATGTAATAAATTGAAATTACATTCGATAGGATATGTTTTTAGTAACATCCTGCAAAAAACAGATTTAAAAAATACCTAAATTTGCAGTGGTGGCAATCGACATACTGACGCAGGGCATCAAAAGTCACTGTCACGAATGCGCCGCGCCGATGGACACAGCCAGCCATACTCTGGTAGAGTGCATCGCCTGGCAGCCTCAACGAACTGCCTTACAGGCGGTAATAGGAGTGGACCTCCTTCTGTCCAGCGTCATCGACGCTATGCTTGACAGTGAGGAGGCATGGAAAGCGATGGCCTCCTTCTGTGACGAAGTCATGTCACTAAAGGAGGCCGCGGAGCGGGCACGTGAGAACGATCCTCTTGCGAATCCGCTCCGCCGGCGACGGTTGGGGGCCAGAGCCCGGCGCTATGCGCATCTGTTGCCTCCGCCGTAGTGGACCCGCGCAGGGAGTCGGGGGACTCCCTGTTTCGGAACGCCACAGAACTGGGGGCAGGCACCCGTGGAAGTGTCGCCCCGCATGGTCTCGGCTCATAACATGAGGCGCCCGCCGGCCGCATGCATCAAGCGATCCCGCGTCGCTCCAATTAAAGGCGGTGCCGGCATTCGTTGGTGGTTTTAGACGGTAGTCCGAAGTCTCGGTTAGTCCGTCATACCCGCTCTAGTCCCCCGATTAGACGGGATGCATAAACGCATTTCCCCAACGTTAAAAAAAAAAAAAAAAAAAAAAAAAAAAAAAAAAAAAAAAAAAAAAAAAAAAAAAAAAAAAAAAAAGGACATCAAAAGTCACGAGTTTTTTTTAAATGCAAATATCTCGAAAACCATGAACTTTTTATAAAGGTCAAATTAACTTAATATGGTTGCTTATGAGCTGTTCTATCACCCCTCTTCATTTCGGCGTTGGTTTTAGGGACACCCTGTATAAAAGAAGAAGTCCTGACTGACTCATCAACGCACAGCCGAAACTACCAATGTTACAGAGTTGATTTTTGCACAGTAGGTTACTTTTATAACGTGGGGTAGAGATAAGAAGGGATTTTTGGAATTACCTCCCCTAAGAGGTTTAAATAGGGGTGCAAAGTTTGCATGGGGTACAAGTTTTTTTTTTAATCTAGGAACTTGAAACTTTGTAAAAAGGTATTAAAATAAAATGGAAGAAAATTAATTACAGCGTTTTTCAAAATTCACCCCCTAAGGTGGTAAAAAAGGGGTTAAAAGTTTGTATGGAAATTAAGTATTTTTTTGAGCGCGGGACTTGAATTTTTGTGTAAAGGCATATTATTAGAATACAAGAAAATTAATTTCAGCGTTTTCAAAAATTCACCCCCTAAGAGAGTTAAAAAGGGGTTGAAAATTTGAATCCATTACAAATTCTTTGAAATTTCCCAGAAAGGCATGCCTAGGCATATAAAAGAATAACAAAATAACAATAATTGAACGTTATTAAAAATTCAACCCCTAAGGGGAATAAAAGGGGGATGAAAATTTGTCTTGGGGTTCAAATTTAATTTTAAGCTAGGAACTTGAAACTTCGTAAAAAAGTATTAAAATAAAATGGAAGAAAAGTTATTTCAGCATTTTTGAAAATTCATCCCCTAAGGTGGTAAAAAAGGGGTTGAAAGTTTGTATGGAGATCAAATATTTTTTTGAGCGCGGAACTTGAACCTTTTTGTAAAAACATACTATTAGAATACAAGAAAAGTAATTTCAGTGTTTTTAAAAATTCGTTCCCTAAAAGTGTTAAAAAGGGGTTGAAAGTTTGTATGGAGATCAAACCTTTTTCTGAGCGCGGGACTTTAAACTTTGTGTAAAGGTATATAATTAGAATACAAGAAAAGTAATTTCAGCGTTTTTGAAAATTCAGCCTTGAAGGTGGTGAAGAAGAAGTCTCAGCCGAAACTACTAATGTTAGAGAGTTGATTTTTGCACAGTAGGTTACTTTTATAACGTGAGCTAGGGATAAGAAGGGATTTTTGGAAATACCTCCCTTAAAAGGGTTAAATAGGGTTGCAAAGTTTGTATGGGGGGTTTGTACAAAGATTACTTATTAAAAAACACAAATCGTACTTTCAGCGTTTTAGTAAATTCCACCCCTAAGGGGGTTAAATAGGGGTGCAATATTTATATGGGAGAAACTTTATTTTCTGAACTAGACACTTGAAACTTTGTAGAAGGCTTACTTTATCAAATAAAAAAAAAGTAATTTTAGCGTTTTAAAAAATCTGCCGCTAAGGGGGTGAAATAAGGGTACAAAGTTTGTATGGGGGGAACTTCTTTTTTGAGCTAGAGACCTAAAACTTTGTAAAAAGATTACTTATTAGAATACAAATAAAGTAATTTCAGTATTTTGGAAAATTTCACCTCTAAGGGGTTAAAAAGGGGTGCAAAGTTTGTATGGGGAAAACTTTATGATTTTAGCTAGAAACTTGAAACTTTGTAGAAAGAATAACTTATTAAAATACAAAAAAGTAATTTCAGCGTTTAAGAAAATTCTATCCCTACGGGGGTTAAAAAAGGTTGAGGGTTTTAGTAGTAGGGTAGTCATTTTGTTTGTCAACAGGTGGCGTTAGTGTACGGGTTGAATGGTTTTTTCAAGTAATTTTCTTAATTCTTACTTACCTGTTTTCACGTTATTTGGTGTTCATTTGATAAATGACAAAGCATAATATCTTATGTTATCATTTGATTTACACCTGCTAAATAAAAACAAAACAAAAAATAAAAATTCAAGGCTTAAAAACAGTAGTAGCCGGTGAAATTACTAGCATAGAGGCATTCTATCTTCGTCCTCCGGGTAGGCAAGCACTTGTGACTCCTCTGGTGTTGCAGGTGTTTATGGGCGACGGTTATCGCTTTCCATCAGGCGATACGTTTGCACGTTTGCCCCCTATGATATAAAAAAAAAAAAAAAACAGTAGTAAAGCTATTTGTCGATAGATGGCGTTAGTAGTACCAATTTTTTTTTTTACAGAGAAAATCTTCTAATATTCTTTAACAACTGCGTATCAGTGTCTGCCACTGTTTGAAATGTAATATGTCTAGACCATTTTAAGTCAGAATAAATTTCACTTACCTATTTTAATATCTTTGTCATCATCAAAAATGTACGCGGACGAAGTCGCGGGCGGCCGCTAGTCATAAATAAATAAATTTACACAAGCAAGTTGGAAACGAGAACAACGAATTAAATGGATAATCGCTATCAAGAGGAAAAAGTTAGTATAACCTATAGAACAACATTTTTAATATTATAGCTTGTATGTTGTAGGAAGTAGCATGTTTATGCGTTTATTTTCTTTTACATTTTGGACATGTTGAGCAAAAACGAATAGTTTCCTATTTTATTGTAGTTTGGGATTTGAAAGCGATGTTGTGTTTGATTGAGCAGAATCCAGTTATAATAATTAATTTGGCCATGTTTAACTGAAAAAAAAAAACAAAATAATCTGTATTATTACGAAAATACAGTCATAAATGATCGGTTGCATTATGCATGAAATGCGTTTTAGTACAGTTAAAAAAAAAGACAGTCAGCCATTTGACATTAAAAAGCCCGCCGTAATTGTAACCGCTAGTTGACGCTGTCATCGCGCACCCAGCGAATATTAGATGCCTGACACATTGTCTATGACACTTGTCTCAAACATCCACACAGGACAATAGTGACAACCGTATATTATTACCTTTATATTAGAATCCTGGAACATATTATATATGTACCAGAAATCTGTACCATTAAAAAAATAAATATCTGGATTAAATTTCCGATTTAATCCAAATACTTGTACCAATAGTAGGTAAAGATAGACCATAACCTCATAATTAATTTCACGACCATAGACCATAGCAGTACACGTCATATTGACATGTCAAATGCTATGACATTGTCAATTCGTTAAATTAATTATTAATGAAACACGAAAGTTTTTTTTATTAAATATCCTACCTAACGCCTACCTAAAGTAAAAGAAATTTTATTTATTAATAAAAAAAAACTCTAGCTAGAAGTGAAATCTTCGCTTCGGCCTGATGCAGTGAAGTTCTTGGCACGACACGTCAAGTCCCTGCCTCTGTCTGGTCAAGGGATGCGGGAAGCATCCAGGCGACCAGCTGCTGAAACTCCAGGGTGCTGGGACAGCCTTGGCCTCCGCGTGGTCGAGGGATGCGGGAAGCATCCAGGCGACCAGCTGCTGAAATCCCAGGATGCTGGGACAGCCTTGGTCTCCGCGGCAGAATACATGCAAAAGAAAAATTATTATCATACATGCACAAATTTAAATGCTGGAAACCAAAGTGTTATAATTAATTATTGGAATTCTGTGAAAGTAATAAGTTAATATTAATATATGAAAAGGTATTGAAAGTGCAATAAATTTAAAGTGCAATAAATTTATGGTGTAAGTAATTAAGAAAAGAAAAATAAATATTTGATTTCCTAGAGTATTATTTACAAATGCAATTGATTTGCAATGGAAAAATATAAAGACTGATTACCAATTGATTACTACAAGGGTGATTCTCATGAGCGTTTGAACCGTCGTCACAACCATGGCCTCTTTATATACATACATCTTCATTGAAGACTGATGCCATTTGCGGATATTTCGGAGAACTCAGGGCCGTTTACATTTTGTTATTAAATGTATACGGCCTTTACTTATTATATCGTCAATAAAGAGAGCATGGTTGTGACGACGGTTCAAACGCTCATGAGAATCACCCACAAATGCATCACATTTAGTTTAAATTATAATTACAAAGATGATATTTGTAAATGCAACAAACATACTTGCATCCAAGTATAGTCAGCCTTAATTAAAAATTGCTGAAAAATAATAGTTTTATTATTTACACCCTAGCAATATAGAACTGTTTATATTATTTAAAATTATCGTTCATAGTATTTTTTTAATCTATTTATATAAATTATTTACATCCTAATAAACACATATTCTACAAATAATGGTTTATTATTGCCTGATAGAAGCGTAGCGTTTCGAACGGCGTCCACGATGTCCAGCGGCGCCTGGGCGATCCTCTTCATTCCGGCTTGCTGTTCCCGATGTTGCACTTTCTTGACGAGCACTCGGTCCGGCACAGCACATATTAATCAAATAAACTTTAACTAGCAACATATTGTGGAACTAATGATATTGGCTGAAATTGATGGCTTCCACTCTTTAAGAACATTTGTTATATCATTTGTTAACACTGAAACTGAATGTTTCTCACTGGCACAACTCCATACTTTCACTGACAATTGCTTGTCTGATGTCAACAACGTGTGCTTCAAGCGTATAGAAACGAATTATTGGGGATTTTAGTGATCTTTCTTGACAATAATAAAATCCTTGTACATGATTTTGGCTCGACGGGAATTCGTAGTTTAACTCTGAAAGAACATCCTCAAATGATGTCTGAAACTGATCTGTAAAGCGGGTCCCGAAAATTAAACCGCAATCGCCATTTGTGAATATTTTAATTCGTATTTTTCACTTGGGCCATTAATTAAAAATCTCCAACGTCGGAAAAGCCATTAATTGTGTTCGTTTCCATTTTCGTATGAAATCCAAACAAATCAAATGCACAAACAGATTAAAATCGCACGAAATTAAAAATGATAATGGGTGATTCACTAATGTCAGATCTCAACTTCACCGTTTGTCGATCCGCTCCTTTACGGCAGTGCCTAAAACGTAGTGATTACATACTCTTTGGCAGTGCCGTAATTACATACAATACCAATGACTTCTTGCAACTCGTTATTGCAATATGTGTGCTCCTTCTTCTTGTTCTGCGGTTCGTGCGCTGTGGACAATGATTAATTGGGAGCGAGGGAACTTTTCAAAAATTGCGCGACTCTAGATTTAAAATTTGCAGCCTCCACCACATGTACGACTACGGGGGTGCAGTCAGATGGGGCTGATTAAAAGAGCAGAGAGAGGTCTAAGATGTTTATTGCCCGGAAGCCAGTTTAAGACTTGCTATACACTTTATTTTTATGTCGGTGGCCAACATCACCGAGAGTGAAGCACAACCTTCACAGTACTATGGGTTAGACCAAAATAATAAACGTACATTGAGCATTTAATATTTTATTATTTATTATCATTATCAGAGTTCGTAAAATGCGTGTAAAATTCATTGAAGTGCTAGTGCTAGCTAGGGCCGTCACTGGTTACCCTGATCCACCTGATCCACCTGATCCACTGGGACCTTCAGTTGAATCTGGCACCGTAGGGATCGCGACGGTCGTGGTGGTTGTCGGCCTCATAGCCTCTAATAATTTTTCATACTCATTCAAGTTCTCCGACATCATCGCAATAGAAGTGTACAATTTTTGGCACGTCGTTAAATTACGTATCATCTATAACAAAAGAATTGATTAGGGGAACAAGAAAGTAGAGTTGATATTTTATACTACGCTGGGTACGGCACCCATAATCAAATAGTCTTCGTTAGTTGCAAATCTCGCAGGTAGATAACGGTCGAATAAATATAAGCGTATGGCTGTTTTGGCAATGCTTGTAGTAAAAAAACCGGCCAAGAGCATTTCGGGCCACGCTCAGTGTAGGGTTCCGTAGTTGCTCATTCTTCATAATAGACTTAAGTTACGAGAAAGATTTCAAGCTCTATAAAAAGGTCATAAACGCCAAAGTAACAGTAGTTACTTATTACCTTCTGGAAGTCAACTTACGTCTTTTTAAGTAAATTATGAAATTTTGAGATAATTCATAAATGGCTCGACTGATTTGGCCTGACTTACAAGAACTTTTAGACGGAAAAATTAAAGAAGTCACGTTTGCACAAATCTTCAGCGTTGCACAGTCACGTGAACGAGCAGAAGGCGATGAAGATGGATACGTCAAAGTCAACAAAGTTAAAAGAAATACTAGACCTCATCAGCCATCAACACATTCATCGCCACGCAGACTACGAACTCATCAATGTCTCAGATGCGGCCAGGCAGAAAGACATCCACTAAATCAATGCGCAGCCAAAGCTCATACATGTAAAGTGTCATATACAGGGTCATTTCGAAGACTGTTGCATCAAGTCAGGCAAAGCATGTCTACCTAATCGAAACGACAACACATCAAGGACTTTTACTAAAAGAAACAAATTGTACAAGCTGAAACATAACGGAAGCTATAACGACTCTTCACAAACATCTGACTCAGATGACAATGACGACTACACAGATACTGTTTGTCAAATCAACCTTACAAAAAGCAAAGACAGCAAGCGGATAGACGTCATAATCAATGGCGTTCATTGTACGTTAGATTGGGACCCCGGCTCCGTCTATTCGATTATCAGCACCAAGTTCTGGAGGCGTATCGGGGCACCCCCTCTCACGAAGGCTCCAGGATTACGCGCCTACGGCAACATCAAACTCAAACCAAAGGGCCTTACAGACGTTACAGTACAGATGCAAGGGGAGGAAAAAATACTACCTGTCGTCGTCATGAAGTCAGCAGAACCAATGTTATTCGGCCTACAGTGGAGTGAAATGTTCCACATGGACTTTCCCAAACCAGTCTACTCTATCAAAAACACCCGACACGAATCTAATACCCTAAAGGAGGTCTTAAACAAACACGTTGCTCTTTTCGATGGTAAACTTGGAAAAGTCAAAAATTACCAAGTAAACATACACATCAAACCTCAAGCTGAGCCAAAACACATTCCAGCAAGGTCGATCAAATTTTCGATGAAGAAGAACATAGAAGTTGAGCTAGAACGTCTAGTTGAAGAAGGCATTATAACACAAGTAGATCCAAACGTCTCACCAGTTCAATGGGCAACACCAACAGTCAACGTAGTCAAATCCAACGGTCAGATCAGAATATGCGGTGATTTCCGCAGCACAATCAATCCCGTACTGATCACACACGCACATCCAATTCCATTATTCGACCAGTTACGGCAAAACCTCGCAAATGGAGAGAAATTTTCTAAAATTGACCTGAAAGACGCTTACCTTCAATTCGAAATAAGTCCTGATTCAAAGCAATTCCTAACAATATCGACGCACAAAGGTTACTATACCTACAATCGAATGCCATTTGGGATTTCCACTGCTCCATCAATATTTCAGCATTACCTTGACAAACTCCTAGAAGGAATACCGAACGTGGCAGTCTACTTCGATGACATTGCAATAACAGGCAAGGATGACAAAAACCACCTCCAAACACTACGAATCGTTTTCGAAAGACTCGAACAAGCCGGTTTAAAAGTTAATTTGAAGAAATGCACCTTCCTACAATCTGAAGTGGAGTACCTTGGTCACACAATTGACAAAAATGGAGTTCGTCCTACAAGATCGAAAATTCTCCAACAAACGCCAAGGAGCTGCGGTCATTCCTTGGATTAGTCAACTTTTACGAGCGTTTCATACCACATTTACACAGTGTCTGTGCCGACCTCCACGCACTAACAGGAAGCCGATTGAAATGGCGATGGACAGACACAGAAATTAAGGCTTTTGAACATGCAAAGTCTTTGATTGTACGCCCCAAGCCTCTTGTAGCCTTCGATGACAATCGCCCTCTGTTCTTAGCCTGTGATGCATCAGAAAAAGGCGTCGGAGCGATACTTTTCCATAAGAAGAACAACGTTGAACAACCAATCGCTTTTGCGTCAAGGAAACTTCGTCCTGCGGAATCCAAATACTCTGTCATAGACCGTGAAGCTCTTGCAATTTTTTTTGCTGTCCGGAAGTTCGATCAATATCTTCGTGGTATCAAATTCACGCTGGTTACCGATCATAAGCCTCTCATACACATCCTGGGGGCTCAACGCAACTTACCGAAACTTGCTAATAACCGCCTAGTGCGGTGGGCTTTGATAATAGGGAGCTATGATTACGACATCGTATACACAAAAGGTGGTAACAATCTGATTGCCGACTATTTATCACGAATGCCCAATCCGGAAGAGCTACCTTCCAAAGCTGAACTCGCAGTCCACAAGATTGTGTCACACCTGCAGTCAGTTAGACTTACCGATCTCGCGCTTTCGGAGGAGATCTTAAAAGAAGAATCAAAAAAGGATACCACACTCAGACACGTATCACAGCACATTAAAACCGGTTGGCGTGAACAGCAATACTCAAGCGATATAAAACCATACGCTCGCAAACGCGGTGAACTTTCGCTAGAAAATAAGATTATAATGTGGCAAGGTCGAATTATAATTCCCGACACACTAAGGAAAACGACCTTAACGTATCTGCATCGTGGACACCCAGGCATATCAGCAATGAGAGCACTGGCACGTTTTTACGTATGGTGGCCAACCATTGAGGAAGATATTGACACACACGTGAAAAGTTGTCGCAAGTGTCAGGAGAACCGTCCTAATAACCCAGAGTTGCCTATTTTCTCTTGGTCCCTGCCAGATCAAACTTGGGAAAGGATTCACGTCGATTTCGCTGGACCTTTTGAGGGTTTATATTGGTTGGTCCTCGCAGACGCATTTTCCAAATGGATTGAGGACAAACCGATGACAAAGATTACAACTACTAAACTGTGTGATGAACTGGACACGATTTTTGCTACCTTTGGCCTTCCTCAGTTTTTAGTCTCCGATAATGGGCCGCAGTTTACCTCTCAGGAGTTCCAGAGTTACTGCAAAGACAACGGAATTAAACATATTAAATCATCACCTTACCATCCAAGAACAAATGGGTTAGCAGAACGTCTCGTGAGGACTTTCAAAACCAGAATGTCCTCAAGCACAGAGAGCCTAAAGAAACGACTTGAACATTTCATTTTTGCATATCGCATCACTCCCCACAGCACCACTGGCAAGGCGCCGAGCCAGCTGATGTTTGGGCGTCAGATAGCTTGCGTCCTTGATAATGCCCGACCAAGTGCCAAAAGGTCATTACAATACAAGCAAATACAAGCTAACGTGAACTCTGATGACCAGACGCCGAATTATGGACCCGGTGATGCTGTGTATGTACGTGCTAGAGATCAATCACGATGGGAACCAGCCACAGTATCACGACGGACTCATCGATACTCATATGTCATCAACACTCCAGTGGGTGTGGAAAGGAGGTATCACGCGGACCATATACGTCCCCGACTCACTGGTGACGACGAAGGTTCCTCTGGACGGACATCTCACACTCATCTTACGCCAGTCGCATCTTCGACCCCAATACTAGAAACTGCACAAATATCTAGAGCGTCTCAAGTGCCAGAAAACGCATCTGAAGCTGTTCCAGAAGCTGCTACATCACGATCACCGCAGAACGCGGCCAACACACCGACTACACCTATGGCTCCACGTCGCAGCAAGCGTATCGTTAGACCACCCCGACGCTTAATAGACGAAATGGAAAATTGAGTCTTAGAAAGGCGGACGAATGTTACAAACTCATTTGGCACTTCGCAACCTCTTTAATACTTTCCATATATCATATCGTCTCTCTGTCTTGTCATTTTTTTCAGTCTTGTCAATGTCTATAAAATAAACGTAATTTTATTAATTTAACGATAATGTTTATTCATTACTTACTTCAATATTTTACAACTACTTACTAAAGTGAATTTTGCAATTATTTAATTAAATTTTATTTTGACTAATCGCAGTTAAATAAACGCAGTTCTTAGCATTATCTGTGGAAGACTAGACAAAAAAAAAGTTATATAGTATATGTTAAAAATATCTATTTATAAGTTAAACTTCAACATTTTAAGTAGAATAGGTAATATCACTGCTTAAAATGTTGAAGTTTTTTTAATTACACAATTATGTTTGTAAACTAGTCAATTCATTCGATTATTTGATCATTATATAACACCAAGTTAAATTCAATTTGAACTAGTCGGTTAAGAATTATTGCAAGTCAAAGTTTCTTAATTTGGTCACACTGATTCACTGACTCATTTACACACGACCATACGAATTCTAAGTTAGTTTCAGCAGACACACAAGCTTGAAGTATTGTACTCTATTACTGTTTAGTCTACAGTTATGCGAGCTGCATAGGAAAATTTGTATTTCCTTATGAACCCTATAAAAAATACTCGATTACAAAGTTAATTTTGCGGTTCATATAACCTTCGGTTTAGATACTAAAACCTCAGGCACAAAATTTATACAAACAGAATGGACACGCACACCCCCGCACTGAAACGAGTTACCTCACCCCGCCGCAGGGGCAGTGAGTTGGAATCGTTTTTTCTGCGTAGATAATTTTAATATGTAGGTACTGTGCATCGGCAAGCAATAATGATGACTCGTGAAATAATGATAGTTTTGGTGATGGTAATGATGATAATGATGATGCTGGTGTTGTGGCTCATGCTGATGATGATGATGGTGGTAGTGTTGTTGATGATTGTGTTGTTGATGATGATTCTGATGATAATGATGGTCATGGTGATTAGGTATGATGATGGCGGTATTGATTCAGATGGCAATAGAATAGAATATTGTTTATTTCAGGCATATTATCCCATTTACCAAAACCATTAATGGTCCTTAATACTGTTACGAGCGTGGGGTTCGTATATGATAGAAAAGCACAAATTAATCCACAAATGAAAACACACACTTTATTACCAAAATTGTATCATAGACTATGATTCATAGTTATGACATGTCACGTGACCAAGCGGATTGTAATGGCGGCCATTAACTATGTAGTACAAGAAACACGAGCACGTTTTATTAAATTATTTGACTTTTATTTATCACACGATACATGGCGCAGTCTAAATGTTTCGAACCAATAGTGCAAATATTATAAAACATGGCAGCATTTAATCTACCGGAAAAATTGAATGTTTCTTCGGGAAACCTCGCTGAAAACTGGAGGTTCTTTGAACAGGCTTTGAGCATATATTTAACAGCGTCAGGTCTGAACAAGGCTGATGAAGAGAGGCAAGTGGCAATTTTACTCAATGTTATTGGTGACGATGGCATTAAGATATATAACAACTTTAATCTTACAACCAGTGAGATCAACAAGTTCGAAGTTCTCAAGGACAAATTCCGAGAATATTGTCAGCCCAAAACGAATATCTTGCATTCAAGATTCCTTTTCTACAGCCGGAAGCAGGAAGCCGATGAACCATTTGATAGTTTTTTAACGGATGTCAGGAGACTGGTCAAGGATTGCAAGTTTAAGTCGGATGAAGAGGCAGTACGTGACAGATTAGTGCTGGGCACTCGAGATCTAGACACGCAAAAACAATTAATCCTCGCTGGTGATGCTGAGCTTGACGTGGTTGTTGTAAAGTTTCGACTGGCAGAATTGGGACGGCAGCAAGCGGCTGAAGTTCAAGGCAAAGTGATGGTAGAAGTAAACAAAGTTGAAAATATAGTACTGAAATGCAGGTGGTGTGGTCAACGACATGAACGGAAGTTAAGTGCATGCCCAGCAAGAGGCAAGCTATGCACAAAATGTAATAAATATAATCACTTTGCGACTGTCTGTCGAAATAAATTTGTAAAAGCTATTGAGAATACTTGTCAGGATGCCAGTGATGGAGAATACTATTGTAGCAGTGTCAATAAACAGGTATGTGCTACTGAATGGACGCAGTCATTATTACTAGAGGACACTAAAAGTTATCAGTTTAAAATTGACACGGGCTCTGATGTTAATTTGATTCCGTTAAGTGCTTTCCAAACATTAAAACAAAGGAAAAAACTGTGTTTAGAACCCTGTAAACATAGACTTCATGCTTACAACAATACAGGCATTAAAGTGTTTGGCACAGTATTGTTGGAAGCGAAAATAAGAAGCAAAAGCTATTACATGGAGTTTATTGTGACTGATTCTCAATTTCAGCCGACCCTTGGGAAAGATGCCTGTTTAATGCTAGGCCTAGTTAAAAGGATATCCGTTAATAAAATTGATATGATAAAACATGATATTGTTTCAGGGGATGTGAGGAAACAAAAGTTAATATCTGAATACCAGGATGTTTTCTCGGGGACCGGCAGATTCCTAAAAGAATATCAGATATTGTTGAAAGATGGATCAGAACCAGTCTCAAAACCTCCACATCGTATTCCAATTAAGCTAAAAGAAAAACTAAAAACTGAACTGGATCGCCTTTGTGAGAAAGGAGTTATTTCAAAGACAGAGGATGCTACTGAATGGATTAATAGAATTGTAATTGTAGAGAAATATCAAAATGCCATTCGTGTCTGTCTGGATCCCAGAGACTTGAACAAGTGCATACTTAAGAAATACTTTGAAATTCCTACTATTAATGACTTAAAATACAAAATTTGTGGTGCCAAATATTTCTCAGTTCTGGACTTAAAGGAGTCATTTTGGCAAATTGGTCTTTCAGAGAGTAGCAAAAAGATTTGCACATTTTCCTCTGTATTTGGAAATTACAATTTTAATGATTTACCATTCGGCTTAGATATATCAGCTGAAGTTTTTCAAGAAAATTGTGAAAATTGCTTCAGGGGTATTGATAACATATTCATATACATAGATGATTTCTTAATATATGGTAAAACAAAAGAGGAGCATGATTTGGCCCTAGAAAAAGTGTTGACTAGGGCACGGGAATTAAATGTCAAATTTAATTTAAATAAATTCCAGTATCTTCCTGACATAGTGAAGTATTTTGGTCATGAGATAGTTAATGGTTGCTTGATGCCAGACAAACAAAAAATTAAAGCAATAATGGAATACCCCATGATAAACAAAGTCTTCAACGGTTTTTAGGTATGATTAATTATTTGAGAGATTTTATTCCAAACCTGTCTGAAATCACAAGTCCACTGAGAGAACTTTTAAAGAAAGATGTTGTATCCCAATGGGGCATAGTTCATGAAGAGTGTATTAAAAAAGTTAAGAACATATTAGTTAGTCCACCAGTATTAAGAAATTTTGATCCTAAGCAACCAATAACTATCCAGACAGATAGCTCTAAAACCGCAATTGGGTGTGTATTAATGCAGAACAAGCAACCTGTTGCATTTGCATCTAAAAGTTTAAGTAGAACAGAATGTGAATATGGACAGATTGATAAGGAATTTTTGGCCATTCTATTTGCTTGTAAAAAATTCCATTACTACATATACGGTAGGCATACAATAGTACAAACTGATCATCAACCTCTAGTTGCGCTAATGAAGAAAGAAATTTATTGTATAGCATCACAGAGACTACGTAAAATTAGAATAAAGTTAAACATTAATGATATTGATGTGCAATATATTAAAGGGTCACAAATGTTAATAGCAGATGCCATTAGCAGAGCATCATCGAAAGCTGAAATGGATACTTTAGAACAATCTTTGGACCGAGTTGTTCATACTGTTAATGTATGTGACAGTTTTCTTTCTGAAATTACTAATGCTACAATTAACGACTTGACACTAACAAAACTTACTGAATATTACAAAAATGGATGGGCAAAAACCATTCATAAAGTTGTAGATACTGCTAAAACATATTGGAAATTGAGAAATGATATTATAGTTGAAAATTACATAGTGTATTTTAATCACAGAATCATAGTTCCATTTCTGCTTCAGAAAACTATTATTCAGAAGGTACATTCTTCACACTTTGGGATTACTAAGACATTAAATAGAGCCAAATCACTGTTCTATTGGCCCAATATGAGCGATGACATATTGCCATATGTGAGCAAGTGTCGATTATGTGAAAAATATAGTGTCAACAAAGCAAAAGAACATATGATCTTAAATGAGCCAATGTCAACACTCCCTTATGAGAAAGTGGGATGTGATTTCCTTAACTTTGCCAATGAAAATTATCTAATTATTGCAGACTATTATTCAAAATGGTTTGATTTAGTTAAAGTTAGCTCCATGACTGCTGGAACTGTTATAAAAATATTAAAAACTTTATTTGCCACTCATGGTATACCAAAAATCCTAAGAGCAGACAATATGCCATTTAATTCAATTGAGTTTAAAAATTTTGCTAAATTGTACTCATTTTCTGTTGTGACATCCAGCCCATTGTACCCAAAGTCTAATGGGTTTGTTGAAAGATATGTCGGCATTGCTAAAAATATGTTAAAGAAATGTAAGGAGGATAATTTGGACATAAATTTAATCTTATTAGAATACAGAAATAGTTCAGTGCTGGGTACACCATATAGTCCATCTCAATTATTATTAAGCCGCTTAACCAAGTCTACCTTACCAATTCATTCTGAATTGCTTGTTCCAAAAGTTGTCAAGGATTTTAATAAATATCAAAACAAAAGAAATATTGTAAATAAAACTAATTATGATAAGTGCGCGAAACAGTTTAATTATATATTTACAAAAGGGCAAGATGTGGTGTATCGCAAAGATAAAGTGTGGCTACCAGCCAAAATTGTTATTCCTCACAGTTCTCCAAGATCATTTATAATTAAAGATGAATATGGTACTATTTTACGAAGAAACTCGTCACAATTAAAGCCTTCATTTACTCCAGTGAAAGAACATCCTAGCGAGAGTGTTATTCCACTGGAAACTGAAGTCTCACCTAATTTAAATATCAGTTTGGGACAGCAGGACCAACCTGAACAATCTTTGAATAACTGTGAGGAACCGGCAGGTAGACCAAAAAGAATTGAAGACCTCCTAGTTATCTCAGAGACTATGAGACAGACTTAACATAGAGGGGAAGATGTATCATAGACTATGATTCATAGTTATGACATGTCACGTGACCAAGCGGATTGTAATGGCGGCCATTAACTATGTAGTACAAGAAACACGAGCACGTTTTATTAAATTATTTGACTTTTATTTATCACACGATACAAAAATTACGCACTTACAATTCACACGAACTATACTTAAAATCCACTAATTAACACAAACACACTATTACACAAATTACGCACTGACTATTCACACGAGCTGTACTTAAAGTGCTTAAAGCGCACTAATCACTTAAGAGTCTTTCTCTCCGACTATCCTTTACTCGCACTGTATCGCAGTTAAAATGTAACTAACTCCCGCCGGCCGTCGGCGCCTTTTATATCCCGCGGAACCGCTTTTTCGATGCGTTGTCCACATAAAGTGCGAATATTCCAGTAAGAACCAGCATGAGCGCCGAGAACATTCTAGGCAATAGATGTCTCTCTCTAATGGTGCACTCTCTGTCACTCCTTTCTCGAATGTTCCGAGTATAGCTATCTCTCTCTAGTAGTGCTATCTCTGTTACACACTTCTCGAATGTTCTGAGCATAGCTGTCTCTTTCTAATAATGCTATCTCTCTCACTCCTACTGGAAATTTCGCCATATAATGATTTGTGCTTCAGAGGCCCATAAGGGGTCCTGAAAACGCCTGAAAACGGGTTTTCAGGTTATGGCGTCATCTGATAGAGGGTGCCCTGAAACGGACTGAAAATATGTTTCAGGCGCCTGAAAACGATGACAACTTGGAAGACATTTTGATCTTTTGATATGTGATAGAGCAAGAGTCAATTATTGACGACTCAATAAATACGGCTGATGTTGATAATTTTAATTCCTGGTTTTCTACATTACATACCTAGTTTAAATAACCACTTATGTATTCTACATGTAAACATTCGTTCCATAAAGAAAAAATTTTTCGCAGTTACTTTTAACTGTAAATAGAAATCTAAAAAATATTGACTAGTAATTACTGAACCAAATATTAATTATTTGTATAGAATCTTTTTATCGATTCATATTTTTTTTTTCCTTCCCCCCCCCCCCCCGCTTCGATTGTAGTAGATCGCATTCAATTTTTCTTTCTTAATTTACCTTTGTGTCATTATTTATAAAAAAAAAATATGTGGTATTACCACATAAAAAAATAAAAAATATAATACCTAACGATAAAAAGATTCTATACAAATATTTAGAACACCGCCATCTCTCTCGCAGTCTTCACACTTGCTGTAAAGCAATGGGGATTGGGGATCGTGCGTGTAAAACGCACATCCTAGGGTATGGCTAATGCGCAATAAGCATTTCAAAAACATATATGACGCAGAGGGCGCTCCAGTAGCGTAAAGGATTAAGAGGGCGCCGAGCGTTTGCGACTGAACCATACAGCGTGGGGAATGCGTATTTAAATCGGCGCGCGTCCGCCATAGTAAAAATGTATGAAGAATTAAAAGCACTTTTTTGATAAATCCGGATCTTTAATACCAAACAATAATTGAAATATTTGATGCGGACAAATTGTAATGTAAACATTCTTCTTTTTTTTGAACTGAAAATCAGAATAGATTTCCATTTTTAAACTATAAAAAAACACTTAACGCCTGCTTACGATTTAAAAATTTTCGTCCAACTTTACTTAGTTCTCTAGGGTAAAATATTAATAGTCTTATAATTTTTCCACGGAGAAGTTGTTAACACATTCTTCGGAATGCTAAATATGTAGTTTAGAATTGGATTAAACTACTAATGTTGACGTTATCCACTTAACGGCAATTGCCTATTTTTTCACATTTCGCTCGGTGCAGTCTTAAGGGATGAAAGATTTGGTGTGACTGACATAGCGGTCGAATAGCTCAGTTGAGAGAGCAATGCGCCGGAAACGCAGAGGTCGCGGGTTCAAACCCCGCTTCGATTATAGTAGATCGCATTCAATTTTTCTTTCTTAATTTACCTTTGTGTCATTATTTATAAAAATAAAAATATGGGGTATTACCACATAAAAAAAAAAAAAAATATGAATCGATAAAAAGATTCTATACAAATATTTAGAACAGCGCCATCTCTCTCGCAGTCTTCACACTTGCTGTAAAGCAATGGGGATTGGGGATCGTGCGTGTAAAACGCACATCCTAGGGTATGGCTAATGCGCAATAAGCATTTCAAAAACATATATGACGCAGAGGGCGCAGTAGCGTAAAGGATTAAGGGATGAAAGATTTGGTGTGACTGACGTAGCGGTCGAATAGCTCAGTTGGGAGAGCAATGCGCCGGAAACGCAGAGGTCGCGGGTTCAAACCCCGCTTCGATTGTAGTAGATCGCATTCAATTTTTCTTTCTTAATTTACCTTTGTGTCATTATTTATAAAAATAAAAATATGTGGTATTACCACAAATATTAATTATTCTATATTAAGTTTCTATAGTATAAAAGGTTACAATCTGCATAGTTTTACCCGCACAGGGAGAACAGGAGGGGGGGTTCTTGTTTACACGCGCACGCGCAAGGACATGCCGGCGCGGGTGAGCGAGACTCCCGCGCCTAGTTTCCGATCGGCCGAGGCCCGAGTGCGTTTCCATTACACTCGAAACCAATAACCAAACTGTCTACTTATATGTGTATATAGACCTCCTAAAAACATTAAAACAGGACAAAGTAGTTGAATTCTTACAGGACATACGCTTGGTTTTTAATAAAATTCATTTAGGTGCTAATTTGATATTTTGTGGCGATATAAATATAAACTTACTAAATAAAGAAAACAAACAAGTTATTGAATATGGAACTATTATGTCCGAGTATGGCCTAACCAAATGTAGGGTCGGGTTGCCAACAGTGGCTCGGATTTTTTCGAACGCTCAAATTGTGAAGAAAAAGTCGTGGTAGCGGGCTGAAATTCACACTCAACGTGCTTTGGTTATTAAACTTTTTCCCAGAATTACCAGTTTTTCAATCAAGGCAACAATAAAGTAGTCAGACAATGTTTTAAAAAAAATGGGAAATGAGCCACTGTGTACGGGTACTGGGCTATTGTGACTCGCCCCTGTAGTACACAGAGACTCTAACAGTATACAGTGGCTCAAGTATATAATATTTAACTAAAACTATAATTTACATTCAGTTTCATTTATTTGTTTGAGTAGAAATATACTCTAAGCCTCATATCTATCAATATCAGACACATAAAAATTATAAAATCAAATCTCTTAGGATATTTGAGATCAACCTCTTTTCTGACTTTGTTTCTTTGTCGTTAGAGATCTAAAAATTAAAAACGAGTTTAATTTTTATTCTTAGTCCAAGCAAATAACATAACAGTTATCAAGATACATTAAAAGGATAAAAATCCAGAAAAATAACCAAACAAAAAGTAGGTTCTACACTAGGATAGGTTACACTCGAGTGCAAAAGTGTTTCATGCATATAGGTTTATTCTTATAAAAAAAAATACAGTTTTGTTTTCATGTTTTTTTATTTTATTAATTAGTTGGCATTGAACAGTAGCATAACATAACATTATCCAATAGAAATAATATAAGTAGCTACACAGTGGCTCAAGAAAGTACATAGTGACTCACGAGTCACTGTGTACTTCTTAAATTTGAGCCACTGACCACGCCGCAGCCATTTTGAATTCACCGGCGCATAACTATCACGTGGCTTGCCGAAGGACATGCGAATCTATGTCATTGCCTAGCATAATAACGTCACTTTGCATCAAAACAACAATACTTGTCTTAATGCTCAAATTTCTCTACATAAAAACAAGTGTAACTTACCTTAAAATGTAATTTTGCACCCTCGGCCACACGAAACACTTTCCTACACATGTAAACTGCGTGGGAGCGGGCGAATAACTGGTTTGTACGTGTTTGGGTGTCGAACGCTCTCGGCTAATGAAGGAGACAGATAGATATTGTTGCTCTATCTAGGAAATATAGCCGCGAGTCAGTGTACCCGACCGAGCCACTGTTGGCAACCCGACCCTATTAATATAATGACACGTAAAGAAATTGTAGTAGACAAAATTGTTACATCTTGTATAGACCATATCTACATAAGGACCTCCTCGCCAACGGCTCGTATTAGTTCAGCGGTGATTAAACAAAAAATATCGGACCACTATTTCGTGTCTGCTGTGGTGCAATGGAACCGTGCACCGACGCGCGAAGACGGAAGCGAGCACTGAGCGAAAGCGTGTCCTTGACAACCGCAAGGTCAGAGAAATGCTTTTGGAATGTAATTTTGCTAACTTGATGTCCATAAATTGCCCCGTTGAATTATATAACGCTTTAACACAAATATTTACAAACATTTACAATAAGTGCTACATATATAAATCTGTTCAGTCTAATAATACAAGAAACAATAAACCATGGATTAACGATAATATAAAAAAAAAGATAGTTGAGAGGGATAGACTTTTTGATATATGGTGTAATGAACCAAAAAATATGATGAAGCGAATTATATACACAAAATATATGAATAAATGTACTAAAGCCGTAAATAAATGTAAAAATACATATGATAAAAAATGCATACTAGATTGTAATAAAACCATAAAGAAAATTTGGGAAAGAATAAATATATTATCGGGAAAAGATAAGAAAAATTTGGATGAAGTAAAATATGGAAAATGTAGGTGATGAAAAATATATACCTATGTGATAAGTTCGCTACTACTTTCTCCGATGAAATCAAGGACATTAAACATAAATGTAATGACGTTTGGCTTAACAGGGATGACTATGTAAATAGATCGGACATGTGTATGAGATGGCGGCCTGTTCAAAGTCACAAAGTTAAAAAGTAATTAACAACATGAATGTAAACAAATCTCCAGGCAGTGATCTCGTACGCATGGCCGACATTAAAACTGTTGTACTTAAATAAAATAAGTCCTGTAACTGCAAAGTTGGTTAATTTATCAGTTAAACATAATACATTTCCTTGTAAATTAAAAGAAGCCATAATCAGACCAATTTATAAAAAAGGCAACCGTAAATCTTTTAATAACTATAGGCCTATAGCGATACTATCTAGCATTGACAAAATTGTAGAAAAATGTATAATTGACCAGCTTGGTACTTATTTTAGTAAAAATAATAATTATTATAAACCATTGTCAACATGGATTTCAGAAAAATAAAAGTACAGCTACATTATTATCACTATTTACAGATGAAATCAATAATTACTTAAATGAAAAGAAAATTGTGTTGGCAGTATTCTTCGACTTCAAGAAGGCGTTCGACACCTTGGAAACGAACACCTTGTTGAAGGCGATGAACGAGTGTGGCGTGAGCGAGCCGCTGAACGGCTGGTTCCGCGACTACCTCACCTCACGAACCTACAGAGTAAGAGTTGGGAACACCTATAGTCGTGAGTGTGACGTCACGTGCGGGGTGCCGCAGGGGTCGGGCTGCTGACCGATCTGCTACTTGATGCACGTGAACAGCTCGTGCGGTGTGCTGCGGCCACAGACAACCCCCACTAGACGGAGCATGTAAGGCGACCCCGCGCGCACCAACGATATGGTACGGCAGAACATTAAAGTATCAACATGGCGGCCACCGTTTAGTTGCGTCCCATATACGGATTTATATAATTTATACAGCCTGTTACCGGCATGCGGGCATTTATTAAAACTGATAATAATATGATCCATTAGTAATTGTTTGCATGTATTAGCTAATCAATCATAATTATGTGAATTAACTGCACAATTAAATTTCTTAAATCCGCACATTCAATGTAGTGGGTGTACAGCGTAATTGTCGTTACTCATATCCAGAGCTCGGCGTGGGTGAGCTGTTTTCAGCTGTTTGCATAACATGCACATACCTTGTCATGCCCTTGCCCCACGTGTCCCATCAACGAATTAAATGATTTTATTTAGGCTGTCATTCTGCTTCGAGCTTTACGTCGCAATAAAAAAAAAATATTAGAACCTACGGAACGTGATGCCCCACGTGCCCCATCAACGAATTAAATGATTTTATTTAGGCTGTCATTCTGCTTCGAGCTTTACGTCGCAATAAAAAAAAAATATTAGAACCTACGGAACGTGATGCCCCACGTGCCCCATCAACGAATTAAATGATTTTATTTAGGCTGTCATTCTGCTTCGAGCTTTACGTCGCAATAAAAAAAAAATATTAGAACCTACGGAACGTGATGCCCCACGTGCCCCATCAACGAATTAAATGATTTTATTTAGGCTGTCATTCTGCTTCGAGCTTTACGTCGCAATAAAAAAAAATTAGAACCTATGAAACGTGATTAATCTATTTTGTACAGTTTTCTGGTTAAGTGGGAAAACAGTTTTAACGAGTATTAAAGCAAAATTCTTTCGATAATACATTATCCATATGATACTATGAAGGTTAATCAAGTGAACATCCAAGCTCTTTAGAAAGGCAATAAATCTTTTATACACTGGTCTTCATCTGCTTCTGTCAGTCAAAATTTAGAAGAAGTCCTCTCTAGAAACCCAGGCTTAGATTTTTTTTAGAGAGTATGCCGAAGAACTTTCGGAAGCTACAAACGTGGACAGCATTCGTATGTACAATTTCACTCCACTCACTTAAGTGGATGTAGAAAAATCTTTTTCTATCTATAAATGGATATTAAACCCAAGGCGAAAATCGTTCAAAAAAATTAAAATATTGAAAAACTCATAGTCATTTAATATTAATACAATTGCACAGAAAATTTGCCATAAATAAAAAAAGCTTAATATTCGTTTTGTAATGCATTTACAATTTAGTTTAATAATTTCAGAGTTATCTTCTTTTATTATTTAAAAAAAGCTTAATATTCGTTTTGTAATGCATTTACAATTTAGTTTAATAATTTCAGAGTTATCTTCTTTTATTATTTCTTTATGGGTACACCTTATCCATATTAATATCTACAAGACACGACTACATGACATTAATGACGTAAAAATAGCTCACCCACGCCGAGCTCTGCATATCACGCTGTCATTCATTTATTTACTGTACATTACTGGCAAGTAAAATTTTGTTAGAAAGTTAATAAAGCCAGTAGTAACTATAGACATATTTATAATTTAACATCTCTTATTTTTTACATTTTATATTTAATTTAATTATCCGAAGGACCCCGAGCATAAATTATAGTGGACAAATGCAGTTTCTCTAGAACCTTCCTACAGTATCTTCGTGGATCTGTAGCGTTCATTTTAATGATGATGATTATTATCAAACCAATGTCGGATGCATCTAACTAAAACGTAATATAATAAACTTAAAGATCACTATTTGTCTCTACCGTAGCCTAATCCTTTAATAATTCTATGCTGTCGTTTTTCATTATAAGTCTAATGTTAGCTGTGAGATTCTTTTCTTTCTTCCTTTTTGTATGTATGTATGTTTATATATATAGATATTATTTGTGTATGTGTATGAACTATCTGTCTTTAATATTTTGTATTTCGTTTATGTATTATTTCTCAAATTACTTAAAGTTCTTATCTTACCACCTACTATTTTCTGTTTAATTTTGTTTTCCCCGCTACCCAAAGGTTGTCTGGAAAAGATCGCTCTTTAGCGATAAGAACGCCTATTGTCTACCATATTATAGTTTATGATTTCTCATGTAATATGTTTCTTGTTGGTGTGCAATAAAGGACTGTTGCATTGTATTGTATTGTGAAACGCAATGTTAAACGAAAAGGTACCCTTATTACTATTATTTAAAGGTAGGGTCGGGTTGCCAACAGTGGCTCGGATTTTTTCGAACGCTCAAATTGTGAAGAAAAAGTCGTGGTAGCGGGCTGAAATTCACACTCAACGTGCTTTGGTTATTAAACTTTTTCCCAAAATTATCAGTTTTTCAATCAAGGCAACAATAAAGTAGTCAGACAATGTTTTAAAAAAAATGGGAAATGAGCCACTGTGTACGGGTACTGGGCTATTGTGACTCGCCCCTGTAGTACACAGAGACTCTAACAGTATACAGTGGCTCAAGTATATAATATTTAACTAAAACTATAATTTACATTCAGTTTCATTTATTTGTTTGAGTAGAAATATACTCTAAGCCTCATATCTATCAATATCAGACACATAAAAATTATAAAATCAAATCTCTTAGGATATTTGAGATCAACCTCTTTTCTGACTTTGTTTCTTTGTCGTTAGAGATCTAAAAATTAAGAACGAGTTTAATTTTTATTCTTAGTCCAAGCAAATAACATAACAGTTATCAAGATACATTAAAAGGATAAAAAATCCAGAAAAATAACCAAACAAAAAGTAGGTTCTACACTAGGATAGGTTACACTCGAGAGCAAAAGTGTTTCATGCATATAGGTTTATTCTTATAAAAAAAATACAGTTTTGTTTTTATGTTTTATTTTTTTATTTTATTAATTAGTTGGCATTGAACAGTAGCATAACATAACATTATCCAATAGAAATAATATAAGTAGCTACACAGTGGCTCAAGAAAGTACATAGTGACTCACGAGTCACTGTGTACTTCTTAAATTTGAGCCACTGACCACGCCGCAGCCATTTTGAATTCACCGGCGCATAACTATCACGTGGCTTGCCGAAGGACATGCGAATCTATATCATTGCCTAGCATAATAACGTCACTTTGCATCAAAACAACAATACTTGTCTTAATGCTCAAATTTCTCCACATAAAAACAAGTGTAACTTACCTTAAAATGTAATTTTGCACTCTCGGCCACACGAAACACTTTCCTACACATGTAAACTGCGCGGGAGCGGGCGAATAACTGGTTTGTACGTGTTTGGGTGTCGAACGCTCTCGGCTAATGAAGGAGACAGATAGATATTGTTGCTCTATCTAGGAAATATAGCCGCGAGTCAGTGTACCCGACCGAGCCACTGTTGGCAACCCGACCCTACCTTATTGTCTTGTCGTTTAAAAGTATTTAGTCTTCAAAAAAAAATTATACTTAAAATATTTAATCAAAATTTACTTTGATTTGAGATTTTGCGACAGTAAAGTTGCATTCAATAGTGATTTTCAAAAAAAAATGCGCTCTTACACGTTTTAGTAGTAAATCACAAAATTGACACTATTTTAAAACCGTTCTCAAGTGTTCGAAAAAATAATTAAGAGCTAGAGTAATATATTTTCTAAACTGGTTACCTTTCGATTACTGCATCCATATTAGGTTTGACAACTACCCTTTTTCGTGCGCCACGCATGGACTTTGACACTTACAAGTCTATTTCAGCCAATGAAAACTTTAACCAACCAGTCACAACTATTTCTAAGAGGAGGGATGACTTCGTATAGGCTAATATTTAAAACTGTTGGCAGGACAAATTCTTGTGGAGGGGATAGTTGTCTGTCAAATATTGGGACCGTTTTTGAAAGCCAATTTTGTACTGAGAGCGATGTCTATATATTTTCCGGTCACTGGTTGACGTGCACTCATAGTCAGCTTAATACATAATTTTTACACTATGTACAGTACAGTCAACGACAAACACATATGTTTACACCTTCTAACCATATACAAGGCGAAAAATTAAATGTATATAAATTACACCCAGCTTGATACTACCATACCTACCACATCACCAAAAAAAGTTGATAAGTACTTTGCCTAGAACTAGTACATAAAGTATCAAAATTATTTATAGAGGACCTACCTACTAAATTATTTAAATCATGTGGACAATTTGGTACCTAATACCACTTAGGAAATATCTGTCAACATTATTTGGCTAGCCAGACCACCAGACTCTGTAAACTGACATGTTCATCCATTGACTGCTGCCTTCAGACTAAAATTGACAATTTGGCCTTGGTACAATCGATTCGTTTGAGGTACTAGGGTAAGGCCGCCAAAAAAGGAATATTTCGCCAGTAACAAAATGTGCTGTAAGTTTAAAAAAAATCTACTTCAAATTATTTATTTCCAATGTTTCTTTTGGGAAAAGCAACATCTGTTTTATTTGTTTCAATATAGAGGAATACGTAAAATCGCCTGTCAATATTTTTTTTTTGGATTTTAATAATGTGTGATCACAACGTCCCCAATACAAAAAAAAAGTGTGCAAAATTATCTCCTGCCTATTTACAATGTTTTTTTTTTGTGTTTTGTATTATTCATCGGGCATTTCTGTATGTTACTTTATCATGGAAGAGTTTGACTACCTTAGCAACGAAATGGTTACGCAACGCAATGGCAACGAAAAAAGTTAAAATAATGCTTATTTCATTAAAAAACATAATGTAATCGTATTGCACGCTATTATATAACACTTTTTATGTAACCATAATTATAATTGAAACTTGGCAATTATATAGAAGAATCCAAATTTATTTAATAACAACAATATTTTTTAGTTAGTCTATGCACCGCCGCTATTTTGCCGGCCATATTAAGTCGTGTGCCGCCTATTCAAAGGGAACGGTCGTGTTTGCGGACTTTTCAAAAACACATTGTTTGGTGATTTTAAAGATAATTGTGCATTATATTGTTCAAAGGTGAAATTACGTAGTAATATTAATGTTAGATTAGTGCTAAGAGGCTGTGTGCGTGGTTTTTCCTTCGTTGCAGTGTCATGTAATTGGGATTTTAATGTCGAAATAGAGCGCTTTTATGGGACTTTTATGTAACATATGTAACGATATGAAGCGGTTCTCTATGTAACGTTACATAAAAGTGGTATAAAGGTCAGTTCACTATTGTATTATAAATTGTCATTAAACAACAAGAGTTAAACTTAATAATTTAAAAAATAAACAATTTCGAAATGAACAATTTTGTTTCATTGTAGATTTGCCTTTTCATAACTTTCTGATACTTATATGTAACTCTGTTACATACACTTTTATGTTACTTTTATGTGGCATAAGGCCAATTTTACGACCTTGCCCACTAATACTATACACGTGGGGTCATTTTTGAGCTCTGATGAGACTTCTATGTTTATATGCGTTCATTGGGGCTATAAAGTTATATTCGCCTTAAATATTATTAAATATAATTTTTCCGAGGCTATCCTATTATACCCGGTATAATTTTCGTAAAAATTATATGAACAATATGATTTTTCAAAAAAACATCATAAAATTGCTGTCATGCTGTGCCGTTTGTGACAAGTAAATCCTGGCCAGAAATATATGAGGATGCACCATATTTCGGAATTCCACTGGAACTAATTTCTTACACTGGCAATGATTTTAGGATGGTTTGTCAACAATGTCAATGTCATTTGTGGTGATTTATCTTAAGACAAATATTTAAAATTATCCAAAGAAAATTCCGAAAACCATTCACAGTCGTCAACGTAAGATTATAAATAAAGTGTACCTATATGTTTTTACTACACAAAAAACAGTCAGGAAAAGAGAGCATTCCATTAAATGGTATTACGAGGTTAACATAGTGGAACTGACAGGTATTTAAAACTAATGTCATTGGTAGCGATTGGTTGCAAAATTGTTGCCATATAAATCTTATAAATAGCGCCCTCTTGACTATCCTCATATATTTCTGGTCAGGCTTTAAGTATAGTCATGAGTTATTTATAAATATAGCATAAAAAAATCGATCGACCGTTTTCTAACTGCTGAACCTTGGTAATTTAAACAAAAAATAATTGACACACTACGGTTCTCAGAAAGTAGGTACTTAAGTACCTTGGAATAATTTTAGACCAAAGACTCTCGTGGTACGAGCATGTGGAACATCTAAATGGTCGCATTAGAAAATTAATCTTGATCTTCAAAATTCTGAAAAACGTAGCATCACATCAACTCATCAAGCAACTCTACTCCGCATTAGCTCAGTCAATTATGTCTTACTGCATACCTGTCTGGGGCGGAGCCTCCAAAACAAAATTCCTGGAAGTCGAGAGAGATGTTTGCTCAAGGTTATCTTCTCAAAACCATACATGTATCCTACCACTCAGTTTTACAGAGACTGTGAGTTACTTTCTATGAGACAGCTCTATATTGTAAATACTATTGCAAGATTTGCAAGGTTACACAAAAGTCTCACTTACCAGCCATCAAACGTTACCCGTCGGAGAAAAGACAAAGTTGCCCCTTTACCTACATGTAAATCTACATTTGCTATGCGCCAGTTTGCCTCCCAATCAGCATACTTATACAACTTTGTAAATAGCAAAATTAGCATATATCCACTACAGTTCCATGCATGTAAAAAAAACAGTAATAACATGGATAAAAGAATTAAGCTATGACGAGACTGAACTACTCCTGTCTCGATTAAAGTAAATAGATATACATATTATTCACATACACAAAGACATGCACACACGGACATACATATATGTAATAAATGCTACATACTCTATTCTGCATTTATGAATCTACTACAAATTAATATTTTTTATAATAGTATATAGAACAATAGAATATAGAACTTGTAAACTTTGTATAAAAATTTCATTAAACTAATAATTATAGTCATGTTTCTTTAGGCATATAATTAGTTTTAGTTCGTTAGTTTTAGTTTTAATGGTTTGTCACCAATTCTTGTTATGGAAGAGCGGTGTCTCCTGACACAAGCATAATTAAATGCTTAGTAGGAGGCTCCAACCTTGTCTATTTTGTGAAACATTTACCTGAACCATAATAAACATTTTTGATTTTTCATTTTAATTTTTCAAGTACTTCCATTTCTGGGTCGTTCTCGCGAGTCGTTCAAATCACTGTTCCAGGCGGAAAATAGGTATAAATAATATTCTGATTTATAATTGTTGTATACAGTAAGTTTGGTCTCAAAAAAGTACTAGAGGAGTATTTTGACTCATATGCCTATACCTATTAATAAACACATGAGATCAAAAAAATACTGCAAAATCTCATTACCCTCTCGTTCCAAATTACGAACTAAAACATTGATGATGTATATAAACACTCCTATGAAATAATCTTCAAATTTTTAACAGCGATGTGATTAAGCAGCTATTTAGGCATAAAAATATAAATTCACCAAATTTTTTAACCTAGTACATATTAGATAGAACGAGCATTAAAATTTTGTCACACGAAAATTAACATTACCTTCCGTGATTGTGAATAGGTCCTTCATTGAGTCGTGGCAGTAAGGGCATTATTCCAGCGCCGCACCTCCGCAGTATGCCTACGTATCTGGTAGAGTGACGCCGTGCGCACCATTTACGAGAAATTTCCAATTTCCGTTCACGAAACATAGTTTGTCACAGTTCTGTGCTCATTACCTTCGGCCGTTTTATACAGTAAATACCTATTTTAATTTTCTGTTTTATGTCTCATTTAATTGCTTCTTTGTAGAGGATTTACTAATATAAATATCACATTTTCAATTACGCTCGGTATTTAAATTTACCTAGACAAACCGTCAAAATCTCATTCATCTCCATATCATTACCATCCTTACCCTCCAATTATTTGCCGGAAGGTAAAGATCGTGTTTGGATGGTAGTGATTTAAAAAAGTTTTTAGTAGTTATGAATAGCATAATTCATGATTTTTACTAAACAGCACAAGAATGCTATTACTAAACAGCACAAGAATGCTATTACTAAACTGCACAAAAATGCATTTTACCCAGTAGTTTTTTTGTGCCATAAGCTTACTTCATCTCTTCTTACAAACTCCGGGAAATAAATGGCGTTGGCAAACTAATTGATGCTAAGTTTCTCCTTCATATATTGTCACTATGGGGTATTGTAATAATGACATTTGTCAAATTTTAAAACCCTGTTTTTGGGATTGATTAAAAAGCAGTACTTATTTATTTTATAGAGCAGTACAATGAAAAAAAAAATAAACCAATAGGGGAAGAAAAATTTGAAAAATATAAATTAGACAGCAATAACAAGAATACTTAAGTATAAAAAATATCCCATATAATATAAAAATAAAAGAAGGTTTCTCTTAAGAAAGGAAGATAATAAAATTTATAAAAAAGGATAACGACAAATTCAAAGCATTTTAGTGGAAATCTGGCCTCCAATGACACCACTTGTTAGTGACATACAAAGGCAATAAATCTGGGAGCATCAGCACCTGTTTTAGACAAATCAATCCTTTAGCTATAAATAATACAAAAACTCTTGGCGCATACGCAAAAAAGAAAACATTACTCAGAATAAACCGTTATTAATACATGAAGGTAATCAATTGTATCAAGCGTTGCTTTGCAGAAATCGCATTAAATGCATGAAAAAATACGCAAATAAATATAACCAGTTAGCACTAATTGACTGGCACGTTGTTATATCGCGGATTAGCAAAGCAATATTATTATTTTTAATTAAAAAATAAAATATGTTAAGAAACAAATCAGCAAATTGCATAAAGAGAAAACTGCGTTTAGAAAGCGAAGAAAAACACTAGAGGAGCAAGAAAAGCAAGTACAAAAACAATTGAAGTTAGCGTGGAAAACAAAAACGATATACTGAAAAAAAGTTCAATGAGCTATTATTTAATGAAACTATTAGTAAACGCTGAACAAAAATATAATTTATGAAAGATATTTTGCAAAATAGGAAGTCTAGATACTCTAGATTGAAAAAAATCTAAAATGTAGTATGATAAGAAGCATATCTTTTGTTGATCTAATATATTAAATTTTTTTTTTGTGAAATTCTTAATGTTAAATTGATCTTTTACGTTTTAATATATATATATATTTTTTTTTTTTTTTTGGAAGAATGTTTAATGCTAAGAATCATTTTATCTTTTGGTGACCTCTTATGTTTTAATAAAGATATTATTTATAGAATTTTTAACGCCAAGATTACTTTATCTTTCTTATGTATAAAAAAAATGTTTCATGCTAAGCATCCTATTATTGCTGAATATTTTAAATTATGAATCCTGAAAATTTCTTAAACATGTTTTATTTTATAAAAACATTACTTCAAACCATAATCAGTCATTTTAGATACTTTTTATCACCCTAATATTAGTTAAATTATACAAAACTTATGAAAATCACATTACCTTCCATACGCACTCATTACCATCTTGTCATATTTCATTACCATCCAAGCACTCATTATTTTCCATGTATAATATCCTAAACCGTACATTGCACAAGGGTGCCTTTTATATTATATGACTTTACGGAAGTATATGAACCATATTAATACATTAAAATCATTAAAAAACGCATTTCTAAAAAGTCAAAATTTTCAAAATCTGAACGACTCGCGAGAACGACCCTTCTCAGTTTATGGCACATATTAATGACTTCTTTTGCCAGTGTTAAATATTATTCTCAAGGCAATGAAGTGTAATTTAATTACATATGTAACAAGGTACTATTATCTAAGTATTGTATAAGAAATTGTAAACGTGTTTGAACCAATTTTTTATTATTGCCGATTTCTTTTTTTTTCTCAGATTTTAACACAGGGATTGAAAAACACAGATAGTGGTTTGAATTAACATGTTTTTGACCATTGAACTTTTGACGTCAATAGGCGTCGTTGGCGTCAGTGGCACGAATTCATTCCGATGACGTGATTTGGCTGTCTTTGGCGGTCGAAGGGTTGATTAAATTTGGTAAGTTGGTAAAGTTGCTTCTTCTGACCATGGTAAGCCCAATTTTAACATATGTCCTACAAATTTTTCTCCATTGTGTTACACAAAATGTATTACAGAAATTGGCCCAAGACAATTTTTATTTTGTTTTTGATTTATTTATTTTTTATTTCGAGCTCCTCATTATGTACTAGATTTTAGAGCAAAATACGAAATTGAGTTAAAAAAATATATTTTTTTGTAAATCAATGGAATGTTTTGTAGGGTGTAGCGTGAAATTGGGCTTACGTTGTTCAGAATTAGCAACTTTACCAACTCGCCAAATTTAATTAAAATCTGAGAGAAAAAAGAAATCGACAACAAAATAAAAATTCGCCCGCTTCGCTTATTTACCTCTCGCACGTTTATCTTTTTGATTGACTTATCTTGTAGCCAACGATTGTTCAAACGCAGTAATCGTAAATATAAGGTGCGCACTGTGAATGCTGATTGTCCTATGTAGTAGGGGACATGCCTCTTGAACTTGCTCTTTATGTACATCACTGACTGTACCTTCTTCTTCAGATCCATATAAAGATTAGCTTCCATATCCATTATTGCGTCAGGATCCCAGGCGACATACAACTGTGTCTAAAGATAAGTCATACGGATAAGAAAACAATCTGGGCACTGTGCAAAGTGAAGGCCCGGACCGGACCATTCGAAATATACATGCACATAGGTAGAAACAAGGATAGTATGGTAAAAAAATATCAAAGCATGTTTTGACCATGTTAACTAGATTTTTTATGTTTTTTTTTTACCGCAAAATAAAATATTATAGAAGGTTCTCTCGTTCGATTTTCGAATCCAGAATAGACCTGTAATCTATTGGTTGTTATTTTTACAATCTTTATTATATATATATATATATTACATTATCTCCTTTATTCATTTTAAAGCTTAGATTAGGTTTTTTACAATAAATTTATATCAAAAGTAAAATACAATAAAGAAGTTACAAAATATAAGTACATTCTAAAAAACCTAACCTAGGGTGCCGCCGGCAGCGGGGCAGGGCCCAGGCTACTGGTGGTTAGGGCTGCAGAGAGAGGAACCTCCTGACAATGCGCGCCGTGTCCAGGAGTACCGCCTTCAGAATCTGACCCCTGATCCAGCCATCTAGCGAGAGTCTCTTGAGGTGTTTGTAGAGACTCTTCGCTATAAGACCGTTCGCCGAAACGACTATCGGGACAATGATCGTCGAATCAACATCCCACATGGCGGTCACCTCGTGAGCCAAGTCAAGGTACTGGCTGAGTTTGTCCTTCTCAGCCTTCACGAGGTTCTCGTCATGGGGGATGCTGATGTCGATGAGCACTGCCTGGCGCTTGGATCGATCTACCAAAACGATATCAGGCTTATTGGCTACAATAAGCCTGATAGATCGATCCCAATGGAGCGTGGCACCATTCTCAAGAACTGGCATCGGTGCGTACTTATAGTACGGCACCTCAGACCCCACAAGACCGTATCGAAGAGCAAGTTGCTGGTGAATGATCCTGGCTACTTGGTTATGTCTGCGCAAGTATTATATTATTATTATTATATTATCATTATATACATATATATTATTTAACTTGCATTGTATGTACATATATGTAGGTATGTATGTAAGTATGTTTGTTCGGTCGGAATCTTGCAACTCAATTTTGAAGTAGATGTCGTCAACCGATTGAGCTGAAATTTTGGATACTTACTTAACTTTGATGACAATACAATAATATGGTACCATGGGGCTGATCTAATGATGGAGCCGGAAGGTGGCCATAGGTACTCTATAATAGAAAAAGAGCAATCCTACCGACCTTGGGCTCTTTAGAATCATCTCAGTGAGCATTTGATTGATATCCAAAGAAAAGTACAGTCGGCCATAAAAGCTTGTCACTAAAATCAAATTTTTGACAGAAACTTATTATTATTATACTATTCTATACTTAATAAAATATTTTTGTCGATTAAGCGAGTTGGACACGCGCACCGAGGGGGTAACAAACCTGTGTTATGATATTAATATCTGCTTGATACCTCTCTACGCGTTCTTCAGAAAGAGGTCTTGACAGACGGACATCAGAGTGATCCTATAAGGGTCCCATTTGACGTGATTGAGATATTAAACCCTAAAAACAATTCGTGTTATTACGGGTATCGTGAATTATTATATTCTTCTGACTTTGCTTTAAAGACGAACTGATGAATTTTGTTATTTGGGCGGACTTTTATTACCTACTGGATAAAAACAACATGTCTCTGCAATGTCTCTGTATTATCCAATATATATATATATATATATATACACGATGATTTTTAATCGGGGATCAGGTACCAACGTTTCTAACTCAGAAATTGATGGCGGTCACGTTGAAGTCGTAATTACATGAAAACAAACTTTTATTTTTCGATAATAATTTTTGTTTTGAAACCAATTTTGTCCTAAATTCCTTGTCACTGAACAAATCTGTATCGATGTGCTTACAACCTCTTTAATAATTTAATGGGAATGACAATTTATGAGTAATAACTTGTCATTGTCATTGTCATTACAGGTATTATTATTATTAATCCGTATATGGCGGCTCGAAGCTTGTGCCAGTTATCAGTTTGTTTGGTTTATAACCAATACATGACTTCCGTGTTAAAGACTTATCAAAAAAATAACAGTTAAATTATTAAAACATGAGATGAAATGAACATGTACAAAGATGGCCGATGAATCTCATTACAGGTAAACAAAGTCGTAGAAAATTTCGTAAAATTTCCCGCCAAAGCGATGACATAGGTACTTGACGTAGGTATCGTACTTCAATAATTTATGTAGGATGACCATGTATCTAGTGGTTATTAGTTTTAATTATGTTTTAACTTTTACTTAATTTAATAGTGAGATAATTGCGCGGGACCTCGCGTATTAAGTTTAATTTTAGCTAAATATTAATATTTTTCTACTCCTGATCACCGATTAAAAATCATCGTGTATATATATCGTCTGATTATCCAGCTTTATTTTAGGTGACATTAAGTGAGCCCGAGCCGGAATAAAACCTCCGCAACCCAACAGGCTGTTTTTCAACCCACGCCATATTGCGGATATTTAGTGCTATTAATTTATTTTTCTCAAACATGCAATGAAAAATCGTCATAACGTGCGTTAAAACAGGCTTCGAAGTGTCAAGATTCGGGCGGAACAATTCAAGAGAACTGTTAAGGAATTTCATACAAAATTTGGGCCTTAAATCCGGCGGGAAGTATTTTCTTTTTAATTTTAATGTAAACATGGCGTGTGTGTTCATAAACAGCTGAAATATATTTTTTAGGGTTCCAAATAGGAACAACTAGGTAGTCAACTAGGAAACCTTATAGTTTGGCCATGTCCGTCTGTCCGTCCGCGGCTTAGCTCCGTGATCATTAGTAACAGAAAGCTGAAATTTGGTATAAGTATGTGTATGTATCACATCACGCCGACAAAACGGTAAAAAAAACTAAGAAAAAACTTTACCTACACCTAAAGAGGGGGTGTTTTTTTTTCTCGTTCCAACACTTGTGTGTCGTTGAATAGGTCGTTTAAAAATAATAGGGGTCTCCAAACATTATTTTTTGGTAAAATCAGCAGTTTTGTTAATTTTCGCTTCGGATCCAAAAAATAGCGTTAACACCTTTCATCCTTCACACTATTGTGAAGGATTGAGCAACTACAGAAGTCATGGTTTTCAGCGA